>CM054114.1:110897408-111497408 GCA_028673005.1 Tanypteryx hageni | reverse complement strand
TAATTCGTTCAACTCTTCGGCAGACCAAATGTGGCGAGGGGGAGAGTCCCTCCTTTGCCTTTGGGTCTGCGAAGAGTTGCCTTCACACCTTCTCTTTTGTGTGGTCGGAGGAAGAGGAGTTAAATCTTCCCAGGAAGTTGACGGCTGGGGACTGTTTTGGGAAGTCGAGGGTTGGGGGTCATCCTTCGAAGTGGGAGGTCGAGGAGATTTTTCTCCAAGGAGAATCATTTTGAGTAGTGCCTTCCCCTTGCCTCGACTTGCACCTCGAGTACGAACCTTGCTAAAAAAAAACAAATATAGAAACAATTTTTTTATCATATTGGTGTTTCATAAAAGTATAGGCATAGAATGTACGTACATTATTCCTCCCAGTAGATTCTCGTTCACGAATCAATAAATTGATGCTTGAAACCGTGTAGCTATATAACAGAAAATAACAAATAATCAGAAGAATAAATAGAAGTTTGCAAGAAATAACATTTAAAATGAGATAAGTAAAAGTAACAAGTAAAAATAACATAAGTAATAATAACTTACATTTTTCTCCCTCTCACGAGAGTTTAACTTTCCCTTAGTATTTTTCGTAGAAACACTGAAAAACGGAGAGAGATAATTTAAAAATCTAAGAAGAAAACATAAATAGTTAGTAAAAATTTCATTTACTAAAAATTAGATTGTTAAAAAATACCACCTATGGCTTTGTAGAAACCAAAGAAATTTCTCCCTCTGCAATTTTTTCAATAAAAGAAGTCCTATAAATGACACAAATTGGTTACAAACCACTGAACAAGTTATCACAGGTATGTCGACATTAAGTTCGAGGGGGGGAATTACCTGCACAATGTCCCAAAATAGCCTGTCTCCGGAATATGTTTTTCAGGTACTTTTACGAAAAACAACCTTAAAAAAAGGAAGAGAAGTTTAGAATTATATGAAAACATCGATAAGATAATAAAAAAACGTAATTAGAAATGCGTACTTACCACCCGGAAAAAAAAGGTTGTTGCTGGTCAAAGAAGGGTCGGATCTCAAAACTAAGCACACATGCTAACTCTGTGGAGCCTAGTGAACGACTGCATAGGGCAAGGAAAGTGTTTCGGGTAGGCGTCTTCCCAACACTAGCATGGAAAGGGGTGCTGAAATCGGACGGCAACTGTCGTCCGCAGTCACTGGCGTGCACCCGGCGGACGACTATCGTCGTCCGTCAGCGTTGAACGTGTTAAGATGTTCCACCTACTTGCATGCGTAATTTTTATTGGAAATGGAGCTTTGATATAGTAACAACATTCTTCTATGTATTGTAGCTCCATTCACACATGAAGTAAATAATCTGGTAACTGTACATTGTGCTTTCAAAGTGCATCCTCCCAGAGGAGCTGCTGACTTTATTTATAATTAATAACCGAGCATAGGGATGTACTGCATGGGATTGTTGCCATGTATACTAATTAATGCTCGTGAATGATTGTTTTAACTGAGTGAATACTTAAGATATCACAAAATGGTAGGCTTATCTGCTAATGTTTCAGAGATGCGTTTCCCCATGTGGGCCATAAAAAAAGCGGATTGGTGCAAGTTTTCAGGTACCGTTCAACTCACGGAAGAACATTTCCCCTCGGGTGATGAAAATGTGAGTCATTTCATGGATGCCTTAATAGAGGCAGCAAATTCAAGCATTCCAAAATCCTGCTCTTGACTAAAGCGAGTCCCAGTTCCATGGTGGAGTGAGGAATGCCATAAGGCGATCCATGACAAGCGACAGGCTTTTCGGTTATTTCGTAATAATCCCACCGAGGGGAATATGTTGCGGTACCTGAGATTGAAGGCATTTGTACGCAGGATAATCAGGAAATGTAAGAAGGAATGTTGGAAGAAATATGTATTGACCATTACGAGTTCCACCCCGGTCTCTGAGGTGTGGGAAAAGGTGAGGAAGATTTCCGGCCGAACTACCTCTTCCACAAATAGTGGGCTTATGGTAGATGGCTCGGTCATTACATCGAAAATTGGAATAGCCAATGAGCTAGGGTCTCTGTTTGCTAAAGCATCTAGTTCAGAATGCATGTCACCAGTGTTTCTTATGCAGAAAGACGAGCTGGAACAGCAGACTCTCAGATTTTCCTCTTGGAATACTGAGAGCTACAATCTGCCTTTCAGTGCATGGGAACTGGAAAATGCTTTGGCAGAGACCCACGGGTCACCATATTTTCTAAATAATTTAACAGGTTAACACTTGGAGTCGAGGGAAGAAACTGCATAGGCGCCGTGGGTGGTTTTGGTAGATTTGCTCCATGAAGAAGGGTCTCAAGCGTTGAGGCGCACTGATATGGGTAAGCGGCCGCAGGGTTCAACACTGGTAATAAGTTATTCACGTTTACCTGTGGTAATACTGGAGCTGGTGTGTGAAGCGGAATTTCAGGGATGTGGTTGTCGCGGGGCGGCAGCCATCCCAGGTCCGAAGGCACGTCGTCTCCCGGTGGTTCATCCGAATCCGCTGCGGATGCTGTAAGGCCTGAATCTGTTGAGGTAGTGTCGCATGTGTCGATTTCTTCATCGGTGTCGGAGTCAGAAAATCTGTCGTCCTCGATGGCTATGGCGTCCTCTGGGTCACCTGAATCAGCAAACAAGAGCAACTCTTGGAGCGGTTCCTGGGGGTCGTCTGCAAGTGCGTCCTCTATCATGCCGTCAATAAGATTACTGCTGTCTGGTGGAGAAGGCACCACGGCCGGGGCGGCTTCTCCCGCGATGATTGGGCAGGCTGCGACTGCGTGGTGCGGAGTAGGTAGGGCTGGTTCGCACGTGCTGTATAATAACAGGAGGCGGAGGTGCAGAAGGTAAAAAGTCCGCCGGAAGGTGTAGCATTGTATTAGCGGGAGCTAATAGTCTGATCACCGTGCTCCAACCATGTGCAGCCACCATGCCAAGAAGCCGCAGGCGATTATAAAGGTCTTTAGTGCGGGCGGCCAGTCCTGTCCAATTGGCAGGGAGATCCAATAAGGAATTTATCTCGTGGATGTCGCGGCGTGCGATTTTCTTTGATTCTCGAAGAGTTTTTAAATGCAAGAATAGTTGCAAGACATCTTCGTCAGATGGTACTTCGATATAACCAGGCACACGTTCCTGGCGTAGAGTATCGAACGAGGCAATAATGGCACTGCCTATATTAGCCGAAGTGGATGGTGCTTCTGAAAGCCGCTCCGCGAGTCGGGTCATCTGGGTCTGGAGGGAGGTAGCCCAAGCTGGTTGTGTATCCTCTTCGTCTGTTCCTGCATTGGAGGCTTCCTCCTCCACGGTATTGGGCCGATATTTATAACTATATATTTATAGTAGAGTTCTGGCTGTATATCCTTCCACTTCTGGTCCGAGAGGGCGATGGTGGTGGTTGCAAAAGAATAACCTATTTTTTCCTCCCTCTCGGCCAGAGCTTTAGTCAGTGATCGGAGCAGGGCGATGTTCTTCTGCCGGCCAATCAAACGCGATGCGCACACCAGAAATAGAGAAAAAGAAAGTTTGATGAGCAAGGATGAAAGGAGCGAAGTCGGCGACACTTGCACCCAAAGCGCCAAAGTTACCAAATTTTCCCCTACGCCGATCGCAAGGAACGCGCGTTACTGTACTCTTGCTTTCTCTAACAAGTATCTACCAGTGGAGTCCGTTTTTACCCACAACTGTAAACACAGACTTTTTTCATTCTTTGGCCACTCGTTGTCGGCCTCGATCTCATCTACCTTAGCAACATTTAAACGATTGAGATGAGACGCATCAACATCAGTAATCATTCCGTTTGAGGACTGGTTGATTTTGAGAGAGCTCCATTGCGATAACCTCGAAAAGATATGTGGATTTTAATAGTGGGATTGAACACCGTCTGTTTGTGTCCTTAGATCTCATTTATTATAGGTGTAGTGATAAGCAAGTTTTCGGGAAGCATTTTTTTTATTAATTTTCTCGTTATTGAATATAGTTTGATAGGGTTTGATCCATCAAATATAAAAATGTAAATGCCGGCGGCTTGGATCTTGTCTTAGGATAGATTTTAGACGGCATAATCTCCCATTACTTCTGCAAGGGAGGGTTATTTTGACGAAATTCGTCGATTACCGTGTTATTTTTAGGATCGGTTGTATAACTTCAGCTACATTGCCACTTCAAATGGGATTATTAGCTTAAGAATATGGTTAGTAATCCAAAATGTCTCGTGTGAATTTAACGCGTAAACACAAAAGGCACAAACCTCTTAAAAGGCGTCTCCTGCGGCTCGTGTATTCTCTTAGTATAGGCCATAGCTACGATGATCAAGGTATATACCATTAGTATAACATGAAATATTGGAATCAATATAAGCACTCTCATTTCTTCTCAGTGAACTGGAAAGACTAATTTGTTTCCTTGGCAACGCGATCCTTTTGTTGCCGAAGGCGGCAGACAACAATCGAATTGAAACTTTTGGTTTGGCATACATAACATATGAAGTTGGTAATAAACCGGATGCCAGAAAAAATTTTCAATGTACATTTAAGCTTTGTGAGTCATCTAAAATCTAAAAACGCTTTCTCTGCTGTCTCTTTCTCCCTTTGCAGCTCCCTATGAATTTCATGGCTTGGTTGAAGTCACGATCGAGCTTAACCTTTCAGTGACGGGAGGCATTTAAATCCAACGGCATTGTATGGCGGGCTGGTATTTAAACAGAATGTCAGATTTTGTAAGTACCATCTTTAAAAAAATATAAATTTTCATCTATATATGTTAGATGAATGAAATCTTGAAACCAATGGCTGTATAGTGTTCTGCATTTAATATTAAATTTACAATTTAATATCTTAATATTCTTTTACGTTAATAACCTCTGAAGATGAAAGACCATGCCAATTTAAATGTGTTACAGATGCCTGAATGCAATTTTTTCAGAAATAGTCGTCGATATATCGATATATTCGATGTATTGTGATATCACAAGCTGAAGTTCAGTGTATAGTCTTAGCTTGCGCTTCTCTGGTCTACTCAATGGTGTACTGCGTTCGCTTCCTTGGCTTCTTGTAAACACCAACTCCTTGGAGCCTATGCCTGGTTATTAACTCTCTCTCTCTCGCTCTCTGAGAGCGAGAGAATGTTATCGCATTTGGATGCCTAACAAAGAGAAGTATTGTATTCCCATTGTCCATTCCGTGACCACTTAGCTTAGCTCACAAAATCTTCACTGAAATTACTTCCTCGAGGTCTCACCGAGACGGCACCAATATACAACGATTTATTGCCTCTCGAGTTCGTTTAGTCTTGAGAATATGGTGTGTTCCTTCAAATGAGAGCACGCATGATGAGATATGAGAAGATATATCACAAAGAAAACACGGAGGGTCCCTTCCATCACCGAGAAAGAGACGCTCTAGAACGATCCGTTTTCATTTCGTCTCTTGCCTCTTTACGATACTAGCCTACTCCAGAGCAGCTGTGTTCCAAGAATATACGCACGTTTATTTAGTTATTTGCATAATCTGTCCATTTAGTTTTTAGAAAGTACAGTTAAAATTTAATATACTGTATATTTTAAAGTAGACAAAAAATTGGATGTTAAAATCGTAACTTTCGAAAAAAAATTTTATAATGTTAATAAGAGCCAGATGAACAAAAGAAATGGTTAAAATTCCTAAAAATATAAGAAATTATCCGTGTGATTATAAAAGAAAGTATTACAAACTGATAAAGTAAAGAATAAAAAAGAGATGTGAGAAAGTACACTAAAAAATAATTATATAAGTCAATTTAAGAGTTCACAAAATGTATTCTATTTATAAAATTCAAATAATAAATCATTCCTCAGTGTTAAACAAAAATATCATTCTATAAGAAATGTTTATAATCGAAATACGGCAAATTAAAAGAGTCGTGGCAAGGTCAGTACGTGGTACTGATCCCGGCACCAAGGACAGAAACCGAGGTCCGTACAAATGACTGACCCTGGCGGGGAAGGGTTAATAGCTGTAGTCTTGTGCATATTATTGAGGAGAATGTCGCAGTAGTCGAAGATGGGGAGAATTAGTGATTATACGAGTGTCTTCTTTAAACTTTGTGGAAGTATGTTTTTCATTCGTCGTAATCTATGGAGAGACGCAAAAGATTTTTTACAAATGGATGTTTCTTGAGGGATCTATGTCCGAGATTGGTCAAATAAGACACCTAAATTTTTCACCCAGTTGGTATATTCGATGTGACTACCAGCAACTATGACTCTTGGAGTATTTATTGGGTCAATTTTCTTTAGTGTTTTTGGATATCCAATTATTATACTCTGGGATTTGGATGGGTTGAGGTTCAGCACCAAGGAAGTGAGCCATGAGTTAAGGGTATTAATGTCTTCATTGATATGGTTCACTGCGGAGGAGATATTGTTTGGCTCGACAGAGAGGTAGATATGTAAATCGTCTGCAAATAGGTGGTATGAAGTATAGGAGAAGTTGGAAGAGATGTTTTGGAGGTAAAGAGATAAAAGCAGCGGGCCTAAGACATCTTTGAGGGACTCTATGGTCTAGATTCATCCATTTGGAGTACACACCATTGTTGTAGCCAGCCTGTTTTCGACCTGAGAAGTAGGAGGAGAACCAGGAGAGCGATGGATGAGAAAAGTTGAGAATTTTTAGTTTGGCGAGGAGTATATCTGGATTAACTGAATCAAATGCTTTAGTTAGGTCAAGGAGTATGAGAATAGTGACTTTTTGTTGTCCATTGCAAGTTTGATGTCATCAGTTACTTTTAACAGCGCAGTGGTTGTTCTGTGATGGCGCCTGAAGCCGGATTGAAGCGAATCAAATAGGCTGTTGAAATTGAGGTACTTGACTATTTGCTGATGGACAAGTCGTTCAAGGGCTTTTGAGATAGATGGAAGAATGCTGATAGGACGAAAATCATTAAGGCTGGATGGATTTTGTGTTTTGGGGATGATGTGTTATGGAAAATTTCCATTGAGTAAGGAAGTTGCCTTTTAGTATTGAGTAGTTGAAAATATGAGCGATCAACGGCAAGATTATGGGGATGATTTTGTGGATGAAAATGATGGGAATGTTGTCTGCACCAAGAGCTGATGGTTTAGTGGCAAGAAGGGCATTTTTTACTTCTGTATGGGTGACAGTGGTGAAGTGAAATGGAGTCTTTGTTAAAGTGTTTTGGTTCAATATTTGGCCTACTGAGTAGTCTATGGTCTGCACATTAATAGGGATAAAATTGTTTACAAAGTGATTGTTAAGTTCATCCGGGTGGAAGGTGTTAGGGGAGTGAAGTTTTTTGGGGTGTTGAGCGCCAAGTTTGGAAAGACCAGTCCACAAGGATTTTGGAGAGGACTTTGACTGAAGTAGAACCTGAGCAAAAGTTGCTTTAGCATTACGTATATCTTTCTTGACTCTATTGCGGAGGGTCTTGTAGTAAGCATGGTTGGTTATTTTCTTTGACTTTTTGAAAATGCTAAATGCTGTATCTCTTCTACACATGAGGGATCATATGGAGTCATCCATCCAAGGGGTGGGGTTATGCTTTACACACTTGGTTTGGAGTGGTGCCAGTTCGTCAAGGAGTTGAAGGAGGAAGCTATTTAGTAAGAGGACCTTAGAGTTAATTTCATTGGTAAGGTAGATGTTATTAAATGGGAGCTGCGGGTCTGTAGCATGCAGAGCATCGTGACTGATATTATTGAGATTGCGATAAGATATTTTCTTTGGTTTTCTTTTTGTAGTGCGCATGGCGTAATTGATGTAAATTAAATCATGAGAAGAGATTCCAGGTGCTGACATTTGTCCATGCTTAATGACTTTTTTGTGTTGTTAGTTATGATTAGGTCAAGGAGCATAGCTGAGTGAGAGGTTACGAAAGTAGGTCCAAGAGGAAGAATATTGAGATTGAGAGAACTAAGGCTATTTGATAGTTGCTTAGTATCAGAGTTAGTTACAAGTAAGTTAGTGTTATCATCTCCCATGATGATGACATTGTATGCGGGGATAAGATTCGTAAGGGCGTCTTCAAGATCGGAGAGATATCCAATTTTTGGAGGATGGTAGACAACACAGTAGAGTAGCTTCTGTGCGTTTGCATTGACTTCTAGCATCAAGTATTCAGGGCATGAGCAGTAATTTAATAGAGACTGGGAGATAATACGACATTTAAGGTCATTTTACGCGTAAATGCAGACACCTCCACCTTGTTTACCTATGAGACAGTTTTCCAGAAAAGTATTTGTTGGTTTAAGTTACTGGCAATTTATTGATATTGTCTTTGGAGGGTAAGGTATGGTTTGGTTGTATACTGGGCCCAAATTTTCTTTCCCTATTGTGTTGGTGATGTTGATCTTCTGTATTTGGTCATCACCATCTCCCAATTTATTATTTTATACCTTGTGTTAGGACATAGTTTCTTGAAGTTTTTAGTGGTTACTACTCTTTACAACTTTGCTTAATATTTTCATAATACTTGTATGCCCATGTTTCCATGTTTTTCCATTAAGAAAAAAGTGCAGGGGTCATTGAAAATGTGAGGCAGACCTGGTCCTAAAATGGTGTCTGACATGACAGTTCATTTTTCTACTATCATCACTGGTATTGTCTTATAACAGCTCCCTGATTCAACTGGCCTTTCTTCAATACCCTTTCCTCCATTCTTCCCATTTTGTTTTTTCCATCATTTTGTAAGATACCCTCTATGGTGCCTGATGTAGAGGTAAACACTACTAAGTGGGTTTGCCCATCTGCTGGGGCGATCACGTAAATACGTCCTCGTATTCCTCAAGGGGGCCTTGAATATGAATCTGCTTTTTAAGAGATTGTTCTGAATTTATCTCAACATTCCTCTTTTCTTCCGACCCTTCATGGTAATCCACATAGGTGGGCTTTTGGAGGCCATAGTGTTGAGTCCCTCAGACCTTTCTCCAACTCCGACCCATCCAATGGTGGTTTTTCAACACAGCCTTTGGGACAGGGCGGTGATTGCACAGGGTGACAACTATTTTCCTGTTATGGGGTTCCCTTCCAGGTTAGGGTCTCCATGGGCGTAAACTCGCATTCTCGCATGGCAATTCCCCCTCCACCTTGTAGGTGATCACCGCCTAGGCGGGATTCAAAGTTCCTCAGTACGCGGATTTTACTCTGACCTCTCGGTCTCCACTGCTGATTCATCCTTGATGAAAATTCTTGCTATCTCCCTCTTCTCCATATCATTGTCCATGTGTGATGGTTTAGTGTGGTCCTTTTTCTTGTCTGTTTGTGCCTGCTTGATGTGATCCTCTTCCTCGTTGGACATTCCTCTACCTGCTGTTAACTCGACCTCCTCCCCCGAGGCTCCTAAATGTATTTGTTTAGCCTGATAGTTGATCTGAACTTACTGTTCACTCAGAAAGTTGTGTCCCAAGAACATAGGCCATGCCAGGTATTTAATGAAGGATGCCTGGAGGTGAAACAGGCTGCAGCACATTTCCACCTCCATGTCAGTCTCGCCTAGCTCTTGGATTGGCCTACCCTCCACTCCTCTCAAGACCTGACACAGGAATTTTCTAATGGCGGCATCCCTACCAAATCCTGCCAGATTAGGGATATGGTAGCCCCCATATCAATGACTATTGGCTGCCCTTCCTTCTTACCCACGACCCCATCACCTGAAGGAGGCTCTTTCTCTTCTCTTCCCTAGCCACGAATGTTCCTCCTATGTATATGGGTAGCTGTTTAACGGCCTTTTCTCAGTGGATGGGCGTGGTCGGCCCCCTTCCTGCCTTTTGACAGGCACACTGCTGTCCTGGGCCCGATACCGTTGCAGGTAAAGCACATTACATTATAAAAGTAACTGTCCATACTTCTGTACGGACCCTGCTTCCTCTCCTGCAAGTGCAGTGCCCTCACCTCCTTGATTGCTTGGCCTCTGAAGGTGGTGAGGAATGCAGTTTATCGTAACGTTCAGTCCTCAAAATAGTCAGTGATTTCGTTGGTCAAGACATCATCTTTGAGATGTGCGTTCTTGCCAAACAAATGACTAGGAAAGGAAATCGAATGCTGACGATAATGTAGATGATTATTGGATTGTTTTTGTTCTGGAAAGTCTGAACAAAAATCTCTTAAACAAATTACTGGGAAAGGAAATCTAACAATGATGATAATGTCAATGATTATTGGATTGTTTTTGTTCTGGAACATCAGAATGAAAATCCCTCTTTTCAGGAACGTGCCGTGCCCGATCGTGAATTCTGTCGACTGACCCTGCAGTATCAGCATCAGATCTTTGCGGAAAGAGACTTGTAGTCATAGCTGAGATGACTTCTGAAAGAGAAGATACTTCTTGTTGTAGTTGATTTTGCTTTTGTTGTTGGAGTGGATAAAGAGGATGGTGGTGATGATGTGGAAATTGATGTTCTTGTTGACTGAAGAGAGAATGCTTTTGGGTCGAAACACTTCTGCCGCAATAATCTCCGCCTTCTCTTGTTGTTCATGCGATCAAATCAAAGCATCTGCTGCAGGAAGAGGGTGAGAAGATGAATGAGGATGATCTGGCGGCACGCTCCTACCTCAGCTAATTCAATCTGACTGACCCTCAGTCCCGGGCTTCATCCCACCTATATGCCACCACGATACCAGCGAGCCAATCGCTGGCCGTAGGTGCATTAATAGGCAGGACGGTCCGGGACGAACGATCGGCCAGATTGGCTTCAGTAGGAACGTACCTCCAGGTCACCACTTGTGACACATTCTTTATTATTTTAAGGTACATTTCAACAAACATGTTTTGATTAAACAATAAACCAGTTCCTTTTTGCAATGAATACAAAATAGCCATGTTATCAATATATATACAAATATCAGCATGCGGAGGGGCCAGCTGCTGTGCGTGCAACGCACCAGCTAAGGCTGCTAATCCCTCCGCATAATAAATAGGCAACTCGTTGTCTATAGGCAGTATTTGGTACCTATCCAAATCTCGTGAAACCCATGCTACTTGCCATGGGGTGGCGTCAGTCCACACATCTATGATGCGATGCCAATTGGCAAATAGTCTTTTCTTTTTAAACAGTTTGTAGTCCCACAATTTTAACAACCAGGTGGTATCTCGTAAAAATACATTTTTAATAACAAACATTGGAAGTTGAAGCACGTAACATACCAGGACAAAAATCCTGCCACTTTTGGAAGATCCATGGTACGAACACGTGGTAAAACAGATATTAAATAGTGCGCTCATACAAGGGAGGAGGTGGTCAGCCATAATTGTTGTAAATTTGTATCAATTATTACTCCTAAATATTTAAGTCTTTGTACTGGCTGCGTGTCCATTGCTACGTCTTTGGATTCTTCAGACTGCATCACGTCGATATTCATCGCCATATCCCGCCTATATAGGCACCCTGACACCGGCGAGCCAATCACCGGCTGTAGGTGCATTAATAGGCAGGACGGTCCGTGAAGGACGATCGGCCAGATTGGCTGTCGTCGGGACATTCCTCCAGGTCACACTTCGTGACGAATCCTTTATTATAGAAAACAATAAATCGATATATATTCTCGGTAAACAACAGGCCCATTCCCCGGGTCAAAGAGTGCATAATGGACATGTTATCAGAATAAATCACAATATCAGTGTACAATGGAGTAATTAAGGTGGCATGGAGGGCGGCGCACAGTGCCGCAAGTCCCTCTGCCCAATAAATTTCCAATTCACTGTCCAAACTCAGTCATAGTCACTTGATGTGTGGGGATTACCCAGGCAATCTGCCACGGTGTGGCGTCTGCAAAAACATCACATATTGTGTGCCAATTAGAGCATCACCGCACTTTATGAAACATGTTGTTGTCCCAAAATCTTTGTAACCAGTCGGTGCAATGAACAAACACCTGGCGCACCAGGAATAGGGGAAGTTGTAACATAAACAGTACCCAAGACAGGAAGCCCCCTATCTTGGGAAGGTCTAAACGTCACACTCTGGGAAGCACTGCTAAAAAGTAATGAAGCTGAACCAAAGAGGATAGTGTTAACCATAGGTGCTGGCAAGTTGTGTCAATATATACACCAAGGTATTTCAACCTTGTCACAAAACCTTAGTTGCACTTTGCTAGATTAAGCATAATACCTAAATCATTTTGCAAGAAATCTAAAATTTGCTGTAAGAGCTGGTCGTCCCGTGTCGGGAAGACAAGCAGCCAGTCGTCCAAATAACAAATCATACGGACACTGAACCGGGATCACAATTCGGTGACTACTGCTCAGGCCCAGCATTGCATGATGGCCGGAGTGAGGCCATGGCCCATAGGAGGCCTAGTGAATGTATAATAATGTCCGGCTACATAGATTCCATAATATTTCTGATGGTCTTTGCAGATGGGAACTTGGTAAAACGCAGTTTGCAAGTCCAACTTAACAAGCCGTACCCCCTGGGGTAAATACTCCAATGTTTTGGCCGAATCCCAAAGTCGAAATCGCGGTTTACGATAAAAGGGGATCCAAGGAGAAAGGTCATGTATTAACACATTGAGTGCCAACCATTATATAGGAACTGAGTACACCCAGAGGCCAAACCAAGATACTATGTATTCATAAGCTAGAATATTATAATAATAAATTTTTTACTGTTTTAGTAAGATAACAATGTGTTAAAAGTGTGATTTTGTTAAAAAATATTTGAGGTCACCGGCAACCTCATGGCCTCCGACTGGAACATGTTACATCTGTGTGCCATGAAGAAACTGGCTACCTCAATTCATACTTCGTGAAAATATTACAGATATCAATAAATAAACATTTAGCAAGAACAAGTAAGCTTTATTCCTGTAAAACTTGCTCAAAATGAAAGGTGAAAAATGAAAAACACAAAAAGGAGAAGAAGTTTTTGAGTAACACAAAGTACATAACCATTTGTTGCATTTCTTGCAAAGTGTTACAACTTTGTTAACTTCTTTTTGAGCTTGAATTCTTCCATGCTTCTTAGCTAACTCGGAATAGCATTGCTGGCATCTCTTATCATTCTGTTTCTGCTATATTTTTCTTCGGTAATTGTTAGAGAATGCCTAAGTTGGTTGTGAGATTGTAGCCTTGGAGATCTTGTAAGTCTTTCTTCTGTCCCCCCTAATAGGTGCATAATAATTTCTTCCCTAAACTTCTTGACTTGCATATTATTTCCATTCAGTTTTCGATACAAAATTAATTAATTTACTACTGTATTCAAAAGAAACAAAAACAACTTGAAGTACCACCTGATTGTCTTCCGTAAAAGTGAAAAGAAGCTAGCCAGCTGACCTGATATATCTACCCCTTGCTTTCCTCTGTTGTACTCAACTTATGGCCTTTGGTTTCAGCTTTTCCATCCCAGATCTGTCAACTTTTCCAGATGGAACCATCTGTAATCCATGTTTAGTCGAGAGAAAAAGTACCTCTCTTATCCTTCGATTTACCCACCATGATTCCGTCAGCCGATTCTTTCCCTATTATTTCTCCTTTTTTGATATTATTTTTAACAACAGGAGGAGGAAGTTGCTTTCTGTTTTTCCTCAAAGTACCAAGCAAATTTGTTTTTGTTTCAAGCAGCTGTTTTGCAAGAGGTACAAGTATAATAATGGTCGGTAACAACAGTGCGACCATCATAACTTTTTAAAGTGTGAGCAAGACATGCATTTCTCCAACTTTGTAGACAGGGAAAACTTACAAAATGGGGAATTAATACCAGGGACTTGGAGACAGAACATTCATCTAAATAATATGAATGGTGAAGGGGGAGTTCATTATGGTCTCCAAGCATTGCAAGTGAGAGAAATGTATAAGAATTATTTTATTAAGGAAGGTGATTTGTATTGGCAAGATAGGATATTCCATTGATATTCAATTGCTTCTTATTATTAACTATTTATATAATGCAATCAATATTTAAATTAAAATGTATTGAAACAATTAGTTATACTTAATTTACCCATAGCCCATGTCCTATTCTATCCTATGAAGTATTTAGCAGTTAAACTACACATGGGTGTAGGTTGACGTAACAAAACACACACACACACACATGCTAGACTTCTATATGCACTACAAAAAAATACATTTCTTGATGATGTGCCACTTTGAATTCTGGTGTGTCTGTCCAGGAAGAGCAAATCATTGTAGCACCACAATGTAGGACTAGGGCATCTCCCTTCATTACCAGAGCCACTGGGCATTTTCAGGGATAACTTGGCCCTTTCTCTCAAAAACTGAGTCCTTAATGTATTAATTTTTCCTCTCACATCTTTGGCATTCATATTTGGTTTTATCTGAAACCAATTATAAAAACTTGGAGAACTTGAGGTGAAGAGTTCCCGGGTTTCCAGCCAGGTGAATATGTTGTCTACCGACGTTTCGGCACCTTCCTCAAGTGCCATCTTCAGGGGTCTCCTGAGTGCCGTACCATTCTTTCGTCCATGTATATATACTACTCCGGTATTGGAGGCTCGTTCCCCATTGGCTGTTGGGTCGGCCTATGGCGTTCCGTGATTTTGGGGAGTATGGGATTTCACACCTTGCTGAGTCGGAATCCCGTGTCCCTGTTAATGTTGTTTTTCTCAATTCTGATTTCAATGGCTTCTTTCACTAGCCTATCCCAAAACTTTGTAGAAAATACTATCCATTGAAAATTAGTGTAGAAAGTGAAACTTAATTATTCGTAAAGGTGAGAATCAACTTTCCCAATTATCTGCTATTCTTGAACAACTGAATCTGTGTAATTCATAATTTAAAACTATAATGAAATTGGACAAAGTTACTTTAAAAATATGAAGTTCTGATATCAATTTCTTATTATACTTACATAAATACGTTATATTAGGCAAATATAAAAGTTTTCTTGCAAGATATATGACATCAGAAATGTTAAAATACCATATCCCTTTCAGACTTTCAGACTCGAAAATGTTATTCAAGGTAAATTTTATCCTTAAAAAATACTATAAATTAAGAAATACATCAATAAAAGTTTATTTTCAATATTTTACAAAAATATGAGACCCACACAATTGTGTGGGTTAGGTCTGAAGTGATACAAAAGTCAACATGGAATAAATTTTTCATTTTACATTGTGGTATGTATGATAACAATTTGCATCCTTTGACAAGCACAAATACACATTGCATTTCAAGCATCTTGTCCTTGTTCTTTTTTTGCAGCCAATATTCCTGCAACACCATGCAGAACTCAGATCATCAACTGTTGGCCAATGACCAAAGTTATCTAGCCTCTTGTCTGTGCAAGGGGCATTGGCAGGTCTGTATTTTTTTGAGGGTGGTTCCTCCTCTGTTTCTGATCCTGATGTTTCTTGGTATGGCTTCCCTTTTGGGGATGATGCAAGGGATTCACCGACTGCCATGTGAAATTCCAGGAGGTCTAGTGTGTCCTTCCTGGGTACTTCATTTGCCTGACAGTCCTCTCTGTATTGGAGCCAAGAATTGACACAGGCCAGGTCTACAAAATGCAGTATCACCTTTAGAGTTCACTTTTTTGTCTTAAAAAATGTTCTGTAGGCCTCCATCAATTGATCACAGGTATCTACACCTCCCATAGACTGGTTATATTTTCGAACAACTGCTGGAGATGGAATCATTACATATTCCTTCTCCGTTTTGCTCCATCTTTGAACAGTTTCTACAGGTTCACATCCAATGCATGTAGATGCGAGAGTCACTGCCTTGGAGTCTTTCCATTGAACAACTACTACTTTGTTGTCCTCACTACAAAACTCCTCCATATCTCCTCTTTTCATTTTTTTGTCTTCGGACAAGTGGACATCTCTCACTCTTGTTTTTCATTAATGTCCCAGTAGCTTCCAACTTACGTGCATTCAGAACATCAAAAAGTGGCAAAGTAGTGAAATATCGGTCGAAGTAAATTCTTGCGCCTTGTGGGAGAGTCTTTACAAGCCGTAGAATAATCCCTGGTCCAAGACCAAGACCGGCTTGTGGCAGTGGTGTTGTTTTGCCCTGGTAGATTTCAAAATAAAGGACGAGACCTTTGCTTGTGGCAAGAACAAAGTTCTTCAGACCTACTGGCCTTGGCTTGTTCGGGACATATTGCACCAGTGCACAGCGGCCAGTAAACGAAATCATTTGTTCGTCAATGGAGTAGTTCCCTCCAGAAGGTTGCGACAGTTTTAGACACATTCCTCTGACAGTATCAATCACAGGCTGTACCTTCCACATAATATATAATAAATATAATATAATATAATAAAACCCGACCCACACAATTGTGCGTACAGGGTCTGAAAGGGTTAAATGTTCATTTAACACATTCAGCCCAGACAATTTTTAGTATTAGTTCAACAAAAGACGGATAGTTTTTTTTGTAGAATTAGTTAGGGCTTATGTTCAAAATTAATGGAAAATTGTCGAAAAATTCTTTTAATTATAGAACATATTTAATTTAATTAGGATGCGTATTCGCGTCCTTCGTTTTCTTGGCACGTCAGGTATGCAATCCTGCAACACTCCTGCTGTATTCGAATTCCTTTTTAGTTATGCATACCCGCACAGCACAAAGTTTCATTTATTTAGACCATGCAAATGATATTTTTAGTCTTATAATTTCATTATTTGTGCGCACTAAATGTTCAAGCTATCATTTAATTCATGTGTTTTAGTTAGTAAATTTCATATATTATCGTTCTTATGAATATTAACATTAACCTGATAATGTATTTAGTTTAATATATCATGTTTTTCCTACGTGATTGTGGCATAAGTTTGAACTGTACTACTACCATGGGAAAATGTAGAATGGGAATCCGAGAAGCACTAATGGCCATGCTAAATTTTTTTAAAATTCAAAGTATCTATTTCCTTCTTTTCATGAAATGTTACGTGAAGTTCAATATGGCAAAAATTTTCCCCTATTATTTGGTCTTGCTGGTTGTTATATTGGAGTGAAAGCTTCTAGATTTATTCCAGATGTTTACAATAGGATTACCTAAAGGGGGCTACTAGCGGCACTTCTGTCCAGAAAGGGTAGTAAGGACGGAAATGCAACATGTTCGGTTTTTTCAAGGGTCTTCCCTGCGTGCGACCATATTTATGACATTACCTGCGATCGTATTCTCTCCAGCCTCAGTCACATGCTTCACTCGAGCTGAGCGGAGACCCTCTCTGCAGTTCTCTACCAAACTGTGAGCCAAAAGAAGCAGCACAACCGGGAAACGAACAATCCATGCAGTAAGGTTCGGCCCCAAATGATGGCTAGAAGGAAAATGGAGGATCACAGGATATGCCTGCCTCCAACTCCAAGCAAATGGAGAAAGGGAAGCAGCTGCAGGACACGAGACTACTCAAGCGGTCCTCAGCACTAAACATTTTAAAATAAAAAGACTTTTGCAACACAAATGAATATTATATTATATTATAGTTATTTAAACAATTAATACATATATCAATCATGCAAATTATACAATCAATATTTCAATAATAATACTAGTGTGTACAGTTATAATAGTAAATACAAAAGAATAAATCTGAAAACTAAACCAAAAAGATTTTCATTTTTATTGAAGTGGCCTAAAAACTGAATCCAAAAAATAGAAGAAAAAAAATACATTTTTAATAATTGTGATAAAGTTTGAAACAGGGTTCCAAACACAGTGCAGGTACATCAGGGCATATGTTACATTGAAAAGAAACATCTTTTCTGATTTTACTTTGAAGGCAGAGGCATTTTCTTCTTTTGGTTTTTCCCTTCGAGTCCTTTTTTATGAATGTTGGCAAATGTATTTGTTCTGTTGATTTTCTTTTAAATTTTGTGTCGCTAAGGAATCTGTTTTTATTTTTTTTATTTATTTATTCAGTTTCAAAAACAGCACAGAAGCCTCATTACATTGAAACATAAAACCATAACAAATAATTCTTCTTCTTCATCTAAAGGCTAAGCCTTGTCGCTGCAACCATGATTTCCATGGTTGCTACCCTCGGGATATCCAATAGGATCTTTAATGGAGTGGTTTCCTGTTGCCTTCTCCATCCTAAGCCGTTGACTATCAAAATAGTTCCTCCGCCTTTAGGGGCAGTTTCCCACCCCAAGGGCAAGAGGGTGCCCTACCCCTCCACCTTCTCATCCGCCCCTAAATAGGCCGTTGGCACTTGGTAGAGGGGGGACTCCTTATCCCGGGAGTCACTCGGACGCCAGAGCCTCGTCTGTGAAGCAGGGTGCACCACGTGCAGGTGAGGTTGACATTTGAGTGGGAGAGGCTATATAATCGCATCCCACCCCAAAACACCCCAACAAATAATATAACATTAAAATAAATAACTAAAATAAGAAGTTAACAATATTACCAGCAATTGTAATGATCATAACACAGAGGGTGCCAAATATTAGAGAGAAACAGAATTACGCAGCAGGTAGTAGATTACGGAAAGAAGTGGGTGAAAAAATGTCTAGATTTGGAAGTGAAGCCAGTAAGGAATTATATTCAAACGGGAGGCGGTAAGAGAGAGAGCGTTGGGAGACGGAGAGTCGAAATTTTGGTAAATGAAATAGGCTTTGAAGGCGAGTGGAGCGCGATGGAACACGGAGCGAAAAATAGGATGTAAGTAATGGAGAGCGATAGATACCATTGATGAGTGAGTGAAGGTAATTAAGATCGGTAATAAGTCGCCTATGAGAAAGAGAGGGGATGCTTAAAGAGGGTGCTCTACCCCGCGTGCGGTGTCGAACTATGGCGTCGAAGAACTTCAGTACAGAGTCAAGCCGTTTTAGGTTTGAAGGAGAAGCAGTGGACCAAATAGGCGAGCAGTAATTTAATATGGGAGCAACACAGCCATTAAAGAAAGTCTTAAGAGCTAACGGATTGGAAATTTCACTGAATCTGTAGAGAACACCAAGTAATGACATCGCTTTTGCAGAAATCTTCTGAACATGTTGGCAAAAACTTAATTTTGCGTCGAAGATCACTCCAAGATCTTCGTGGGATTGAACTCTAGGAAAGGGTTTGCCTAGTAGACAGTATGAGGAAGGGAAAGGAGAGGGTAAAGGGCAAAAGTTTGCATTTGGACAGATTTATTTCCAGTTTCCACTTGGAGCACCACTCCATCAGCGAGTTAAGTGCAGCTTGTAGACATTGCTTGTCTACATCGGAGTCAACCCTTTTGAAAATCTTGCAGTCATCGGCATATAAAAGAATTTGGCAATCATGTGGCTCAATAACCTCGACTAAATCATCTATATAAAGACTAAATAATAGAGGTCCCAGGACACTACCCTGGGGCACACCAGACAAGACTGGAGTAGTGGATGAGGAGTGTCCGTTAAGTACAACATGCTGTGTTCTAGAATATAGATAACTTTCCAGGAGAGAGAGAAGAGGGCCATGTAGGTTATATCTATTTCTTAATTTATGAAGAAGAAGTCTATGGTCAACTGTGTCAAAAGCCTTAGCCAGATCAATATAGCACACATCAACCTGGGATTTTTGCTCAAAGGCCAGAATGATTTCGTGGTGTATGACTGTAAGATTTGTTAAACAGGAGCTCCGAGGTAGAAAACCATGTTGTTGAGGAGAAATGTAAGGATAGGTGAAAGAGAGTAAATGCCTATGAATTATCTTTTCAAACATGGTGGATAACAGAGGGAGGATAGAGATTGGTCGATAGTTAGTGACATCTGCTCGGCTGCCACTTTTCAAAATGGGTGTTATATTGGCTGACTTCCATATGGAAGGAAAACGGCCACTGAACAGACACTTGTTATAAATAAGAGTTAAAGGAATACACAAAACCTCCGATGTATTTTTTAAAAAGACAGAACTTATCCCATCGGAGCCGGAAGATTTATTCTTATCCAGGGAAGCAAGTAAGTATCTGACCTCAGAAAAGGATGTTGAAATATTGGATAAGGAATCCGAAGAAATTGATGCAATAGAATCAGCTTTCTGATAATAGCTTCTCTAAATTGTAACAGAGACATCTAAAAAGTGCAGACCTACCCTGATGTTCCACCTTAGCATCCGTCTTTCAACATAATAATATGATAACAGCTGGTCCGCCCTGTCTTTTCCACCCATGTACCTATTGTACTGTATGACCTGCATCGGTTTGGCTTCCTTTTTCCCTCTTTTAGTCGTTGCATTCACTACTTCACCACCAAATTCAGTTGATAAGGTGATGACCTCCCTCCTATTCTTCCATTTTGTGACACAGAGACCCTCCTTCGAATAACGGCTAATTAATTCTCCTTTCTTCAGCTTAGCCTCTTTTACATCATTAGGAACCCCAGTTCTTGATGGTCATAATGTCCCAGTAGCAAAAATGTGTGTGTGTGTGTAATTTAAGGCGAATCAGCCTCTTGGGCTATTATCGCCATAATATGCATTTTTAACCACAATCCATTTGTGGCCAGTAGCAAAAATGTTTTTAAAAATAATTCTAAAGACAAATTTGGACTACTGTAGTAATTGTCCATGTAAACGGCATGCCCGACATCCTCATACTCGGAAAGGAGTTTCTTTACCACTTTTTCTGTATCGCCAGTTCTACCTACTTCCTTGTCTTGGGATCCTGTATAAATTAAATTATTGAGAACGAGACCATCTGGCTCTGACAACATATAAATTTTGACACCATATTTGTGGCTTTTATTTTGAATGTATTGTCGAAAGTATAATCTCCCCCTCCACATTACAATCAACTCATTAAGGTTAAGTTCCTTTTTGGGATAGTAAATTTTTTTCATATTATTTCGAAATGTTTCCACAATATCTCTAACTTTGTATAGGGGATCCTCTGGTTTTGGCTCACCAGGAAGAGGGTTCCTACCAGAATGGAGAGCCCGTAATATTACCATAAACCTATCCATGGGCATGGCTTCTGTAAAAACTGGGAAATTGTATAAATCATTCCTGGACCAATATTGGGCAATTTTCGGAAGTTTGACTATTCCCATCAAATATACAATGCCTAGAAATTTGTAAAATTCTTCCGAACTCACTTCAACCCACATTTCCTTCAATCGTTCTTTCCCATAAATATTTGTTTCTTCTAAAATAAAATTAATCATTGAATGATCTGCCAGAAGAGTGAAATACCCAAAATGATTGTTACTGGGGTTGGGGACCCTAAGTCCAGTGTTCCCAGTAAAAGCTATATTGTTGGTTGTTTGTCGGTCAACAAACCAAACAATGCCACTGCCTCCATCCCTGATGGTACCGGGCTGCTCCTCGTCGTCCACTTCACCTTCAGATTGGTCCACCACTCCAATGACCTCCAGAATATCCTCTTCCGACATTTTGGAATCCGAGTCACTCTCCTCTATCAAAATGTTTTCCATTTCTTCCTCGGTTACGATTTCATCCCTCTTTCTCTTGCGGCTCATCCCAGAAGTAGATGGCTGAGAATCCATTCCTAATTGAGGATACAATTCTAAAAAAAATTAAATTACAAATAATATAAAAAACGAATATAAAGAAAATAAGAAAAAATACAATAAAAATGATACTAAATCAATAATAAGTATATTAAATTAAAAACGGCATTCAGAAAGAAGATAAGAAGGACAACTAAAAATAATATGGAAATATCATGATAAATCGATAAAAATTTAAAAATTGCACTTACCGGAGTTTTCCTTGAAGAAATTAAAAAAAGGCTTGCAGCTGGAAACTGTTTTGAACAGCACAAGGGCACGAATGGTACTGTGGTAAATTACAAAAAATATCAAAAACGATATCACAAAAAAACAAAAAATAACAATAAAATGATAATAAATCAATAATAACTAAAGTATTTTACTAACCTGAAATTTTCGTTAAAGAAGCTGTAAAACAGAAAAAGCAAGAATCACATGGACAGCAGTCGAAAAACGTAAAAATGCCCAAATATATAAAATTAAAAACATCATTAAAAAAGAAGATAAGAAAGATAACCAAAAAATTATATGGAAATGTCATGATAAATCGATAAAAAGTTAAGAATTGTACTTACTTGAGTTTTCGTTGAAGAAATGAAAAAAAAAGACTTGCAGCGGGAAACTGATCTGAACAACACAAAGGCACGAACGGTACTGAGGAGCTAGCTTCAAAAAAAGGAACCATAAAAGAAACCTAGTGGTGGGGGAGTGCGTTGAAACGGTCACGAAGAGGGACGCGAATGCGCATCCCCAGGCATCTTGGCAAGTCTTGATGGACGCGCATTCGCGTCTGTCAGGTTGAATGTGTTAAGCAATGTTGTAAACTTACCTTAGAAACTTCCAATATATTTTTAAATATTTCGTTCTTTATAGATTTTTTATGGTACTCGGGCGATGAAATGCTGTACAATATTTGGTTTTGCTCATAAAGTGAAATAAGCAGGAGCGTAGCGTCCTTCGTCCACCTCTCCATTTCTTCCACCGTTAACCTTAGAATACTAAACACGTCAAACTGACGTAAACTCTACTTTGGACAAGAATAATTCCTTTTCTGGAAATACAATTATCTCCTTCCTCTGGCAGTGCTTCAAACAGTTTGTTACCTACTGGAAACCAGATCAATCGCAAGTTTCACTCTTCTCTTCCGCCCACAAATCAGCTTCGTCATTCGGTCAACCTTATGACAAATGGCAAGGCTTACAATTCCAGTATTATCGCAATAAACCATGTTTCGGGAAACGAAGCAGGCTAGTCACGAGAAGTAATCCCACTTTCTAATAGGCCACAAGTACTGTCACATCTGCCATGAGTCAAAAAGGCATGTGGTCACAAGCTACTGCACCGAACGTTACATGCCAATTTTCGGCGAACATAGTTAAAGTTTCCGTTTTTACTTTTCGCATTTTCTTAAAAAATTCTTGTACTCTGTAATCAATTGTGGTTTAGAAATTTTAATGCGATTTTGTTTGGTTTTTATAAGGCCTGCCTACTAGTTTTCAAAGATTTCATTTGTTTTTATTAAAAAAATTGTACTTATTTGCATAGTTTGTGAACTTACTCTTCCTATTTTATAGAAGTTTTTTTGCATGATTCAACGCCAATACTAACATTTTTATGATTATTCTTATTTTACAATTTTTTATATTTGGACATTGTAATTCTTTACAAAATCTTAAATTCCTGGAAGATTTATCATAATAAACTAGTTGTTGGAGTATTTATTGATAAAAATATACCAGAAAGTTGATTATCATTAAACACATTGCAATAAAAGTGGTTTTAAATAAAATTCTGATGTGTACGTCAAATTTACGCAAGTTTAGTTACAACCGCCCTAAAATAAGATTAGAATTCTATGGTTAAAGAAACCACACGTTCGAATACACGCCAAGGAAACGAGAATTATACTCAATGTACTACACATATGCTCTGCTCTATGGTTTATAAACGGTCATTAGGTATAAGGTACTCCTTTAGCCAAAAAACTAGAGGGGATTAAAGATCCCAATGCATTTCACCCACAAGGTGGGCATTTTCAGGGGCAACCTGTCTTGAAAGTGACTGGGAGTCGACTGAAGATTCGAAAGGATGGAATTATGAGGATGACCGAGAAACAAGTGAAGCGCGGAAAGATTTTTCAGCGTGTGTGTTGTTTGTATCAGTCAATTTGTATAAGGTCTTGTTGAAATCTGTGTCCGTGTTCATAAGTGTGTTTCGGTTTTTATAAATATGAAGGTTTTCTAATGAATTTAGTGAGTTGTTGGCTGAAGTTATCAATTTTAAATCGTTTAAGTGTATACTGTGACCTGTTTCTAAAATGTGATTGGCTACGCTTGATTTTTCAAATCGGTTATATTTATAGTGAGCCATGTGTTCCTTAAAGCGTGTTATTTGTTTCCTTCTTGTTTGTCCTATATACTTTTTGTCACAGTGTGAGCATTGCATTTTATAAATTCCGGACTTGTTCAATGTTTCTCTTGTCTTTTGTACTGCCCAGTAGATTTTTCAAATTATATGGATTCGTATATGTTATTGTATATTTCTTATGTTTAAAAATTTTGTTCAAGCCCGTTTAATGGTGGGCAATTTTATATATTTGTTCTCCTTTTTATTGTCTAATTTGAGAGAAGTGAAATTGGACAAGGTTTTTTTAAGGTTATGTTTTCTCACTAATTTATTAATTAAATTGTTATCGTATCCAAGTTTAGTGGTAATTTGTTTTGTGTGTTTGAGTTCCTTTGCATATCTAATTTTATTCAGGGGGATGTTATATAATCTATGTGTTAAAAATTGAAACAGCTATTTTTTTGGTTCATAGGGTGAAAGGAGTTATTAGAAATGAAGTTATCAGTATGTGTAGGTTTTCTAAAAATGTCAAACTCAATGTGCTGTTTATTATTTATGATTAATAAGTCCATAAATGGTAAGGTGTTTTCTTGAAGTTCATAAGTGAACTTAATTGATGGATATATGTTGTTTAATTGGTTAACAAAATCTACTTTTTTTTAAATCAAAGATTGTGAATATGTCATCCATGTATCTCAACCACATTTCTGGAAAGAAGCGAAATTTTTCTTTACAATCCTTTTCAAAAAAGGACATGAAAATGTTGGCTAGAAAAGGTGATAGGGGGTTTCCCATTGAAGTGCCTTGTGTTTGTTTGTAAATTTCAATTTTGAATTGAAAAACGTTCTGTGACATGCATAAATTAGTAAGTTGTAGTGATGGGAAGAATCGTTCACTTGTGTGAGTGAATCACGTAAATGATTCATTCACTGAATCGTTCATTAATCCTATAGCTGACTGGGAATGGGTTAGTTGATCCATATTTGAAGCGAGGCAATAAGGGAAACCTCAAGCACATCAGTTGTCAGGGGAACCATTTAATGAAAAGTCAAAACTTTGAAGATTTTTCTCAAGTTAGAGTAAAATTTGAACAAATTCGAAGCGAAAGGAAAGACCGACAATAAGAATAATACACGTTTATTTTTCAAAACATTGTTCAAATTCAAAGATTGTACGTCAATTCCTTCTAATTTTAATTTTCAAAAGAATAAAAGTTAAAAAGTTCTTTTTTTTTACGTGTTATCTTACGGGAAATGGAGGGATATTGTTCTTGTTTTATAACCTTTGAGTGTTGCGACCATCTGGAAATGAACACATTACTTGCATTCTTTTAAACAGAGAACATACTGTAATCTCGCTATATTTACGATTAGTTTATTAAAATACAAATTAAAAATAAGCAATGAATATGTATATTACAAATTACAGGAATATTTACAAATAGTATATACTAATAATAATGGACCAATAAACTTCTATTCTATTCTAAGTAAACGAACTATAACTAAATAATAGTACCTACTACAAAATATAAAAATTACAAATATGCACATATCTACTAATTAATAATTAAACACAAAATCTTATTGTAAGTTTTTATTCAAAAACATTATAATTGACAATTTTGATGATTTTAGCCTAGTCCTTTTATCGTTTAATGTATATCCCGCCTTAGAGAAAACCCTCTCACATGGCACCGACATGGCAGACAGGCACAATCTTCTTAACATTAACTGGTACAGTAATGGATAGATGGTCTGTCGCTCACTCCAACAATGCAGTGGATCCAAATGCCTGGACAGCAATGGCTCCGCCATATATTTATCAACTTCAATTATGGTTGCTGCCATGGGATTTGAGTCCCCAGTGAGCTGAAAAAATATATTTAAGAATTACATTTAATTATCTTAACCCCAGCTCAGTATGTATTGGATCAAGAACAAGTGAATATATAAATTTAAAAAAAAATCTGCTATCAAAGCAGACCAAAATGATGTAAAATTTGGGAAAGACAGGATAAAAGCTCTATCAGTTAGGCCATGCAAAAGTTGTGCTGCAATCAGATAAATAAATAAATATCCTGGCAAGTTATTGGAGTCTAATAAGAAAAAACAAGCTATAATTTTCATAATATTATTGTGATTTACCTTCTGAACAGACTCGTCAAACTCATCCCACAGAAAAGATTTTGATGTTGACGGAGCTGTCCTGACAGGATTGTGAGTTGTAGATGGAGGCGCTGTAAATGTATTGGCAACACTCTTTAATTTCTCTTTAAGAGCCCTACATGCTTCCTTTTCAACCTTTTTCTTCATATTCATATTCAATAAAAAAATGCTTTATGCACACACGTGGTCACAACACTATAGTAAACAGTATACGCTTACACGGATGTTGACTATACGAGTAAGGCATGCCAACTGAGACCGAGCATGGAAGACAATTACCCACAATCCCGCAGCGAGAGAGAGAAAAGAAACATCGGCTCAGTTGTGATCACGTGACGCTCGGCAGACAAAGCATATACGTACTACTCGTATTGCAAGACCTCGCTCGTTTATCAAGTTAAAATTTATTAAAAATTCTTGCTCCTCTTACAAAACACTGGCAGACCAAGTTACTCACAATCCAAGGTTTTACTGTAGCTTAATTTTTTATCATTGATAGTCTTACATCCTTTGATGATTTCTGTAGTTTTTTGAATCATGGGATTTAACGGGTTCTTCTTTAATTTAATGTAAGGTCCATTATTCAACATAATTTGAACATTGTCGAAATATTGTGTCCTATCCATGATCACTATTTTATTGCCCTTGTCAGCTTTACTATAAAAGCAATCTTTTTCTCTGAGTTGTTTGATTGTTTTGGAGTAATTTTTTGAATGAGTCTTAGTTAATTTGTTAATGTTATCTTGGATTTGTATTTAACAAGCTTGTCTAATATAAATTTTGAATTTTCATCAAAAAATTCAATGGATTTTTCAATGTCTGTAATTAATTCATCTATAGGTGGTTTCCTTGGTGGGAAAGCAAACTTCAAACCCCTATCTAAAAGAGACAATTCTTCCAGAGAGAAAGGTAGTTGAGACAAATTTTCGGTGAATTCAGATGTATGTGAAATAATACTGGGTTGATTTGTTTTGTTTTGTATGTTGTCAGTAGTTTTTTCTCCTTTTTTCTTAAGAATCTTTAATTTATTATCTAAAGTTAGAGATTTTATATGGTCGTTAACAGAAACATCTGACAGCTGAAACACGAGTGCGCAATATGGTCCCCCCTATCCCTTCCTTCATTTTCACATCATTCACCTTGAATTGGGTCCACACCCATTTCCAAAAAGAAGGACGATGTTAGCGTCATTCATACAGCCAACTCGTGAATTAAGGTGACTGATGCATCTTTAGTGTAACTTTAATGTAAAGTGAAGGATCATATGAACAGGGCTTAAAATGATTAAACTGATTCATCCAAACTCCATTTACATTATGGTAAACGTATGGTACATCATATATATTCATGAAATTATGCCTAAACTACAAATGGCGACTCTGTCCTCCACCAAGACCTAAAGGGTATGTTTAGGACAGCAGGGCTTAATAAGTGGCAAACTTTGTGGCAAGAGATGTCGCAAAATAAGCTACATGAAATAAAAGGGATATTTCTCCATGGGCATCCTCTGTAAGGAATAGTAGAAGGGAAGAAGTCGTGGTCGCGCGTTTGAGAATAGGGCATTCAGCCCTGACCCACTCGTTCCTCTTTACCATCGAGAAGGAACCACCACGATGCACCGACTGCGACTCCTTTCTAACTGTAAGACACCTCCTGACAGAATGCCGGAAATATAACGTGCTACGAAGCAAGTTCCACATTACGGGGGAACTTGCTGATATTTTATCTGATGACTCCATGAAAATGGATAATATTTTAAGGTTTTTAAGAGAAGCTGGACTTATCCACCTTTTATAGAATTTTAAACATTTACTTTTAATGCATTTTATTATTTATGATTTTACTATTTAAAACATTGTAGGAAATCGTTTGCAATGTCTCTTGGCAGGCAACGAGAAAGGTGCAAAATGACCCTAGCTGTCGAAGCACCTAAAATCGAATACCTATCTACCTTATGCCTAAACTTTATAACTTGCTTGGGTGACTGGTATGATATCTTCCTAAATATTCTGTGGGGAGTTCTCCTTCTCACGATCTTCCTCCGACGAAATTTCAAATACCGGCGGGGCCTCCAACGCATCAACCTTGTCAAAGGCCTTTGGTAACGTCCAAAACGGTACATCTGCGTCAACAACTAACAATCTATTCCTGAGAGTGAGATCTGAAATTTCAAAACTATTGGACACAAAAATTACTATACCAGTAAATTGAATTACTCTACCTTGCTCACACTTTACGGGAGCACAAAATGGTTGACCCTCCAGCAGGTGCTTCAACATTCCCACACAATGAAATTGAATTTCAAACTCTTCAAATAATATAATTTTGTGGACTGCTGGATTTAAACCCATGTATGCAAATTTGCCCACATCAGGCATAAAAATTGCATTCTTATATCCTCTGAGCAAAGACTCTATGTAAGTAGTTTTCACTACGTTACTTTCTCCCCACAAATACAATTGCTTACGCTTATGACGGTAATTGTTACACATCATTATACCACTCTGCAACTCTCATTGACTATCCCAAATAACTATAATCTATCTTTCTTAAAACTATTGGAATATTACTAAAACCCTTATTACTAAAAGCCCAATGATACACTTGGTAATTAAAGTTCAACTTACTTGCACTAATATTTGTAATTAAATTGTAATCTTCCTTTGAAATGTACTTCAAATAACTTTTTTCAGATTTCACAGACTGGATGTCTAGATGAACTTGAGGAAAATGCTCAACAAGATGTTCTCTTAACTCACACAAAAATATTTTAGATTTAAAATGGAAAAAACAATGGATATACATGACAAAGTCCAAGGACAAAGCGTTCTTCTCGAGAGCTATGCACCAACTGAGAAGATCACTCTCCAAAGCATCCAAAACATCCATCCGAGGGGACAGAAGAACCGGATGCAACCTAGTCAAAGTTGTAGTCTGAGTCTGCATCCTCTGAGGCCGATGAATCCATGAGAGGCAAGGACACTGCGTCATCTGGATCACCAGAATCCACGAAACGGAGTAAATGTCCTGTACGTCCGTATATACCAAACCCAATGCATTGCTACAAGTGCCAAAAATTTGGTCATGTTGCACCAAGGTGCAAGGGCGAAGCCATCTGCCCAAAATGTAGCAAAGCTGTGCATGAGGGGGAGGTATGTGCCTCACCTGTACTTTGCGGCAATTGAGAGGGGCCACACCCAGTCTACTCGCGAGATTGCCTCAAAGTGCAGGAAGAACGCAAGATCATAGAGATCCAAACGATCGAAAAAATTCCGTATTTTGAGGCACGGAAGAAGTACAGGACCCTGATAGCACCGACATTTTCAAAGTCTTATGCGGAGAAATCAGCAACTCCGAAGAAAATGGTCACCTGTTCTACCCAAACCGAGCGCGAGGCAGAACATCTGCAGACAAAAGAGGAAAAA
The DNA here is from genome assembly GCA_028673005.1 of Tanypteryx hageni. Taxonomy (NCBI): domain Eukaryota; kingdom Metazoa; phylum Arthropoda; class Insecta; order Odonata; family Petaluridae; genus Tanypteryx; species Tanypteryx hageni. The sequence goes on along the minus strand of CM054114.1, from coordinate 111,468,111 downwards.
ATTAAAAGAGAGATTGATAACAGAAAAAAGGAAACAGAAAAGAAAAACTTAACATCTAAAAAACAAATAAGAAACAAAAAAGAGACCACCTCAATGGAGGTGGAAATCACCTCTGGTGCTGACTCTCCAAAGAGGAGTCAGTCACCAAGACCTAAACTCAGGCCACCTGTGGAATCCCATGCTGACAAGCATGGGAAGACACCACCACCTGGTCCCTCCAGCAAGGGTCCTCTCTCCACTGAGGTGGAGATGGAGGAAGAAAGCTTGAACGAGGAGGAATTGCAAGCCCTCCTTGCACAACGGTTGAAAGGGAGGAAGACAAGGCTTACACGCTAAGCTTCGCTCCACGTGAACAATGATTTTACTGTCCTTTTTATAGATTTTATGGTTTTTATCCTTAATTTAAATTTATTTTAAATGCTTACAGTTCAATGGAATTGTAACGGGTATTTTAAACATAAGGCGGAGCTTGATATTTTAATAAACAATTCTAACCCATCCAGTATATTTTTACAGGACACTCATTTTAAAAGATCTGACAAGGTTTCACTCAAAGGTTTTAAAATATTTCGCAATGATGACCTCAGCAGTCATAGGGTACAGGGAGGCGTCGCTGCGGCCATCAGGGAGACCCTTTACACCTCCCAGGTGGACCTTAGGATGCTCTTCCAAGCCGTAGCTGTTACTGTAGCAGCTCCGGAGGTAATTACGTTATGTAATGTATACCTTCCGGAATGGGCTCAGGTGAACAGGGCGAACCTTGAAGACCTGATTAATCAGCTACCACGGCCATTCATGCTGCTGGGCGACTTTAATGCACATAACACACTCTGGGGGAACACGATGGCCGACCACAATGGTAGAGGTCGTCTTTTAGAAAACCTTTTTAATGATTTTAACCTGATTTTATTGAATGACTGTGAAAAAACGCTTTTTAATGCTTTTAATGGGGAGTACTCCTCAATAGATTTAGTTATTTGTAGCAGCACCATTGCACCACTATTTACATTGTCTGTGCATAATGATCTTTGTGGTAGTGACCACTTCCCTCTCCTAATTCAGCAGAAGGCTAACATTTCTGTTGACTCGAACTGAGCGAGAACATGGGTTACACATAGAGCCCATTGACCGTATTTTAAATCAAATTTTTAATTCAATTTTGACAGCAGTCGAGGGGGAATACGCAATGTCGAGGTTTTTACGGCAGCTGTACTCAATGCTGCTAGTACTAGCGTTTCAATGTCATCTGGGAAGATGCGCCACACTCCCGTTCCCTGGTGGAATGAGGAATGTGCGGTGGCCATTCGGAAACGCAAACGGGCATTGCAAATTTTTAATAGACACCCCACATGTACAAATCTTGCGGCGTTTCGACGACTGAGGGCAAAAGCTCGCCAGGTCATCAAAGATGCGAAAAGGTCCTCTTGGATAAAGTATGTATCCTCCATTAACCACAGGACTCCAGTTGCACAGGTTTGGAATAGGGTTAATAAAATCTCGGTCAAATACCACCCTACAAGCGTGCCAGGGCTAGAAATTGGAGGCCAACTTATAACATCTTCTGCTGCCATTGGTGAAGCGTTAGGCCTCCATTACGCCAAGGTTAGCAGCAAAGCCGAGTACGAGCTTTCTTTCATTCGAATGAAAGAGAGAATGGAAAGAACTGTACTAAACCTTGGCAATATCAGCAGTTCAGCATCCTACAATGAACCTTTTTCATTGTGGGAGTTGATGTCAGCAATTGGGGATGGTAAGGACTCTTGTCCTGGCTTGGACAGTATCCACAATGCCTTCCTCAAACACCTGCCCATAGATGCTGAACAGGATCTGCTGAAAACCCTCAATCAGCTTTGGGCTGAGGGGGCTTTCCCTGAATCTTGGTGGGAATCGGCAATTGTCCCTATCCCTAAACAGGGAAAGGACAAGAGCCAGCCATCCAGCTATCGCCCAATCTCCTTGACCAGTTGCCTGTGCAAACTGATGGAGAGAATGGTGAACAGACGTCTAGTTTGGTGCCTTGAGAGTGGTAACCTTCTCTCAAATGTCCAGTGTGGTTTCCGACGTAGCAGGTCTACAGTGGACCACCTGGTCAGGATCGACAGCTTTATCCAAGAGGCCTTTCTCCTACGCCAGCATGTCATAGGAGTCTTTTTTGACATAAAAAATGCGTATGACAATACCTGGCGATACAAGATTTTACGCACACTTAAAGACTGGGGTTTTAAAGGTAGACTACCAATTTTTATCCAAAACTTTTTAGCGGGGTGTACTTTTAGAGTTCGTTTGGGCAATCACCTATCACAGTCTTTTACCCAAGAAAATGGTGTTCCTCAGGGCTCTGTTTTAAGTGTTACGCTATTCGCAATAGCTATCAATGACGTTGTAGACTGCATTAACCCACCAGTTATAGGCTCATTGTTTGTCGATGACCTAGCTATCTTCTGTAGGTCATCAAATTTGAGGATGGCTGAAAGGCAAATCCAGCTGACCCTGAATCAGCTCCATAAATGGTCTGGCGAAACTGGCTTCCGCTTCTCTGAAGAGAAGACCAAGTGTATGCATTTTCACAGATGACGGGGATTATTTCCTGATCTCTCTCTTACACTTGGTGAAATTACCTTACCGTTGGTGGATTCTGTACGGTTCCTTGGATTGACACTCGACAAAAGATGGAAATGGAGAAGCCATATTGGCATTTTAAAAGATAGGTGTTTTAAAGTTTTAAATGTTCTGCGATACTTGTGTAATTCGTCATGGGGTGCTGACCGCAAATCGATGCTTCTCTTATACAGGGCATTGGTACGATCAATGCTCGACTATGGGTCCTTTATATATTCTGCTACATGAGTGTCCTATCTCCGCCCACTGAGTACCATTCACAACTCTGGCCTCAGGTTGGCAACTGGTGCTTTCAGGACCAGTCCAATTCCCAGTATCTACTGTGATGCTGGAGAACTGCCTCTTGAGATGTGGAGAATGATTTTAATGTGTAATTATGCCAGTAAGATTTTATCCCAAAAGACACACCCTTGTTTTAAACTTGTGTTCAGACCCCGTTTTATTGAATTATTTTATAGAAGACCTAGGTTGACGAAACCCATAGGAATTCGTTTTAAAAATTTCATTGATGATGCCCGGATTCAGCTCCCCGAAGTGCATCCTGCTGGTTTTAATAAAGTCCCGCCATGGCAGATGTCTTATCCAAAAATTAATATGGATCTGTCTCGCTGCAACAAATCAGGCACACATCGTAACGTATATCTCCACCAATTTATGGAAATTTTGGAAAAGCACCGTGATGCCACTCACATTTACACGGATGGCTCCAAGTCAGACACTGCCTGTGCATGCGCTGTAACATCTTCCCAAAATATCATCTCCGTGGTGAAGCTGCACCCGCTGTGTAGTGTTTACACAGCGGAACTGTATGCTATCAAGATTGCCTTGGATGAAATAGAGTCACGAAACATGTCGTATTTGATATGTAGTGACTCTAGGAGCGCATTGCAAACAATCCTTACCTTTGATTCCTATCATCCACTGGTCCAGTTGATTCACTCCCGTCTTGCCCTGTTAGAGGCCATGGGGAATAACATACTCTTTGTTTGGGTACCAGGGCATGTGGGAATCAAGGGGAATGAGAAGGCCGACTCTGCTGCCAAGGAAGGCCTCTGCAAGCAAGAACTAGACCCACGGTCCACGACAGCAGAAGACCTAAAAAAATTTTTTAAGTTACTTATAGTGAAACAATGGCAGGACTCATGGCTAGGTTTGCAAAATAACAAATTGCGGGACATAATGGCTGTTACGACTTCTTGATCCTCCTCTGTCAGGAATAGTAGGCGGGAGGAAGTAGTGCTGACCCGATTGAGGATAGGGCACTGTGCCCTTACTCACTGTTATCTGTTCACACAGGAGAAGGAAGTACCACACTGACAATTGTGACTCCCGTCTCACTATTAGACATATCCTGACGGAATGTACCCACTACCAAGGTATGCGAAACAGTCTTTCGATGCAAGGCATTGTTAAAGCTTAACAATGTTCTGGACAATGACTCTGTTAAGATAGACATAGTTTTCAAGTTCCTCAAGGAAGCTAAATTGCTTCCATACATATAACTAATTTTTAATTCTACCTTTTTCTATACACATTACCTGTGTACAATTTTAGCAATGTAATATACATATTTTATTCAGTTTTTTATCACAATTAGTAGGGAAATATAATAACTTTTATTGTATTACTGATTTGAGTATGGTGTGAAATGACCTTGCTGTCGACACACCTTATAAAATCAACTCTACTACTACTACTACTCAGAGATAAAGACATCCAACGATGTACAAAGTGAAAAGCTGCTGGCTATGAAGAAACTCCTCAATATCGAGGTTGTGGTTGAGCCACATTAAATCCTTAACCCTTTGACAGTCGGGTTTTTTGAAAATATTTACTCAAAAAATGCAGGTTTTTTATTTCATATTTTTATTATTTAATTAATTACGTTGACATATTCATTTAAAATATTGTTAATAGTTTGTTTATATTTGCAATAATTTACATTTTTATATTTACATACACATAGCTTATCTGCCGTAATTCAAATATTATTTCTATATGTTTAAATTTTAAGCAATATATTTATGGCATAATCTAGTAAATTTTTTAAATTTATGAAATAATGAATCTTTTAAATAATAATATAAAAAATAAACTTAACAATATTTTTTATCATTTTAACAATTTAAAATTTTTTCAAAATATGGTAGTCTCTGAAACAGGGTACTACACACAAGCCGACATCACAATCCTTACAATAATACCTCATTTCCTTTCGAATTCTTTTCCCTTTTTCATCTCGCTTTGAACAACACACAGCACATTGTCTTGCTGCATTTTTTTTTGCAGCTGTAGGTGGTATGTGCTCTGGAAAATGGCGACCAGTCAAGCGAATTGGGTTAGGATCTGATCCTGGTCTCCCCCCTTTTGAGATATTTTCTTCAGATCTGTACTTCTCAATAATCAAATCAACCAATTCCAACCGGAAATTCAGCTGATTTTTGGTGCCACCCCCCTTTTTGTACAAGACAAACGAATTCCATACACTCTGATCCAGAAGATGGTAAAAAAATTTTTTATAATATTTTCTCCCTCCTTTCCTTATGACTGGATAATACGTTAGATTCTGATCCATTTTGTCTGTTCCTCCCATTGTATTATTATATTCTTGGATAATCTTTGGCTTTCTCTTTGTTCCTCTCTCTCTTTGCAAATCCACCATCTCCATATTATGCACTGTAGAGAGGAGTGAGATATCTTTCTTGTCTTTCCACTTCATTACACATAACTTTCCTTTTTGGAACCCGACAATATCCCCCCGTTTCAATGTCTTCTTCTTCAATTCATTTGGAATATTCTTTCTATTTAGGCGGACGGTCCCATAAGTGTCCGTTTTGTTCGCTATCAGGATAGCTGCCAAATCTGGAGATGTGTAGTAATTGTCAGTTACAACACAATAACCTTTATTCAGCAACGGATTCATTAGTGGCATTACAATTTGTGACGAGACTGGGAGGTGATCATATTCAGGTGTATATGATACTGGACCATATGTATCCAGATTCTGATTCACAGAGCATGAAACTCTTGATTCCGAATCGTGCTCTTTTCATAGGGATGTACTGTTTCCATCCTAATCTGCCTTTATAAAGCATCAAGCTTTCATCAATCGAAACATCCCTCATAGGAGAAAGTAAATTATGAAAACAAGGTGTTCAAATGTTGAAAAATTGGCCAAATCTTATAAAGTTTTGGTTGTGGATGATTCCCAGAGTCAAAAGCGTCGTTATCGGCAAAATGGAGGTAACGTTTCAAAAGGATGTATCTACGGTAAGACATCACGTTTGAAAAAAATGGTGTTATTATTGAGGGTTTCTTTGACCAATACATCTCATCCTTTGGTTTTTTTATTATCCCTTGAAGGATAATAATTGCAAGAAATACTCTCATTTCGTCGGATGTAGTAGGATGCCAAGATAACTGTCGAGAAAATCTTCTAAAGCCGGATGTTCGTATGCTCTTCTCGGCATAAAGATTAGTTTCTTTTACAATGACATTGATTATGTCATCGTTGAAAAATGATTCAAAATAATGGAGAATTCCTGTATCCTCATTTATATTCACTTGAACCCCAGGAGCAGCAGTAAAAGGAAATCGAGGTGGTGATGGCGTTTGAGTATTCATTTCACACCAATCTTTAGCTTCCTCATAACTCATTTCATCGTGATCATCTGACTCGATGTCTGTTATATCGGTGGAACTTCCCGAATCATTGACAGAAATTTCGTCAGAATCGGTAAAATCAGAATCTTGGTCCATTTTTACGGCTGAAAAGGGGCAGATCAATTATGATTCATTCCAGCCCTAAAAATTTGTATTTTGTTACAGAACAGGTAAAAATCAATCGAATAAATAACAAGAACTTATAATGATACCATCTAGAAGAAGTAGGATAACTAGGTGTGTACCTATCTCATAAAAGGCAAACAATATCTGAAAGAGACAGTCATGAGTCAATATCATTTATATGTAACAGTAAACTGCAAATTATAGTAGTAGTCATTTATTTTGTGTGTAGAAGTACTCTGCAAAATACGGGAGAGAAAAGGAAAGCTAATATGGAAAAATAACCTACGAGACAGACGATACAATGTTGAAAATGGGAGGTGTCAAAAAAGATGATAAAACCAAATACCTATAAGAGAGAATCAAGAGTAGTATAGTGCATATACGGTTGAAATTGGGTAGTAAGGAAATCAATCGTTTCTGTTGTAGAAATAATTTCCAGGAAAACGGGACAGAAAATAAATCTAATATATAAAAGTAAACTATAAGAACTTACGAAAAAAGTTGAAGACTGCAGTGCTAATTATCTGACAAAAAGGAGCAAACAGAACACCTGTACCTAGCTGTGTGTCACAAGCCTATAAGCTTCACAGCTGAAAATTGATAAACAACAAGTTATTTGTGTTACATGTTGCAATATTATCGTAAAATACGATGAAACATAAATTCCAAATTTATAACAATACGTGTGAAATTTTGTACCAAAATAAGTTCGAAAAGTAATAGTAAATGTGTTACTTCAATTGGTATTGCTTGGTTACTGACAAAATATTGTCGTAAAAATCAAAAGTTATTGTGTATGAAAAATAAAAATGTAACAAACAAGAACAGAATACTCATAAAAAAAGATTGGGAGAGTGGAAATTTACAGAAAACTTGAACTATTACTACAATATAAAGCTAAATTTGAAGGTAGGAGGTCCACCGGAAAGGATTTAGAAGTCAATAATTGACATCAATTGACAATAAAATATAAGATATAAGCAGAATTATAACATTATACATACTGTTCTAACATCAGATAAAAGAACAAAATAGGGAATTTAAATAAACTCAGACAGGAAATTGCATAAACTTCGTGGAATCGAAAAAAACACAACTACGTGTAGAAAGATCACAGATCTAATGAAGAAATGCTAAAAAGTATAAAAAACTTCCAGGAGAGACCGACACCTTCAATACAGCTAGCGCAATCATGTGAGAAACGACATAACTACGTGATAGGAAAAGTACGGGATAATCACGATTTACTGTTGCACGTAGAAGGCAGGTTTTTTTATTTCCGATAATGAAATAATGCATTATTGCAAGGCATTAAATAACAATATTTTCCAGTTTTTTAGATTTTTTATGTTTTTATTGAATGTTTTAACCAAGAGAATTTTTAACTACTTTTAAAACATCTTAGATACACAAAGGTTTTCCATCTAGTATTTCGTTTTCAATATCAAATATTTTATTTATAATGGTTTTATGGGTCATAACAAATTATTTGTTCATATTTTTGAACAGCAAATATAATCTCTAATAGTCCTTCTTTGTGTGGTAATCCCTAAAACATGGGGCTGCACACAGACCAACATCACAATCTCGGCAGAAAAATCTTGTTTCCTTCCGAATTTTTTTATTCTTATTGTCTCGTTGTGAGCAACACACGGCACATTGTCTCGCTGGATTCTGTTTCTTTTCTGAAGGTGGGATATATTCAGGGAAGTGCCGACCTGTTAGCCTTAGAGGACAGGGTTCCGTCGAAGGACGACCCTCTTTGGCACCGAATGTTTCACTGTGGTATTTCTCTATCAGCTGCTGCACCAACTCCATTCTGTATTCTAGATGTGTTTTTGAACCCTTACTCTTCCTATAGAGCACAAATGAATTCCAAATTGCCTGATCAAGTAGATGATAAAAAATTTTTTTGTAGTATTTGCAGCCCCGCTTCTTGAATACTGGATAATAAGTTAGATTTTGATCCATCCTATCCACTCCGCCCATAACTCCATTATAATCTACTGCTACCGCCGGTTTCGTGTTTTCACCTTTCCTCCCACTAACACTAACTTTGGTGGTTGTATGAATTGAAGAGAGCAGAGCTACATCTTTTTTATCTCTCCATTTCATGGCACAAATCTTTCCTCGTTGGTACCCTACAATATCACCCGTTTTGAGCTTCTTATTTTTCAATTCCTGTGGAATGTTTTTCCTTGACATCCTCAAGGTTCCAAATACATCAGTCTGATTCTTAATGAGTATATCTGCTAGTTCTGGGGAATTGTAATAATTATCCATAGCTACACAGTAACCCTTTCCTAGTAATGGCTTTATAAGTGACAGAACAATTTGGGTTGACACAGGAAGATGACTGTACTCCTCTGCGAACTTAGTTCCTTTTCCAGTGTAAATAATGCTAGACCAAATATAGCCAGTCTCAGCCTCGCAAAGCATGAAACTCTTTATGCTGAAACGAGATCTTTTCAAAGGTAGATATTGCTTCCACCCTAGTCTACCTTTATAGAGCATTAGGCTCTTTTCAATGGACAAATCCCTTTGAGGTGTCAAGAGTGTTGAGTACAGGGTATTTAGATGCTCAAACACAGGCCAAATTTTATAAAATTTTGGGTACGGGTGAGTTGAAGCGTCAAAAGCTTCATTATTGCAAAAATGAATATTTCGTTTTATAGATAAAAACCTTCTGTAGGTCATCACTTTTGGAAAGAACGGCGTGTGTATCATGGGTTTTTTGGACCAATACATTTCCTCAACAGGTTTTTTTATAATTCCCTGCAATATATTCAAGGCAAAGAAGACTCGCATCTCATTTTCCGAAACCGGATTCCAGTCACTTTTACCAGCAGAAGACCGTTTACTCTGTTCAGCATACCGATTTGTCTCTGACGTGATAATTTCTATGAGGTTTTGATTGAAATATGCCTCAAAGAATGGAAGACTCCCTCCCTCCACTTGTAAGTTTACTCTTGGAGGAGCAGAAAATGAAAATCGTGGTGGGGCTGGAGATGCACTGTTCATCTCACACCAGATTCCTGGATCTACAACCTCTTCTTCATCACTATCATCTTCTCCTGATGGTAAGCTGTATTCCGTTGAAGAACCCGAGTCCGATATGCTTATAGATGAATCAGATTCAAATTCACTCTCTTCTGAATCTGCATCCATTTCCATCCTATAAAAAAAATACAAAATAAAAATAATTTCGCCTATTTTGACATTAGTGAAGTCAACTCAATATACAGTGCACATATGTATTGCACGCTTAGTCGCTGATGTGTATGGTGCTTTATTCTGAAGGTTTCCTAAGCTTATTGAAGGACAGTAAATTTTTCCTTCGGTTTTCATTGCCCCGGTTGATTACCGTAGTTTACACCGACAACAAAAGCAAACGAGCATGAAGAAACCCGAAAAAAGAATGCACAGTCGATGTGTGACGAAAGGTATAGCTAAATATTTATAATATCTGATAATGAGTGAAACAACTCGTCATCTTGTAGCGCGTAAATATTTTGTTTCCGTGATAAATACACCAACACGCACGTTTTCATCCACAGAATCTTCTGATGATAGTTCATAATTCGAGAAATATTTCGCAATGAATCACAAATAAAACCATGTGGAATTAGCGGCATAAAAAACACTTACTTGAAATTATAATAATTTGGATAAGCAGTAACACATCCGTGGAGATAATATACTGTAATGGGAAAGAAATCAGCTGAGAAATCACTGCTCACTCGCAAAAACACTGTTGACAAGAAATAGTGAAGATATGTTCTAAACATACGAAATAATACCGATATTGGGCGACAGAGTCCACTACAGTCCATACACATAGAGCCACCCTGCGAGAATACATTCAACTACCTCATAAAATAATACGGTAAAATCAGTTTGAGCTATTTCTTCGCCGAATTTGCCCGTACCAGGTACGGGCAAATCCGCAAAGGCCCATTTTTTTTGCCCGTATGTGGTACGGGCAAATCGGGCAAAGGGTTAACGAACATCAAGGACCCAATTTTTCATCTATTCGTTATTCTGAAATTCGTTTATTGGAAGTTATTGGCTGTTGCATAACTTCAGGGGCACATTGCCTTTTAGATTATTATTATTATTATGGGAGCAACGGGGTTATCCAAATGAAGGCATATGCTCAAAAACAGAGTAACTCTACTAAAATACGCCCATTACATCTTTTCAGGAAAAGTATCACATAAGTGGACGATATTCAAAACGCGCCCTCAATGTTTAATAACCAGCCATATTGATTTGAAGCTCCGACAACACAATGCTTTCTTATGGGAAAAAGGGCAACTTTCATTCATCTCATTTTGCAATGTTTGACAGTGACAAGCACCAAATAACTCTGAAATGCAATGTTATTTTTTCTAGCATTGATTGGCTGGTTTTGCACGAAAACATCCTCTGCAATTTTTTATTATGCGACTTTTTTTGAGGTTGCAATGTGTGATACTTGCTGAGCCAATCCTAAAGCATCTGTTGAGTTGCTAAGTTTATAAAAAATATTGACAGCAACGCCACTTCTTAACACCAATTAATAAACTACTATTTGACCACCATTGCGCAGGTTGCAAATATTTCAAAACGAAATCAATGAAAGCAGCATTTTTCCCGTAAGAAAGCACTATCTATCATTGGCACTCCAAATCAAGACTCCAATCAATATTTTTCACTAACCTTCTTAACAACACTCCAGCTCCGTCTCTGAGGAATAAATTATCTATCACAAAAAAGTTCATAGGAACCACCTCAACATGATACATACCTCATTGCTGCAATCTTTTGTTGAAATTCTCTTTAAAAGGATTAGGGGATTAATTTAAACGGGAATGATTTCAAATACAACACTTTTTTAAAAGATTTATTAATAAATCAACATTTAAAAAAAACCAATCTATTTTTTTCTGTTTTAAATTTTTCGTCAATTCTTGGGAAACGACAGTCTCCACTTCCCTGAAAGCGTGCATAGCGGCAGCACTACAACTTTCAGATGAAAGTAAATATCTTTGCACTACATCCAGTGCTGCACATACGTCGTTCGACTTTGGCCGCACCATCAGAGTCTTAGTCTAATGCTCGTGGTAGCCTGACGTGCCTTCAGGTCGCTCCGTCCCCTTTCACTTTCCATTTTTAGCCATCCTGACCGCTGAATATGCCGCCGAAGGCTTTAAAGAAGGACGTTGAGTCCGATAGCACGGAGTTCCGTGCTATGATGGAAACGGTTATGAAGACTATGTCTTCATTTCAAGATGAACTGAGCCAAATCCATAAGGAAGATACTCCTAAGAGAAAAGAATCCCTTTCATCCTTAGAGGATAGATTCAACAGCTTCCGAACAAAAGTGATCGAAGACTTCCGCCGTCTCTCTGACCGCCTTAGTGATCTAGAGAAGAAAGGCTTACCTCTACGCGAAAAAAGTTATTGCAAGAGGTAAAAATGTTGACAGGACCACGTGGGGTCTGGACGCAAGACGGGAAAATAGTTGTCCTGCATGACGGCAGCAGACGGTTTATCTCCACCATGAGAGATTTAGAGGCATTGAAGCGGGCCTGGCCCTCTCAGAAATCAACTCCGGGGGACGGACGTCGCTAAGTAACCTTACGAGCAAGACTTTGGATTTGCTTAGAAACTGACAAAGACCACTACGGCATAATCATTAGGTAACATCTGTCGTGCGTACTGCATTGTGCTACTTGAGTTCCTGTTTTCCACTAACTCCGTTTTTGTCATCGCCTGGCATCCCCGTTCCTGCATTTGCTGATTCTCGGCTGTTTTCCGTGTTCCTGAGAGAAGAAAGAAGCTCCCTGTGCGTTTCCGTCCCCCCTTCTTTAGCAGCGAGTTTCTTTTCTTTCTTTTCTTTCTTTTTTTTTCTCTTTTCTTTCTTTCTTTCTCTCCCTTACGTGGCGTCCCAAGTGAAAATTAGTGCCTGTGTATATTAGTGTCTGTTAATATTAGTGCCTGTGTTTATTAGTGCTTGTGCATATTAGTGCCTGTGTTTATTAGTGCTTGTGCATATTAGTGCCTGTGTATATTAGTGCCTGTATTTATCTGTCTCCCCTACATCCCTAGTTCTCCCAAGTTAATTCATTCATAGCCCCTCATTTCTCTAGTGTCAGTTCTCCCCACAGTGTTTTCATTTTCGGTTCTCTCTAGTGCAATTTCTCCCAAAATCTAATCCAAAGAGCCCCTATTTCCCAGTGCTAGTGCTCCACGTAGTTTTTTATTCCAATCATCTCACCAGTGCAAATAAGTGTCTGTAGTTATCTGTGCAGTGCTCGCGCCTTCCTGTGCTCCTCTGTTTTCCTTTGCAATTAGTTTATAACTTATCCTTTACTTGACCTGTGTGTATTTTCCTGCTTTTTCATTATACATTGCAATATTGTATTGTGTCTTGTATTCCTAACTTTGCGCATCCTACTCTATAAAATATCCTCACCTATGTTTAATTCTTCCCCTGGAATCTTGCCCACTAATAGCACTTCTTTCCCGTTCGTACCTCCCATCAGTAGACCCTCCCAGCAGGACGTTATGACGCGCATTAGCTCTTCTGACTCTCCACCCCCCGCTGACCACCCTTTCCCCCGCTTTTCCCATTGCACTCAAAATAACAACACATGCCCTCTCTCGCCCATCACCTCTTCCCCTGTCCCACCATATAACCTTAATACGCATGGTCCTCACACCCTCAACCCAGAGGCAGCAGAATTCTTACCCCCCCCCCTCCATTCCACTCCCGTCCCCACCCCCCTCACTACCTGCTATACATCCAGCCACAATCCGTACCTACTTTAACCCACATGCTCCTGATTTCATTCCTTCCCTAACTCAACCGCGTCCTTCCTTAGACCCAAATGCCTCTGCATTCTACCCATACGTATCTCCTGGTTCCGCATCTTCTAATCTTCTCCCTATCACTAATAAAAGCTTATCCTCATATTGCAATTCCAATACAAAGGCCATTCTATCTGAACAGTTTAAGCCCTTTCCACGCTCCCTCCAGATCTTATATTTAAATGCTCAAAGCCTAACAGCACATATCGAAGAACTCCGTGGTATACTACCTAACAATAAAGTACACATCATCGCTATTGCTGAGACCTGGTTGAAACCATCTATGTCTTCCTCTACTGTTGACATTGACGGTTTTAAACTTTACCGCAACGATCGCGTTGGCAAAGGCGGCGGCGGTGTCGGAGTATATGTAAGAAACGATATTTCAACTAAATTTATTGAAAGTAGCGAATGTAATTACAGCAAAAGACCCGAATTTCTCTTTCTTGAATTGAAAATCTATTCACAGAAAATACTTTTCGGTATTTTCTACCGTCCACCCAAAATTGGTCATCTATCCGATATTGATGAAGTCATCTCTAATCACATTAACGATTACAATCATTTAATAATTACTGGCGATTTTAATGCCAATATACTCGCACCAAACCCTGATTCGACATATTTATATAACTCCTTCAACTCTCTAGGCCTTAGTATTCTACCTCTAAATGCTACTCACCATACTCCTACTTCCTCTACCCTAATTGATTTAGCCGTTACCGCCAATCCTGACAAGGTTCTCGCGCATGGCCAACTCTCTGCTCCGGGAATCTCCGCACATGACATAATATACATTGCATATTCAATAAGGAGCCCAACTCACAAGCCGAAATATATCACCTATAGGGACTTCAAAAACATCAACAATGAGAAGTTAATTGCTGACGCGTCTGCCATGCCTTGGTATTCTATTGAGTACATGGACGACATTAACGACAAGGTTGAGACTTTCAACAATTTTGCACAGTCATTAATCAACACTCACGCTCCACTAAAGACTAAAAGAGTCTCTAAGCCCCATGCACCATGGCTCACAACAGACATCAAACTGATAATGAAGAGACGTGACAATGCCTTCCGCATTTTCAAAAATACAAAAACACAGATCTCATTCAACCAATTTAAAAAACTAAGAAATAAAACTAAGCAACTTATCAGAAACTCTAAAACTCGGTACATTCATTCACTGTCCCGTCCAAATTCTTCACAATCTGCTCTATGGAGTAACTTAAAATTATTTGGTATTGGAAAATCTAAGGATACACAACTTCCTCCTCATATTTGCCTTGATACACTTAACACTCTATTCACCACTCCCCCAACTCCTGATGACAACGAAATAAAACAGAATCACATACACCACCTACTTCAACACACTCCTCCCACCACAGCATCACCACCATTCCAATTTTCTCCTGTAACTCAGCTGGAAGTACTGAATTGTTTACGTAAAATCAAGTCCAGAGCACAAGGTGCTGACGAAATTCCAATAGTTTTCCTTCATAAGATTATTCATCTAGTGCTACCCGTCATCACTCATATATTCAATTGGTCGCTTATGCAAAACAAATTCCCATCGCAATGGAAACTCGCCATAGTCCGTCCCATACCTAAGAAAAGTCTTACTTCTGACATAACCGACTTTCGGCCCATCAGTTTACTTCCTGTATTATCAAAGGCATTTGAAAAGGTTTTACATGAACAAATCACATATTTTCTAATTAGTAATAATATCCTCGATTCTCTACAATCAGGATTCCGAAAATCACACAGCACTACCACAGCACTCCTCAAAATCACTGACGATATCAGATTAGCAATGGACAAAAGAGAAGTCACTATTATGACTCTTCTTGACTTTAGTAAAGCTTTTGACTCTGTAGATGTAAACATACTTCTAACCAAACTGCGCCTCATGAACTTCTCCTCAGATTCCCTAAACTTAATTAGTTCTTACCTGAATGATCGCTATCAAAAGGTCGTAACTGACAATCATTCCTCAAGATGGATTAAAGTGTCACGTGGCGTACCACAAGGTTCCACCCTCGGGCCACTGCTCTTCTCTCTGTACATTAATGATATATCTTCTCAGCTTGCTCACTGTAAATACCACCTTTATGCTGATGATCTCCAAATCTATATGCACTCTCGCTCTATTGATCTCCATCTTATCATTGATAAAATGAACCATGACCTCACTTCTTTATCCAAATGGAGCAATGTAAATTTCCTCAAAATTAATCCTTTAAAAAGTCAGTCTATTATTATTGGGTATCCCAAACTTCTCTCGTCACTAAACTTCTCAGAACTTCCCCCAATTCTGCTCAATAACTCTGTCATTCGTTTCCAAAAAACTGCAACCAATCTCGGGTTAGTATTCAATGACACATTGACCTGGACTGATCATATAACTAAAATATGTAATACTGTTAACAGTTCACTTCACTCACTTAAAAGAATTAAAAGCATTACCCATTTCTCCCTTCGCAAGCGACTTATCACCGCTCTTGTCCTTCCTCACCTTGATTACTGCGATACGGTCTATCAAGATCTATCTAACGAGCTATCTCTAAAATTGCAGCGTGCACAAAATTCCTGCGTAAGATTCATTTGTGATCTCCAAAAGAGAGACCATGTCACTCAACCTCTATATACGTTAGGCTGGCTTCGCACTGAAGCTCGTAGACGTCTTCACCTCCTCTCGTTATTTTACCGAATTATAACTCTTCAAAACCCGCAGTATCTGAACTCCAAATTTTCCCAAATGAACTCTGTACACAACGCCAACACTAGGGGCACCAATCTCTTCCAGATCCCACATCACAGGACGGAAATTTATAATAAATCCTTCCATGTTACAGCTTGTAGACTTTGGAACGCCCTACCTACTGACCTCCAAAACGCAACATCTCTCCACATATTCAAACATAAATACTTTAAATTGCTGATCTCTGCCCAAAATTCAGGTCAGCTTTAACATTTTCTTCTTACCAATTGCAAGACGGCTTCCTTCACTCTTCCTTACTTAATTAACATTAATTATTTTTTTTGCAGGTTATCGAGTTCGCAAAGTGTACGCCTCCTTCGACTGTTACCTTTTCATTGTCTAGTGTCTACTATGTTATAGTGTTTATGACGGTATACAACGATGCTGTATATACGAAGACTTACTGTACATACTCCTTTCTATTTAATGTTGTATTACTATATCATTTTATGTACACTATCTAGGGTTTTCGCAGGTTTTTCACACCCCCCTTCTCAGTGGGTGTTTTCCTGCGTGGGTTTTACTAGGGAGGACATGCCTGTTTTACCTAGGTTTTCCCCACAATCTCTAATCTGTCTTCAATTTTATATATATATATTTTTTTTACTCTGTATGATTTAGGTATATACTGTTTATGTTATGCGTATTGTATATATATATATATATATATATATATCTTACTTTACCATTTTTTTATATTTTTTATATTGACGAAGGGTTAAATGTAAGAATGGACCTTATGGTCTAAATTTCGCCCGAATAAAGACGATTATCTATCTATCTATCTATCTCCAATTCTCCATCTTCCTCCACTTCCTCTATATTGGACACTTGGACCCCTTCGGGATCCTCACTTTCCACAGATGCAGGTCAACAAATTGTCGTCTACATGGGCAAAATCTTGAAAAGACGCGGAGTTTAAATTTAAACCTGCCCTTAATTCCTTCCACCCTTCTCCCTCAGGTTCCACACACTCCTCACTTTCAATGGAATCACAAAAAAATCCCACCCTTGAATAGCAGTTTTTTACGTATGACGGTGAGACGGCTTCCCATGAAATGCAAAGCCATTGCATTGCCTGCAAGAGGTTCCATTTAAGGAGGGTTGCATTTCTCACCAAACTGCGCAGCAAATGCTGCACCAATTGCTGCCGATACAATCGCTTAACCTGCAAAATGACCCCCTGGTCAAGAATCACTGTGCCCTTACTCATTGTTATCTGTTCACACAGGAGAAGGAAGTACCACACATTGTGACTCCCGTCTCACTATAAGACATATCCTGACCGAATGTACCCACTAGCAGGGTATGCGAAACAGTCTTTCGATGCAAGGCCAGCTTAACGATGTTCTGGGAGATGACCCTGTTAAAATAGACGTGGTTTTCAAGTTCCTCAGGGAAGCTAAATTGCTTCCATACATTTAAATAATTTTTAACATTACATTTTTTCTATATACATTACCTGTATACAATTTTATTTTAATTTTTATCACAATTAGTAGGGAAATATAATAACTTTTATTGTATTAATGATTTGAGTACGGTGTGAAATGACCTTGCTGTCGACACACCTTATAAAATCAACTCTACTACTACTACTGCACTTACGTTTTGGCATTATGGTTGTGGAAAATGATAAAAATTATAGCATGCAAAAAACACTAGCAACCACTGTTATCGCACCAAAAATGCAATCTGTGGCAACTACGGCAATTATTTCAGATCAAGTAGTTTGCTTACATGCTGGTAGAGCGTGTTGAGCGCAATAGTAGTTACTCTTATATCTGTACAGATGACGCTAGTACTGTCTGCCATACTTCGAGCGGTTTCTGGTGAAACATTCGAAATTCAAAACACTACTTTGTGTTAATCTTTCGAGGCACGGTTAAAATGGTTCTATAAATGTCTTCTAATGGATTAGAATTTTATTCTCCATAAAGGCAAAAGCATTAAACCTAACAATTAAAAAATCCAGCTCTCTTGGTAAAACGAGATAAAATCCGTTTAACCATTACCCAGAGATTTTTTCAGGAGGACACTTAAAAAGTGAAACATATGGAATAAATTCGGTACACCGGGACAATTTATCAAAAAACGGGACTGTCCCGGGAAAAGCAGGATGGATGGGAACCCTATCCTAACATGAACTGAATAGCACAACATTAAAATAATTTTTCTTTACATAAATGATTGGATACCTTAGACAAATGTTTTACATTGATATTGTGTTTAACTAGAATTGACACACCACTGTTTTTACAGTTCTTATGGCAGAAGGAAGTGACACAGTAATAACGCTGGATGGAGATGTTTACATCCCGCATCCAGTGTTCACATAGACAGATAAAATCAGGATCAATTTTTATGGCAAGGGATTCAAATTCAAGAATTTTTCTTGGGAAGTGGCAAATAAGAATTTTAACTGTCAATGTTTCTAATAGTTTATTATTACCAGAATTTAGTCAAATTTCTTTGGGTTTGGTTATACCAGCCTGGAGGCAGGTATTTGGCTTGTAGTACGATGTTTGGTCATCACAAGAAGGTAGGGGAGAATTAATGCACAGGGTGTTTGGTTTGTCACTGGTTGTGAGAGATTGAAGGGTAATTTGAGAGTTAACTTTGGTAGTTGTGCGATCCTGTGAAGTGATTTTGGGAAACATAAAATGATTCACAATTATGCCATGGGGCCACTGAGATGAATCTATTAGTTTTTCAAATAAGGTTGAGTTAACACCAATTTTGAATGTGCAATATGCACTCTTTCCCATCACTTGTTCACATGATTGACACTCAATGTTTAGTTTTGTTTTTATTTGGTTTGTAACATGATTTGCATACATGCTTGCATCAAGACAGCCTACATACACATACGCAATACGTTTGGCTGCTCTAAGGCTACTTACAGAGTCAGATACGTTTGCAGTACCAATGACAAATTTCTGTCTTCTCCTTTTGTTTATGACATGTATGAAGTTGATAGGTTCATCAGGCTCTGATGCAGATATCATAGGATTGACCAGGTTGGTTTTCTTGGCAGTAGTTGTCAGGATAGGAGAGGAGTTTACTGGACCATCCAAGTTGTAGGCTGCAGGTGATGAAACCAGTGATTTTAGGTATTCCGTTGGACTGACAGTGACATCGAGAGGTTGGTGTGAGATTGAAGATGATGACTTAGAACGGGAGCTGTCGAGCACAGGAGATTTTTCTGAGATAGTAATTTTGGATTTTGGAGCACTAGTGAGAGTTACTTCTTTTGCAACTGCAGGTCGGATTGGCTTCTGACTGTTTTTTAAAGTAGTTATTTCACTCTTAAGGTTTTCAATATCCACCGCCATCTTGGCTAAAACGCCTATGTTTTGGGTATGGCATAATAAACACTTCCAGAAAATGGTATTGCACTCATTTAAGGCTAAAATAATATTATCGCTCATGCCAGTGCAGTTAGAGGGAAAAATATATTCAGGAACAGCAGGATATAAATTTATCTAGGCTTAGTACGAGTTTTTCACAGGAGTAACAAATGCTAGTTTTACTGGCGAGCACCATATTGTTTACATAAATATGTAATGAATTAAATGTCACCAGAACATATACTAATCACCACCATAAAAGCTATTTTTGACCAAGCATCAAAATTTGCTGACTGAATGATTTTTTACAAAAAAGCAGTAGCAAATTACCTCTTGTCTTGAACTGTTTCTTTCATTATAGCATCATTCCATGATATTTAGCAATTTGGTTAACTCAACAAGAATGATGTTTGTGAGGACATCAAAGAATCCATTTACTCATTCCTTGCAGGAACCTCAAGCTCTGGGAATTTTATGTGGCTTCTGGTTGCTGCAAGGAAATCTCAGGTTGCTGTCTCATAAATAATAATAATTTCCAGCCATGCCTGACTCGTTGTTGAAACATTGTGGAATATCATTTGCTTCAGCAAGTTGGTATTCAAGACGTCATTCCTGGTAATTCTGAAGAAATTCTTCTAAAGACAAAACATGTTGAACCAAATCATCCTCCAGAAATATGGAAATGGCGATCCTGGCACAGTCCTCCATCTTAGATGTCAGCCGCCATCTTGGATTTGTGACACTAAATCTGTTCATTTGACTAACATGTGACACCACCACTCGGAGAAAATTGGAACTAAAACAAATGCTGCTCAAAAAGCGGTTGTCATGCGAGTATCAATAAATCCAATGTGGTGTTGCCAAATCAATATATCTAAACAGAAGAAGCTTGTAATGCGCAACCTGAAGCCTCTGAGGCGGTGGTTTCAAATCAAGTTAATATTTCTTGATTGGTTAATTATATAAGTGAAATGATCTTGGTTTTGGGAATAAATCTTGAGCTGAAGAGAAAAAAATTCCTTCGGGCTGGACTCCAACCAGCGACCTATGCATCTACAGTCTACAGATCTACCAACTGAGCTACTTAAGGTTGATAATGAATGAATGCATTAAAATGTATATATTTTCTTTATTCATTGAGCTTCTGAGGTGGTGGTTTTGAATAGAGTTAACATTTTTTGATTGTTAGCAGTTGTGGTGGTGATTTGAAATTAATCAAAATGAAACTACATTGAGTGGGTTGATTAATTCTATTTACATGAATAAAGTTTTTAATACAATTTGGTTTTTGATAATCCTGGGAGGAGTTATATATACTCATCTCTTCCTTTGTTAATATATTAAACTTTTTTGGTAAAAATATCTTCTTTCTGAAGTCCCAATCCTCATCATCAGATAGTTCTGCCACAAATGCCTTCCCACAGGGCTGTGCCAAGCCATTTTAGTACCTGAGGCAAGAATGAAAAATTGCACCCTCCCCTGAAATATTTTTAAAAAAATTTAATAAAAAAAATATTACTTCTTTAAAATACATTTTAATGAAAATAAAAGTGACAAAAATAAAATAAAAACTTTAAAGTGATTTTTATTTTCATAAGCAGTATTTATTATAAATATATAACAGATTTATTTATAGTATTGTATATTTTACAATAATAATAATAATAATAATAAAAATAATAATAGTAATGTTTATTTGTTAAAAAAGACATTACAAAATAATGCATAGAACATGTCAAAAACATTAAAGAGGGGACAAGAACACAAACTATCTCAAGCACCAGACATAAAATCGCTAATATTGTAAAGACAATTAGTCACAAGGAGCTCATGAACATGCTTCTTGAAAGATTGGAATGAGCTTCTTTGATTGCAGCAGGCAGAGCATTATAGCCCCCCCTGCGGGTAGGGGGATTGAGAATACTCCCGCAGCCCATCTGCTGGTCGTAAGAGGCGACCAATGGGTAAGGAGGCAACCTCGTTAAAAAACCCATTTTACGCTTAGGGTCGCTTCCAGACAGTATGTGGATCTGCTGTCTGAGTCCAGCCATGTCACCTGGCTGTCGATCCACCCATGTGTTTGCCGTGCATGAAGACCTGTAAGAGGAACCTGGTGGTTGAGCTTCCTGGATCCCGTCTGGGTTTCGGATGCCCAAGATGGGCACAGGGAGCAACACACCACTTTGGCCTCTGATTCACTGTAAACAGGAGTCAGGTGCTAGACACACCCGATTAATCTGCTTGCCGTCATGTCTTGGCGTTTCGGTTGGTGACTGCCAAGGCAATGGGGGTTTGTGTAGGGGGGTCAAAGGTGCATGGGTTTGGAGACCCCATGCACTGGAGATCTGACCTGAAGCAGGCAGCCATGTCAGAGGTGCTATATTCCTTTGGTTAGCCCTGGCATCCACATCAGTTTGTGGTGCAGCATCCCATTTGTGGCTCCATGATGGGTGGGGAGACCAGGGGATGAATATAAATTACTTGGATGGCAGAAAAACATTCTCCACCACCAAAAGATCCCGTCCGGACTTGGGCTGGGAGACATAGAGCATACATGCAAAAAATATTTGATTATGAAACGTTCAACAGAAGGTGAGACCTTCACGAAAGTGTCTCCCTTCTTGATGTATAAGTGTTCGTCTGTACAGGTGCCTGGACCTCTAGAGTCGGTCATGAAGCTTAGGGATGGTACTCTTCTTATAACCACTATGAATGAGACCCAAAGCAGGAAGGTCTTAAACATCTCCATGCTGGGAGAATTGCCGATTACAGTTGAGACCCATAAAAACCTCAACACTTGTCAAGGGGTCATATCCAATTATTACCTTCTATACGTAGAAATCGAGGAGCGGAAGATGGCCTCGCAGGGGGTCTTCGACTGCAGGAGACTGACCACAAAGAGAAACGGTGAGGTTGTCAATACCACCTCGATGGTTCTCATGTTCTCCCTCGAGAAGCTACCAGAGAAAGTCATGATTGGATATGAGGCATGTTCAGTTCGGCCGTACATACCAAACCCTATTCGCTGTTTTCAGTGCCAAAGGTTTGGACACACTGCTCCACGGTGCAAGGGCAAAGCAGTTTGCCGCGATGCAATCGGGAAATGCACGATGGAGCAGAATGCACAGCAACGGTATCGTGCGCGAACTGCGATGGTCCGCATCTGGCATTCTCTCGGGACTGCCCGAAGTTGAAGGAGGAAAAGAAGATAATGGAGCTGAAGACTCTTGACAAGCGATCTTATTTCGTGGCAAGGAAAAAGTTCCGCACGCTTGTCGCTCCAGTCTTGTCAAGGTATTTCGCTTCCGTGGCAGTCACCCCAATTAAGAAGAGTACCATCGCTACACAGACAGACGAGGTACCACCCATAAATAGATCAAAAATAAAGATAAGGAAGAAAGGAAAACAAAGGAAAGTGCCAAAAAGGAGGCTACAAAAAAACAAAGGCAAGAGAGCCCTATGGAAGTGGAAGTGAGCAAGTCTCCAGCAGCTTCCAAGAAGGATTTTAAGAAAACGGGATAGATCCCCTATAAAACCAAACACAAAGCTGATAAGGCCCTCCACATCCAATCTAGAAGATATGGATATGGATTACTTATCAGATAGCGGCATCAAATTCCTCAAGATGCCGGGAAAGGGGGAAAGGCCGGAAAAAATTAACAATAAAGAGGTAACCCCTCTAATCTAATCCTCAGAGAATGAATAAAATAATTCAATGGAACTGTAATGGCTTTCGTTACCACCTGGCGGAACTTCGTCTCCTCCTATCGGAGTTATCACCAGTATGAGTTTACTTCCAGGAAACACGATTCAGGGAAACTGACATAATCACACTCAGAGGGTATTCCTTGTATAGAAAGGACCTCGTGAGTGCCCAACAAGCTCACGGAAGAGTGGCTGTGTTGGTTCACAACTCGAAGTACTCTGAGGAGGTAACTCTTAACATGCAGCTGCAGGCTATAGCAGTTAGAGTTGCTCTCCCTCAGCTGGTGACGATCTGCTCAGTCTATCTGCCCCCTAATGAAAATTCTACAAATAGGTCAATCCTGACCTTGTAGATCAACTTCCTGCTCCATTCATTCTTATGGGCGATTTTAATGCCCATAATTCAGAGTGGGGGTCAGAGAGGACTGATCCTAGGGGACATCGCCTTTCTGAGATATTCTCGAGCCTGGATCTGGTGATACTCAACGATGGTAGCGACACACATTTCAGTGCTGGCGGTGGGTCCTTTTCTTCTATAGACCTAACCATCTGCTCTAGCACGGTCGCTCCATTGTTTGAGTGGGAGGTGTACGAGGATCTATGTGGCAGCGATCATGTTCCGATTATCCTGAAATGCTTATCTGCTAATGTTTCAGAGATGCATTGCCCCAAGTGGGCCATAAAAAAAGCGGATTGGTGCAAGTTTTCAGGTACCGTTCAACTCACAGAAGAACAGTTCCCCTCGGGTGATGAACATGTGAGTCATTTCACGGATACCTTAATAGAGGCAGCAAATGCAAGCATTCCGAAATCCTGCTCCCGACTAAAGCGAGTCCCAGTTCTGTGGTGGAGTGAGGAATGCCATAAGGCGATCCGTGACAAGCGACAGGCTTTTCGGTTATTTCGTAATAACCCCACCGAGGGGAATATGTTGTGATACCTGAGATTGAAGGCATTTGCACGCAGGTTAATCAGGAAATGTAAGAAGGAATGTTGGAAGAAATATGTATCGACCATTACGAGTTCCACCTCGGTCTCTGAGGTGTGGGAAAAGGTGAGGAAGATTTCCGGCAGAACTACCTCTTCCACAATTACTGGGCTTATGGTAGAAGGCTCTGTCATTACATCAAAAATTGGAATAGCAAATGAGCTAGGGTCTCTGTTTGCTAAAGCATCTAGTTCAGAACGCATGTCACCAGTGTTTCTTATGCAGAAAGACGAGCTGGAACAGCAGACTCAGATTTTCCTCTCGGAATACTGAGAACTACAATCTGCCTTTCAGTGCATGGGAACTGGAAAATGCTTTGGTGGAGACCCGTGACAGTGCTCCGGGTTTGGACACCATTCAGTATGTGATGATATGTCACCTAAATCCCCCTGAGAAAGAATATCTGCTAATGATGTGCAACCGAATCTGGGTAGAAGGCATCTACCCCATGCAATGGAGAGAGGCCATTGTAGTGCCACTGCTTAAGTCAGAGAAAGATAAGAAACTGCCTGAGAATTACCGACCGGTATCGCTCACTAGTTGCCTCTCCAAACTTATGAAGCGAATGGTCAATAGGCATCTGGTTTGGTTTTTGGAATCAAACGGCCTATTGACCAACATTCAGTGTGGTTTTCGTCGCCACCGTTCCACCACCGATCATCTGGTAAGATTGGAGAGAGCTGTGTGCGATGCTTTTATCAGGAAGCATCACCTCATTGCATTTTTCTTTGATATTGCCCGGGCTTACGACACCACGTGGAGATTCGGTATACTCCGTACATTGCATTCTTGGGGGTTAAGGGGTAACCTACCCATATTTATCAAGAGCTTCTTATGGGAACGTTACTTCAGGGTGCGTATCGGGAGCGCAACTTCTCGAACGTTCCTTCAGGAGAATGGTGTTCCACAGGGGTCTATTTTGAGTGTAACCTTGTTTGCCATTGCCATAAATGGAATAGCCCAATGTATTAGGTCTCCAGTAGAGGGAAGCCTCTACGTGGATGACTTGGCCATATATAGCAGTTCGCAAAATGTGGTAGCGGTTGAACGCCAGCTTCAGCTGACGATTAACCGCCTTAACGAGTGGGCCACAAACAATTGATTTACTGTCTCAGCGAACAAGACAGTATGCGTCCACTTCTGTCATGTTCGCGGCCTCCACCCGGGCCCAGCACTGTCACTAGCAGAAACCGAGCTTCCATTTTTTGAAACAGCACCATTTTTGGGTGTCCTGTTGGATCATAAGCTTACTTCATCATCATCATGCTTCTGTCCGAAGACAGGTTTTAACTGAATCGCTGCCTCCATTTCTCTCTCTCCCTAGAAGCCTCTTTTATACCTCTATAAGTATTATATCCCTGCTTTATATTATCTAATATTCCTATTCCTATTCTTTTTCTCCCTCTTCCTCTTCTTCCACTAATTTTTCCTTCTAAGATCGTCCTTTGTAAACACTGTCTTCTCAATATGTGCCCTATCCAATTTGCTTTTCTTTTCCTGATTGTTTTTATTAGCGTCCTTTCTTCTCCCACCATTTCTAATACTTCTTCGTTTCTCTTCCTCTCTGTCCATTTCACTTTCATCATTCTTCTCCATACCCACATCTCAAAACTTTCTAAATATTTTTCCTCCTTTCTCCTTACCGTCCACGTCTCTGCACCATAAAGAGCTATGCTCCATATGTAGCATTTTGCTAATTTCTTCCTTGTTTCTAAATTTATTTTCTTGCTTGTGAGAAGCTCCTTCTTCTCATTAAATGCTGCTTTTGCCATTGCAATCCTACTTCTGATGTCCTGTGTACTACTTCCATCCTGTGCTAAAATACTGCCGAGATATTTGAAACTACTTACTTGTTCCAATTTTTGGCCATTTACCATTATATTTAATTCTTTATGTTCCTTTGAAACCACCATGACTTTCGTTTTTTCAGCATTGATCTTCATTCCATATTGTTGGCCAACCTCCACTAGTCTGTCTGTCATCCTCTGAAGCTCTTTCTCGCCTTCTGCTATTAAGCCCTGATCATCTGCGTATTTAATGGTGGTAATACTTTCACCTCCTATCTTAAATCCTTTCTCTTCCATCAATGCTTCTTCTGTTATTGTTTCTGCATAAATATTAAATATCGCTGGTGAAATAGGGCAACCCTGCCTCACTCCCCTCCCTATTGAAGTACTTTCTGTTTCTTCTCCTTCAACCCTGACTCTAATCTTTTGATCAAAGTAAAGGTTTTTAAGCAGTCTTTTATCATTCCAATCTATTCCTATTTTGTTTAAAATACCCAGCATTTTATCCCATTTCACTCGGTCAAAAGCTTTCTCCCAATCTACAAAACAAAAATACATACCTTTATTGACTTCTAGCGCTCTTTCTATCATCATCCTCATACATCCTATAGCATCTCTAGTCCCCCTTCCTCTTCTAAAACCAAACTGATTATCTTGCAGCTCCTTTTCTATTTTACATTCAATTCTTTTGGTTATTATTCTAGTTAGAACTTTAGCTGTATGAGAAATTAAACTAATAGTTCTGTAATCCTTACAACATTTTGCATTGTTCTTTTTCTCCAGTGGTACCATCACAACATCTAAAAAATCTTCAGGCCATATGCCAGTATCATATACTTGGTTAAAAAATTTTGTGAGTTGCTTAACTGCTTTAGACCCCAAAACCTTAGGAACGTCCACTGGTATATCATCACTCCCAACAGCCTTCCTTCTTTTCATGTCATCAATTGCTCTTTTAACTTCAGACTCGAGAATACTTGGTCCTAGCTGATCTTCTTCCACATCCTCTTCTTCATTTAATTCAATATTTCTTGGCTTTCCTTCTTTGTCATACAGAACCTCAATGTATTCTTTCCAGACATTCTTTACATTGTCTGGCTCCGATACTATTTTACCACTTTTGTTCATGATTCCTTTACGTCCTATCTTTCTTGCTTTTTTCTTGAATAGTTCCCTTGCTTTGCTATACATGAGGTCTGTTCTACAAATTCTTTCACATTCGACAATCTCCTCGCATTTTTCATTTATCCACTGTTCTCTTGCTTTATCTGTTTCCCTTCTTAAAGCATTATTTAACTCCTTGTACTTTCTTTGGCCTTCTTCAGTGTTTATGTTCTTCCACTTTCTCCGCTCTTCCATTTTTTGCAGCATGGCTGCTGTGATCCAGGGTTTTTTGTTTCTTTCACCCGTTATCTTTCCTACCTTCTTTTCCATTACATCTTTAATGTTGCTATGGATGTATCTCCACTCCTCATCTACATTCTTCCTATTTTCTTCAGCTCTCTCCCCCAACCTTTCCTCCAGCTCAGTCATGATATCCTCCTTGTTTTTAAGGAGTTCCTCTAAGTTCCATTTCTTGTTAACTCTTATGTTTCTCCTAACGCTCTTCAGTCTACATTGTATATTTGCCACCAAAAGGTTGTGGTCAGAATCGATATCTGCCCCTGGTAGTGTTTTCACATTTTTAATGCTATTTCTAAATCTTTCATTGACTAGTATGTAATCTATCTGGTATCGTCTCTGGTCTCCTGGGCTTCTCCATGTGTAAAGTCTTCGCAGGTGATGCTTAAACCATGTATTAGTTATAATTAATCTATTTCTATGGCAGAATTCCACAAGTTCATCCCCTCTTTCATTTCTCTTCCCTAGTCCATATTTTCCCACTATGTTATCTTCCTGCCCCTCTCCGACTACACTGTTCCAATCTCCCATTATTATGGTGGTGATCCTTCCTTTTCCCTCATCCTCCAATATCTCCATAATCTGTTCATAGATTTCATCCACTTCGTCGTCGCCAGCATTAGTTGTTGGCATATACACTTGAATTATAAGCATATCCACTGGCTCCATCTGGAGTTTTACGGCAATTAATCTGTCATTTACTGTCACTACCTTACTAATTCTTTCAGCTATCTCTTTTCTCATTATAATCCCCACTCCCCTTTCCTTTTTCTCCCCTCCCGAGTAAATAATCTTAAATTCGTCTGAATTTATCTCGCCTTCTCCTTCCCACCGAACTTCACTAAGACCTACTATACCTACATTATTCCTTCTCATTTCCCTTTTTAAGTTCTCTAGTTTACCCCCTGAATTCATAGTCCTAACATTCCATGTGCCTATTTTTAATTTCTCACTACTTGCTTTCTTATTAATCTTACATTTCCTCTGTGCATCCCCTAGGGTAGTCCCCACCCGGAGATCCGATTGGGGGACTATTTTACCTCCGGAATATTTTACCCCAGAAAGATCCATAGAGGTATTTTCAGCTTTTCAGCCTATCATGGGAAATATAATGAGGTAGTTTCCCCTTGCTTTCCTCATCGCAGTTTCACAGAGTGATTACCCATCTGTAGCTGTTCAGATCCACATGATCACCACCTACAGAGGTACTGTGCAAGCTGCTGCCCTTGCACAGGGGGATGTAAAACCCCCAAGACTGCTTCTTAGTCTGACTCTTCCCCTCAGACCTTTCCGGCTTGGATGGTCCTACCAGGAGAATTATCTCCCGCCGGCATAGCTCTTTGGTTCATAAGAGTACACAAACCCTCCCACCTCTGTAAGGTTATGCAGTCCTTAGGGAGGGAAGCTTACTTAGCGTCCTCATATGAAGAGGCTGAAGGCAAGCTGCCAATCCTCCTTGAACCTCTTGCGCATTCTCAGCCATAAATCATAGGGTGCAGATCGGACAGTCTTACTAAGACTGTATCGATCACTTGTCCGCTCAAGATTGGACTACGGGAGCATTGTGTATGGATCATCTAAACCATCTGTACTAAAAACTATTGATTTGATGTGATTCATCATACAGGGGTTCGCTTGGCGACTGGTGCATTTCGCACTAGCCCAATACCAAGTGTTCTCTGCGAATCCGGTGAACCATCACTGTATATGCCCCGGAAACTGCTAGGTACTCGTTATGTAGCAGCTTTAAGCGCTAACCCAGATCATCCAGCTTACACAGCAGTTTTCGACCATCGATTTGTGCAGTTATACGATGCCCGTATCCGCTCTGTAAAACCTCTGGCTGTGAGAATGCGTAATGTTTTCGAAGAGATGTCCTTCGAATTGCCTCAGACATTAAAAATGGAGTGCAGCATATCTCCGCCATGGATGTTGCATCGCCCCAACATCATTACATCTCTTGCCAAATTACATAGGCCTTGTACTCTGCCTATTGAATACCGATGTGACTTCGAGAGACTCTATGCACGGTTTCAGTCGTTCACTGCCATATACACGGATGGTTCTAAGCAGGGGGAGCATGTGAGGTGTGCTTTCACCATCGGCAAATGCTCGTACTATTTCCGTCTACATCTGCTGTGTGGTATATTCACAGCGGAATTGTATGCTTTATGGGAAGCACTGAGGTTTGCATACTCATACCCCAGCAGTGAATATGTCATCTTTACTGACTCACTGTCAGCCTTATGTGCAATACAGTCTTTGTACCCTTCTCACCCTGTGGTTCAGAGGATCCAGTCATCCTTGATGGATCTGGATTCCATAGGGATGACGGTAGTTTTTATTTGGGTACCAGGTCATGTCGGTATTCCGGGTAATGAGAGGGCAGACAGGGCAGCAAAACTGGCTGCTAATGAAGATTTTATAAACCAACCGAAAGTTCTTGTTGGGGACATTAAAACATATTTGAAGGAACGTGACGCACAGTTACCTATTGCGGGCGGAGGAACCCCCAGTTTGCGAGACATGTGATACTGCATTGACAGTGTCACATGTGTTATGGGACTGTATCTAATTTAGGAATGAGAGAGAGAGGGCATGTATGGCTTCGAACCTCACTCTCTCTCTTGGAGATAATCCAGAAACTATAAATAGAACATTGTCATTCTTAAGGGAGTCCAGAATTTTAGCTTTTATTTAATTTTTAAGTGTTTTTAATCTTTTGACAATGGGATAAGAGGAAGAAAGATCCTTTCTCTATCCATTTTTAAAGGTTTTATATTTTACGGGCATAATAGCTCCTTCTAGTGCAGTGAAAGAATTTTATACATGTCAGGAGACCCTTATACAGTCTTGCTGATGTTTTATTCTACAGATTGGTAGAGACCCTTATACAACCTCTTACAATCTGTTTTTAACTTCATTTATTTATCTGTTTTATCTATTTATCTGTTTTATCTATTTATTTATTTTTATTTTTTTATATTTATTGTGTGTCTGGTGCTATGGTTAGTTTGCCACAAATGGGTTGTGGTTAAAAATGCATATTATGGCAATAATAGCCCAAGAGGCTGATTCACCTTAAATTACACACACGCAGAGCATTATAAAATGTAATGCATCTTGCTTTTGGTCCTTGAGAGCAAACTTTTAAGTTTTGTTGTATAACATGGAGATCATCATTTCTTCTTGTGTTGTAATTATGGAAATTACTGTTTTTCTCATAGTCAGACATGTTTTGTCTCACATACAATACAGCATTATAAATATAAATAGAGGGAATAGACAAGAGTCCTAATCTTCTGAATAGGGGTCTGCAATGTGCTCTGAATTGTGCATTGCATGTTGACCTGACAATCTTTTTCTGGATCTTAAAAACCTCAATTAATTGGGGGAGGACAATGCCATAGGCAACATGTGAATAGAAATAAGCAAAATATACTTTTTTAATACCTCGATACTAAGTGAGTGCTTCAAGACAGTATATAATACACAGAGTTTAGCTTTTCACATAACTAGTTAGTATGATGAGACCATTTCAGTAGAGGATCAATAATAGACACCTAGAAATTTGAACTCCTCAGTAGAGCTCATCACATCTTGGTCAAGGCAGGAGTATAAATTTCGGCACTGTTTATGCAAGGAGGAGAAAAACATAGCCAGTGTTTTACTTTCAATTAAGGAGATTCTATTGCCTTTACACCACTCAGCCATTGCCTGCAAAACCACTCTGCTACTGTCTACTAGTGTTTTGTCAATGGGACTGGTGACTAAAACATTCATGTCATCGGCATACATAATAACATTATTACACACTTTATTCATAAGGTTCTCTGGTAAGTCATTAATAAAAATTAGGAAGAGGACAGGGCCTAAAATGGACCCCTGTGGCACACCAGAGAGTACTAGACTAGGGTCCGAGAAATATTTTTTGCCTTGAAAATGGAGACAGTTTGCTGACGATTTTTTAGGTAAGATTTTAGCCAGTTGTATGCCACACCTCGAACACCTAGCTTATCACACTTAGCCAATAGGAGATCATGATCAACTGAATCAGAGAATTTACTGAGATCAAAAAAAAACCCCATAGTACTATATCTCATATTCAGTTGTTCTATGATGCAGTTAATAGCAGTAAATAGAGCCTGCTCTGTGGATTTCCCTTTCCTAAATCCAAATTGGCAGCTTGACAGGATGTTACATTTTTCAAGAAATTCCAGTAGTCTAGCACAGAAAACATATTCAAATATTTTGGAAAATTGTGATACAAGGAATATAGGTCTGTAGTTATTTATTTGGGTTTTATCACCCTTGTTTTTATAGATGGGAATTGCGTTAGAGATTTTCAAAATTTCTGGGATAATTCCTTGATTTAATGACTGGTTGATTAGGAACAAAAGTGGAGATATAATTGTGTTTTGACACCTGGGATATTATCTAACCCAGCAGAGTTCTTGAGGCCAACTTTGGAAAGGTAAGTGGATAATTCCAGTTCATTAAAGGGTCGGAGGCTCCCCTGCAGGTAGGGGGATTGAGAATACTCCCGCAGCCCCTCTGCCTTTCTGAGATATTCTCGAGCCTGGATCTGGTGATACTCAATGATGGTAGCGACACACATTTCAGTGCTGGCGGTGGGTCCTTTTCTTCTATTGACCTAACCATCTGCTCTAGCACGGTTGTTCCATTGTTTGAGTGGGAGGTGTACCAGGATCTATGTGGCAGCGATCATTTCCCGATTATCCTGAAATGCTTATCTGCTAATGTTTCAGAGATGCATTGTCCCAAGTGGGCCATAAAAAAAGCAGATTGGTGCAAGTTTTCAGGTGCCGTTCTACTGTCGGAGCAGAGTTTTCCAATGGTAGACGAGCATGTTAGTCATTTCATGGAAGCCCTAATAGAGGCAGCTAATGTAAGCATTTTAAATCCCGCTCCCGACTCCATGGTGGAGGGAGGAATGCCATGAGGTGATCTGTGACAAGTGATGGGCTTTTTGCTTCTTTTGTGCTAATCCCACAGAAGGGAATTTTTTGCAGTACCTGAGATTGAAAGCATTGGCATGCAGGATAATCAGGAAATGTAAGAAGGAATCTTTAAGGAAATATGTATTGAGCGTTAC
This sequence comes from Tanypteryx hageni, assembly GCA_028673005.1. Taxonomy (NCBI): domain Eukaryota; kingdom Metazoa; phylum Arthropoda; class Insecta; order Odonata; family Petaluridae; genus Tanypteryx; species Tanypteryx hageni. The sequence goes on along the minus strand of CM054114.1, from coordinate 111,435,731 downwards.
AAGTTCCACGCCAGTCTCTGAGGTGTGGGAAAAGGTGAGGAAGATTTCTGGCCGAACTACCTCTTCCACAATTTGTGGTCTTCTGACAAATGGCTCGGTCATAACATTAACGAATGAAATAGCCAATGCGCTAGGGGCCCTGTTTGCTAAAGCATCCAGTTCAGAACACCTGTCACCAGTTTTTCTTATTCATAAAAATGAGCTGGAGCAGCAGACTCAGATTTTCTTCATGGAAAACTGAGAGCTATAATCTGCCATTCAGTGCATGGGAACTGGAAAATGCTTTGGCAAAGATTCATGACAGTGCTCCAGGTTTGGACACCATTCACTATGAGATGATATGTCACCTAATTCCCCCTGCAAAAGAATATCTGCTAATGATGTACCACCAAATCTGGGTAGAGGGCATCTACACTACACAATGGAGAGAGGCCATTGTAGTGCCACTGCTTAAGCCAGGGAAAGATAAGAAACTGCCTGTTAGCTACCGACCGGTATCGCTCATGAATTGCCTCCAAACTCATGGAACGAATGGTCAATAGGCATCTGGTTTGGTTATTGGAATCAAATTGTCTATTGACCAACATTCGGTGTGGTTTTCGTCGCTACCGTTTCACCACCGATCATCGGTTGAGATTGGAGAGAGATGCCTTTTTCAGGAAGCATCACCTCATTGCAGTTTTCTTTGATATTGCCCGGACTTATGACACCATAGGAGATTTGGTATACTTCGTACATTACACTCGTGGAGGTTTAGGGGTAACTTACTCATATTTATCAAGAGCTCCTTATGGGAACGTTACTAAAGGGTGCGTATCTAGGCAGCCGGTAGGCAAATGATAAACTACAATAACATTAAAATCGAGGTGTGTGTAGCTGAAACTGATAGCTGCACACTCAAAGGATAGCTCTTGGTTTTAAATCTTTAAGTCAAAAGAAAAATTACTTAAATTGATACTGTTTTTCATCAAAATAACAAGTCCACTATGTTTATGTGCTGTTCGACAATAAGAACTAGCGCAAGCATACTCTGGAATAGAGATAGAAACATGACACATCCAATGCTCAAACATACATAATAAATCTGGATTTTCATTGTGTGATAACATTTCAAGCTCCGATAACTTATTACTTAGACACTGAATATTAATTAATAATACTGTGAGCTTACTAGAGCCTGAGTCATCTTGTCACATGGACTTAGGCTTAAGGGACCAAGTTAGTGATCGTGTCACCCTATCTGAATGGGTACTTGTGAATCAAGGGTACTCACTGAGTTGGTGATTGGAAAGCTCATAACTGGGGGCATGCCTGGGGAAACATCTGGGGGTGCAACTACTGGCAAATTAAGATCACTTACACTAGCATTAAACACTTGAGGGAAACGGAAACGGGAGATAATCACTCCATTAGGCCAATTTTCACACTTAATAGGATCATTCAAGAGGGAAACATTTGCTCCAATTTTGAAAGAGCTGCTCTTCTCACCGGCATAAAGTTTTTCACACACAACATCTTCGGTTCTGAATTTCGTTTTCATATAATTAATAATGTCATCGCATTGCGTTAAAGGTGATACACGTTTTAGGTATAGCCATGCATGTCGCTGAACCCCACTAAAATTACCATTATGCATGTCACAATTTTGACCAATAACTAAATTGGTGCGTCTACGGCGGCATCGAACCATGGAAAAGCCATCGGTATCAGATAAGCTGTCCTTCAAAGGAATGGCACTAGAACTTGACGCCAATCTGTCGATATCTTGCTCAAATTAAAATTTTCACGGGGTTTTTGACATAAAGTTGGGTGTTTATTTGCCAAGGGATCTTCACGTACACTTGTTTGGGACCTATTAGTTGGAAGATTGGTCACTTCAGGGTACTTTTCAATATTCTTCATATTTAACTGACGTACTCGGACCTCAGAGAAGCTATCACAAGGTTTTTTGGGGTGGAGGGAAGAGGCTACGTTGTCTTTCAATAAGCACATTTCCACTTTTAATTCGGCGATCTTTGTCGCCATGTTAAAAATGAGACTACTTCTATCATGCAGGCAGAAAAGGCACATCCAGAAGATGAATGGCGATTCGATGACCGCTTTTGAACATAGTTCACTCAAGTTTGCACACTTAAGATGATGAATTTTCATGCAAATACAGCAAGAAATTACTTTTTCTTGCGGATTTATATCTTTTTGGCACGAGCTACATTGAATGCCATCATGAAGTGTCGCCATCTGTGTTAATTAATTACAATACAATTACAATAATATATTACAGAGAGACATGCCTTTTATATATACAGATTACAATTTTATTTTGCAAGCTTTGAGTGACGAAAAGTCATCATTAATTTTGTTGAAATTTATTTGATTACATATGGTCTCTCAATTGATAAAATGGCCATATTAGATAATGTTTCTTGGCTTAATGTTGACCGTAAATAGTTTTTAAACAATTTAGCTTGCTGAAACCTTTTTCACATGATGCAACTGTCACTGCAATCGTTAAATATATTTTTAATGTCACTTCCAGGTTGGGAAATGATTCTAACAGTAATTTCATGAATAATTTTCAACAAATCCAAGCTATTGGCTGAACCTATGTTTGTCAAAATAGCTGTAGCATGCATTTTAAAACTTTCTATTCCGGCGAAATTTCTGAAGCATTTAAATCTTCGTCTTACTTTAATGCGAGATCGGCAGCATCTTCCCCCCTGCGGGTAGGGGGATTGAGAATACTATCGCAGCCCCTCTGCTGGTCGTAAGAGGCGACCAATGAGGCGAGGAGCAGATCTCGTTAAAAAACTCCGTTTCTGCCAAGGGCAATGTCCAGGTAGTATGTGGGTTACTACCTACGCATAAAGCCACAACATCTGACTATGAACCCACCCGTGTGTTTGCCGTGCACGGCGACCCGTAAGGGGGAGAAGGGGATCCTGGTGGTTGAGCTCTTTGGTTCCGGAAGAAGTCGGATGCTTTGGAGGGGCCATGGAGTAATACACCACTTAGGCCCTGGATTCGCTGTAGACGTGCGGTCAGGTGCTAGCCACACCTGGCCAATCGGCTTCCGTCACGTTTCGGCATTCCGGTGGCGAGCGCTTTGGGCTATGGAGGTCTGTGGAGGGGATTGAAGGTGCATGGGGTTGGAGGCCCATGTACGGTGGGTGGAGTGGGAGCTGAGACCTAACCTGAAGCAGGCAGCCTAGCTGCGGGTGCTATATCATTTGGTTAGTCCTGGCGACCACACCGGTTTGCGGTGTGCCGTCCCAAATGTGTGGCTCCGTGGTGGGTGGGGAGACCAGGAGATGAATTTTCTGCATTTAATGGCGGATCACATACTTCCTCCACCCCCAAAAAGAACCCGCCCAGATGTGGACGGGGGAGGTAAGTCGACCTGCACCTGCAGGAACTATCTAATTATGAGATGTGCAAACGAAGGCGAGAACCTTACTAAGGTCTCTCCCTTCCTAATACAAAAGATCCTCTTGGGAGCAATCTCGTGGGACCTAGAATCTGTTAAATAATTACGGGACGGAACACTATTAATAAAAACAAAAAATTATAAGCAAAGTGAAGTGCTGCTGGCTTTGAAGAAGCTGCACGACATTCCTGTCACTGTGGTGCTGACTCTCCAAAGAGGAGTCAGTCACCAAGACCTAAACCCAGGCCACCAGTGGAATCCCATGCTGACAAGCGTGGGAAGACACCACCACCTGGTCCCTCCAGCAAGGGTCCTCTCCCCACTGAGGTGGAGATGGAGGAAGAAAGCTTGAACGAGGAGGAATTGCAAGCCCTCCTCGCACAACGGTTTAAAGGGAGGAAGACAAAGCTTACACGCTAAGCTTCGCTCCACGTGAACGATGCATTTACTGTCTTTTTTACAGATTTTATGGTTTTTATGCTTATTTTAAATTTATTTGAAATGCTTACAGTTCAATGGAATTGTAACAGGTATTTTAAACATAAGGCGGAGCTTGATATTTTAATAAACAATTTTAACCCATACAGTATATTTTTACAGGAGACTCATTTTAAAAGATCTGACAAGGTTTCACTCCAAGGTTTTAAAATATTTCGCGAAGATGACCTCAGCGGTCGTAGGGCACAGGGAGGCGTCGCTGCGGCCATCCGGGAGACTCTTTACACCTCCCAGGTGGATTTGCAGACACCGTTCCAGGCTGTTTCAGTTACGGTTGCCTGTCCAGAGCACATCACTTTTTGCAATGTGTACTTTCCGGAGTGGGCTTCCGTGACAGAAAGAACCCTTGAGGACCTCATCCGCCAGCTACCTCGGCCATTCATCCTTTTAGGAGATTTCAATGCCCATAGCCTTCTTTGGGGAGACACTATGGGAGATTATAATGGCCGAGGTCGTGTTTTAGAAAATTTTTTAAGCCATCCCGATCTGATTTTAATCAATGATAACGAAAAGACGCGTTTTAATTCTTATAATGGTGAATACTCAGCCATTGATCTTTTTATATGTACAAGCACTATTGCTCCCATTTTTAAAATGCACGTTCACGATGACTTATGTGGAAGCGATCACTTCCCCCTTCTCATCCGGAAAAGTGATTTTTTAAACAATTTTAATTTACCCCCTAAATGGGTTTTGAATAAATCCGATTGGGGTTATTTTTAAAACATTTTAAAAATTTGTTATGACCCTGCTCTTAGTGCTGCAGCGAATGTTGACGCTGCTATGGATGCAATTATTCACGCTGCAGAGGTAAGTGTTCCACGGTCTTCCAGCAAGTCACGTTGCCCACCTGTGCCATGGTGGAACGATGAATGTGCTCAGGCTATCCATCAAAGGAAGAAGGCACTAAAAATTTTTAATAAGTATCCGACGAGCAGGAATTTGTCGGCTTTTCGACCCATTCACTCCCTGAGACCTTCAGTCTGCCATTGCAGATTTGAAGGATACGGCTCCAGGAATGGAAGCCAACCACAACGCGTTCTTACGTAACCTTCCTGGAGCTGCCATGAGGAATCTTCTGTATACGTTCAATCGTATGTGGAGGGACGGTGAGTTCCCAGACAGGTGGAAAGAATCAGTGGTGGTACCTATCCCTAAGCAGGGAAAGGGCAACTCTGTCATCGAAAACCTCCGCCCGATATCCCTAACATCCTGCCTAGGCAGGCTGATGGAAAGAATGGTAAACAAGAGGCTAGTTTGGTGTCTTGAAAGCCAAAACCTTCTTTCCGAAATTCAGTGTGGGTTCCGTCGCCATAGGTCTACCATAGACCATTTGGTGCGGATTGATAACTTCATCCAGGAGGCATTCGTTCTTAGACAACACGTGGTTGGTGTCTTCTTTGACTTGGAGAAGGCATATGACACCACATGGCGGCATAAAATTTTAAGTACCCTCCATAAGTGTGGTTTTAGGGGCAATCTGCCCATTTTTATTAAAAACTTTTTATCGGGACGTGTTTTTAAAGTAAGAATAGGAAATAGTTTATCCAAATTTTATTCACAAGAAAACGGAATTTTCCAAGGCTCCGTCCTGAGTGTGACACTTTTTGCCATAGCTATAGATGGTGTGGTTGGATGCATACAAACACCTGTGGAAGGATCTTTGTTTGTAGATGACCTAGCTCTTTTCTGTAGGTCATCATTAATCCCCACGGCAGGGAGACAGCTCCAACTCACATTAAATCGTCTATACAAGTGGTCACAGTCGAACGGTTTTTGTTTTTCTCAGGAAAAGACGAAATGTGTCCATTTTTATAGGCAAAGGGGATGCTTCCTCCCACCGATGCTTAAACTGGGTTGACAGCGGCTCCGACGAAGGGGTCCCTGGCCGGTGGTCGAGGGATCCTCTCGCTTCGTCCGGCTCCTCTCCGTCGTCGCCGTCTCCTCCGGTGCCGCAGGCGAAGAGGCAGGCTTCCCCAGGTTCTCTTCGTCGTCGTCCAGTCCGGGTGGTGGTGTGGTGGGGGTAGCTTCCCTCTGCCGGCGTTCCGCATCGGCCCCTCGTGGCTCTCCCGCGTCGCCCCCGTACTGCGGAATCCCGGTAACATGTTCGACGTACAGATCGCGCGACCATTTGATAGCCGCGCTCACCATACGGCTACGCATGCCACCCGTCTTCTTTACCGGAATCCGCAGCCGGCGCAAGAGAATTTCGTTCGCTGGGTCCCAAGCAATCTGTAGTACGCCAGTACCGCGTCGGTCAGGGCGGCGTACTTCTCCTTCTTCCTCGCCCTGGCTATCCGGAACGCTTCGAAGGGCACCGTCACGTCCACGATGTGGATGGGCTCTTCTAGTCCCTCGCGGATGACCAAGTCTGGTCGCAGAGGGAAGTCTACCTCGGCGATCGTCCTGTCGATGGACACTTCCCAGGAGGGCGGGAGGTGCTCGACGAGGATGTCCTGGATGGCGTCGTTTCGTCGTCGCCACCCCTCGGACATCGGGAGGCAGTGATTGATAACGTGCGGAAGGGTTTCCTCCGCTGCCCCGCATCGTCGGCACCTCGTATCCCCTCTTGCTCATACTCTCCTAGCGGCATTGAGGGGAAGCACGTTGAGGCGCGCGCGATGGATAAACCGCCAGTCGCCGAATCGAAGATGGCGTCCTCCAGCGACGAAATGGTTGCTGACGGTCGGCGACCTGACGTTCTCCATCACCTTTCCCTGGTCAGGCTTCCCGACCAGGCGTTTGCGGCACGCCTCAATGGCGTCCTCCTGAGGTGATGTTGGATCTTGTCCGTCGACGATCCGGGGACGATCCGCGCGCCTCGCTCCACTCCCACTCCACTCGTACTAAAGGCCGGAGATTCTTCGTGGCCGTCCGGATGCTAGACCAGATGAAGGTAGCATCTCCAACGTACGCACCCAGGCGACCGGCCACCTCGCCGTTGAGGTAGCCGCAGAGCGCCTGCCGGCCCGGCAACTCCGCCGATCTCCCGACCTTTCGGTGCACGACGTCTTGTTGTCCCTCCCAGGCGGCTCGCTTTGTGACCCTTTCTCCGCTTGCCAGCGTGCGGAATCCCTGGGTCACGGCGAGGAGGTCGACCGTGGTGCACAACGGTGTAAACCCTCCCCCCCGGTCGATGGCGGCAAATGGAGATACTCCTTTTCCTACAGGTTAGGGAGGTATAACCACGACCTCAGTGTCCTGCAGATCTCCGAATCTATCTCGCGCAGATCCTTCTTGAAGATTCTGCAGGCCCTAAAAAGGAACTCACCTGGGAAATAGGAAAGTGCAAAGGGAGTCTATCTTCTGCCAGATCACTACGGCCGACGGAGCGTAAGTCCCGGAGCACATCCTCCAGAAGCTCCGTCGGCGTCAAAACGTTTCTGAATCACATGAGCACACCCAGATATCGATCACACTCCCCCCTCGCCAAAGCGTTCAACGCACTTCCCTGAACGTCGAGCACCGTCTGCTGGACGCCGCACACTCCGCATCTAGGACCGTAGCGTAGATGAAGGCAGGCGCACTTCGATGGCCGTAAGTGCAGGCCGCTCCTCACAGCTGCTCTGTTCGCGATGAAGAGCAGCTGCCGCAGCATGCCCTCGCCCCGCGACACCAGGACGAGGTCATCAGCGTAAGCGAGGACGCAAGACGACTGCGTCCCCGCCCTGTAGGCGGCCACCGCCCTCATCTACCTGATCGCCCTTACCATCGGCTCGATGGCTAGTTTGAACAGGATCGGAGAGAGCGGACAGCCCTGACGGACACCGCGCACCACCGGGATGGGGGGAGTAAAGCCGCGCATAGTCCTCGCGCGGGTCACTCGCCCTTCCAGAAGATCCCTGATCACCGATACCATCCCGTCCGGAAGTCCGAGGATCATCAGCGTAACGATGTCTGGTGGTGCGGCAAAGATGTAAAGGCGTCCTCCAGGTCCAGCCATGCAACCGCTATGTCCTTTTTGTTCCGGTTTGCGTACTCCAGGAGGGTCTGCAACACGAAGGTATGCTCGAAGCAGCCCTCCATCGACGTGACGAACCCTTTCTGGATCGGCACGGAGATGCGTCGCCCCGACGCTGCCCACTTGACGACTCTGCCCGCGAGGCACCCCGTGTACAGCTTGGCCAACGTCGGCAGAAGAGATAGTGGTCTCCAGTTGGCGAGGTCCGCTGGGTCACCCTTCATATCCCGTCCGGTCCAGGCGCTGTTGATTTGGTCCGCCGCAAACGGCCAAGAACTTCGGCCGGCGTGAAGGGGCGGAGCAACAGTCGCTCCTCTTCTGCCGTGGACGGGATCGCGAAGTCCGAGATGAAAGAAGGGGGTCTTCTCTATGCGTGAGGCGGCCCCTGCAGGAGAAAATCGGGCGATGATTTTCTCCGTCTTTGCGGGGCAGGTGATGGTATCCTATCGCCTCACCACTTCCTCGAAGGCCCTCTTCTTCTCCGTAAGGTACCGGAACTGCAGGCGGCGGGCATTCCTCGCCGCCTCTTCCTGGGTTACCGTCCCAGCCAGGATAGTCCGGTCTCGTCCCGGTCGCGCCACTGATGTCATGTCCTGAATTAGTGCATCGAACTGGGAGTGGTCGTCATCTTCGATCACTCCCAGTTCGATGAGCCAGCATTTTATGGTGGCCACGGCGTCGTAGACAGGTGCGGGTGGGGGGGGGGGGAGGGCGGTAGCGGGAGACGAACTGTCGTCTCTCGACGGCGGTGCGATCTTTGTAGTTCCTGCGCCGCCGGTTGAGCTTGGTCCCGCCTTGCGGGGCCAAACGCTTTCTCCTCTTCATCCCCGACGTCCGGGTCTCCGTCTATCGCCTGCCTCATCCCCACCATACCTGCCGTCGCCCCCTCCCCTGCTGCGGCTGGTTCCCCTCCCCTTCTGGAAGGAGAACACGTAGCAGGGCCCGGCGGAGGTCTTCCCCTTCCAGCCGGGCCGGTGCTGAGCCGGAAATTTGAGGGGGCTGTGGGGCTCGTTGAGCTGGGGCAGCCTCCCACCTTCTTTTGTGAGAAGGCACTCACGGTCCTCGCGAGGGCGGAGAGGGCGGCGCACGGGCAGTCTCTCCCCTCCGTCCCTGCCACTGTTCCGCATCACTCACGTTCGCCGGCCGGGTGGGGCGCTGTGTGGAGGCAGTCAGTCCCCCACCCTGGCGCGGCGGAATAGCGTCACTTTAACTCACGCGATTCACTTCAGTCGCTCACACGGTCCACACCACTCGCGGCCGCCGTGCGGGGGGGGCGCTTTGTGGGGGCAGTCTGTCCCCCACCCCGTAGCGCCGGCCAAGCGTCATTTTCACACTGTACTCTCCCCACCTCCCTCTTCTTCCGGCGCACGGTGATCCATCCCTCCCCGTCACTACGAGCGTCCATGGGAGGGCATGCGTCCGAGGTCACTCGCGGGGGTTGGGGGGGGGGAGGTGGTGCGACCAATGGCGGCACCCACGAGGCGGAGGCTGTCTGGCCCTTCCTCTTCTTCTTCCCCTGGGCCGCCACCGCTGAGGTTTGCGTCTATGCGACGGTCCTCAATTCTATCCTCCCCAGGGAGGGAGGCTGGAGGGTCTCTTCGGCCTAGGGGGGAGGAACGGCGCAGACGACATACCTGTCCAGGTCCTCGTTCCTGGCCCTCCTCTGTCGCCGGGTCTTTTTCTCTTCTCTGGTACGAGCGGCAGCATCTTTTTCAGTGGGTGCTGCCCCAGGGATTTGGACCCTGCTCAGGGCCGCCAGTGCGGGCTGGACCGTGGTGATGACGGTGGTGAAATTTGCCATAAACTGCTTCATCTCCTGCATCTTCTAGATGAGCTCCGCCCGCATCTGGTTCAGGTCAGGGGACCCGGACTTGAACCTTGCCGCCAGCCTCGTTTGGTGCGGCCTTCCTGTCAGCCGGCGCGGTCGCGGATGCTCTTGGTTTCGCAGTGGCTCCCATGATCTCTGCGGTGCTCTTGGGCTCTCCTGCGGAGTTCAGTCCGAGATGTCTTCTGATCCGGCTAGATGCTGCAGCTCCTCTTCGTTGGCTGAGAAGTCATCCTTGTCCCCATCGCCGGGGACGGTGGGGGTCCGGCAGGCGACGTCGGTGCCATGGGGGTTTCCGGAACGATCCCCATGGCCTCCGCCTTTTCCAACGCTTCTGCCACAGCCAATGCAGCATCCAGCTCGGGATCGATGATCGAATCCTCTTTCGTACTCGGACCGGGCTCCTGCTCCATGAGCCACTGCGAACGTCGAGGTGTCTGTGGAGGAGCCTGTGTTTCCTGTGCCTGCTTTTTAGGGGTTAGCGCCGCCTCCCCTGACTGCGCGGCTTCTTCTCCCTCCTGGTGATGCTCCTCCACATGACAGTCCACCAGCAAGCGCGCCGGCCCCATGTTAAAATTCACGGTGCGCTTCGCCATGGTTGACGGGAAAATAAAAGAGTGATAGTATTAACACTTTAGCTGCGGCGGACGTCAATTGACGTCTTTTCAAAACTTCCGAAGATTGCGGAGGACGTCATTTGACGTCCTCTTAGTTTACATTCTATCTTATGCGGGAAGACGTCTTTTGACGGCTCCAGCATTGTTCCGTGGTGTTCGTCGATCTATTTAGTTCACAAAAAATCCTCTATGTGGGGTATGCGTGCATTATTTGGCGAATGATAGTGAAACGCATTTTGTGTCGCTCTGACAGTTTGTAAACAAACGACCATGGCTTCACATCGATTGACAGACGGCGATATTTTGGATGAATTACGTTGTGATTGGGACGAAAGTGATAGTGATAATGAAAATGTTGACTCGGAAGACGATCCAGATTATGTTCAAGAAGAGATTGACGCTGATTCAAGTAAGTGAACCTTTTCATTTTATTACTGAACTTCACTTTTCTTGTTGGTATTTTGGATTTCAGCTGTTTGTTTTTCAGAATTAGGTATTTATTGTTCAATTTTGTTTATTATTTTCCGATTCAACTTGTTTTTATTTTATTTTAGATGACGGAAGTGATAATGTAAGTGAAAACTCTGACTCAGAACAAGAAGAACCTGCTCAAGTTCAACTTCAAATTCCCCCTAGAGGGAGACCAAGAGGACAAGGTACTGGAGCTAGAAACCGTAGAAGTGACTCACAACTTGGATGGACTTCAGTTGATCAAGTTCCAAATATTGATGTTTACACTGGACAGTCAGGTATTTCAGATGTTACAGAGCTTGACAATAATAACTCATTGCTAGATTTCTTCGTATATTTTATTGACGATGATCTTATTCGGCACATGAAGGAGCAAACAAATTTGTACGCAAGACAGAAGATTCTGAAACTTAGAAGTTTGAATCAAATTTCCCCTAAAAGTAGAATAAACTTATGGAAACCAGTGACATTAGCAGATATAAAAAAATTTATAGCCATCATTCTGCATATGAGCATTAGCGAAAAGCCACAGATCAACGATCACTGGTCGAAAAATCCTGTTGTCTCTTGTAACTTCTGTCCAAATATAATGAGCCGTGATAGGTTTTTAGCCATAATGGTGAATTTTCATCTAAATGATAATACCTCGTATATAAAAAAGGGGGAGCCAGACCATGACCCTTTGCATAAAATTCGACCTTTTATTGAATCAGTTCGTTCACGTTTTCAAAATGCCTATCAACCTGCGGAAGATATTACAATTGATGAGGGAATGTGTAAATTTCGAAGCAGATTGACATTCAAGCAATATATGCCTAAAAAGCCCAGCAAATATGGCATAAAAGTATACATGCTGTCAGAATCTGATTCTGGGTACATCTGGAATTTTGATGTTTACTGTGGCCAAGAAAATGTTATTGTGAATGTTGTAAAAAATCTCCTCAGTAACTTAGCTGGAAAAGGGCACACATTGTACACCGACAGGTATTACACTAGCCCTTCTCTTGCCACTGATCTAGAGAAAGAAAAAACAGGTTTGGTCGGCACTACAAGAAATAATAGAAAAGGTATGCCCATTGCTCTGAAAAATCCCAGATTGCAACGAGGAAAACAAATATTTCGGAGAAATGGTAATATTTTAGCACTATGTTGGCGAGATAAACGTGATGTTTATATGATAAGTACACGACATAGGGCAGAAATGATTACCTACGCAGATAGAAGAGGAAGAGAGAGAACCAAACCAGCATGTGTTATAAATTATAACAAGAAAAAATTTGGAGTTGACCTTTCGGACCAAAGAATGTCGTATGGTGCCTTTGAGCATCGCAGCGTCAAGTGGTGGCGAAAGTTATCTTTTCACATCATACTAATGTGTGTTGCCAATGCCTGCATTTTATACACCCAAGTTATGAAGAAGAAAACTACTATCACCCAATTTATGAAGGACATATGCAATGAACTTGTTGTATTTGAGGAAGCTTCACCTCAACCCAGCACAAGCAGAACTCAACTAACCAGGCTCACAGGGAATAAGCACTTTATGGAAAAGATTCCTCCTCCCCCTGGAAAGACAAGACTACAGAGAAAATGCAAAGTTTGCTCTGACAAAGGAAAAAAAGAGACAGGAAAGGCTGCAAGGAAGGACACATCTTATCAATGCAGTTTATGTAAAATCCCTCTGTGCGTACAACCATGTTTCAAATTGTTTCATTCAAAAAAAAATTACAAAAGTTAGTGTTTGAGTTTTTTTATTATGTAAGTGTTCCTAATTATAAATAATTTTTTCTCACATGATTTGCATTTAATTTATTTTAACATAAAAATCACCACACTCAATTATTTTTTCTTTTTCAAAAAAAGCCATTTATTAGGTAAATTTTATAGCTCTTAATATTTGCTTAATATTAAAAACCTATTTATCATCAAAGAGTAGAAGATTGAAGCTTTCATTTCATGTGAGTAACATTTTTGTAGGTAATATAGTTTTTCCACCATAAATTTTTGAAAAATGCCGAAAATGGCCAGCATTGGCGGAAGGGCTGCCATTTAAATAGCCAGCAGTTAGAGTGTTAAAAGAGACGTACAAAGCTTTAAAAGATGATAATATCAATAAAAAATAGGTCGCTCCCTTTCCGGAATTTAAAGTTCTAATTAAAAGAAGACTAAAATATCCAATTCCGGGGTCGCCCCTAGCCTACCAACGGCCCCCAAGTGTCGTCCTCTGTGGGCGGTATTCGTCGCCGGCTACCGCTGGTCGGACCAGTCAAGTGGATCGCACCACAGAGTGCAGGTTGACTAGAAGAAAACACTATTTTGCGCGGGAGCAACGACGCGTAGCGCCTCAGCGTAACCGGAATGCGGGACGTATGGCTAAGATCCATAGTTTTAAACTCTACTTTATTGCTGCTTAGGCAAAGATACAGCCTTATCAGAGATAACATAAATTTTGCTTTGCATTTCTATTAATGCAACCCCTGTATGAGTCGTTCAAGGCTCAGGGGAGGCTCCCTCCACAACCAACTCCCTCCGAGAGAGAACCCCGGACGGACAAGATATGTGCCGTAGGCTATCCCGTCCGCCGGAATTCTCCCTAAACTCTACCCACGATCTCCCTCCAGTTCTCCTTCACACTCCAGGGAATCAAGCCTCAAACTGGCCGCCCCGGCCGCAGGACCCTACCCCAACCCTATCCCCATGATCTCCACAGCCCGACCGCCCCGTCAGTCCATGCTGGGGAGGGGCAGCTACGAAAATATTAATTTCATGACCGCCCGACGGTTATCCTTACGAAAGATAGATATTCGTCCCACCCGTCTCGTCTTCGCAGCAGCCGAGGAAGGAGAGAGAGAGAGAGAGGTGAGCGAGAAAAAGAAGCCCTCCCAGGGGTTTATTGGACAAGTACCGGGGGATAGTATAGGAGGTCGGGCGCCGGGGCCGACTTGTCGGGGTCCGTGCGGGAAGAGAGTGGGGCCTACGGGGGCGTGAAGGGGCTCAATCGGCGAGGCAGGGAGTGGGCTGTCGACGTGGGGGCGGGCGGGATGGGCGTCGGGGGCTGATTTCGGGTCTTTTCGGGCCTCGGAAAACTCGCGGGACGATTTGGGGGGCGTGAGGCTCCATTCGGTGGGGCTGGTCCGTTCGAGGGGGCGGCTGGGCGTTCGAAGAGCCGACTCTCACCTTCGAGGCGGGGGAGGTGCCTCCGATCGACGATGGGGTGGAGGGGGCGGCGCACGGGCAGTCTCTCCCCTCCGCCTTCTCCACTCTCCCGGCCTAACATAAGGTCTGTCACTTGGTGCCCCACTCGCGGCCGCCGGCCGAATGGGGCAGTCTGTCCCCCTCCCCGGCACCGCGTCAAAGCTTCACTATCATTGGGGACCCTACCATCCCTCCTCTTCTTCCGTCGCACAGTTGTCCACTCACCTTCGTCATTAGTAGCGTCCGGGGAGTCACTCTAGGAGGGGGGGTCCACGGTGGTGCGATCGACGGAGCCGGCGTCGAGGCTGTGACCATCCGGTCCTTCGGCCGCCTCTTTCTCCCCTTGGCCGTTGTTGCCGTCTGTGTGGCGGCAACACAGCTGACCTTCAGCTTCCCCGCGGGAGGGACGCTGGATGATCTCTTGGGCCGAGGAGGGGGGCGGCGCAGACTACGAACCGGGTCAGGACCCTCTCGTTTCAGGCCCTCCTGTTCCTTCAGGCTTTCTCCTCCTCCCTGTTCAGCTTGGCAGCAACCTCTCCTACGGGTGCTGCCACAGGGGTTGGACCCGAACGAGGGCCTCCAGTGCGGGCTGGACCAGGGATGCCATCATGGTGAATCACATCCTTCATCTTGGTCATCATTCTGGTCCAATCGGAACTAGGGGACCCGTTTCCTAATCTCACCGCCAGCCTCGAGCGGTGGGCTCTCCTGGGGAGACGGCGCGGTCGCGGCTGTGCCTGCAGATGCTGCGGCTCCCATGATCTTCTCGCCTGGGGACTATCCAGCGGGGTCCAATCTGATATATCATCCGATCCTGCGGGACGCTGTGGCTCATCCTGAGCCGAGGAGGAGAATATATTCAATAAGTCACCATAAAAATATTCAACAAATTTATTTAATTACTTCTTTAAAAAGTTAGTAATTTTTTGTTGTTGTTTTGGAGGATCATATTTTTTAGCGAAACTAACTGCATAATCTTTACTTGCTCAACATACTGCTGTGCGTCTAACTATCCAATCACAGTCTCTAAGCCTTGTAGTGTTTCCTCAAGCAATCGCTCTGACAACTCATACTCAAGCAAGCGACTCTCAATATTAACTGCAGTAATATTAACTGCAGTAACTAAAACCACTACGCATCTTGCAAAATGTGCTGCTACTCCTCTCTCTCACTTTGGGGAAAGCCCAATCCATTTATTTTGTAGCATTGGCAAGATAAGAAAATCGTGTCACTGTGTAGTGGTTAGCAAGCCCTGCCTATCATTGAAAGGGCAAGGTAAGAAAGGAGACCATCACATGACTAGAAAACTCAAAAAAGCATTAATTACTTTACCCAGTAAACATCCTTTTTGCTTTCACCGAGGGTATAGTGTCCTGGGATTTCTGAGAAACCCTGCATGCTGTATTGCTCGTTAAGACTGGTTTATTGGGAAAGCCTCCTGCAGTGCGAGGTTTGCAGCAGCAACGTCCATATTTTTGTCGGAATCTCATTCAAAGGCACTGGAACAAGAAAGTTCCGTAGTATATCCGAATCCGCGGTATAGCAGACGGTTTTATAATCGGGGAGCGGTGTACCTTCTTTATTACTCATTGTATTAGTCATTAGCAACCTCCAATGAGGTTGGATAGAGATAGAAAGAGAGAGAGCAGTTTAAATCCCGCTCATTCGTCTCGCATATCAGATTGATGTGGCAACGCCGCTACGTACACCATTATAGGAAATGAAGCACCTTATGGCCACAGAAAAAATCGATATAAATTTGTTAAAAGTCTTTATTAATAATTTGGTTCCTACTAAATATTTTCTGTATGTCTCTCTTTACAACAGTGTCTTTAAAATTCCTCTATCATTTTTCCTCACTGACGAGTTTCTTTTAAAAGTTGTAACCCAATAAAATCCATAATAATTAACATAAAGCTTAGAAATTTATATTGCTTCCTCTATTACACCTTAATTCATCGCTGTTTTAAATTTCAAAATATTTTGTCTAGTAATTATCCATTTATGAGTTATTATATATGACTACTTTCGTGAAAGTTGGCTGATTAGCTGGTTTTTATGGGCAGTTGCTCTGTTGAACTAGCCGTAAAATTTTTAGTTTTCCATGTAAAAATGTTAAAAAATCAATGCTTAAAATCCATAAAATAGGCTTTGCTATGGCATTTTTGTATATTCTTTCCAATAAATGTAGCGCTAAGTGATTACACGTCAAAGTTGAGATCCACGTCTTTTTGATGCGAACAGTAGGCTGAAAGAAAATAACTTTGTCTTTTGGTTAACGCGTTTTCACCAGATGATGCCTCATGTAGAGATAATTTATAGTCAGGTTCAAAAACGAATCACCGATCCAGTTAAAGTATTGCAAGCATGGCAGCATTTCGAGAATAGCATACAGGCAGGAACCAAGTTGATGTGTTTACCGAACAGGTTGATTCGGTCGCTTAAGGTCGCAACGCTCTTTATCGTTAGAAGCGGGCACTGTACACACAGTATTTTTCCACATCAATATCTTGATTTTGTGTCTTTAGAATTTATGCAGCGAACCCTTTTGTTTGGCTGAATTGGAGGTTGTTGCACTGTCTGGTGACCTAAAAATGTTTGTGCCAACAGTCTAGTTTCTCTCGGCAAATACCTTGTTGCCTATATCAGCAAACTCTCTTTTACCAAACGTTTTCCTACAATGAAAAGCAACAAATAAATGCTTTATCAAACATTTAAAGAATATAACCTATTGAAAAAGTATGTACCACGTACCTACATTTTTTAAAGTCTTCTCTTCCTTGCAATTATTATTCACTTTGAATATGATGTGAGCATTGATGCCATCAGCATTCAGTAAACTAATTAAACAGTCAATGGCCACCTTCTTGAATTTCTTGAGATATCGTACTTGGCACACATTCCATTCACAACATCGACACCACCTTTGGTCACATTGTAGATAAGATATGATACTTTATTGGTCTAGTAGATTTGCATTTACAAATATAGGACATGTCAATTTGAAATACAAACTTTCATTTCATAGACATAAATTCATTAACAGAGTAGAAGCAGTTCTCAGTAAGGAAGTCTTTCAGTTTCTTTTAAAAAAGAGAGTTATTTGATTTATTTTTAATTTCACAAGAAAGTTGATTGAGTAATTTTATGCATGCATATGCTGAACATTATCAGGTTGTGACCCATGAGACTTAGTTCATTTTTGTTACGTGTCATAGTTGTGATCGTCACTGTTGTGTTTCAGCTCAAAAAAAGCAGTGTGTTCTTTGATAAAAACCATTGTTTGGTAGAGATATATGCAGGGTAATGTAAAGATTGTCAATTTTTTAAAATTGGGACGACAATTAGAGAAATTGGGAGTGTTGGCTATGATTCTTATTGCTCATTTTTGCAGCTTGAAGAGCAGGGGAGGAGTGGAGGCATAAAACTGACCAGGCAAATACCCACAAGCGGCCCATTAAGTTACGTACGAATGCAATTTTAGGTACAATCCGAAATTTATTTAAAAATTATGAATAAATAAAAGTTTAAAATTAAAATTACGTAAATACAACTTCCAATAAAATGTTTTACAAAATAATACAAATAATGCTGTCCTTTATTATAAGAACAACATCTGTCATAAATAAAGTACACTACAATTAATTTTACAGGAAGTGCATTTTATGGAATCAGCACATTAAAACAATGGTTAAAAATGTCATCAGAATAAAAACACAATAATACTATGTAAATCATTGCATACTTCTTATAGATTGTTAAAAATATGAACCAAAAAGATTTTTCTGGTGAAAGTATTTAATAAGCTTAAAAGTTGCAACCTTGAACGGTTTGAACATTTATTTATACTTGAACAATAATCGGCACATTGAAAAGAGACCTGTAAATACAAAGAGGAAAAAACTACAAAGATATTTACAATTATAAATGTAAGTTAATGATAATACAAATCTTTCTGCAGTAAAGAACTTTTTTGACACATCATCGATGATAGTGTCATGATCTATACCATGGAGAATGTCTTTTTCAACTGACATCAGAACAAATGCCTCTTAATGGTTTGAATTTAAAGTGCTTCTTAACCTATTCTTGATGAATTTTAAACTTGAAAAACTTCTTTCGCAAGCCACCTGAGTACTAGAGAGTGTTAATAAGTATTTAAGCTAGTCTAATGTTTTTGTAGGCCTCGCTTGTTTGTCATTAGCACTTAGCACATCAGTGGATGTTTTTGCACCGAAAATTATAGTTCGCTGCAAAATTGGAGGCACCGGAGAGATATTAAATATTAGGTTGGTAATTGTCTAAACTGATTGTTGCTATGCTTTCTGGTTCTTTTGTGGTATAGTTCTTGGATTTTGTCCTATTCCTCGTTTACTCGATCTCTTTTAGTCCTATTGCTCTCTTTCACTTTTCACTCGTCCGACCCATTCCATCAATCACGTAATTCCCCTGTTATTTGTTACTCTTTGATTCTCTCTCTCAAACATGTCGAAGGAACGAGGTAAAACGGAGGCTACCGTGCACGCCGAAGGCACTCAGTACGATGAAACCGAGATGGTTCCCCAGTTTTCCGATTGCGTAAGAGTTGCTAACCAGCTGTTACTCGAAATTCCCCCCTTCCAGGAATCTACCTCCGAGAATTGGTTCACTTTTATATCCACGGTGTCCGATGTATTGTCTTTGTCACTTATTCCGGAACACTACTTGCTGATATTACTTTTGTCTAAACTTCCGGCCAATTGTCGCCAGTTTTGGTTGTCGGTAGTTAATCAAAAGGTGCCCTGGGAGAAGATAATACCGAAAGTATGGGAAACTTTCGTCTCTAATAGGGAATTAGAACGACTCGTCACTACTAAGGTGAAAAGATTCCAACTCCCCCACGAATCTCCTCGCGATTTTCTTTATTCCGTGCGAGGTGCCGCAAAGGCGCTGGGAAAATCGTATTCAGTTAAGGAGTTTATTGAATTGATATTGGAAGGTTTAAGTCCCATCGCCCAAGCCACTTTAACTTTCGCTAAACGGCCTCAAACCCTACAGGAGCTGGAATCCCTGATGACTCATGCGGCCAAGGCCATGATGAATCGAGCGGAGTTCGCTGCTATTCACTCCCCGTCAAATTCCCAGATCTCACTCCCTTCCCCCGCTCTGCCCCTAATATCACCGCCTCATGTCACCTGTTCTTTCTGTCATAAGCCTGGACATTCCTCCCGTAACTGTCGGAGAAGAAGAGAGAGAGAAGATCGTCCCGCGAGGCTACGAGCAAATTATCCGGCTATTTTGAATGCCAACTTCGCCGAATATCTACAATTGCCATTTGTACATTGCGAAGTTCATACCGCAAAGAATAAAGCATTGCTAGATACCGGTTCTTCCCTGTCGCTGCTCAATTACGACACCTGGCAGAAAATTCCTCGTCGTGGGCGTCTTCAGCGATGCAATATCAAATGTCGTAACGTCACCAGTCTTCCTCTCGTTCTGACGAGATGCATCAATTTAAGAATTCGCCTAAAAAATCTTTCGTGGAGGCATACATTTTACTTGTGCGAATTGCCCGCACAAATGATATTAGGCCAGGATTTCATAAGACAAACGCGAATGATCCTTTACCATAATGCGTTCTCTTTCGAATGCCGCCCGGATCACAAACATTTCTTTAACGGCAATTCTGATACGCCGTCGGCTTCCCCCATTATTCCTTTGCGATCAGCTGATAACGATCTACGCCAGAATATGGCTCCCGTTGGAAACCGAGTTCATTTCTCGGGGAAAAAGGCTCCTCCTCCAGGTGAAGATGATTCCACCGTATTATCCCGGGAAATTCAAAGTCTCGTCGATGCCTATTCCGACGTCATCTCCCCCCATCTCGGCCAGACCAACGTAGTAACCCACCAGATAGAACTACTTGATTCTACCCCGGTCAGATCACACCCCTACCAGTATTCTCCACCCAAGACGGCGATGATGAAAAAACATGTTAATAAACTACTAAATGAAGGAATCATCCAGCCATCCTCTTCAAATTTGGCTTCTCCAGCTTTTCTTATACCGAAGAAGGATGGATCAGAGCGATTAGTGGTCGATTATCGCAAACTGAATAAACAAGTGAAGGCAGACAACTTCCCCACTCCTTCAATAGAACATGCTCTGCAATATTTGGGATCTGCTAAATATTTTACAATACTTGATTTGAATTCTGCTTTCCACCAGATTCCCTTAACTCTGATCTCCAAGCAATATACTGCCTTTATTACATCTTTTGGCCTCTATCAGTATAATCGCCTTCCCTTCGGCTTGACAACGTCTCCTCAAGTATTTTCTAGGCTGATTGACAAGGTATTAGGTGATTTAAAATATGGCTGTGTATATCCCTATATTGATGACCTGTGTATTTATTCCAAGAACCTCCAAGAGCACATCCAACATGTCAGGCTGGTGCTGGAAAAATTGAGAGCAGCTGGACTTACCGTCCATCCAGAGAAGATGAAACAGGCCCAGAAAACTATTACCTTTCTCGGACATCGGATCTCAAATGGCGAACTTACGACTGATCTGGAGAGAACCCGAGCATTATCCAGTTTCCCTGTTCCAAAGTCAGTTAAGGAGGTCTCACGTTTCCTTGGTATGTGTGGTTTCTATTCCAAATTTATTCCAAGCTATGCTGAAATTTCGTCACCGCTCAATGCCCTCCGAAGGAAAGATGCCATTTTCCAATGGACCAACTCCCATCAAAATGCTTTTCTCAAACTCAAACAATGTCTTTCTTCTCCCCCTGTACTTCATCTTCCTAACTTTGAGGAAGAATTTCATTTATTTGTGGATGCTAGCCAAGTCGCACTTGGTGCAGTCCTTAATCAACAGGTTAATGGCAAATTTAAGCCTGTTGCCTATGCTAGTAGGACTTTAACCGATTATGAGCAGAAGCTCCCCTCCTACGAGCTCGAATGTCTTGCCTGCTGTTGGGCCACGGATAAATTTCGGTCCTATCTTCAACCAAAACCCTTCCATTTGTATACTGACAATGGGGCAATTACATGGCTGTTTAAACATCCTAAGCAGTTTGGGAAAATTGGTAGAATGGTTTTAAAATTGTCGTCCTTCCACTTTGCTATTCACCATGTTCCCAGTTCCAAAAATAGGGTGGCTGATTGTTTGTCTAGGGTGAACCATCAATCAAGGGAGAAACCCATTCATTGTTCGATGCTACTCCATAGAATCCCATTATCATTCACTAATATTCGTGAGCATCAGACATCTGACCCAGAATTGAAACAGCTGATCGACTCAGTTAGACGGGGACGCCCCCATCCAAACTATTTTCTCAAGGATGATTTGTTGTATTATGGTACCACTAGACTGAAGAAGGGACGTGTAGTGGTTCCCCAGGCCCTGAGATCCATGTTGTTTGAATATTTCCATCGTTTGCCCACTGCTGGACACATGGGGGTGGCTAAAACTTGTGAAAGAATATGTAGAGAATTTTGGTGGAAAAATATGAGGCAAGAAATAACGCAGATGGTCAGACGTTGTCACGACTGCCAAACCTGCAAACCTAGGAACACCTTTCCTCCTGGTGAGATGTCTTCCTCACCATCCGTTTATCCATGGGAAAAGGTGTATATAGATTTCATTGGTCCCTTGCCTAGAAGTCGCAGTGGCAGCACTTGTGCCCTGACTATAATAGATGGCTTTACTAAATTTACTTTTATTGAACCTCTGCGTTCTCCCTTGGCTTCTCAAGTGGTTTCTGTCTTGTTTAACAAAATATTTCCTAAATTTGGTTATCCTAAATATATTGTTTCTGATAATGGTTCCCAATTTCGTTCCACTGCATTCTCTGATATGTGTTTTAAATATGGTATTAAGCAAATTTTCACAGCCCCCTATTATCCTCAGCCTAATCAAGCTGAACGTGTCCACCGTAACCTAAAATATGCCTTAACCATCTTGTCACAGAATGACCACCGGAAATGGGATGAATTCTTACCCAGCTTAACATTTGCTTTTAATTCTGCTAAACATAGCAGCACAGGCAATACTCCAGCAAGGATATTTATGGGCAGAGAGCTTCCTCATCCCTTGACAAATTTCTGGAGAATTCCTCCTCAGGCTCTGGCTGAGGACCTAACTCCCTCTGAGAGGCATTCCTTGTGGCAACAAGTGCTCAATAATCTCAAGGCGACCAAACGTAGGCAGGCACTTGCTTTTGATAAAAGCCATACTGGGAACCCATTTAAAATCGGTGATTTAGTGTTATATAGAAGGTTTCCTACTAGTTCCAAGATGCTCCATAGAACTGCTAAGTTAACCCCTCAGTGGGCCGGCCCTTCACCTATCAAAAGGTTCATATCTCCCGTAACAGCTGTTCTTCAGCTATCCCCAAATAAGGAGAGAATTGTAAATATCTCTCAACTTAAACTTTATTGTACTTAATTTGTTGTATATGTATCTTCTTGTCTTGGCGTAGAGGTAGCGAACTCATCGCCCGGTGATTCTGATCATCGCAACCAGCCCCCAGATGCAAATCTGGTAAAACATATTGAAAAAAAACTTATTCGGCCATGTGCCAAGAAAATCGCTGTTTAGCGTACAATATACCAGGCATCATAGATGGTATTCTGGACATCTATGAAGGTCAACATGGCTCAAAAAACACAACCTAACCTAGCCATGTTTCTTTTTTTTTTGGTAATAATTACCAGTTTTGTAGACTAACCCCAATTGGGCTAAGGATGCATTTAAAATGTCTATATGTACTTTATGTATTAGGAAGTATACCACAATTTATTGTAATACCATATTATGAGTTAGTTTAATTGAAACCATGTTTAGGTTAAGAATTTAAATATCATATTACGAAGGGATTTATGTACTATGTCTACCCTATTAAGATACCACACTACAGGTTAATTTGAATATTATGTCGTTAATGAATTTAATATCAGTGATAATATTATGCATACTGTGAAGGAACTTAACTATTGGGGCCAATTTAATAATATACCACAGTCAAGTTAATTTGAATATAATATTGTTAATGATTTGAATATTACCTTGTTAATGTGCTTAAATATGATATGATGAAGGGACTCACATGGCCAAATCAATTGAAATATTACACTGTTAATTAATAGAGATATTATGCCTGGATTAAGCAATGCCCTGCCTAATAATCATTTTTTCAAATGCTTAATAACAGTATGATTACTAGTTGCCCTTGCCTAAGAATTAATGTTTATGCTATGATGTATAATATTTCCAAGAAGGAAATGCTCAGGAAAGTTTGCTTTTGTTATGTCATGAAATTCTATTTCTGTTATGTTATCAATGACATACAATCTATTCTCACTCTATCCCTGAGGCAAGGATGGGTATCAATTTTGTTTCCTTAAGCCACGATAGTTGGCATATTGTAATTATGATTATTTATTATTTTGAGGGAGATATTCCTACATGTTATTGAGTTTTCGGCTTGGCAAGATGCCGACATGTTATGCCAAGTGCATCATCCCTATGTACCCCCAAAGTGATTATCCTGGAAAAAACTACATTCCAATGGACAAGTGCTTTCCCGACTAGCTTCATCACGGCAAACCAGTGGACTTCTTCAGAGAACTTTAGCCGTGACAGTAGCTCGAACCCTGATTGCCAGAGCAGGCAATCCACCACGTGTAATATTTCAATTTTAAGTGTCTTGACAAATGAGTGTTCAATAATAATAATAAACTATCTTGAAAGAGACAACGAAGGAGTGTGTTATGTGCTTCATTCATGATCCGGGAACGGTGCAGGGAATAAGGTGACTTAGAAACTTACCCTCCCCAACCAATTGAAACTTTTATTGGTCCCGTTTTCATCATTTTTCCCAGGGAGGATGTGGTGATTTTTTCCTCCCCCCCTTTTACTCCCGCACTTATACGATAGCACTTAACGAATCGCATGTACGAACATGCAAGTACGAATATCGCTAGGTCGAATATCACCGCTATCGTATATCGCCGATATTCGTGATATCGCCGGACTGAACACCACGCCCACGAATGCCACGCCACGGTCGACACGCCCTCCCGTGGTGCCTCTCTGCTTTATATACTCTAATTACCCCTCACCTCTTCAACCTTCCCTCTTTCCCATGGTTATGCAAGAACAGTGGAAGGGCGACCAATCATCGGGAATAATTCAACCATTTCGAATTACCCGCCTGACGTCATTACCTCCCTCCTTCACCACCGGCGTCACGTGACAGTCCATTCCGATAGTGGCCTTCCGAGCGACGAGACGCACAGCGGAGCAACGAGTGAAGTCGACGCAGGTGTCCCACTCTCGATTTCATCCTACCTGGCAGAAAACATTCAGTGTTGAGTGGACATTGACCTACCGGGAGCCGGAAGAGTGACAGTAACTATTGGATGTGATTTAACTGACATTAACTAAGTTTCGTTTCGAATCGCCTTCACCTACGAGGTGTATTTTGTTTTGTGGTATTACTTAAATCTATTCAAATTCAACTGTGGGATTGTTATATGTCTATATTTCTATGTTCTATTTATAGTTTGTCATTAGCACTTAGCACATCAGTGGATGTTTTTGCACCGAAAATTATAGTTCGCTGCACGCTGAACAGATTGTATTTGTCCAATGTGAAATACACAAACTGCACAATTGCGGCAATGTTTACAGATACAATTCTGGTCACCATATTCTAATTCACCGTTTTCCTTTACTCGGAGATCTGTCTCACTAACAGAGTCTTCACAATTCGTATGCAGGGTGTAATCCTCAGCTAGTGTATGTTTAAGCCTATCCCAGTTATTTGCCAAACTCGCGAGTTCAGTTTTCAATTGCTCACAAGTTAATTCATCATCAAATTTTGAAAGAACTTCAGTTAGCTTCTGCATTGCAGATTGAGGCAAGTATGTCTTTATCTTGTCAAACTGTGCAGGAGACAGAAAAGCCAGGTCCCTTTATAAATCCCCCTTCTGCTCAATTCTCGACTTTAAGATTTTAATAGTTTTCTCTAATATTATATTATGTACACAATACTCAAATTGTTTATAAATATTAGAAAACATTTCCTCACTTGTGCCTGCTTCAGGAATTCTGCTTCTCTTCCATTGTCTTCTTTTTGGAAAACCCCCTTGAATGACAATACCTTCTGGTAAGCTTCTTTTTTGAGGTTCATCTGTTACCCAGTCAATGAAATCTTTCACATTTTTTCACCTTTTTACAGTCCCGTTGAATTTTAACCAATTGATCTAGAGTACTCATCACCAACTGATGAGCTTTTAGCATATCTATACCAATAGTTAGCAGATACTTAGATAAAGGAGTTGTTAGAGAAAAAATTACTGTTTCATATTTTAGTAGAAGGTTCTTGTAAGACGTAGCTTTTGATCGTATTTCAGTAGAAAAATTTCCTGCTTCTGCAATAGTATTGAGGGAGAGAATTACATCTACATACAGGGAGCTCTGTGGATTTCCCCAAGAACCAAATATTTAAGTTAGTGCGACATCTTTTGCCCACCATTGTGTATCACCGATAGTTTGTAAGCAGTGCAGACGATTTTGACCGGTTGTCTGATCCCACACATGCATTCTTTTAAAATACAGCAATTCCATTCAACAAAGAGAAGAGTAAAGTGGCTGGAGTAGGCGACCGAGTGGCATCACTAATTACAAGATTTTATGTATGACTATAACACCAAACATGAATTTGTTCTGGCAACTCGCAGCTTAACCAGGTTGAAAAGCCTTTGTAAATACCTTGCATATTTGCTGCTCCATCTGTCGCGTTGGAAATGCATTTATGTATATCTAGGTTATTATCATTTATCACGTTTTTCAGAAGTTCATGTAAACCTTTTCCTGTAAAGTCAATACAATTCACAAGTGCTAGCAGTCTCTCCTGAATGCCTTTCCTATCCACATAGCGAATTACAACTGAACATTGATGTATCCTGTGTTGTGTCCAGTTGTACTGAAAACATACTAGCCTTCCTTACTTTGACTATAACCTTCTCTATTTACGAACAAATAGAAATTATAACATTGCTCACCATCGTTTTGGATATCAATGTTAAAGAACTACCACGACCTTTACTTCCAGACTTATGTGCCGTCTAACTTTTTTAAACCACTTTCTCTCTATGTCTCCGTAGTAACGAATCATATTTACTTATCAAAATAGGAAATTCTAGAAAGTTCCCCTGGTCTATCAATGAATTATCGAATGTGTAGGCAGCTTCTGTTGTGCTACTTCCTCTGAAACTTAACCCCCGTTTACCAATTAATTTTACAATTTCGACTATTCTTTCCATAACCTGTCTATTATTCTTAATTTCTTCCCTTCTCATAATATTCTGGTTTGTAAGAAGTAGTTGTTCAATGCCCTTATGATTTACGCTAAGAATATGAGCTCCTGCGCAATAATTGTGGTCTTGCTGTTATCATGTTCATAAATCCCTTGGTGCACGTGCCTTCAGTTTTTCATACCAACTATAAACGAATTACTTTCATGTTCTTTACTATATGCGAGACAAACCGTACAGTAGAGTGCATTGTTTGATTTACTATAAGATAACCAACAACGATGAGAACCATTCTTTCTCCTAAATATAAGAGTAGTGTTTGATGAAATCGGGAGAGTTATCATCTTGTGGTTTTCCTGGATGTGATTGAAAAAAGAATGCTCTCTCATTTACTCCTGGCCTGGGAAATAGATAAGCATCACTTTCGATGTCACACTGATTTTTGTTCTCCTCAAATGTGACCTCACCCCTGCAGGTAGGGGGATTGACAATACTCCCGCAGCCCTTCTGCTGGTCGTAAGAGGCGACCAATGGGTGAGGAGACAACCTCGTTAAAAAACAAATTTTTTGCTTTGGGTAGCGTCCAGACAGTATGTGGATCTGCTGTCTGAGTCCAGCCACGTCATCTGGCTATTGATCCACCCACGTGTTTGCCGTGTGTGGAGACCCTAAGGGGGAGAAGAGGTACCTGGTGGTTGAGCTTCCTGGATCTTGTCTGGGTGTCGGATGCCCAAGAGAGATACAGGGAGCAACACACCACTTTGGCCTCTAATTCACTGTAAACGGGAGTCGGGTACTAGCCACACCTGATTAATCGGCTTGCCGTCACGTTTTGACGTTTCGGTTGGCTAGTGCCAAGGCAGTGGGGGTCTGTGTAGGGGAGTCAAAAGTGTCTGGGTTTGGAGACCCCATGCACTGGAGATCTGACCTGAAGCAGACAAACATGTCAGAGGTGCTATATCTCTCTGGTTAGCCCTGGCATCCGCATCAGTTTGTGGTGCGGTGTCCCATTTGTGGGTCCGTGGTGGGTGGGGAGACCAGGAGATGAATACAAATATTTTTGGATGGCAGGAAAACTTTCTCCACCACCAAAAAGATCCCGTCCAGACTCGGATGGGGGATATAATGTAAAGAAATGTACAAAGTACTTGATCATGAAGCGTTCAACCGAAGTTGAGACCTTTACCGAAATGTCTCCCTTCTTTATATACAAGTCCTTGTCGATACAGGTGCCTGGATCTTTAGAATCCGTTAAAAAACTTAGGGATGGTACTCTTCTTATTACCACCATGAACGAGACCCAAAGCAGGAAGATTTTAAACATATCAATGCTGGGAGACATGCCGGTAATTGTTGAGACCCATAACACCCTCAACACCTGTCAAGGGATCATATCCAACTATGACCTTCTATATGTAGAAATCTAGGAGTGTAAGCAGGAGATGGCCTCTCAGGGGGTCATTGACTGCAGGAGATTGACGACGAAGAGAAACGGTGAGGTAGTCAATACTACCTCGATGGTCTTCACGTTCTCCCTCGAGAAGCTACCAGAGAAGGTCATGATTGGTTATGAGGCATGTGCAGTTCGGCCATATATACCAAACCCTATGCGCTGTTTCCAGTGCCAGAAGTTTGGGCACACTGCTCCACGTTGCAAGGCCAAAGCAGTCTGCCCCCGTTGTAGTCGGGATAAGCACGATGGAGCAGAATGCGCAGCGACGGTATCATATGCGAACTGCGAAGGTCCTCATCTGGCATTTTCTCGGGACTGCCCAAAATTAATGGAAGAAAAGAAGGTAATGGAGCTTAAGACGCTTGAGAAACTGTCTTACTTTGAGGCACAGAAAAAATATAGAACTCTTTTTGCTCCAGTTTTCTCAAGGTCTTTTGCATCCTTGGCAGCTACTCCTATCAAGAAGAGTACCATCGCTACCCAGACAGATGAGGTAGCACCTATAAAAAAGTGGGAAGTAAGAAAATGGATGAAAAGAAAATAAAAGGGTGAGAAGAGTGCAAAGATTTTATGGCATGTAAGGCTGACAGTGAGTCGGTGATGATGACATATTCACTGCTGGGGTACGAATATGCAAACCGCAGTGCTTTCCAAAAAGCATACAATTCTGCTGTGAATATCCCACACAGCGGATGTAGCCGGAAATGGTGCGAGCATCTGCCGATAATAAAAGCACATCCTACATGCTCCCCCTGCTTAGAGCCATCCGTGTACATGGCAGTGAATGACCGAAACCGTGCATAGAGTCCCTCAAAGTCACGACGGTATTCAGTAGGTAGGGTAGAAAGCCTATCTAATTTGGCAAGAGAAGTAATAATGTTGGGGCAACGGAACATCCGGGGTGGAGCTACGCTGTGGTCCGTTCTGAATGTCTGAGGCAATTCAAAAAACAACTCTTCAAACTTTAAATAACTGATTTATTACTTTACGTAATTTTCTAATTAAATTAAATGCACCTTCACTAGAACAATAGTGATACTAAATACTAATAATCAAAACATGAAAATTGAAATATGAAGTAGGGTGGAAATTATGACCGCAAAACAGCTAAAGATAAATCCGCGAAATTTGAAATCATCCGAAACGTTTTATCGGCACTCAGGCCCATATACGTTACCTATCTGACCAATTGATTATATACGATTTGCAGAATATTACGTGTCATCAAGAGCTGTTCGTGGTGTCGAAAATGAAGGGTACCTATCAACCAAAATCTACCTATATATCCTTGTATAATATATTGGTTATATTATATTCATATTTTGAAAACAAAGTCTTACCTTTTGGTGATATTGGTGGCCTGAAGTATTGAAAGTTAATTGAAGTCAGTTCTTTATCCTTAAGAGCCTGGACTGCATACACAGAATTCTGGTATTACACTCATACAAATAAGGACAGTATCTTTTTAAAGACCGATTATTACGCAAACGACCGGAACTTGCTTCCACACAGCGGAAAGGTTTCCTTAAGACTAAATTCTTTGGAGTGAAAGACGAATACTTCCCATGGAAACCGAACACTCTTATTATTGAATAGCCGTATTATGTATTAACTTTGAACCAACTAGCTCATAAACTCTCCTCGGTCATTTCAACACAGTAACCCTTTTCTATCTCTTGCCGTACTGCCCAGACTCTGCGGCTCCTACATACAAGGCCTTCGGCCTGAGCTCGACTTGAGCTGTGGTGTTTGACTCCCTTTAACCGATCTCGTCGCTTGTATCCCCGTCCCTCGAGTAAGATAATCACTCCCACGAAGACGCTTCCGGAAGAGGCATCCTCCATCCGACCCATCGAGAAGGGTGAAGCAACTCGTTCTCTCCCCAGATGTGATAAGAAGCACTTCCGCACCCTTGAGTAAATTGAGTTAGGAAGCGGAACAATACCCGCTTAGGACCTTCCAAGAAGAACACATGAGGTGGTCAAGTTAACCTTTAAATGTCCCAATTCAACTCACTCAACCTACCATAAATCAGTGGCCCAACCCAACCGTTCTCCAGACTCTTAGAGCTAAGTAGCAGGTTTCCTTTCGTTCGCTCGATCTTTTTTTCATAAAAAGCTTGAGCTCGAGCCGAGCATATATTGGCAAGTAAGCTCGAACCGTTTGACTCGAGCTAGCTCAAGCCAGTAGCTCTAGTGTAGGGTCGCCACTGGCCCCTAGGCTACCGGTCCACCGGGATTTTGCCCGGTGTCCCGGAGGCCCAGTCCGCCCCTGTTGAAGAGCCACACTGCATGGTGGGAATGCCCCCAGGCCACAATTCCATATTTTAATCTGCTGTATATAAATGCATAATATATTGTCGGGGCAGTATTAATATTGTTTAGGGGCATTACACTTCTCAAGATATAACACCCTGTAGCTACTTCTGCACTGACATAGTCAATGTCGGTTTCCCAAGTGAGGCATTCATCTACATAGATTTCAAGGTTTTTGGTGACAGATGTTGCGATGAGTGTTGAGTCAGGAATTTTTAACGAGGGTGTTGATGTAATCTTTTTTGAGGTGGATGATATTGCAAAACAGCTGATTTGTTTTTATTAATGGAAACATTGTTGATATTACTCCAGTTCACCATATTGTCAATTTCTTGATGAATAATATGGTTTGAATTCTGTGGTAATTTAAGCAGTTCATTAGTATCATCTGCATAAATGAAGATGTCCCCAATATTGATATAAGATGGGAGATCATTGATGTGAAGAAAAAACCGTAAAGGTCCTAAAATTTACCCTTGTACTTCACTTTGGGAAATAGAAAGTCTGACATGCATTTCTTCTGTTTGGTTATAGAGTTTATTAAGACAGTTTGTTTTCTATTAGTTAAAAGGATCTAAGCCAATCATTGACTATTCCTGAGATACCGTAAGCTTCCAATTTGCTTAAAAGAATGTCATGGTCAACAGAGTCAAATGTCATAAAATAGACCAACTATGTTGTCGTGGCTATCTAGGCCATTAAGAACTGAGATAATAAAGTTATAAATAGCATTTTCAGTAGACTTACCCTTGAAGAAACTGAATTGTCATTCAGAAAATATTTTAAACTTATGAAGATAAGAAAGAATACATTGCGCACTCGAATATTTTTGAAAAGACAGACAGCACCGAGATTGGCCTATAATTGCCCATGTCGAGAGTGTCACCACTTTTATGTATTGGGACAACTTTTGGAATTTTTAATTGGTGAGAAAAATTTCCAGATTTAAAGGATTCATTGGTAGAATGAGAGAGAGGGGAAAGGAGATAAAGCTTTATATCACCTTCGAAAAGGGAATAAGGAATGTCGTCATATCCAGCCGAGTTTTTTCTACTTATTTTGTCTAAAATAGAATTTATCTCTTTCTCATCTGTGGGATGTAGAGAGATATGGGGAAGAGGACATGCTTTTACAGTAGGCAGATTTTTAGATAAGAGACTGACTGAGTTGAGGAAATATTTGTTAAAGCAGTTAGCAATTAGTGTTGGGTCTGTTATCAGAGTGTTTTCATTGGGTATAGCATCTATGGTAGAGTGACTTTATGAAGGGTAGAGTTGTTGACAATTTTTCAGACAGCTTTGCTTTTATCACTGGATCTGTTGATTACGTTTATTTTATGACCCCTTTTGGTTTCTGCGATGAGTTTAGAGTAGTGTTTCTTGCATTTCAGATAATGGCTTTTATCAATGTCTGATTTTGATGTTTGTGTTTGATTGTAAAGTTGTCTTAGATGATCAGAGAGGGAGATGATTTTGGGAGTCATCCACTGGTTGATCATGTTGTTTCTCCTATCAACATATCTTTTTAAAGGAAAACAATGGTTGAATTGATGTAAAAATGTTTGAAGGAAATTGTTAAATTTGTCATCAAAGGAGGTATAGTTGAAAACCTTATCCCAGCTCTCACACTGGAGGAGGGAAATAAAATTAGCCTAAGCGGTATAAGAAAAACACCGCTTCAAACTGTAATTATTATGCTAGATTTTAGGTGTGATGGTAAGAGTGAACTCAGAGATTTGGGCTGTATGATCAGAGAGACAGGTGTTGAGTATGTAGCTTTTGTTTACTGTTACACTAGAGATTATGTTGTCAATTGTTGTGACAGAATTGTTTGTGATTTTAGTATGCTGATGTATAGAATGAGACATATTACCCTAGGAAAATATCAAGAAGTTGTAATTTCAGATTAGAAAGTGATCATCTCCGGTTTATTTTTTTCCTCAGTTTTTGCATCCAGATTCCCATCATGGTATATACTTGGCATTATTGTGACAACCCTCAGTTTCTTAGGAACGTAGGAAACTATCGTCACATCTTCTTGGAAGCCGAACATACTACTGAAAATCGCACGATTCCTCGGATTCGTGAATTGTGGAGGAAATTCAGTTTTATTTTTCTTGACTGTTCCTACTTTTGCTAGATTGTAGATATTTAACATTTTTTTCAGTACTGGATAACTGGTAAACCAGTTATTATCCATAGTTACGTTCCTTCCAGTGTAATAGATTGGTTTGCACGTGCGTTCCACAACATCTTCGGGCTTGTTGCTTGCTTTGAACGACTTCGACGGTTGATCTCCTGCATATATGACGCTGTATATGGTCCAGTACACGAGGTTGTACTGGCAGGTACCATTACCAGCTTAGCTTTAAATGGTGATTGTAGCGGTAAAAACTAGCTCATTTCACGATTGGCCGCTATTTAAGGACAACTAAAAATTTCCCTCACTCAAAGCGAGGCCGCTTGTTGGGAGGGAGGGATTCCTGCGAGTCCAGGCTGGCGATGGGGCGCTTATAGCGGTCCCACCACCTAGCCCGGATCTCGCCGAGCGCATTCACCTCTCGGTGGTGGGAGGTTGCCTTCGCGTAGAATTCTCCGGACATCCTTGGCAAGAGGATGTCCAGTGATTCCACGCTCCCGTCTTCGTGCAACCGGCTGACACTTTCGTATCGGGTACGACCGAGTTTCAGCCGGAGTGTGTTGTTCTGCACGACCTGGATCCTGTAAAGGGAGGTCTTGGGTACTCCCGACCAAACCGGAGCTGTGTAGGTCAGGATAGGCCGTACGCAGCTCAGATATAGGCATCTCCGTGTGTCGGCCGAAAAGGCGCGGGAGCTGAGGATGGGACGAAGTCTCATCAGAGCCCCGAGCGCCTTGCGGCGGACGCTTTCTACCTGAGACTTCCAAAGAAGCCTCCGGTCCAACACGACGCCAAGGTAGGTGACCTCTTGGCTCCAGGGGATTAACTCCCCCATCACCGACAGGTCGACTCCAGGCAGCGCTCCCCTTCCAGGGTGGAAGATGACCGCTCCTGTCTTGGAATGGTTGACCGCAATGCGCCATCGACGATACCAGGTGGCCAGATCGTCGACGGCGCACTGCAGATTCTCAACTGCCGCGTACTTCTTGGTCGAACGCGACAAGCGCGCCGCGTCGTCCGCGTACAGGGCGAGGACTGTGTTCCACCCGAACCCCCTAGGGGGTCTTGGGTGAAGACGTTGAAGAGGATTGGCCCGAGGACGGATCCCTGCGGGACACCGGCGCAGATTCGCCGCATTACCGATCCGACCTGGAGCCAGAATACCCGGAATGTCGTGCCCTGTAGGTACGACTGCACAAGTCGCACGAACCAGACTGGCATCTGGAGTCGAACGATCTTCAACAGGAGCGCACAGTGTCACACGCGGTCGAAGGCCTTTGATATACCAAAGAAGGCCCCCGCGACCACCTGCTACCTGTTGAAGGCGTCGGTGACAAAGTCGGTCACTCTACCCAGCTGTTGGGTGGTGGAGTGCTCCTCGTGAAAGCCGAACTGTTCGGCCGGGAGAATATTCTTCTCCCGGAGGATGACGTCCAGTGGTTTCCGGAGCAGACGCTCAAAGATCTTCCCGAAGCCAGCCAGGAGCGAGATTGGCCGGATGTCTCCGGGACCAACCTCCGTCCCCGGCCTCTTCGGGATGCACACGATCTTTGCCCTTTTCCAGGCAGACGGGAAGAAAGGAATCCTGACGCAGCCGTTGTATACGGCGGTCAGGAATTCTATCGCTGCGACGGGGACCTGCCTCAGGACGACGTTGGGAATACCGTCGTCCCACGGAGCCCTCCTCAACCCGAGACGACGAACCAGTGCCACGACTTCGCCGCTCGTGTATCGAGGAAACTCCGCCTCCGGCATGGGGTCCCGATCCAGCGAACCCAGCACCGCTGCGATGTCCTCTTCCACCGCATCCGACCCTGCAGTGGCCGGATTGGGACAGAAAACCCCCTCGAGGTACCCTGCCATCAATCCGGCCTTCTCTTCCGAGGAACTCGCGACGCAGTCCCCCTGAACAATAAGGGGATCGCACCGCTGAGGTCCGCACAGCCTCGAACAGGTCTTCCAGACCGAATGGTCCTCCAGGCTGAGGGTGCGGAGATGATTCTCCCACACGTTAGAGCGCACGTCTTGTAACATGCGCCTGACGGTCCTGGTCAGACCATCCAGCTGGAGCCTGAGACCCAGCGTCCGATGGCGCTGCCACCACCATCGGACGCTGTTTCGCCGGGTGATGGTCTCCCGGACGACTCGAGGCAGGGCGATGCGGACAGCCCGGGCGTTAACCACCTTAGGCACCGCAGCGTCCATGGCCTGTTGGACTGCGGAGGTGATGAGGTCGACCATCCGGTTTGCCTCATCCCTCGTCTCAGGCTGAGTCGGCACGACCGGCAGCCTTTCCGCGATAAATTCACGGAAGTACTGCCAGTCGGCCCTCGCGAGGTCCAGACGCTGCGGTGGTGGGACTCGCACCGGCGAGTTCCCCAGAAGCAGCAGGGTCGTATTGTGGTCAGAGGACAAATCACAGAGTGAATGCATGCTCAGATGCGCTGACGTTGTTGAAGACAGCAACGTCAAGGACATTCCCGGAAGGCAGGAATGTCGGTTCCGTGGGGGCCAACACAGTCAGCCCCTCCTCGTCTGCCAAGTCCCGCAGTCTTGCGCCCCTCGTATTGGCGACCGTCGAATGCCAGCTGGCATGCTTGGCATTCAGGTCGCCGATGACAATTGAGGGGCAGCCGTCTCCGAGGAGATCCATGACCTCGTCCGGGTCCCACGCCCTCCGAGGCGGATAGTATGCCGAGGAGACCCTGATCCACCCGTAGTCTGTCAGCACGTCGGCAGACACGGCCTCCATCGACCTTTATGATCGCTCCCGACACGGGTGATGCCTTACAGATTGGTGGATCAATAATGCAGACCCACCCCGCCCCTGGCCCCCGGTCGGCTGGCCGGGCCTGTCGGCACGGTAGATCGACCAGCCGGGTACCTTCCAGGAGTCCGATGGGCGGAGGTGGGTCTCATTGACTGCGGCCACGATGGCGTTCTTATCTTGCAGGAACGCACGGAGTTCCTCCGTCTTCTCCTTGACTCCCCGTGCGTTCCATTGCATTATGACGGAGCAACCCCTAGTTGCCATTATTAGATGACAAGGAGCGCTCCTTCACCAACTCCTCCAGCAGCGACAGGAGGAGTCGTCCGGAAGTTGAGGAGATGTATCTCCTCAACGACCTGCAAATCATGGCCACCGTGGTCCAGAAGTCTGGATCCACCTCGG
This sequence comes from Tanypteryx hageni, assembly GCA_028673005.1. NCBI lineage: Eukaryota > Metazoa > Arthropoda > Insecta > Odonata > Petaluridae > Tanypteryx > Tanypteryx hageni. Next base: position 111,400,356 of record CM054114.1, on the reverse strand, counting down.
ATCCAGCTACCTCTGGCTCGACATTACGTGGCAGACGAGTCTTAGCTGGTGCAACACCCTCAGGCGGGATCACCACTTCCGCAGTAGGGACGTTGGGGACCGTCCTCGCGGCAGCCTTTTTTATTGGTTCGGCCATGGGTGTCGTGGTCGTGGCGGGGCCGTCTGCAACGGCCACACTCTCCACTTCCATGACCGATTCGGCCATATGCTTCTCCCTTAATGCCAGTTCTTGGGCGGCCCTCCTCCTTTGCTTCCTTAGGAAGGTCTTGGAGGGAGGAGCCGCTTGCTCCCGTTGTTCAGGGAGAGCGTTGACAGGGGGCACCATGGAGGGCGACCCCGAAGAAGAAGGGGCGGGAGCTGGGCAGGTACAACAGCGGGACGCTGAGCCTGCACAGAGACGGGGGCCGAGGGAGTCGGACCCTTAACCGCGGTGGAGTAGGACTACGTGGCGGTCGCCTTCGCCGCGGGAGCAGACTTGGCCTTAATGAGGTCCGATGCAGATTTGGGTGCCGATTTCGATACCTTCTTCTGCTGGCCCTCCTCATACCTCTCAAGGGCCTCAAGATATGCGGGGCATTCCTTGTACGAGGACGGGTGATCGCCCTCGCAATTGGCGCATTTGGCCGGATCGTCGGGTCGCTTGGGGCAATCAGCCCCCTTATGCGGTCCCGCACACTTGAAGCATCTTGTGTCGCATCGGCACGCATGCGACATATGGCCGAACCGCTGACAGTTGAAGCATGTCAGCGGACCGCGACTGCCGCGGAAGTGCTCGACCTGAATCGAGCACCGGCAAACCTTTTTATCTCATTTGGGAGAGGAGCTCTGGGAGTCCTCTCCACGTTGACAACGAAGCGGCCGATGAGGACTCTTTTGCCGTCCTCCATCGCTGTCATCTGTCGGACGTTCCTGACCACGAACCCCTTCGCGGTCAGGTCCGCCGACACGTCCTCTGGCGTATATCCCCTCCCAACTCCCTTAAGGAGAAGGCGCATCCCCTGCACCGACTCCAGGAGTTGGGTATGATACTGCACGCCAGCGTCGTCCAGCACCTTGGTCACAGCTCTGTGGTGTTCCGCCGAATGGACCACCACTCTGGTGGAGGCCCGACGGACCTCCAGCTCATAGTCATCGCCAATGACCTTAGTCAGCTCATTGGCGATGACCTTATGAGACACGATGCTGTATACCACTATCGGTGATACGCGCAATCGTGTCCTCGCTCCTTTGTCGGAATTTCCGGCCTGACCTTTCTTTTGGGCCTTTCCACCGGCTCCGCCGTTAGCATTTGAGGAAGTCTTCTTCCTCTTTGCCCTGCATTGGGTAACCTCCGTGAACCCTCCCTCGTGGTCGTGGCTATCCTCGTCGGACGAGGCGAGGATAGATGCCGAGCGGTCGGCTAACGAGGCGTCAGCGGGGCCGACGTCCTTCGTAACTTCAATTTACCGTTGACCAGCCATTGCAAAAAAAGTTACAGGAGTGATAAGGTTGGGCTAGCCAGATCCAGATGACGGTTCTCAACCCATTCACGTATAAACAAAGACTGCTAGAACTGAAACAATTGCGTCTAAAATCCAGTGAGGAATTAATTCGAAGGTTACTCTGGCGGAGAAATTTATAACTAATGCCCTTTTAGTTCAAATTCTCACCAAACCCAACGTCACCACTGTCGGGTTAAAGTGAAGTCGTTCAAAGCGAAGGAAACCTGTATACCAAATGCACCATCTCTGTGTATGCCAGTTGCCTGCACACAGCGCAATACGCTCGGGCGAAATAATTTTTATTAAATTTCATTTTTTAATGTTAAGGCCATGGATATGGCGCTTCGATCAGTTGTCTAAAAGAAAGAGGATATGTTCGTAACAAATTTCCGAAAGCCCTAAATCTTAATCTGAAATTGAAACCGGATTATAGGAAGTGGAAAGTCAACCAAAAATATATAAATAAACTGCTAGTGAAGTGCATATAAAAGTATATAATATTTAAAAATACCAACACTGTGTACGGCTTTATAAAAATACAAAGTTCTTAACTAATTCATTAATACAAAGATGAAGAATATAAATAATTAATGTTGTATATGTAATTACATTGATTATTAAATCAAATTTAAAAATAAAAATAAGTTGGTCCGTTTTTTTTAAATATTTCTTTAAAATTTTTAGCTGTGTCCTATAAATATGGAAGTGGGCGTTAAGGTATAACAGGCATATGAAATAACCCAAATGAATTCCATTACCGATAAAGAAACTTGCACATTTCAACCTTTTGTCATAATTCTATTACAATGCACTTTGCCAATCTTATACTTGGACCAAACATTATGCGAAAAAAACATTAGGAAATCATTCTTCAAATTCTCTCTCTCTCTCGCTCGCTCAGTACTACTTGATTTTATAAAAACATCCATCTTTAATCATGGCATATTCGTAATACGACAAGTATAAGTATTTTTTACACGATATGGCAAATGACACAAAAATATAACACGAATTGCGGGTTGCGAGAACAAAGAGATGCACAGGTTTCTTTTATCTCGCCACAGCTCTTGGTAGTGGGTCCCAAGAGTGAGGAGGGAGATCTAAAGGATAAAGAGGGTTGTGGTTGAAGAGAGCGGAGTCTCTCTTAAAGTCGATCAAGATTTCTTCCAATACAAAACTGCACGAGAGGAGACTGTTAGAAAAGGTTTTCGGATGTTTGAAGTGAAACATTTATTTTCTTCCTCTTCCTATCTGCATAAATAAAACCGGTTACCTTATGTTCGGAAGTTAAAGGATCAAAATTTCCTCCCATCTCGAAGCCGCCTCCTCCACCACACTCATTTAAATTTCTGCCTTTCTTACTTTTCATTTTCTGTCATCTTTGCCGCGGTCTCCTTTCCACTCACTTTCCTTCCAAATTTCTGTGAAGACCACCGCCTCGATTTTCCTTCACAAGAGGCGAGAGAGAGAGAGAGAGAGAGAGAGAGAGAGAGAGAGAGAGAGAGAGAGAGAGAGAGAGAGAGAGAGAGAGAGAGAGAGAGAGAGAGAAAACGCCTTCGGGGTCGGTTTCTGTGGGAAGAAGGAAGTGGCATTGTTTCGGGACGTGGTAGAAATAGAGTGGTTCCGAATTATTCAGATGTCCACTCTTTGGAGAGGCTTTCGAGGGAGGGTTGGGTGAGATATAATGGGCGTGCCGCGCCTGCGGAAGCTGGGAAGTTGGATGGAGTGTTTTGGAGGAGGGCTTCGGTTGCCACATGCCATAAGGCCTTCGAATTACGAATGAAACTACTCTCCCTCTGTCTTAAACGCCTCCTACTTCCGCCCCCGATACGCCTATTTAATTCCGTCCCTCCCTCTCTTCCTACCCTTCTCCATTTGTCGATGGTTTTCTTCGACCTTGAGGGAAGGAAAAATATTTAATTAAATTGTTATTGTTTTAAATGGGTGGCTGTTAAAACTCGCTCGTTAACTTTGGACCGTAAATAGTCTCGCGAATTCTTCGGCGAATGCTTCGTCTACTTCTCGCGTTTTGTAAATATAGAGTACCGACGCATTTACACGCTCGACATGTGTAGATTTTCTCTACTTGTTATTATATCAGCGCTCAATTGTTTGTTTTCCTAATCTGAACTACTTGAAATCAATTCTTCCTCAATTCTGCTCATTAGATTACGGTTTTCTGCGCGAAGATGTTATTGTAATCGATAAAATTCATTATTTAAAATTAAATAAGTGCATTTATCAATGTGGTTTGTATGAATAGAATATAATTTCATTGGGTATAAGTCCATTGGGTATATTGAACTTCATCTCTAGTCTCATTATCTTCCGTCTTCCACTTTTCCTGCTGTTTATTGCAATTTCTATGACAAGAATTTATCATTGCACAAAATCTGCTAACATCATGTTACCAATAGCAGAAGATTAACGCATTATATACTATTCGAATAACACTAGATATAATGGACAAAATGAACTATTAGTATGGTCAGGAAGGAATATTTGATATAGAAGACGACTAAATTGTATCCCCCTGCGGGTAGGGGGGTAGAATACTCCCGCAGCACCTCTGCTGGTCGTAAGAGGCGACCAATGGGCGAGGAGGCAACCTCGTTAAAAAACCCATTTTACGCTTAGGGTAGCTTCCAGACAGTATGTGGATCTGCTGTCTGAGTCCAGCCATGTCACCTGGCTGTCGATCCACCCGCGTGTTTGCCGTGCGTGGAGACCCGTAAGGGGGAGAAAAGGTACCTGGTGGTTGAACTTCGTGGATCCCGTCTCGGTTTCGGATGCCCAAGATGCGCACAGGGAGCAACACACCACTTTGGCCTCTGATTCGCTGTAAACGGGAGTCGGGTGCTAGACACACCCGATTAATCTGCTTGCCGTCACGTCTTGGCGTTTCGGTTGGCGAGTGCCAAGGCAATGGGGGTTTGTGTAGGGGGGTCAAAGGTGCATGGGTTTGGAGACCCCATGCACTGGAAATCTGACCTGAAGCAGGCAGCCATGTCAGAGGTGCTATATCCCTTTGGTTAGCCCTGGCGTCCGCATCAATCTGTGTTGCGGCGTCCCATTTGTGGCTCCGTGGTGGGTGGGGAGACCAGGGGATGAATATAAATTACTTGGATGGCAGAAAAACTTTCTCCGCCACCAAAAAGATCCCGTCCGGACTCGGGCGGGGTAGACATACAGCATACATGCAAAACATATTTGATTATGAAACGTTCAACAGAAGGTGATACCTACACGAAAGTGTCTCCCTTCTTGATATATAAGTCTTTTTCTGTACAGATGCCTGGACCTCTAGAGTCGGTCAAGAAGCTTAGGGATGGTACTCTTCTTATAACCACTATGAATGAGACCCAAAGCAGAAAGAACTTAAACCTCTCCATGCTGGGAGAAATGCCGATTACAGTTGAGACCCATAAAACCCTCAACACTTGTCAAGGGGTCATATCCAATTATGACCTTCTATACATAGAAATCGAGGAGTGTAAGCGGGAGATGGCCTCGCAGGGGGTCATCGACTGCAGGAGACTGACCACAAAGTGAAACGGTGAGGTTGTCAATACCACCTCGATGGTTGTCACGTTCTCCCTCGAGAAGCTACCAGAGAAGGTCATGGTTGGATATGAGGCATGTTCAGTTCGGCCGTACATACCAAACCCTATTCGCTGTTTTCAGTGCCAAAGGTTTGGACACACTGCTCCACGATGCAAGGGCAAAGCAGTTTGCCCCCGATGTAATCGGGATTAGCATGATGTAGCAGAATGCACAGCAACGGTATCGTGCGCGAACTGCGATGGTCAGCATCCGGCATTCTCTCGGGACTGCCCGAAGTTGAAGGAGGAAAAGATGGTAATGGAGCTGAAGACTCTTGACAAGCTGTCTTATTTTGAGGCAAGGAAAAAGTTCGGCACACTTGTCGCTCCAGTCTTTTCAAGGTCTTTCGCTTCCGTGGCAGTCACCCCAATTAAGAAGAGTACCATCGCTACACAGACAGACGAGGTAGCACCCATAAATAGATCAAAAAATAAAGATGAGGAAGAAAGGAAAACAAAGGAAAGTTCCAAAAAGGATGCTACAAAAAAACAAAGGCAAGAGAGTCCTATGGAAGTGGAAGCGAGCAAGTCTCCAGCAGCTTCCAAAGAGAATTAAAAAAAACAGGGGATAAATCCCCTATAAAAGCAAATACAAAGCTGATAAGGACCTCCACATCCAATCCAGAAGATATGGATTACTTATCAGATCGCGGCATCAAATTCCTCAAGATGCCGGGAAGGGGGAAAGGCCGGAAAAAATAACAATAAAGAGGTAACCCCTTTAATCTCATCCTCAGAGAATGAATAAAATAATTCAATGGAACAGTAATGGCTTTCGATACCACCTGCCGGAACTTCGTCTCCTCTTATCGGAGTTATCACCAGTATGTTTTTCCTTCCAGGAAACACGATTCAGAGAAACTGACATAGTCACACTCAGAGGGTATTCCTTGTATAGAAAGGACCTCGTGAGTGCCTATCAAGCTCACGGAGGAGTGGCTGTGTTGGTCCACAACTCGAGGTACTCTAAAGAGGTAACTCTTAACACGCAGCTGCAGGCTGTAGCAGTTAGAGTTGTTCTCCCTCAGCTGGTGACGATTTACTCAGTCTATCTGCCCCGTAATGAAAATTCTACAAATAGGTCAATCCTCGACCTTGTAGATCAACTTCCTCCCCCATTCATTCTTATGGGCGATTTTAATGCCCATAATTCAGAGTGGGGTCGGAGAGGACTGATCCTAGGGGACGTCGCATTTCTGAGATATTCTTGAGCCTGGATCTGGTGATACTCAACGATGGTAGCGACACACATTTCAGTGCTAGCGGTAGGTTTTTTCTTCTATTGACCTAAACATCTGCTCTAGCACGGTCGCTCCATTGTTTGAGTGGGAGGTGTACGAGGATCTATGTGGCAGCGATCATTTCCCGATTATACTGAAATGCTTATCTGCTAATGTTTCGGAGATGCGTTGCCCCAAGTGGGCCATAAAAAAGCGGATTGGTGCAAGTTTTCAGGTACCGTTCAACTCACAGAAGAACAGTTCCCCTCCGGTGATGAACATGTGAGTCATTTCACGGAAGCCTTAATAGAGGCAGAAAATGCAAGCATTCCGAAATCCTGCTCCCGACTAAAGCGAGTCCCAGTTCCATGGTGGAGTGAGGAATGCCATAAGGCGATCCCTGACAAGCGACAGTCTTTTTGGTTATTTCGTAAGAACCCCACCGAGGGGAATATGTTGCGGTACCTGAGATTGAAGTCATTTGCACGCAGGATAATCAGGAAATGTAAGAAGGAATGTTGGAAGAAATATGTATCGACCATTACGACCATGCGTCCACTTCTGTCGTGTTCACGGCCTCCACCCGGACCCAGCGCTGTCACTAGCAGGAACCGAGCTTCCATTTGTTGTAACAGCACCATTTTTTGTTTCCTGTTGGATCATAAGTTTACTTGGCGTCCTCATATGAAGAGGCTGAAGGCAAGCTGCCAATCCTCCTTGAACCTCTTTCGCATTCTCAGCCATAAATCATGGGGTGCAGATCGGACAGTCTTACTAAGACTGGTGCATTTTACACTAGCCCAATACCAAGTGTTCACTGCGAATCTGGTGAACCATCACTGTATATGCGCCGGAAACTGCTAGGTACTCGTTATGTAGCAGCTTTAAACGCTAACCCAGATCATCCAGCTTACACAGCAGTTTTCGACCGTCGATTTGTGCAGTTATACGATACCCGTATCCGCTCTGTAAAACCTGTGGCTGTGAGAATGCGTAATGTTTTCGAAGAGATGTCCTTCGAATTGCCTCAGACATTAAAAACGGAGTGCAGCATATCTCCGCCGTGGATGCTGCATTGCCCAAACATCATTACTTCTCTTGCCAAATTACATAGGCCTTGTACTCTGCCTATTGAATACCGATGTGACTTTGAGAGACTCTATGCACGGTTTCAGTCGTTCGCTGCCATATACACGGACGGTTCTAAGCAGGGGGAGCATGTGGGGTGTGCTTTCACCATCGGCAAACGCTCGTACCGTTTCCGTCTACATCCGCTGTGTGGTATATTCACAGCGGAATTGTATGCTTTATGGGAAGCACTGAGGTTTGCATACTCATACCCTAGCAGTGAATATGTCATCTTTACTGACTCACTGTCAGCCTTTCGTGCAATAGAGTCTTTGTACCCTTCTCACCCTGTGTTTCAGGGGATCCAGTCATCCTTGATGGATCTGGATTCCATAGGGATGACGGTAGTTTTTATTTGGGTACCAGGTCACGTCGGTATTCCGGGTAATGAGAGGGCAGACAGGGCAGCAAAACTGGCTGCTAATGAAGATTTTATAAACAAACCGAAAGTTCTTGTCGGGGACATTAAAACATATTTGAAGGAACTTGTCTATCAACATTGGCAAGAATAATGGAATGGAGTTATCGGTAACAAACTGAGGGCAATAAAAAACACGGTACAACCATGGCAGTCCTACTCCACGTCGTCCCGACTCGAAGAGGTTGCCATCGCAAGACTTTGCATAGGTGGACGCACAGTCACCTATTGCGGGCGGAGGAACCCCCAGTTTGCGAGACATGTGATACTACATTGACAGTGTCACATGTGTTACGTGACTGTATCCAATTTAGGATTGAGAGAGAGAGGGCATGTATGGCTTCGAACCTCACTCTCTCTCTTGGAGATAATCCAGAATCTATAAATAGAACATTGTCATTCCTAAGGGAGTTCAGAATTTTAGCTTTTATTTAATTTTTAAGTGTTTTTTATCTTTTGTCAATGGGATAAGAGTAAGAAAGATCCTTTCTCTATCCATTTTTAAAGGTTTTATATTTTACGGGCATAATAGCTCCTTCTAGTGCAGTGAAAGAATTTTATACATGTCAGGAGACCCTTATTCAGTCTTGCTGATGTTTTATTCTACAGATTGGGAGAGACCCTTATACTATCTCTTACAATTTGTTTTTAACTTCATTTATTTATCTGTTTTATCTATTTATCTATCTGTTTTATCTATTTATTTATTTATTTATGTAACCCCTCGAGGTATTCTGCCATTAATCCGGACTTTTCTTCTGGGGAGCTCGCGACACAATCCCCCTGAACAATAAGGGGATCGCGCCGCTGAGGTCCGCACAGCCTTGAACAGGTCTTCCAGACGTCAGAGCGCACGTCTTTCAACATACGCCTGACGGTCCTTGTCAGACCATCCAGCTGGAGCCTGAGACCTAGCTTCCGATTCTGCTGCCACCGCCGTCGGACACTGTATCGCCGGTTGATGGTCTCCAAAACGTCTCGAGGTAGAGCGATGCGGATGGCCATGGCGTCCACCACCTTAGGCACCGCAGCATCCATGGCCTGTTGGGCGGTGGAGGTGATGAGGTCGACCATTCGGTCTGCCTCATCCCTCGTCTTAGGCTGAGTCGGCACGACTGGCAGTCTTTCCGCGATAAATTCACGGAAGTGCCGCCAGTCGGCCCTCGCAAGGTCCAGACGCTGCGGTGGTGGTACTCGCACCGGCGAGTTCCCCAGAAGCAGCAGGGTCGGATTGTGGTCAGAGGACAAATCACAGAGTGAATGCATGCTCAGATGCCCTGACGTTGTTGAAGACAGCAACGTCAAGGACATTCCCGGAAGGCAGGAATGTCGGTTCCGTGGGGGCCAACACAGTCAGCCTCTCCTCGTCTGCCAAGTCCCGCAGTCTTGAGCCCCTCGGATTGGCGACCCTCGAGTGCTTGGCATTCAGTTTGCCGATGACAATCGAGGGGCATCCGTCTCCGAGGAGATCCATCACCTCGTCCGGGTTCCACGCTATCCTCGGCGATTAGTACGCCGAGGAGACCCTGATCCACCCGGAGTCGGTCAGCACGTCGGCAGACACGTCATCCATCGACCTGTATGATCGCTCCCGGCATGGGCGATGCCTCACAGATAGATGGATCAATAATGCAGACCCACCCCGCGCCGGGCCCCCGGTCGGCTGGCCGGGCCTGTCGGAACGGTAAATCGACCAGCCGGGTAACCTCCACTAATCCGATGGGCGGAGGCGGGTCTCATTCTCTATGGACACGATGGCGTTCTTCTCATGCACGATCGCACGGAATTCCTCCGTCTTCTCCTTCACTCCCCGTGCGTTCTTTTGCACGATAATGGAGCACCCCCTAATCGCCATTATTAGGTGACGAGGCGTGCTCCTTCACCAACTCTTCCAGCAGGAGGAATCGTCCGGAAGTTGAGATGTATCTCCTCAACGACCTGCATGTCGTCGCCACCGTGGTCCAGAAGTCTGGGTATACCTCGGACCCAGCGACCGCTGGCTCGACTACTCGTGGTAGACAAGTTTTCGCCGTTGTAGTGCCCGTCGGCAGCATCACCACTTCCGTGGTAGGGGCGGTGAATACCGTCCTCGCGGCAGCCTTTTGCTTCCTTGCGGCCAAGGGGGTCGTGTTCGTGGCAGGGCCTTTGGCGACGGCCACACTCTACTACCATGACCGATTTGGCCTTTTGCCGCTCCCTTATCGTCAATTCTTTCGCGGCCCTCCTCCTTTGCTTTCGAAGGAAAGGTCTTGGAGGGAGGAGCCGCTTGCTCCCGTTGGGCAACGGAAGCTTCGGCAGGGGGCGCCACGGAGGGCGATCCTGAAGAAGGGGCGGGAGCTGGGGCCGATACGACGGCAGGTCACTGAACCTGCACATTGACGGGGGCTGAGGGAGTCGGACCCCTCACCGCCCACCTTGATGAGGGCTGGTGCAGACTTGGGTGCCGATTTCAGGACCTTCTGCTGACCCTCCTCGTATCTCTCGAGAGCCTCAAGGAATGCTGGGCACTCCTTGTACGACGGGTGGTTGCCCTCGCAGTTGGCGCACTTGGCCGGTTCGGCGGGTAGCTTGGGGCAGTCAGCGCCCCTATGCGGACACGCTCACTTGAAACACCGCTTCTCGCATCGGCACGCATGCGACATATGACCAAACCGCTGACATGTCAGCGGTCCGCGGCTGTCGCGGAAGTGCTCGATCTGAATCGAGCACCGGCAAACCTTGATTTTATTCGGGAGAGTAGCTCTTGGAGTCCTCTTCACGTTTTCAACAAATCTTTCACTGAGCACCCTTTTGCCGTCCTCCATAGCAGTTATTTGGCAGACGTTTCTGAGCACGAGCCCCTTCGCGGTCAGGGCCGCCGAAATGTCCTCAGGCGTATACCTTCTCCCATCTCCCTTCAGGAGAAGGCGCATCTCTTGCACTGACTCCAGGAACTTGGTATGGTACTGGACAACAACGCCGTCTAGCACCTTGGTGGCTGCCTTGTGGTGGTCCGTGCAATGGACCACCACTCTGGTGGAGGCCCGATGGACCTCCAGCTCTTAGTCATCGCCAATGACCTTGCTCTGCTCATTGACGATGACCTTATGAGACATGATGCCGTACACCACAATCGGTGATACGCGCAATCGTGTCCTCGCTCCGCTGCCGGAATTTTTTATGGGCCTTTCCACCAATAACCCCGTTAGCATTCGAGGAAGTGTTTTCCTCTTTGCCCTGCGGCCGGTAACCTCCGTAATCCCTTCCTCTTGATCATGAATATCCTCGTCGGACGATCGGAGGATAGTAGCCGAGCGGTCAGCTAACGAGGCGTCAGCGGGGCCGATGTCCTTCGTTAATGCGATTTTGTGCTTGCCACGGGTATCCTCCGTGATATTCATTGCCTCATGGGCGGTGGTTTGTTGGCCCTACAAAGGGCTGTTTACCACCTCCACGCTTAGGACCACTTCTACGCTCACGGCCTTTGCGGGGGACAGCAGTACGTCCTCCGCAATACCGTGGGGGACAGAGTCGCCGACGTCAGCGACTTTGCCCTCTGCCGGAAGTGGCGAGAGGAATACTGCGGCTGCACATCCCTTAAGTACTCTTCCAGAGAAGGCCTGTGCTGAGCTACCCGGCTTGTCAGAGGGACCAGCTTCTTTGATCTCCAGGGCGACAGCAAGTCGAGCCGATCTAGCTAGGTCCCTCAACCCTTGCGGGGTAACCTTTTCGAAGTCGCTGGGTCCCCAATTGACCAAGTCAATTTGGAGGCCACCTACGTCAAGGGAGGGCGTACCAAGGGGCCCGCTCGGGCAAGCATGGTGTTTTTCGGGTGATCCGGAGTCCCTACTGACGAGCCACTTTGCGGACACGACCGAGTGAGCGAATTGAGGAGGCCCTCCTCCATCAAGGGCGGCCGTATCAACGTGCTCGCTCGGGCAAGCAGTGGCGTCTTCCGGCACACTCGGAGTCCCTACTGACGAGCCGCTGGGCGGACACAACCGAGAAATCGAGATTTGAAGGCCCTCTTTCTTAAGGGCGGCCAACATCTTAGGCTCACACGAGTCGCTGGCCATGACGGCCGAAAATATGGCAGAGGCCCTTTTCAGGGCCAAAACCCATGCGATGGACTAGCCTCAGAAGGCTAGTCTTGGCAGTTGAAGACCACCGGATGATAAGAAGGGCGTAGTTAGCCTTCCCCCGGCAGCCACAACCGAACAAGGATGGAGCGAGTGCCTGCAATTCACAGCAAACCGCACTAGGGGTTTGCTGTAGACAAATAACTATCGCGATCTCACGTATAGCACGAAAGTGCGTAGTGTTTTGATAGTACTATCAGAATCGCCAATCAATCACTCAGGGCTCTCGGCGAGCCTAGGCAGTCCCGTCACTCGTCCCCCACACACTTGCAGCAGCGGGAGTGGCCGTGCATTGCCTTGATCCGTGCCCGAGCCGATTGCATCTGTAGCACATCTGCGGTGAGTGGTGCTTGAACGCCTTCACCCGCACGCGATATTTGCAGACAACGCGTAGGCGGCCTATCTTCCTGGCTTCGAATCCGCCCATGGCTACGGAGGCCGTGTAGATGTGCGGATACCTGGGCATGCTGATGCAGACTATAAGCTGTTGTTTGTTGATGTAGGTTGTAATTGTCGCATTAGTGATGGGGGAGTCTATCAAAACAGCGTTTTATCAAATTTAATGACTTCAAATGCACTACATTTCCCTCTACCAAGACGTCTGATACAGATACAGAAGTACCTTTTGTATTTTTAGCTGATGATGCTTTTCCATTACAATCATATATAATGAAACCATATAGCCATAGAAATATAAGTGAAAATTCAAAAATATTAATTACTGACTGAGTAGAGCAAGGAGAGTTGTGGAGAATGCATTTAGTATTTTGTGCAATCGTTTTAAGATTTTTCAAAAAGAAATCAACTTGTCTATTGAAAAAGTGCAACTGATTACACGAAATGTATGTGCTTTGCATAACTTTTTAATAACTAAAAGAATTAATTCATATTTAGTTAATATGGTTGACTATGAGGACTCGAGTAAAGTAGTTTTCAGGCCAGGTGAATGGAGAAATGGAATTTTTTGAGAGGTGTATAACGTTTTTGGGGGCTAACTTAATAAAAGATACTTTCAGGGATTATTTCAATTCCGTTGGATTTGTGCCATGGCAGTGGGAATTTTCTAAAAGGTTTAATTTTTAATTGTTCAGTTAGGAAATGTGTGCTTATATTTCTTTTTCCTTTAAAAAATATATAAATATCTGCCCTCCCAACGGGTAGGCGGATTGAGAATACTCCCGCAGCCCCTCTGCTGGTCGTAAGAGGCGTCCAATGGGCGAGGAGACAACCTCGCTAAAAAACCCAATTTGTCGCTTTGGGTAGCGTCCAGACAATATGTGGATCTGCTGTCTGAGTCCAGCCACTTCATCTGGCTATTGATCCACCTGCGTGTTTGCCGTGCATGGAGACCCGTAAGGGGGAGAAGAGGTACCTGGTGGTTGAGCTTCCTGGATCCTGTCTGGATGTCGGATGCCCAAGAGAGGTACAGGGAGCAGCACACCACTTTGGCCTCTAATTCACTGTAAACGGGATTCGGGTACTAGCCACACCCGATTAATCGGCTTGCCGTAACGTTTTGACGTTTCGGTTGGCGAGTGCTAAGGCAGTGGGTATCTGTGTAGGGGGGTCAAAAGTGTTTGGGTTTGGAGACCCCATGCACTGGAGATCTGACCTGAAGCAGACAAACATGTCGGAGGTGCTATATCTCTCTGGTTAGCCCTGGCGTCCGCATCAGTTTGTGGTGCGGCGTCCCATTTGTGGCTCCGTGGTGATTGGGGAGACCAAAAGATGAATACAAATTATTTTGGATGGCAGGAAAACTTTCTCCACCACCAAAAAGATCCCGTCCGGACTTGGATGGGGGAGACAATGTTATGAAATGTACCAAGTACTTAATTATGAAACGTTCAACTGAAGGTGAGACCTTCACAAAAGTGTCCCTCTTCTTTATATACAAGTCTTTGTCGGTACAGGTGCCTGGATCTTTAGAATCAGTAAAAAAACTTAGGGATGGTACTCCTCTTATTACCACCATGAACGAGACCCAAAGCAGGAAGATTTTAAACATCTCAATGCTGGGAGACATGCCGGTAACTGGTGAGACCCATAAAACCCTCAACACCTGTCAAGGAGTCATATCAAATTATGACCTTTATGTAGAGATCGAGGAGTGCAAGCGGGAGATGGCCTCTCAGGGTGTCATTGACTGCAGAAGATTGACGACGAAGAGAGACGGTGAGGTACTACCTCTATGATCCTCATGTTTTCCCTCGAGAAGCTACCAGAGAAGGTCATGATTGGTTATGAGGCATGTGCAGTTCGGCCATATATTCCAAACCCTATGCGCTGTTTCCAGTGCCAAAAGTTTGGGCACACTGCTCTACGTTGCAAGGGCAAAGCAGTCTGCCCCCGATGTAATCGGGATAAGCATGATGTAGCAGAATGCCCAGCGACGGTGTCCTGTGCGAACTGCGAAGGTCCTCATCCGGCATTCTCTCGGGACTGCCCAAAATTAAAGGAAGAAAAAAGGTTATGTAGCTTAAGATGCTTGAGAAACTATCTTATTTTGAGTCACGGAAAAAATACAGAACGCTTGTTGCTCCAGTTTTCTCAAGGTCTTTTGTATCCTTGGCAGCTACTATCAAGAAGAGTACCATCGCTACCCAAACTGATGAGGTAGCACCTATAAAAAAAGTGGGAAGTAAGGAAAAGGAAGAAAAGAAAATAAAAGAAATCATAATAAAAAAACAAAAGCATGAGAGCCCTATGGAAGCGGAAGTGAGCAAGTCTCCAGTAGCTCCTAAAAGGGTCTCAAAAAATAACGGGATAAATCCCCTGTAAAATTAAACACAATGCCGCTGAGACCATCCATATCCAGTCAGGAAGATCTGGATATGGATTCCCTGTCAGACAGTGGCATCAAATTCCTCAAGATGCCAGGAAGGTGAAAAGGTCAAAAAAAATTAACAATTAAAAGGGAATACTCTGACTCTACCTTCAGAAAATGGACAAAATAATTCAGAGGAATTGTTATGGCTTTCGATATCACCTTCCTGAACTTCGTATCCTCCTATTTGAGTAATCGCCAGCATGTGTTTCCTTTCAGGAAACACGGTTCAGGGAAACTGACACAGTCATACTCAGAGGGTACTCCTTGTATAGGAAAGACCTTGTGAGTGCCCAGCAAGCTCACGGAGGAGTGGCTGTGTTGGTTCATAATTCGAGGTACTGCAGGCTGTTGCAGTTAAAGTTGCCCTCCCTCAACTGGTGACCATCTGCTCGATCTATTTGCCCCCTAATGAGACCATCACAATGAGGTCAATCCTTGGCCTTATAGATCATCTCTCACTCCCATTCATCCTTATGGGCGATTTTAATGCCCATAATTCAGAATGGGCGTCAAAGAGGACTGATCCTAGGGGAAGTCGCCTGTCTGAGGTATTCTCGAGCCTGGATCTGGTTATACTCAATGATGGCAACGACACACACTTCAGTGCTAGTAGTAGGTCATTTTCTTCTATCAACCTATCTGCTCTAGCACGGTCGCCCCATTGTTTGAGTGGAAGGTGTACGAAGATATATGTTGCAGTGATCATTTCCCGATTATCCTGAAATGCTTATCTACCAGCGTTTCGGAGATGCGTTGCCCCAAGTGGGCCATAAAAAAAGCTGATTGGTGCAAGTTTTCTGGTGCCGTTCAAGTCACGGAGGAGCGGTTTCCCTTGGTGGACGAGCATGTCAATCATTTCACGGAAGCCCTAATAGAGGCAGCTACAGTAAGCCTTCTGAAATCCCGCTCCCGACTTATGCGTGTTCCGGTTCCATGGTGGAACGAGGAATGCCATGAGGCGATCCGTGAAAAGCGACGGGCTTTTAGCTTCCTTCGTGCTAATCTCACTGAAGGGAATATGTTGCGGTACCTGAGATTGAAGGCTTTGGCACGCAGGATAATCAGGAAATGTAAGAAGGAATCTTGGAGGAAATATGTATCGAGCATTACAAGTTCCACCCCAGTCTCTGAGGTGTGGGAAAAGGTGAGGAAGATTTATGGCTGAACTACCTCTTCCACAATTAGTGGACTTATGACAAATGGCTCAGTCATAACATTGACAAATGAAATAGCCTATGCGCTAGGTGCCCTGTTTGCTAAAGCGTTCAGTTCAGAACATTTATCACCAGTTTTTCTTATTCAGAAAGATGAGCTGGAGAGGCAGACTCTCAGATTCTCGCCACTGAACACTGAGAGCTATAATCTGCTATTCAGTGCATGGGAACTGGAACTGGCAAAGACGCATGACAGTGCTCCAGATTTGGACACCATTCACTATGAGATGATACGTAACCTAAACCCCCTGAGAAAGAATATCTGCTAATGATGTACAACCGAATCTGGCTAGAAGGCATCTACCCCACGCAATGGAGAGAGGCCATTGTAGTGCCACTACTTAAGCCAGGGAAAGATAAGAAACTACCTGAGAGCTACCGACCGGTATCGCTCACGAGTTGCCTCACCAAACTCATGGAACGAATGGTCAATAGGCGTCTGGTTTGGTTTTTAGAATCAAATGGTTTATTGACCAACATTCAGTGTGGTTTTCGTCGCCACCGTTCCACCACCGATCATCTGGTGAGATTAGAGAGAGCTGTGTGTGATGCCTTTGTTAGGAAGCATCACCTCATTGCAGTTTTCTTTGATATTGCCCGGGCTTATGACACCACATGGTGATTTGGTATACTTCGTACATTGCACTAGTGGGGGTTAAGGGGTAACTTACCCATATTTATCAAGAGCTTTTTATGGGCACGTTACATCAGGGTATGTATCGGGAGCGAAACCTCTCGAACGTTCCTTCAGGAGAATGGTGTTCAACAGGGGTCTATTTTGAGTGTAACCTTGTTTGCCATTGCCATAAATGGAATAGCCCAACGTATCAGGTCACCAGTAGAGGGAAGCCTCTATGTGGATGACCTGGCCATATATTGCAGTTCGCAAAATGTGGTGGCGGTTGAACGCCAGCTTCAGCTGACAATCAATCGTCTTAATGAATGGGCCACAAACAATGGGTTTGCATTCTCAGCGAACAAGACAGTTTGTATCCACTTCTGTCGTGTTTGCAGCCTCCACCTGGACCCAGCGCTATCACTATCGAGCTGCCATTTGTTCAAACAGCACCGTTTTTAGGTGTGCTATTAGACCGAAAGTTGATTTGGCGTCCCCATCTGAAGAGGCTGAATGCAAGATGCCAATCCTTCTTGAACTTCTTGCGCATTTTTAGCCATCAGTCATGGGGTGCAGACCGGACAATCTTATTAAGATTGTATCGATCACTTGTTCGCTCAAGATTGGACTATAGGAGCATTCTATATGGGTCGGCTAAACCACCAGTGCTGAAAACTATTGATGTGATTCACCATACAGAGATTCGCTTGGCGACTGGTGCATTTCGCACTAGTCCAATACCAAGTGTTCTCTCTGAATCTGGGGAACCATCGCTGCACATGCGCCGGAAACTGTTAGCTACTCGATATGTTGTAGCTTTAAATGCTGAGCCAGATCACCCGGCTTACACAGCAGTTTTCGACCATCGTTATGTGCAGTTATATGATGCCCATATCCGTTTTGTAAAACCCTTGGCTGTGAGAATGCGTAATGTTTTTGATGAGTTGTCTTTTGAATTGCCTCAGACATTTAGAACGGACCACAACGTAGCTCCACCCTGGATGTTACGTTGCCCCAACATTATTACTTCTCTTGCGAAATTAGATAGGCTTTCTACCCTACCTATTGAATACCGTCGTGACTTTGAGGGACTCTATGCACGGTTTCGGTCATTCACTGCCATGTACACGGATGGCTCTAAGCAGGGGGAGCATGTAGGATGTGCTTTTATTATCGGCAGATGCTCGCACCATTTCCGGCTACATCCGCTGTGTGGGATATTCACAGCAGAATTGTATGCTTTTTGGAAAGCACTGCGGTTTGCATATTCGTACCCCAGCAGTGAATATGTCATCATCACCGACTCACTGTCAGCCTTACATGCCATAAAATCTTTGCACTCTTCTCATTCTCTGGTTCAGCAGATTCAGTCATCCTTGATGGATCTGGACTACATAGGGGTGACGACAGTGTTTATGTGGGTACTAGGTCACGTAGGTATTCTGGCTAATGAGAGGGCAGACAGGGCAGCAAAACTAGCTGCTAATGAGGATGGTATTAATGAATCAAAAGTTCTTGTGGGGGACATAAAAAACTATTTAAAAACTTTAATCTACCATCAATGGCAAGAAGAATGGAATGGGGTTATCTCAATTAAACTGAGAGAAATAAAAAACACAGTAAAACCATGGCAGTCCTCGTCCAGGTCATCCCGACTCGAAGAGGTTGCCATTGCAAGACTACGCATAGGTCACTACTGGTGGACGCACGGTTACCTATTGCGGTCAGAGGAACCTCCAGTTTGTGAGACATGTGATACTACGTTGACAGTGTCACATGTTTTACTGGACTGTATCCAGTTTAGGTATGAGAGAGAGAGGGTGCGTATGGCTACGAACATCACGGTCTCTCTTGGAGATAATCCGGATTATATAAATAGAACACTGTCATTCCTAAGGGAGGCCAGAATTTTAGCATATATTTAATTTTTAGGTGTTTTTAATCATTGTACAATGAGATAGAAGGGAGAAATATTATTACTCCCCTATCCATTTTAAAAGTTCTGTGTGCTACAGGCATAATAGAATGTCAGTAGACCCTTATACAGTCTCACTGATATTTTATTCTACAGATTGTGATGAGCCCTTATACAGTCTTTTACAATCTGTTTTTAACTTTATTTATATTTTCTTTATATCATGTTAGGTGATGTAGGTAATGCATCACAAATAGGTTGTGTTTAAAATGTATAGTTACGGCGATAATAGCCCAAGAGGCTGATTCGCCTAAAATTACACAGACACACACACTCCATTTGGATACCAGCGTCAAATTCACCGGAACCTCAGTGTCTGCTGATGATAACTGACTCACCGCGGGTTTGTTGACTTCAATCAGGCGACGTGAAATATAGTCAAGCAAGGACTGCTATCTAACCTCGGCGGAAAACTCGGTGATCATCAACTCTGAGGGGAAGCACCGTTTTCTCGCCTTTGCAACCGATGACGAGATGGACAGATGCCTGCCTCCCTCTGCTTTGCCTGTGTGCTGATTTCCTGCTACTGAGCGTCTGACAGTTTGCACTGCACTGCCAAAGAAAGTGCCTCGTCTTCATTGTTAGGCGTTATTTGCCGGGCAACCTGTGCCTCAGACCATGACTTTCTTACCTTCGACGCTCGTGTCGGTGTTTTATTAATCTCTTGCGTCACATGAACGGCATCACTCTCTCAGATTGACCGTAGACTTGTTTTCAGCGCCTGCGACAGATGCGACACGCTGATTGTGTCGCGGATTTGAGCTGACTTCCTTTGCTGGCTCCGAGAGCTGCTCTCCTCAAATGATACAGACGTCCGACTGGGATGAGAGCTGCTTGTGGACGCACGGGATGTAGAGAGTTTTGTGCAGTCGGTTGCTGTGACCTTGATATGCTCTGGACCCTTTATACTTGCATTAAAAATGTGAATTCAACTTCAGTTGCAAGCCAACCTGAGTATCTATTGAGTAATAACTGTTGTTTTTGCGAACAGGCCTTCCATTTCTTTTGACATTCGCTGTGGAATGTGGCGACACATAAGCGCAGCTTTCCCACTTGGTCATCATTACTTTCGTCAGCGTGGGTCTCCTTGATGAGGTGCTGGAGGAGGTGAAACTGCTGCGCAGGTCCGTCGCCTTACCTCTCTCGCATCTTAACCCAGGGATCCCTCCTAGTTGGGCGGAACGCTATGGTGTACTCGTGCCCGCCGCGCTCCTGTTCGGGCAAGGAATGTGCAGGGTCGACATGCACCGTTGAAATTTCCCACTTTATAGGTCACTTCTTTAATTCGTATGACTTACCTCGGGAAAATATATGGAAGCTTCTCGAACAGGAAGAGGCTAGAAAATAATGGAATAGTAGCTCTTCTTGAGTGATTCTCACTAGTTGACAACAGTGCGCATTGCGGCCTCGCGTACCGCCTTCGATGACTTCTCATCAATGAGAGACTGAATAAGCCGGGGCTTTAGATATCCGCTCACTTTCGGCCATCTGACTCAGTAGTGTTATTTTAGAAGGAATTGTTTCAGCGCGATTGTATTTCTAAAGAATCATCGATTCTCATTCGAGGCGACTTTGTTATCAGAAACTGCTGTGTTGTGGCACTCTGATGACTCTTGATCACACAAAAATCGGCCCCTCTGTACATTATAGTTACTTTTTTATTAGAAGGTGTTTTTCGTCATGTAGTGGATAGCCTCTTTTAGCTCACTCAGCAGTTCTCAGAAAGTACTCCGCGTCATTAGTCGGCTTGAGTCTTTGCTAGTGACAACGTCAGTGTGAGACCTGTATGTGACGTCAATAATGCGCGACAGAGGGTGCGTTTGGATTGAAGCTGGGTTGTTGGTAGGCAACCCGCGCAATGCCATTCTGCATGCCTACCTTCCCCGCTTTCTTACTGGGAAGATCGTAGGTAGCGTCAGCTGGTGTTAGAGGGAATCGCTACTTAAATGTTTGGGGAGTAAGTAGACATGTAGCTCAAGGCTCCATCACGCCCCACTCGTTTCGTACGTCCAACTTAAAACAGTGATTTTCTGTTAATATCATAAGGTTTGCTCTACTATCTACAAAGCCGTATAACTTACGTAAGGAGTACAAAAATCTCCTTCCCTGTGAAGCGGAAGGTCTGTCAAATATTTTGATGTGCAATTTAATTGGCTATACGGGAAAAAGTACGATCGACAGCTTCGCAATTGTTCGCATACCGCCTACGGTTGCAGTGACTGGGTGACAAGCATGGCGCTTTCGGCAATTTTGGACGGGGATATTTTCGGAATCAAATATTTCCAACGTAAAAATCGGCTCGCACATGACACTGGGGTCTCTGTGAAATGAAATAATTTCAGATGAATTCAGCGAAGGTCACCCTTCGCCACCTTTTGCTATACCCTTATCGCGGTATTTCCAGCACCCATCGGCGGAATCCGGTGACGTGCTCAATATGGATGCCTCTTGGCCACTTGATGGCTTCAGAGACCGTCTTACCCCTCTCGTATTCGTATACAGCGGCAGGTTATTATAATGTTTACAAGGGTTCAGGGCAAATAAAATGTTTTCAATGTTTCGCGCGGAATAATTTGAGCGAATATAAATATAACTCGAAACGAATCATCATCTGACATGTTGATTATCGATCTCCGATGCCTCTCCGAGCAAGCATGTTACTTTACGGTTGGAGCTTTTGCGGATATGAGCACTTTTGGGTTACGGGACGCAATACAGCCGCGCAATAAAAGAGGGACTTGTTATTCCGGAGAAAACGCGCGGCATCAACATCAAATTACCTCATAAATGGGATATAGGCAGGAAGGGGAGATGTGGCGAGCGTAGGGGAACTACCTGACGAGGCGTCATGCGCGCATTCTTCAACCAACAGTTCTACGGACGTGTCTGCCGCTTTTTTATTATATAACCCATCCCACGCACCCCTTTTCTCTCTCACGCCCGCCTTATTATTGCGACCCGTTATTTTCAACCTTCTTTCCCCTGCCAATCCCTTCCCACAACCGGCTGTGATATGAATTTTTATGTAGCGGTGGAGAGAATGTTAGAGAAAAGGAAACTTCGTTGAGTCCGCATGCATCCATTTCGCCAATATCGCCCGTGCCGGCGGTTCTTTTACGTGGCATCCCCCAATCTTCCAATCTCCTTCTCCTCCCCCCCCCACCCCCGACTCCGGCTTCCTTTGTATTCGTTCCCATCCCGACCTGTTCCTCGCGGAAGCATTTCCGATACATGGGACGCGAGAGGGAAGACAAAAGGAGGGAAATGAAGCATGGCGCCAACCTCACCCTCTCTCCCAAAATGACGTCCTTCTAAACTTTCACGGCGTTTTGTTTTCCCCCTTCCATTTCTCCGCTTCCTTTCCCCCTCCTTCAATTTTCGGCTGCACTTTATTGATATCTCGGCCAGGTTGAGGATGGGCGGAAATAAATGTGTGTAGGCGGCAAGGGTTTAAGCTTTGCGCGCCGGCTGGATTGTGGCGGGATACTTCGAGGGCTTTCCGTAACGCCTTTTCATTGGCTGCGTAACCGAAGCTCCCCTTTAACCGCTTGTACACGCCGCTCAATTCCTCTCACTTATTGGAGGGGAACCATATCGGTCCGACGTTGTTTCTTTTAGAGACGTAGAATATGTCATTAATGCAATCATGAAAGTGTACCTATGTTATCCGTCCGGAAAGCTATATATATAATCTTAAGGAAAAGAAAAGGTAGTGATGAGGGTGGCAACAAGGTGTTGAAGGAAGCCCAATGGAAACTTACCAAGTTGATGAATAAGTTGGCGAGCTGCTGGGGGTGTTGAAGAGGCACGAAATCGGAAGCTTTTCGGAGTTAAGCCCATCTTCAGCAACCGAGAGAGTGAGAGAGAAACTTATGTAACACGCTGGGTGGGGGTGTGAGCATGACAGGGTGATGTGAGGAATTTCATGATTAGAGGAGGCGGGGAATAGGAGGGGTGGATGGCCAATAAGGTTAGAGAGAAGGGGGAGAGGTGTTGTTGTGTAAAGCGTGAATAGTCCTTAAATTGTAAATATTGAAGGAGACATTGTGGGTATTGGCGGATGGCCAATAGGGTTAGCGGAGGTTAAGTCCAAGGAGGGAGAAAGAGCCGAGGAGTGTCGTCGGGTAAAGCACGAATAGGCTCTTACGTTGTAGCAACTATTGAAGGAAAAATTGTGGGCATTGGCGTGTGATTCACCTGGGTTGAGGTATCTGATATATATATATATATATATATATATATATATATATATATATATATATATATATATATAAACTTAAGGAAAAGGGAAGTTAGTGATGACGATGACAAGAAGGGGTTGAAGGAAGCCCAGCGGACACTTACTAAGTTGAGAATCAAGTTGTCAGGCTGCTGTGAGTGTCGAAGAGACACACAAAACACGTACACAAAAACACGAGAGCTTTTCGAGCAAATGCCCTTCATCAGCGATGGGGAGAGAGTAACAGAAGGTGACACACAGGGCGGGGAATGACAGGGTTATGTGAGAAGGTTGATGATTGAAGGAGGCGGGGAGTGGAAAGGGTGGATAGCAAATAAGGAGGAAGTGTGGTAAGATAAAGCGCGAATAGCTATAATGTAACTATAGGAGGCATTGTAAGAGGGCCAATAGTGTTAGCGGAGCTTGAGGCCAGGGAGGGGGAGAAAAAGCCAAGATGTATATTGACTAGTTCCCATTGTCAGAGAATGGGGGCAGGATGGTCATTGGGTAATGCGCGAATAACCCTTACATTGTAACAACTATTGAAGGGGACATTGTGGGCATTGGCTTGTGATATAACTGGGAGGGGGCGTTACGTTACGGGTGGTGCAGTTGCTTCTAGAGGTGATGGGGTAGGTGATGTTGGTGGAGTACCTTGAGAAAAATGATGAGGGTAGGTGGATAGGGCAAGTGAGGCATCGAGGTTTGCCGCAGGGGTGAGACCCTATGGCAAGAGGCGTGGTAGAAGTGAGAAGTTCCTTCATCCACAAGATATTTCCGAAATTGGGGTGCCGGCGGAAGGAGAGGAGCCAAAATGTTGGTAAAGAGGGACTGGTGGCAGGAAGAGGTAAGAATTGGGTGGGCAGCATGGAGGGTTGTTTTGAGGACATCGTGGATACCAGGAAGGAAAAATGTGGTTAGAGTGAGTGGAAGGGATGATGCAGGGATAGTGGGTGTGTGAGGATGGGATCTATTGGTGGTAGGCCTCATCGGCCTATGGATCTGTTTACGGACCAGGACTGGAGGGTAGCCACGTTTGAGAAGAGCGTCCCCGAGGACGGCGCTCTATCGGAACAATGCCTCCATCCTCGTCGAGCAAGGGCATAGGGGATAGAGGTTTTGGTATGAATGGGATGGCAGCTATCAATGTGAAGGTATAGGAGGCTGTTGGTGTATATATGTATATATGTATATCATCATCATCATCATAGGTAGTCTGTCCGTAGACAGGTCCGTGATTATTCTTGGTTAAACTTGGTTCTCCATATACTCCTATTTTATATGTATATATATAACGTAAGAGAAGGTAATATGGCCATGCTAACATTTTATAATACTGCTCACCCTGTTATCAATGTTATAGATAAAATAGATGCATACATGTCGTCAAGTATCTTTTCAGCTGCATGAGAAAAATTACTATGGCTCTTAGCTTCTATCAAGAATACAAAATAAAATTATTTTTGGAAGAAATGCATTTGGCCGTATTACCTTCACCGAGCAGGTAATATGGCCATCAGATATCTCTTTACCCAAAATAGCAAAATTGATTATTGAGAGGTAAATAACTATCTCAGCAAATGAATTTATTGAAACAGGAGACTGTTCCTTATTAGATTCATCAATTAAGATGCCTCGACTTCTTATTCCTCACTATCGCTAGAAAACACCCTTGTTTTATTAACTAAATTAGGAATGTGTGTAACAGAAGGCCCAGGTTTTTCAAGGTTGATCTGAGGCACACTGCAAGCCACTATTGGGCACTGTTCATCTTGGGAACGTGATGATGCTTCAGTAACTGCGCTAGGACCAATGCCTCATCAGGAATTGCCGAAGAATTAAACGGATAAATTCCAGTTGCTCTAAATCCAGATTTCATGTTTGCTGGAGTCATGCATTTATCCGAGGCAGCAGCAAAATATTGCACCAAAACGTTCCTGTGTCCCCCCTGCGGGTAGGGGGATTGAGAATACTCCCGCAGCCCCTCTGCTGGTCGTAAGAGGCGACCAATGAGATGAGGAGCAGACCTCGTTAAAAAACCCCCAGTTTCTGCCAAGGGCAATGTCCAGGTAGTATGTGGGTTACTACCTACGCATAAAGCCACAACATCTGGCTATGAACCCACCCGTGTGTTTGCCGTGCACGGCGACCCGTAAGGGGGAGAAGGGGATCCTGGTCGTTGAGCTCTTTGGTTCCGGAAGAAGTCGGATGCTTTGGAAGGGCCATGGAGTAATACACCACTTAGGCCCTGGATTCGCTGTAGACGGGCGGTCAGGTGCTAGCTACACCTGGCCAATCGGCTTCCGTCACGTTTCGGCGTTCCGGTGGCGAGCGCTTTGGGCTATGGAGGTCTGTGGAGGGGGGTCGATGGTGCATGGGGTTGGAGGCCCATGTACGGTGGGTGGAGTGGGAGCTGAGACCTAACATGATGCAGGCTGCCTAGCTGCGGGTGCTATATCCTTTGGTTAGCCCTGGCGACCACACCGGTTTGCGGTGTGCCGTCCCAAATGTGTGGCTCCGTGGTGGGTGGGGAGACCAGGGGATGAATTTTCTGTATTTAATGGCGGAACACATACTTCCTCCACCCCCAAAAAGAACCCGTCCATTTGTGGACGGGAGAGATAAGTCGACCTGCACCTACAGGAACTATCTAATTATGAGATTTGCAAACGAAGGCGAGATCCTTATTAAGGTCTCTCCCTTCCTAATACAAAAGGTCCTCTCGGGAGCAATCCCAGGGGACCTAGAGTCTGTTAAAAAATTAAGGGACGGAACACTATTAATAAAAACAAAAAATGATAAGCAAAGTGAAGTGCTGCTGGCTTTGAAGAAGCTGCATGACATTCCTGTCACTGTGGAGCCGCATAAGACTTTGAATACCTCCCGTGGGGTCATATCCTGCTATGACCTTCTCTATGTCGATGTCGCAGAGATTACGAGGGAGATGGCTCCCCAATGGGTCATCAACTGTCGTAGACTAACGACAAAAAGGAATGGTGAAACCATAAACACCACCTCTGTGGTTCTCACCTTTTCGCTCGACAAGCTTCCGGAGAAGGTCAATGTAGGGTATGAGAAATGTCCTGTACGTCCGTATATACCAAACCCAATGCGTTGCTACAAATGCCAAAAATTTGGTCATGTTGCACCAAGGTGCAAGGGCGAAGCCATCTGCCCAAAATGTAGCAAAGCTGTGCATGAGGGGGAGGTATGTGCCTCACCTGTACTTTGCGGCAATCGCGAGGGGCCACACCCAGTCTACTCGCGAGATTACCCCAAAGTACAGGAAGAACGCAAGATCGTAGAGATCAAGACGATCGAAAAAATTCCGTATTTCGAGGCACGGAAGAAGTACAGGACCCTGATAGCGCCGACATTTTCAAAGTCTTATGCGGAGAAAGCAGCAACTCCGAAGAAAATGGTCACCTGTTCTACCCAAACCGAGCGCGAGGCAGAACATCCGCAGGGAAAAGAGCAAAAAAATAAACGGGAGATTGAAACAAAAAAAAGGAAATAGAAAAGAAAAACTTAATACCAAAAAAACAGACAAGAGACAAAAAAGAAACCACCTCAATGGAGGTGGAAATCACCTCTGGTGCTGACTCTCCAAAGAGGAGTCAGTCACCAAGACCTAAACCCAGGCCACCAGTGGAATCCCATGCTGACAAGCGTGGGAAGACACCACCACCTGGTCCCTCCAGCAAGGGTCCTCTCTCCACTGAGGTGGAGATGGAGGAAGAAAGCTTGAACGAGGAGGAATTGCAAGCCCTCCTCGCACAACGGTTGAAAGGGAGGAAGACAAAGCTTACACGCGAAGCTTCGCTCCACGTGAACGATGCATTTACTGTCTTTTTTACAGATTTTATGGTTTTTATGCTTATTTTAAATTTATTTGAAATGCTTACAGTTCAATGGAATTTTAACAGGTATTTTAAACATAAGGCGGAGCTTGATATTTTAATAAACAATTTTAACCCATACAGTATATTTTTACAGGAGACTCATTTTAAAAGGTCTGACAAGGTTTCACTCAAAGGTTTTAAAATATTTCGCGAAGATGACCTCAGCGTTTGTAGGGCACAGGGAGGTGTCGCTGCGGCCATCCGGGAGACTCTTTACACCTCCCAGGTGGATTTGCAGACACCGTTCCAGGCTGTTTCAGTTACGGTTGCCTGTCCAGAGCACATCACTTTTTGCAATGTGTACTTTCCGGAGTGGGCTTCCGTGACAGAAAGAACCCTTGAGGACCTCATCCGCCAGCTACCTCGACCATTCATCCTTTTAGGAGATTTCAATGCCCATAGCCTTCTTTGGGGAGACACTATGGGAGATTATAATGGCCGAGTTCGTGTTTTAGAAAAGTTTTTAAGCCATCCCGATCTGATTTTAATCAATGATAACGAAAAGACGCGTTTTAATTCTTAGGTGAATACTCGGCCATTGATCTTTTTATATGTACAAGCACTGTTGCTCCCATTTTTAAAATGCACGTTCACGATGACTTATGTGGAAGCGATCACTTCCCCCTTCTCAGTGATTTTTTAAATAATTTTAATTTACCCCTAAATGGGTCTTGAAGAAATCCGATTGGGGTAATTTTAAAAACATTTGTTATGACCCTGCTCTTAGTGCTGCAGCGAATGTTGACGCTGCTATGGATGCAATTATTCACGCTGGAGAGGTAAGTGTTCCACGGTCTTCCAGCATGTCACGTCGCCCACCTGTGCCATGGTGGAACGATGAATGTGCTCAGGCTATCCATCAAAGGAAGAAGGCACTAAAAATTTTTAATAAGTATCCGACGAGCAGGAATTTGTCGGCTTTTCGACCCATTCACTCCCTGAGACCTTCAGTCTGCCATTGCAGATTTGAAGGATACGGCTCCAGGAATGGAAGCCAACCACAACGCGTTCTTACGTAACCTTCCTGGAGCTGCCATGAGGAATCTTCTGTATACGTTCAATCGTATGTGGAGGGACGGTGAGTTCCCAGACAGGTGGAAAGAATCAGTGGTGGTACCTATCCCTAAGCAGGGAAAGGACAACTCTGTCATCGAAAACCTCCGCCCGATATCCCTAACATCCTGCCTAGGCAGGCTGATGGAAAGAATGGTAAACAAGAGGCTAGTTTGGTGTCTTGAAAGCCAAAACCTTCTTTCCGAAATTCAGTGTGGGTTCCGTCGCCATAGGTCTACCATAGACCATTTGGTGCGGATTGATAACTTCATCCAGGAGGCATTCGTTCTTAGACAACACGTGCTTCCTCCCGCCGACGCTTAAACTGGGTTGCCATGTTTTAGAGTTTGCTGGCTCTCCGTTTTCTTGGTTTGATCTTGGATAGACGACTGAATTGGAAAAGTCATATTCGGTTTTTAAAGGAACGGTGTTTTAAAGTTTTAAACATTTTAAGATATATCACAAACCGTCTGTCGGGAGCTGACCGCAAATCTATGCTAATGCTGTACAGAGCATTGGTGCGGTCAAAGATCGACTATGGGAGTATTGTCTACTACTCGGCCCGGAAGTCATACATGCGTCCACTGACATCGTTACACAATGCCGGAATCAGATTGGCAACTGGTGCTTTTAGAACCAGTCCCATTCCTAGTATTTATTGCGATGCTGGGGAGCCGCCATTGGAGATCCGGAGAACTATCCTCATGTGTAACTATGTCACAAAAATTTTATCTTTGAAAGGACACCCGTGTTTTGATGTAATTTTTAAATCCCGTTTTACTGAAATTTTTAACCTACACCCAAGGGTCACAAAACCGCTTGGAATACGTTTTAAGTTTTATATTGACGATATTGGATTGCAGCTTCGCATGATTGTTCCTACCGGCTCTCTTAATTATATCCGCCATGGCAGATCCCATGCCCTAAGGTCTTGTTGGACCTTGCCCTGTTTACAAAACATAATACCCTCTCTTGTGAGTACAGGTCGCTAGCAAAAATCTCTCTTCTAAGGGAGTGCTCAACCCGCTGAGTAGTATTTACACGGCGGAGTTGACGGCCATAAGAATGGCCTTGGAGAGCATTGGTGTTTCGAACAGTCCATATATGATTTGGTCGGACTCCATGAGTGCTCTTCAGTCCATTACCTGCTTCTCCCCTGTCCACCCAATAGTTCAGGATGTACAGGAAGCCCTTTACCGTTAAAATTCCAGAGGAGTTGACATCATTTTCCTCTGGATTCCTGGGCATGTTGGCTTAGCAGGTAATGAGAGGGCAGACGCACTTGCGAAGGAGGGTTTGAAACTCCCTGTCACAGATGGCGACTCTGTCCTCCACCAAGACCTAAAGGGTATGTTTAGGACAGCAGGGCTTAATAAGTGGCATACTTTGTGGCAAGAGATGTCGCAAAATAAGCTACTTGAAATAAAAAGGGATATTTCTCCATGGGACATCCTCTGTAAGGAATAGTAGAAGGGAAGAAGTCGTGGTAGCGCGTTTGAGAATAGGGCATTCAGCCCTGACCCACTCGTTCCTCTTTACCATCGAGAAGGAACCACCACGATGCACCGACTGCGACTCCCTTCTAACTGTAAGACTCCTCCTGACAGAATGCCGGAAATATAAATGTGCTACGAAGCAAGTTCCACATTTCGGGGGAACTTGGTGATATTTATCTGATGACTCCATGAAAATGGATAATATTTTAAGGTTTTTAAGAGAAGCTGGACTTATCCACCTTTTATAGAATTTTAAACATTTACTTTTAATGCATTTTATTATTTATGATTTTACTATTTAATACATTGTAGGGGATCGTTTGCAATGTCTCTTGACAGGCAACGAGAAAGGTGCAAAATGACCCTAGCTGTCGAAGCACCTAAAATCGAACACCTACCTACCGAATCGAGCACTGGCACACCTTACGAATTTCACTCGGGAGAGGAGCTCTTGGAGTCCTCTCCACGTTGAATTTAAATCTTCCGAAGGTGACCTTTTTGCCCTCCTCCATTGCAGTTATTTGGCGGACTTTTCTGATCACGAACCCCTTTGCGATCAGGTCCGCTGACACGTCCTCAGGCGTATAACCTCTTCTAACTCTCTTCAGGAGAAGGCGCATCTCCTGCACCGACTCCAGGAGCTGGGTATGGTACTGGAACCCAGCGTCGTCAAGTACACTGGTGGCTGCCTTATGGTGTTCCGCCGAATAGACCACTACTCTGGTGGAGGCCCAACGGACCTCCAGCTCATAGTCATCGCTTATGACCTTACTCAGCTCATTGGCTGAGAGAATCGATGCCGTACACCACGATTGGTGATACGCGCAATCACGTCCTCGCTCCGCTGTCTGAATTTCCTGCGTGACGTTTATGAGCCTTTCCACCCTTACCCCCGTTAGCATACGAGGAAGTCTTCTTCCTCTTTGCCCTGAGGCGGGAAACCTCGGTGAACCCTCCCTCACGATTTTGACTATCCTCTTCAGATGATCTGAGGTAAGTAGCTGGATGCCACACGCGGTCAAAGGGCCTCGAGATGTCAAAGAAAGCCCCTGCGACCGCGTGGTTTCTGTTGAAGGCGTCAGTGATAAAGTCGGTCATCCTACGCAGTTGCTGGGTAGTTGAGTGCACTTCCCGAAAGCCAAACTGCTCATCCGGTAGAATATTCTTTTCCCGGAGAATATCCTGCAGTGGCTTCCGGACAAGACGCTCAAAGATCTTCCCGAAGCCCGCCAGGAGAGAGATTGTCCGGATGTATCCGGAACCAACCTCCGTCCCCGGCTTCTTCGGTAGACAGATAATCTTTGCCCTCTTCCAGGCAGACGGAAAATATGAAATCCAGACACAACCGTTTTAAATGGCGGCCAGGAACTGTACTGTTGCGACAGGAAGCTGTCGCAGGACGATGTTGGGGATGGCATCATCCCCGGGAGCCCACCTCAGTCCAAGACGACGAATCACTGCAACGATCTTGCACACCTCAAAGTGAGGGATCTCCGCAGCATCGAGCAAGGGGCCGCGGTCAAGCGTCCCTAATTCTTGAGCGATGTCCTCT
Source organism: Tanypteryx hageni (assembly GCA_028673005.1). Taxonomy (NCBI): domain Eukaryota; kingdom Metazoa; phylum Arthropoda; class Insecta; order Odonata; family Petaluridae; genus Tanypteryx; species Tanypteryx hageni. Next base: position 111,369,532 of record CM054114.1, on the reverse strand, counting down.
TCGACCTCGTGCGACTCTGTTGTGGCAGGGTTTGGGCAGAATACCCCCTCCAGATATTCAGCCATCAACCCGGCTTTCTCCTCTGGAGTCCTCGCAACGGAGCCCCCCTGGATGATCATGGGGTCCCGCTGCTGGGCAACGTAGAGCCTCCTACAGGTTTTCCAGATTGACTGGTCCTCCAGAGAAAGCGTGGAAAGACGGAGTTCCCACGAGTCCGACCGCACGTCTTGCAACATGTCCCGGACCGTTCTGTTGAGGGAGTCTAACTGGATCCTGAGGTTCAACGTACAGTGGCGCTGCCACCTCCGCCGCACGCTGTTACGCAACTTGATCGTCTGTTTGACGACACAAGGCAAAGCAATGCGTATACCCCTGGCTACGACCACCTTCGCGATAACAGAGTCCATGGCCTGCTGGACGGTGGTGGTGAGGAGGTCGACCATACGGTCTGCCTCCCCTCACGTCCTGGGTGGTTTTGGGTCGGCTGGCAGCTTTTCCGCAATGAACTCGCGGAAGTGCTGCTAGGCGGCACGAGCTAGGTCCAGACGCTGCGAAGGTGGTACTTGCATTGACAAGTTCCCCAGAAGTAGCAGGGTCAGATAACATATCGCAGACGGAATGCATGCTAAGGGGCGCCTTGACGTTGTTGATGACAGCAACATCGAGGACGTCCCTTGACGGAAGATATGTGGGCTCAGTTGGCGCGAGCACCGTGAGCCCCTATTCATCAGCAAGATCTTAAGGGCCGCAGGCCCCTCTGATTGGGGACTCTGGAATGCCAACTGGTGGGCTTGGCATTCAAGGCCCCAAGTGTGATCGAGGGGCAACCATTCCCGGCGACATCCAAGACCTCATCTGGATCCCACGCCCTCCCCAGCGAATACTACAAGGAGACCCTGATCCATCCGGTACAGGTCCTGATGTCAGCGAATACAGCCTCCATCGTCCCGTAGTTTTGCGCCGGATGCGGGCGATGTTCCACTGATCGATGAACGAGCAGTGCCGAGCCGCCGCGCCCTGCCCCCCTGGCGGGCTGGCCGACCCTTTCTGCACGATAAATCGCCCATCCAGGGATCTTCCACGCGTCTGCCGGGAGGAGGTGCGTCTCGTTAACGGCAGCGACGATGGCGTGCTTCTCTTGTAGGAACGCCCGAAGTTCTTCCGTCTTCTCCTTGACATCTCGGGCGTTTCGTTTTCGTATATATATATATATATATATATATATATATATATATATATATATATATATATATATATATATATATATATATACGTAAAATAACACAAAAACACAGAAACATCACAAACGTAAAGCTTTCGGAACTACTCCTTCTTCAGCTACAGAGAGAGAACTTATATATATATATATATATAATATTCACTGCAATCTACACAGGTGGCTCCAAGCAGGGGGAGCATGTGGAGTTCAGTCGTGCCGGAGATTGGTGGAGATCAGTGATGCCGTTGATCGATATAGATCGGTGGTCTCATTGCGACGACGAATAAATGTTCGTGATATACAAAATTATCAGGATATTCAAATTTGATGCTCTCGAACGTAATTAGGTTGGTAAGATGGGGTAAAAAAATCATCGATATACATATATTGTTTATAACACAAATTTAAATCTTAAGTTCATTAATATATTCACAAAATGGAGAACCCATTTAATGAACAATGAAAACAAATTTATTTCCAGGAAAATAATGGGATAATGCAGGTCTGACGAATTCATTTATTATGGCAATAAAGAACACAATCTAATTCAGTTCTTAAAAGACAACTTATTGCATTGGTCATGCCCTATCTAAGGTAATCATCTCAGACCCTGTATTTTATGACGTAAAAATAAAAATTTTAATTGTGTTAAAGAAGTTCATTCATTCATTTAAATATTTATTTCGATTGCTATAACCGGCCTCGGTGGTTGCAGGGTAACGCCCTCGCCTGCCAATCCGAAGGTCCCGGGTTCGAATCCCGCCTAGGTGGGTTTTTCTCCACATAGGGCATGGATGTTTGTGATCGTCCTTGTTATTATGTTAATGAGCCCCTTGTAAAAGGCCGTTTACGGCTGTTTAGAGGCCGCATGGAAATAAATAAATAAAAAATAACTTATACATTAACAAGTCTAAATATAATGTACACTTAACATTAACATTGATAGAAAAAACGAGGTCAATAGAATAGAACAAGAAAAACTTGTACATTTTCAGAACATTAACTTTTAACTTATCTTTTAAAATTCAACCTTCCGAGCTTTTATAGCCGCAAAATTGTCGATGAATTGCTGACAATTTATTTCTTTTGTGATTTCATTTTTAATTGCCAATTTCCTAATCTCTGGTCCAAAAGGAAGACCTTAAATATGATTTCATTAGTCTCAACTTGCTGAAGTTTCATTCGCAGAATGCCTCTGTAACGGCTATAGTTAAAAACGTACGCAATTCCGCTTCCAGTTTCGGCTGTGAGTCTTTTGGTGAATATTCGTGAATTAGTTGAAGGAGGCTAAAGCTGTTGCCGTATCGCTAATCGGAAGATTTGGCCGCGCCTGATGTTTGAAGCTTTTAGAAAAATGGGACTATACTAAGAAGAAAAATAATTATAATTAAAACACGCAAAAATAAACCGCGCAAATGGATAAAACTAAAATATGAGGGCAAGCCCTCTTCGGCTCAGTGGTTCGCGGGGGAGGTTACCGCTGGCGGGGCCTCACAACGCGCCTTCTGAGTCGTCCCTATGCTCGCCGTTCCCGGAGGACCGTGAGAAAATACCCTGTTAGGGGCCTGTTGGAAGAGCAGTGGAAGTTTTTCAAGTAAGGCGCTTGCCACTGGCGGGGGCTACGTCCCTTACTCTACTAAAAATCCACGCCTGGACTCTCCGTCTGCCGTTGACACCTACGGCAATCGACTGACTTGCCGCCGTTCACTCTCTGTGAGCCTACCACTGGTGGGAGCTAATACCACAGAGATGAACGTTTCGTCTAGAAGAGACCTGAAAAAGAGAAGATTATTACTGCTATATATATTTATATATATATAATATATATATATATATACATACATACATACATATATATATATATATATATATATATATATATATATATATATATATATATATATATATATATATATATATATATATATATATAAAGTTCCTCATACCTCATATATATACTCTTTCGTTTCACCCCATCCTTCAGAGCAATTTATATTCGAGAGCATCAAAATTGAATATCCTGATAATTTTTTATATCAACCATCACGAGATATCATTTGAAATAATCGATGATGCAATAAACTTCACACCCCACTCACCTCCACGACTCATTATCATGCTGATTACAAATTTCGACTTGTATCCGCTACGCATTTATCTCAGCCGTAGTCCTCAAGGAGCAATGTCAGCTTTCGGCGAGCGCTTAACTTAAGTTAATGGGTTTAACCAATAATGTCTACCTAGCTTCGTGGAAGATCATTTCTAAGATAGTCCTGCCTCGAGAAGGTTCTTCTTCCTTCGAAACAACGCTCCGTGAACTCTCTTCACCATATTCGTGGGCTTGAAGTGCAAATAGCAGTCAGATGTAGGTAATAATTTATTTTTCAATGTTTTGATAAAATAAAACGAGTGAATTGTAATGCGATGGATAATTAGCAATTATTCGTTTCGTATAATAGATGGATCTGAAAACCAAGTTGAATAATTTAAACAAAGTGGTTCCATTCAAAAAATCTTCTAGGAGATTACGTAGAACTTCGTGTTAGATATTACCAAGATTACCAAAGTGTCCACAAAATACGGGGCGACAACGGTGACATACCTCAAAGGTGAAGGCGAAGGGTTTCAGTTGTTTCTTCGAAGACGTTTCGATACAAAGGACTTATCGGGTGATACCATTTCTATTTACAACTATAACCATTGTATAATGAAATTACTTTATAAAGGATTTGAAAATAATAGCCATGACAATGAATTAGTCTAAACAATAACGTCTTCTTCAACGATCCCGTTAAAAAGGTTATCCTGTAATCTTATATAAAATTAAAACTTTTTGATTTTTTATATTACTTATTAATTAGGATTAATTTTAAAACGAGAAAATTTTCTGCTATGACCGGGAATCGAACCCAGGTCTTCCACTTGCTGGGCGGATATTCTACCACTGAACTATTGTAGCAGATAAATTTACTCGTTTCTGAACGTGGATGTTTTCTTGGTTGGGACGGAACTAGCCAAGCTAGTTTCAAACTGCCCCAACGGATATCCTCGAAAAGATATATTAACGAAAACTAAAAGTGGAAGACCTGGGTTCGATTCTCGGTCATAGCAGACATTTTTCTCGTTTCAAAATTAATCCCAACATTACAGCTTATGCCTGTCTGCATAGGATCTTCAGATCGCTTTATTCCATCAACTTATTAATTAGTTGAATATTAATATCCATGATCGTTCAGAGGAGACATGTGGAATAGGAGGACGAAAGAAGAGGTTGAGGAGAATAAAGAGGGAGAATATAGAGTAACTCTACGAAATATGCATTTTAAAATCTACAAAGACGATTTTGCCATTGTCACGTAAAATATTAAATTTATATAAATTACATTAAAAATAAATCAATTTTATGCTAAGAAATTATTTTTAAATCGATATCGTCTCATTCTAAACTCCCGTCTTCACAAATCTACCCTTTACTGGGGACTGCGCCAAAAGGAACGAAACACTTATACTGGTAAGATATTTTTGAAGAATTTAAGTTAAAACATATACGTGTATTTTCTTCAGAATACTCTGTGACCGATGCACGGTTACCAAGCCCACTCTCTTTAGTTTAACAGTCATCATTTTTACGTTTTGCAGAAACGCTCGACACGAGATGGAGCCCAACCATTCCTACACCTATTGATTATGAAAGCTCGGTTACCGAAGCACGTGCTTGGAAACAGCGACATCGAGGGCGAGAGTGATTTGTTTTTCACGAACCTGTCGCTGTCCTTACGACGATATTTAAGAATCAATCTGATCCAGTTTTCCATGTTTACATCGGGTCTACAAAAACTTCACTCAAATGCGTCCGGAATCACCGCCAAATCCTGGGATTTGTTTTCCGAAACTCAAAAAGAAAATATTTCAAATAAAGCGGGCGGGTTCAAAAACGAATATTCGCCCGCGTATGGAGAAAATGCGTCGCCTATTTCTTACGCCGAACCGTCTCCGCAGACTCGATCGCGATGAACCCATCAATCACACGACAGACGTTTATAACCCGGGTGGAAAAAAGAAAAGACGAACGAATTTCCATCATCGTCCTCGGAATGAGAGGAGCATTACTCCCGTGAGGAAGCCATCGCGGAGAAAAAGAGAAAAACGAACAAAATGGAACTATTACCAGGATGTAAAAATGACGGGTAAAGCCATTCCATTTCGGACCGAGAACAAAAGACGCGGGGGATGCCGGAATGAACTCAGAGCGGATTGGGGAAAGGTTGGGAATACAAACGGAGGGAGGGAAAGATCTCCTGGAAGTCATTTACCTCCCTGGGCCGTTTACCTAACGCAGAGCCAATTCCATTTTCATATCGAAACCGCTCCCGCGAGAACATTTAGGACAGCCTGCCTCTTTCCCACTCTTACAATCCCCCCTCCTTCGCACCCCGTACCCTCCCCACTCGTCTCATTCCATCCACGGGAGCCATAAGAGACAGCGAGGGTCCATTACAGATACATGTGCCTCTCGCGGGAAAAACGCAGCAGACGACCGTCCCGCGTAACCTTCGAGGGATGGAGTTCGCAACGAGGCACCAAGGGAAAAAATCTCAAACACCTGGCCAAAAGTAAAATTACAAAGTTGAAACTTTTAACTTAGTTACACTTCTATCGTGAAGAGAAATACCTAACCCATTTAATGACGATCTTCCTGCATTCATTTTTTGTTTTCCTGCGACTTTGTATTAGTTTGAACTAGACATTAGTGTGAGCGACATTGCGACAATTAGCTCTGTGCGTGCTTACTGACCAAAGTTATTTTGAAACATTTTAGTGAAATACATATTATTTCAAATTTTGACGCCAATACTAGAAGGTATATGCAGTATTACACAATACCTTATTTCATGAAATTTCCTTTTGTATTTATTTTACAAGCTATCAAATTTTTGTTGGTAACAAGTAGGAAAAAACAAAAATTTCGTCACATTCATTTAGACTTTAATTAGGTGCCTATTGAGATCCGGCAAGTTTTTATAAAGAATACGTAACTTTGTTCATTTACTATTTTAATTTTTAAAACGTAAGAATATTTGCGCCTTTTTTAGAGAGATCCCTCGAAAAAAAGACCTTTTTGGAATGCCCTCGCAAATTTTCATCAGATAAATATATATAATGTAAATTATTTCTTTCAGGATCAAGAGAAGAACACATTATTTAATAGATTGCAAGAAAAATCTGCACAAGATGTTCAATTTCAGTGTGCACATTTGAAAACTCGCATACTTGAATAAACGTCCAAGGGAAATCATCAAAGGCGATTTCCCAAATTTTAAGTCGATTTACATCCGATTTTAAACAAGGTGGCTATCTTCTCAGCGAAAATTAGATAGATTTCTTAACAAAAATAAGAAGTGGTTGCAGTCGGACGTCATGTTCCCTGTATTTCCACCAACCTCAACATCGCGGTCCGATCAAACTGCAACGGAATTTCATGAGAGATCTAAACGAAGGAAAACGGAGAAGCTGCTATCTGAAGCGTGTCCTTTAGAATTGACATACGCTGCTCAAACGAGTCTTCGTACCGTAGGAAAAGAGAAAGCAAACATCGTAAAAGATATCGTATTTACCCCCCCTGCGGGTAGGGGGATTGAGAATACTCCCGCAGCCCCTCTGCTGGTCGTAAGAGGCGACCAATGAGACGAGGAGCAGACCTCGTTAAAAAACCCCCAGTTTCTGCCAAGGGAAATGTCCAGGTAGTATGTCGGTTACTACCTACGCATAAAGCCACAACATCTGGCTATGAACCCACCCGTGTGTTTGCCGTGCACGGCGACCCGTAAGGGGGAGAAGGGGATCCTGATGGTTGAGCTCTTTGGTTCCGGAAGAAGTCGGATGCTTTGGAAGGGCCATGGAGTAATACACCACTTAGGCCCTGGATTCGCTGTAGACGGGCGGTCAGGTGCTAGCCACACCTGGCCAATCGGCTTCCGTCACGTTTCGGCGTTCCGGTGGCGAGCGCTTTGGGCTATGGAGGTCTGTGGAGGGGGGTCGATGGTGCATGGGGTTGGAGGCCCATGTACGGTGGGTGGAGTGGGAGCTGAGACCTTACCTGAAGCAGGTTGCCTAGCTGCGGGTGCTATATCCTTTGGTTAGCCCTGGCGACCACACCGGTTTGCGGTGTGCCGTCCCAAATGTGTGGCTCCGTGGTGGGTGGGGAGACCAGGGGATGAATTTTCTGTATTTAATGGCGGAACACATACTTCCTCCACCCCCAAAAAGAACCCGTCCAGATGTGGACGGGGGAGATAAGTCGACCTGCACCTGCAGGAACTATCTAATTATGAGATTTGCAAACGAAGGCGAGAACCTTATTAAGGTCTCTCCCTTCCTAATACAAAAGGTCCTCTCGGGAGCAATCCCAGGGGACCTAGAGTCTGTTAAAAAATTAAGGGCGGAACACTATTAATAAAAACAAAAAATGATAAGCAAAGTGAAGTGCTGCTGGCTTTGAAGAAGCTGCATGACATTCCTGTCACTGTGGAGCCGCATAAGACTTTGAATACCTCCCGTGGGGTCATATCTTGCTATGACCTTCTCTATGTCGATGTCGCAGAGATTACGAGGGAGATGGCTCCCCAAGGGGTCATCAACTGTCGTAGACTAACGACAAAAAGGAATGGTGAAACCATAAACACCACCTCTGTGGTTCTCACCTTTTCGCTCGACAAGCTTCCGGAGAAGGTCAATGTAGGGTATGAGAAATGTCCTGTACGTCCGTATATACCAAACCCAATGCATTGCTACAAGTGCCAAAAATTTGGTCATGTTGCACCAAGGTGCAAGGGCGAAGCCATCTGCCCAAAATGTAGCAAAGCTGTGCATGAGGGGGAGGTATGTGCCTCACCTGTACTTTGCGGCAATCGCGAGGGGACACACCCAGTCTACTCGCGAGATTACCCCAAAGTACAGGAAGAACGCAAGATCGTAGAGATCAAGACGATCGAAAAAATTCCGTATTTCGAGGCACGGAAGAAGTACAGGACCCTGATAGCGCCGACATTTTCAAAGTCTTATGCGGAGAAAGCAGCAACTCCGAAGAAAATGGTCACCTGTTCTACCCAAACCGAGTGCGAGGCAGAACATCCGCAGGGAAAAGAGCAAAAAAATAAACGGGAGATTGAAACAAAAAAAAGGAAATAGAAAAGAAAAACTTAATACCAAAAAAACAGACAAGAGACAAAAAAGAAACCACCTCAATGGAGGTGGAAATCACCTCTGGTGCAGAGACTCTCCAAAGAGGAGTCAGTTACCAAGACCTAAACCCAGGCCACCAGTGGAATCCCATGCTGACAAGCGTGGGAAGACACCACCACCTGGTCCCTCCAGCAAGGGTCCTCTCTCCACTGAGGTGGAGATGGAGGAAGAAAGCTTGAACGAGGAAGAATTGCAAGCCCTCCTCGCACAACGGTTTAAAGGGAGGAAGACAAAGCTTACACGCTAAGCTTCGCTCCACGTGAACGATGCATTTACTGTCTTTTTTACAGATTTTATGGTTTTTATGCTTATTTTAAATTTATTTGAAATGCTTACAGTTCAATGGAATTGTAACAGGTATTTTAAACATAAGGCGGAGCTTGATATTTTAATAAACAATTTTAACCCATACAGTATATTTTTACAGGAGACTCATTTTAAAAGATCTGACAAGGTTTCACTCAAAGGTTTTAAAATATTTCGCGAAGATGACCTCAGCGGTCGTAGGGCACAGGGAGGCGTCGCTGCGGCCATCCGGGAGACTCTTTACACCTCCCAGGTGGATTTGCAGACACCGTTTCAGGCTGTTGCAGTTACGGTTGCCTGTCCAGAGCACATCACTTTTTGCAATGTGTACTTTCCGTGACAGAAAGAACCCTTGAGGACCTCATCCGCCAGCTACCTCGGCCATTCATTCTTTTAGGAGATTTCAATGCCCATAGCCCTCTTTGGGGAGACACTATGGGAGATTATAATGGCCGAGGTCGTATTTTAGAAAATTTTTTAAGCCATCCCGATCTGATTTTAATCAATGATAACGAAAAGACGCGTTTTAATTCTTATAATGGTGAATACTCGGCCATTGATCTTTTTATATGTACAAGCACTATTGCTCCCATTTTTAAAATGCACGTTCACGATGACTTATGTGGAAGCGATCACTTCCCCCTTCTCATCCGGAAAAGTGATTTTTTAAACAATTTTAATTTACCCCCTAAATGGGTCTTGAATAAATCCGATTGGGGTTATTTTAAAAACATTTAAAAAATTTGTTATGACCCTGCTCTTAGTGCTGCAGCGAATGTTGACGCTGCTATGGATGCAATTATTCACGCTGCAGAGGTAAGTGTTCCACGGTCTGCCAGCAAGTCACGTTGCCCACCTGTGCCATGGTGGAACGATGAATGTGCTCAGGCTATCCATCAAAGGAAGAAGGCACTAAAAATTGTTAATAAGTATCCGACGAGCAGGAATTTGTCGGCTTTTCGTAAATTAAGATCGAAAGCTCGACACGTCATAACTGCCGCAAAACGATAATTCTGGAGGAAGTATGTGTCCTCAATCAATTGTAGGACACCCATCGCACAGGTATGGAGAAAGGTTAGGAGTATTTCCGGGACTGCTCACCTTCCTCATGTCCCAGGGGTGAAGGCAAGCATCTGCGCTAGAGATTGCGGATGTATATTGTATATGTATATTGCTGCAGTAAGCAGCAGTGCTCAATACACAAGCGCTATTCTTGATGTTAAATGCAAAATAGAACGTCTTAGTTTAGACTTTAGGTCAGGCAATGTGAATGCCCCGTACAACGACCCATTCACTCCCTGGGAACTTCAGTCTGCCATAGCAGATTTGAAAGATACGGCTCCAGGAATGGACGCCATCCACAACGCGTTCTTACGTAACCTTCCTGGAGCTGCCATGAGTAATCTTCTGCATACGTTCAATCGTATGTGGAGGGACGGTGAGTTCCCAGACAGGTGGAAAGAATCAGTGGTGGTACCCATCCCTAAGCGGGGAAAGGACAACTCTGTCCTCGGAAACCATCGCCCGATATCCCTAACATCCTGCCTGTGCAAGCTGATGGAAAGAATGGTAAAGAAGAGGGTAGTTTGATGTCTTGAAAGCCAAAACCTTCTTTCCGAAATTCAGTGTGGGTTCCGTCGCCATAGGTCTACCATAGACCATTTGGTGCGGATTGATAACTTCATCCAGGAGGCATTCGTTCTTAGGCAACACGTGGTTGGTGTCTTCTTTGACTTGGAGAAGGCATATGACACCACATGGCGGCATAAAATTTTAATTACCCTCCATAAGTGGGGTTTTAGGGACAATCTGCCCATTTTTATTAAAAACTTTTTATCGGGACGTGTTTTTAAAGTAAGAATAGGAAATAATTAATCCAAATTTTATTCACAAGAAAACAGAATTCCCCAAGGTCCGTCCTGAGTGTGACACTTTTTGCCATAGCTATAGATGATGTGGTTGGATGCATACAAACACCTTGTTTTAAAGTTCCTGTCTTTAACCAAAAATCCATGGGTAATTCTTGAATAATATTTAAATTCTAATATTCGTCAGAACTGTAATAGAAACAAAAAAATTGCGTTATAAAAAAGACTGCAACACACAAAAGTAAATGTGAAAGAAAAGTACTAAAAAGTGTCGATAATGTGAAAGCAATTGTAATAAGAATGATTTACCAAAATGTTCAGTAACAAAAATTAAACTGCGAAATAAATACTTAATGTAATTATAATAAGAAATAATTTTATAATTATTATAAAATAGAAATTATAATAAAACAAAAACGTTCAGTCACAAAATTTACGCGAGTCAATTCAAATCTATTATAATAAAACAGTCAAAAGTGCTAATAAAGGCTTATAATAATAATAAACTTACATATTTAAGCAAAAAATAATACAATGATATGTTAAATAAACAAGTATTGTCATGAAAAATATCTGTTCAGCTGGCAAATGCCGACGTCCGCTTACTTTGGCAGATTGCTAACAACTGACTTGTAGTGGAAGCACGTTGAGGCAGGTACGGTGAATAAATCCCCAGTTGTAGGATCGGGTATGGTGACCCGACTTTACGAAGTGGTTACACACCTTAGGCCTCGTCGGTACCTTGAAGACCTTGTCTTGGACGGGCGCCCCTACAAGGCGTCTCCGATATGCCTATCTGACCTCCGTCCTCGGTGTGTAGCACGCGCGCATCGCGGACTTCTCAGGGATGACGACCATCTCTCTTCGTGGCATGAGGTTTCGGATTGGAAGGGCCAGTTACTTCTTTGAGACACTACATTTCAACAACACAGTTGTCAGCGGAGCGAGCTGTCTCGTGGCTTTCCTCGCCCTCCAAAGGGAGGTGGAAGTGCGGGTGTTTGTGTTCAGGCTCCCATTGCTGCACCCGCTGAGGAACCTGCACATCGTCTTCTTGGTTGGTCGTGTCCCTATATTGTGGTACACGACATTCTCCTAGAACCCCTAACGAAAATATCCCTACGGAATATCTTGAATATCTGGAAGTCCGCAGCGGGGGGTTGAATCAAGTCCTCAGCTTCTGCATTATCTCCCAGTCCATCGTATTAAGGCTCGTCTTGGTGACCACCGAGTACCGGCATTAGAAGTCGCTCCGTTGCAAATGTCAGGTTTTGAGGGAGTAGATCTTTTGCCACGGCGCTGGATGGCTCTCGTCTTTGGCGTGTATGCCTTTGCGGAGCGATTGCAGCAGCTCTATCGAGCCTGGTCGATCTTAGTCCCCGGGGTTGTAGAGATATTATACTCTTTTTTATGAACTTCACCTGAGATAAATTCGTGTATTCAAATCCGAAATATAAATGTATATTAATGAATTTGGGTCAAAAGTTTTACATGATAAAAGTATATGACGTCTATTTATGAAAAATATTTAAACCGTTTTCACGTTTTGGTAATTTAATTATATTTTAAAATTTAAGAACAGATCGACTGCGCACCTAGTGACAACAAGCGGCAGGAAAATGCAATATATCTGTGAAAACAAACAACGCCATATTGAGTTTGATTGTAAGTTCAGAGTTGTTTAAATTAGCTTCATAGAAATCCCGGACATAAAAAGAAAAACTATCCATGAAACGGAGGAAGTAAGGCTAGTGAGATTAACGAGGCAAAAAGAATACTACAAGAAAAGAAAGGGAAACATCGGAGCAGAGAAAGAATAGATTGGAACGAATGAAAAACAAGGCAAAGACAGAAAGAGAAAATGAAAATAAAAAAAGCTTCTGGAACGATTAGAAAAGTTCAAAGGAAGTTATGAATTTTGTGAAAATAAAGAAACAAAAGAACAACGAGAAGCAAGTTTCGTTAAGCTGAGGGAAAATCAATCACGATTTTTGGCAAACGAAACTGAAGGCGATGTAAACGTATACATAAGTTTAAATCAATATCCTACATCTTAACAATTAAATTCTTACTGAAAAATATAGTAGTTTTACGACTGACATTCATAAATTCGCCGATCAAATTTGTTGTGTTTGCAAGAAACAATGTTATCAATTCCTGTGTAGCTACTACTCATTATTTGTTTTAAGGAACAATAACAGAGTTAATTTGCCACTTGAGCTTATAGAGCCAGAAAGACGTTAGTTATGTAATCGATGTAAAACATTTTACCAAATTAATCCAAAAGAATGCCCGTCAAGAGATTTCTAGAGTAATATGGATCCTGAAATTATATCAGAAGAATTATTAAGTTTGTCAGACGTATAAAAACGCTTGATTTCCCGTGAAATTCCCTTTATACAAATTATAAAATACAATGGCAGATTTTCCACCGTGGGTTCGGGGGTAAAATAGGCCCACCCACGCGTTGGCCGTGCTTGGCGACCCGTGTCGGAGGGAAGGGGGAACCTGGTGGCTTAGGGGACCTTCCTTGGGGGAGAGGCGACCCCAACACTCCACTTTGGCTCTCTCCTCTCTCCTAGACGGGAGGCCGAGAACTAGCCCATTCCCGGTCAATCGGCTCCTGGCGGCTGGGGAGCTTGGCGGCCCTTTCAGCGCACGCCAGGTCGGGCGAGTCGTGTTCCGGCCGTCTTGTTTTCGACAAGAAAATAGTACACGGCTGTATCTTCCGATAGTCCTGGCGCTCTGTGTCGGCTTGCGGTGCATCTTCCCCTTGTTGAGCTCCGTAATAGGTGGGAAGCCGGGAGATGAAAAATTAAAGGTTTTAGTGACCAAAAGGTGGTCGCTGCCCGCCGCCTGAAAACCAGGAGAAATCGCAGCTTAAAGGACTCGAACAGCATAGTCCTAACCTTCTCCACGACTAAGATTCCTACATCCGTCTATGCTGGCTACGAGTCGACCCCTGTAAGGACATTTATTCCTAGACCTATGAGGTGCTACCGCTGCCAGAGATATGGCCACACATCTCCCTCATGCAAAGGAGCGGAACTCTGTGGAAGATGCTCTCTACAGAAGCACGAGGGAGAATGTGCAGAAAAAGAAAAATGCGTCAACTGTAAAGGTGACCATCCTGCTTGGTCCTCCTCTTGTCCTATCTTTAGGGAAGAAAGGGCCATTCAGGAGATAAAGATCACCAAGCGGGTTTCCTATGGTGAGGCTAGGAAGAAATATAAGATCACGCAGCCAATGATGTCTGGTCCTTCCTATGCCAAAATAGCTTCTAAGTCCGTCGTCACCAAGGACGTCGCCGTACAAACAAACATTCCATCAGTTTGTGGCCCCTGCAAAGGCGTATTTGTATCTTTTAATCATCGAATTCTAACTAAGGAAAATGCAGCGCCGGCAAAGAAACTTTATAAGGCCGTCACTACAAAGGTGTTTGACGATAGTGACTCGTCATCCGAAAGCTGCTCTTCCCCAAGGAAGGCCAAGCACTTCCTGAAGAAGAAAAGCCCTCGCGAGTGGGAGGTAGAGGAAGACTTGGTGTCCGATTGCATCATGGACGCCGAACCCTCAGATCTTGCCGCAGGGTATATTAAGTATATTAAGAAGCCCAAGCAGAAGGGGAAGAATAAAATTAAATTGAAGCGGTGATCCCAATGGCTGCAAAAATAATCCAGTGGAATTGTAATGATTACCGAACGCACTCCGCCGAGCTGCAGCTCCAGAAAGCAGCAATACTCTGCCTGGAAGAAACACACCTTCGTCCGGAGCATACCACCACCTACTTGATGAACCACTACCATTTTTGTCTTCGTTTTCAGACTCTTGAGGTACACTTAATTCAGCGAAATCAACCTCTTCTTCACTAGAATTATCACTACTGGAATCCACATGCAATTCACTGTCTTCTATTTGATCCTCAAGTAATCTGTCAATTTCATATCTCGAAAACTAACCACTATTACTGCTCTCCATCTTCGAACAGGGGTGTCTCGACTTCCTCTCACAAAAGTAATCTCTTGACTGAGAACTAGGAAGCAATATAAGATGAGATGCCTGACTCAGGAGTAAGACTAGACAGATACCGTGCTAATATACACAAAAGGAGAGTGAAACAGTCCCTCGAAATGCTTACGAAGCAGGCCTGCTCGGGCCATCCAGACGAGAGATAAAAAATATTTTTGAGGGTTTTTTTAGCTTTCTGAGTGCCTATTCATGTGCCGAAGGATATGTTTACGAAGCTGAATCCCTCTAGGAGACAATGCTGTTCTTTGATTCTCCGATAAAGCCACTAGCTTGGCCGAAAAAATAAAAATAAGACGAAGCGCGCCGGAACGTTCAGTGCACGTTCAACCGCAGATAGGGCCTCCCTGCCGCTGACGTACAGCGTACTGAGAACCGCGCATAGGGGTGGATAATTTTCATGAAATAAAATCATGGACCTCTTTAAGAAAGATATATGGTATATGCTGATTACAAGAATTTTTCAGGGTATTTATTGTGTAGTAAATAATTTAATCAACATATGCCATGCGTCTTTTTTAAAGAGATTATATCTAATAAAAATTTTGCTTAAGATTCAGATATTTTCTGGGACCCAAAAATTTATTTTATACTTTTTCAGTACCCTTTATAAAAAGAGTGTAAATTTAAAAAGTTGTTTAAATATAGTTTTATTTTTATAGTGTTATTCAACGGCGATCATCTTCATCTTCATTCCTTGGACGGGAAACACCACTTCCTGAGTCGCTCTTTGTTCGCCTTGCCTGCGTACGCCGTTCGCTGCTTTGTGCGAAGTCCGCTTCACTGGACAACTTTCCCAGTGACCTCAGCATCCCGGCGTTGCGAGTGACGAGGTCAAGGCCAACAGCGTGCTTTAGAAGTGGTTCTCAAACTTTTTATCTTGCTGCTCCATAAATATAAATAAAAAGATTGAGGCTCCCCAAGCTCGTCAAAATATATTAAAAATTTTATGTAGCATTTTCAAACAATGAAAATTTGATTGTAATTCTAAACGTACTCAATTTTTAAAAAGATGTGCGATTATATGCAAACTTAGTTGAATGTATGGTCGCCATATTTAACAAACGGAAGGAAATTTTTAATGTTGCTGTAATTTTCTGTTTTAAAATAGTGGATATTACAAAGCGTTTTCCTTGCTTATACTGTGAAACGATTCCACTGGGTCACGCTGACTACCGCGAATTTGACATTATCATTGTTTAGCTCACTATCACATTCAAAACGGTGACCCTTCATTTATTGTTAACGTCCGATAAGAGAAAAATATCTGTATTTTGGGTGGTATAAGCAGCAGGGGGCCACGGTGTATTTGGTGGTTGTAATTGTAGAAGAGTAAATTAGTGTAATGTGGGTAGTTTTAAATCAGGGGCCTTTGATGTACGTTTGGCGGTATACGTTGTAGGGGAATAACAATTTTTTCCGCAAGTTCTGTGGTATACGTGCATTGTGTAATGTTTGTTCTTGAGAGTTTTTAATTGGTGTGGCATATGATAAGCCTAAAGATACTTTTCTTACGCTTTTCATTCCGTTTTGCCCGGCAATGAAAATAAATGGTATACGGGGAATGAACACCTTCCTAAAAAAATTAAAAGTTTCATTGTACATTACAGCCTCTATGATGTATTTTCCTGTTCGGCCAATGTATACTTTTGTACCATTCCGAGAATTAAGGATTTCTCTGTATGAGTTCTGGTTCCTAATTAGCTAAAATGAGCTTAAAGAGATAACTATGTCAGTAAAAAGATGGTATCCGTCCGAATTACCTTTTTTTGGTACTTTCAAAAAGTTTTTATTTTCGGAATTTCTCCCTAATTGGGACCCAACGACAGGCTTTAGGCATTTCAGGATCCTAGATCAAGCTGTTCGGGCTGAAGATTTTCATCAGTCGGTCAGTAACAACTGTCCATATATTTTGGAAATTTAACAACTACTTTAGTAAGTGGGGCTTTCCATTGAGTATGTGATCGAGTTTATTCAACATAAAAAATGTCTGCAACTACGGCAGAACAGAAATGTTCGTGTTTTATCAGGGATCTGTTTAACTCATGTAATACCGTATTTTAACTCCAATTAAAAAAAATAACGATGAAACGTTCATTCAATCGATCACGTGATAATTTTTCTAGTTTTTCTTCCTTCTCTCGTTATAAATGCTAATAATAATTCATATTCTTTTCCACAACACGGAAGCATTTGTTTATTTAACAAGGGGTCGTGTTGCTACCATGATGGAGATTACAAAATGTATTAATATGTTATTACGCATTTGAACTCGTCTGAACAGACAAAAATATTCGTTTATTTTTATGAGGATTTAATGAAAAGTTACAGCACAAGGCCAATTACACTGAATATCAATAACGATTTAACAATATTGAAATAACAATAACAACAACAAAGACAATCACATACAACCATGACCAAGGCGGGACTCAAATCTGCGACCCTAGCATTGGGAGCCAGACGCGCTAGCCACCCCTCTGCCGAGGCCGTCATTACATACGTACATTATTCGGGAAATTCCGTATTTATAAACGCCGAAACTGAAACTTATAGCCCGTTGTTGCGTCACTGGAAGCGGAAGTTGCATACTTACCTTTCGTTTCTAAATATATATGATATACGGTTCCCGCACAAAATTTTATTGCCTCATCTTTAAGAAGTGGTAGCGTAAATTAAACTGTTGCTCGAAATATTGAGGCCAATAGATATAAATATATTTTCTCTGTACTGTAACGCACAGCCATTTAAAGATGCTAGAAAATTGCTTAATGTTTGAATTTTCATCGCATCTACTTCACCGAGTGTCTAAATTCTTCGTCGTAAAAAATTACCTTCGAAATTTTTATTAGACATCTTCTATTTCGAAGCGCTAGTTGTTTAGCTTGAAGCGACACAAAAAGGTGACAGTCGAAGGAAATGGTCGTGCTGAGAACGGACGACAGGTCTCTGGTAGGTGGACCAGGTAGGGTGGGTAAGGCGGCCTGCGGAGAGGGGGGGGGGGGTGAAAAGTCGGTTTGGCAGGATTGGGCGTCGAAACGCGCCTGGTACAAATCGCGTCCAGAATGGCCTGCCAAACCCCAGAATCCCATGGAAGAAAAAAGCGAATCGGGAGAGAAAAGGGAGGGGAAGAGCAGATGGCTGCAGTATCTGCTGTGACAGTTTATTTGGCTCGCGAGCGTTTTGTCAATTTATCGGAGAATTCGGATCAAATCGGCTTTGTCGATCGTGGGAGTGACTGAGGGAGGGGAGTGCATGGTATGCCAGGATTCCAGTCTAAGGAAGATAGACCGTAATAACAGTAACTTCGTAATTGTTGAGGAACAGCTGCGGAGTTTTTTTTGTTGTTTGACGTAACTGGTTCTTGCATTTTGCATTACATAAGATATTATCCAATAATGTCGAGGAGGCTGTTTGTTCGATTCTTCTCTCTCTATCTCTCTCTCTTTCTCGCACCTTGCCGAATAATTTTCCGTGGTTGAGAATACGTATAAGTAACAGAAAAACAACGCGCGCGAATTATTTTCAGGTTTTCTGTTTTGATTATTAAATGCTAAAGGAATGGAAATGTACGCAAACATCTGGTTGATGGTATTTTTTATCCATGTGCCACTTATAAATGGTCCAACTGTAACGAACCTGCGGTCTTTGCTTTTCTAAATTTGCGTTGAAGAGTGATCCTGTGCGTGTAGTGACATTTATATATTATTTAACAAATTTTTTGATGTATTTATTTTTTGAATAGATCATTGCATTAATGTTTGTTAGGCGCTAAGCTTCGCTGGTAGTACCGCTTATTTCTTCAGGCAATGCCGTTTATTGTCTTCCATTACCCTATATCGGTTGCACGTAGAAAGGGCGAAACAATTAGGGCGAGTGCCAAAAAGACAAAATGAAATTCAACTCTGACCTTGGGCAGTGAGTTCAACATGGTCAAAGTTAGTCGCAAAATTTAATGATTAATTATCTTTCCATTTCTTAATCCTTGTTAAACCTAAAATCATAATATCTTCATGACTACTTTTCAATGCTCTTCGGACTTTCTAAGGGGAATTTAGCTGTCCATTTGTTTCTCGTACCACTCTCACAAAATCCTCTTTTTTACCAGGATTGATGAAGGCTCATACCTTGTAAAACAATTATCAAAAATCACTAAATTACTTGGTGGGTCATACACAACAGACTACATATTTAGTACAACCCTAGTTCCTAGTGGGCCATTTGGTTTATCTTCGTTTACTTCTTTAACACAATATGAAGAACAATTATAACGATACCGATTTCCCCCATTTATTGCGAAAAGTTTGTCACCGAATCTTATTATTTTCGATCTGATAATAATAGCGGACAATCATTTCATTTGTCGATAAGTGACTAGGAAACATACCCCACGCTTGGAATTCTTTATTATTTGGTCTAATTTTGAATGTTTCATAATTTTTATTATCCTTTTGTCTACAATGCAACAATTTATGAGCCAAAATTTTGACGTCCTCAAATGAGGACGCTGGGTGCTAATGGATTAAAATGAACAAGAAGTGAAATGTAAAATTCCGGTAATGTTAAACTTGAAACAGAAGTTATGTGCAATGCCTCTCAGGAAATCCTATCTATCTCGATTTTCATAATCCTTAATCAAATCTTCATGCGGTTTAAATGTATTCCGGTAAATATGTCGGCTTTGAGAGGGTTTTTGACCAGCAGTCCATTGCTAAATTTTCATTTAATGAAGATTCTGATAAGACATATCCCTACCGAATGCACCCACTACCAAGGTATGCGAAACAGTCTTTCGATGCAAGGCCAGCTTAAAGATGTTCTGGGTGATGACCCTGTTAAGATAGACATGGTTTTAAAGTTCCTCAGGGAAGCTAAATTGCTTCCATACATTTAAATAATTTTTAACATTACATTTTTTCTATACACATTACCTGTATACAATTTTTAAAATGTAATATACATATTTTATCAGTTTTTATCTCTATTAGTAAGGAAATATAATAACTTTTATTGTATTACTGATTTGAGTATGGTGTGAAATGACCTTGCTGTCGACACACCTTATAAAATCAACTCTACTACTGCTATGAAGATTCTGCTTATTTTCATAACCATCTATGAATTTCGAAAATGTTGGGTGACTTGATCCAGGTGTTTTCATAGATGTGACATTATGAACCTGGGTGGATGATACAATTGCGTCTTCAATTTTTCCAGCTGCAAAACAATGGTTTTATTTATTATTTAAATTGAGATGAAGCTTGAATGCTACATATTACCATATTCAAGAGAAATCATTTCTTCAATGTTTGACCAGAAAAACATCACTTATCATTTTTTGCTTTGAAAAATAATCGACCATCAACATTTTAAGTTTACAAAGGTGTATATGGCATCTGTATTTTAATACAAATAAAATAATAATTGTTACTTGCTTTTAACTACTATAAAAATTAATATATAATATTCCATTCATTTCAGGTGTTTGAAATGAATTGATCTGTAATACAGAGCCCAACAGTACGCGTCGCATCTCTCACAGCCTTATACTGTCTCATAAAGTGAATAAAATGTCTTAAACGAATAAAACTAGATATTTGAAATCTTGCTCACGTAATAATAAGAATATGACTCACTATTAAAATTTTGCTGTATTCGGACGAACCCTTTCGTAATTATGTACCGGAAAAGTGACGCCTTCCGTCTCAGAGCTCTAAAATGGGGTCATTTTTCATTCTCACCCCAAAAAAGTCCCCTCCATAAAATCCAAATACATACTTCAAAGATACCCTCATTTAACGCGGCATTAACAGGCTACACGTTGGTATGCTTCTCATCAAAATCCATTTAGTCATTTTTGAGATATGTAGCCTCAAACTCGAGTCGACAAACTTGTGGTGCCGATAGTAGGCGTGAGCTACCCTAGAGTCGTTCCTGACGGGGAAGCCGCTCCTGATTCTTACAATGACCCTGCTCTCCTCCTTTCTCGGTCGCGGCTCCCTCAAGGCATGAATGGAAAACGTCGAAAGACTGCGTCATTCACAATAAATATTATTTCTTTGTGTTGCAATAAACAGAAGTTCCAAATTTTACTGCTAAGACTTGTAATTATCCTTCTACGAATTGCAACAGTAACGAAGGTAATACTGGGTACTGTTAAATCTGCTAATTTTCCTCTCGATAAATTACAATATCAATACTTTTTATGCTTTGAGGTAGCCTTGTTTTCGTCCTCCCCGCCCCCACAGTCGGACCCTTCACCGCGGCGGAGTACGACCGCGCAGCAGACGCCTTCGCCGAGGGAGCAGACTTGGCCTTGAGGAGGGCCGGTGCAGACTTGGGTGCCGATTTCGGCACCTTTTACTGCTGACCCTCCTCGTAACTCTCGAGCGCCTCGAGATAAGCCTTATGCGAGGACTGGTGGTCACCCTTGCAGTTTGCACACTTGGCCGGCTCCGCGGGTAGCTTAGGGCAGCCAACACCCCTGTGCGGACCCGCGGCACGCATGTGACGTGTGACCCAACCGCTGACAGTTAAAGCACGTCAGCGGTCCGCGGCTGCCGCGGAAGTGCTCTACTTTGATCGAGCACCGGCACACCTTACGGATATTGCACAGGAAAGGAGCTCTGGGAGGACCTTTTTGCCCTCCTGGATAGCCGTCATTTGGCGGACGTTCCGGACCACGAACCCCTTCGCAGTCAGGTCCGCCGACACGTACTCTGGCGTATAGCTTCTCCCAACTCCAGAAGCTGGGTGTGATACTGGACGCCAGCGTCGTCCAGTACCTTGGTGGCTGCCTTATGGTGGTCCGCCGAATGGACCACTACTCTGGTGGAGGCCCGACGGACCTCCAGCTCATAGTCATCGCCAATGACCTTGCTCAGCTCGTTGGCGATGACCTTATGAGTCACGATGCCGTACAGCACGATTAGTGATACGCGCACTCGCGTCATCGCTCCGCTGCTGGTATTTCCGGCGTGACCTTTTTTATGAGCTTTTCCACTGTTATCCCCGTTAGCATTCGAGGAAGTCTTCTTCCTCTTTGCCCTGCGGCGGGTAACCTCGGTGAACTTTTCCTCTTGATCATGACTATCCTCGTCGGACGATCCGAGGATAGTAGCCGTGCGGTCAGCTAACGAGGCGTCAGGGGGCCGACGTCCTTCGTCACAGCAATTTATTGTTTGCCACGTGTACCCTCCGTGGCATCCATTGCCTCTGGGGCAGCGGATTTTTGGCCCTGCAAAGGGCCGTTTTCCACCGCCACGCTCGGGACCACTGCTACCCCTAAGTCCGATGCAGAGGACAGCAGGACGTCCTCCGCACTACCCGGAGGGACAGAGGCGCCGATGGGGGCGATATTGTCCTCTGCCAGAAGTGGCAATAGGGGAACTGGGGCTGATGAACCCCTTTGCACTCTTCCGGAGGAGGCCTGTGCAGAACATCCCGTCTTGGTTGAAGGGCCAGCCTCTTCGACCTCCAGGGCGGCAGTAACTGGAGTCGATCTAGCTCAGAAGGCTAGTCCTGGCAGTTGAAGACCACCAAGTGAGTAGAATGGGCTAGTTAGCCTTCCCCCGGCAGCCACAACCAAGCAAGATGGAGCGAGAATCTCCAATTCACAGCAAACCGCGCTAGGGGCTTGCTGCAAACAAATGACTATCGCAATGGCACGTAAAGCACGTAAGTGCGTCGAGTTTGGTCGTACTATTGTAAGTAGCCAATCACAACTCAGGGCTCTCGGCGAGCATTCAGATGGGGTAGTATTTCCCCGCCGACTAATGATCACAAACAATGCTGTAGTAAGAACAACGCTGTGGAAAATATCCAACAATGATTAGTAGACCGTACACAATCGAAGCATTGCTTTTACTCACGATCAACCGATCCGACATCTTGTTTCTCAACTAAAGCCAGTATCGATAAGTGTCAATAGGTGGTAGGTGTCATCATCATGCCATTTTTTATAAGCAAAAAATCGGGGAATTAGTTACTTATGAAACAGTTCTTATATTCTGTAATTTATACTTTTTTCATTTTTTGTGAATTATCGTGGCACAATAGTTCTCTTAACTTAAAATCTCCAATTCAACATAGTAAAAATAGAAAACGATAACTAGAATCCATTTTCTAGTTGATTTTATACAGTATAAGTGTCCTTAATTATTCGGTTGAACCAATGTATTCATAAATCTAAGAAACAAGTAACATTTGTCCATTATTATGTTAAATTCATATCTTTGCTTCCCCTTGCCCAATTATCATCATCTCTCTCAATAATAGACTATTGCAGTCGATTTGAAATATTTTCAATCTTTCGTATCCGTAACTTTCCTGATCAATATGAAATGAAACTATATTACACTAATTACCAGTAACAATTTTAGTTGATAGAAGCGTATTTGTTTTTCAACTTTTGTAAATCCGAGATATTTTCTCGTTGCAATGCGATATAACACTTTCCATATCACGGTAACCTTTCCATTAATATCTATTATGAAGTACATAACTTGATATTGGAAGCTTTTGATGTCACCACGACTTTGATGCAACAAATTGCGATATTGATAAAAGAGTAATGACTTAGTTACATACTTTTTTCGCGTATTCCACACCGATTTTAGGCGTGGCAAATAACGCAAAAGAAGGAAACCCATGGCCAACGACCTCCGATCATCCCTCTCCGAAACAGATGACGTGCGATTATTTTTTCATTATTTTTTTGCGTTCGGACGACGGATAAAACGACCGCCACGACCAAGCTTTCGACTATCGGCGAGAAATAAAAAAAGAACGGACCAGGAAAAAGGCGCTGGAGAGATTATGATCAATCTCTGGTCGCCTAAGGCTTTCTCTCGTATGATTCCGACTGGTAAAAAAGGGGAAGGGGGAGGATGCGGGCGCGATCGCGAGTTGGGAAAGGGTTTGCTCGGGTTTTCGATATCAACTCATCACTTCTCAGCCGGAGGGCTTCGAGGCGAAAATGGTTCTCCCGAAACTTTCGTTTTAATGCTCGCCTTTATCCCTCCCTCTCCAAAAAAAGAGGCGGCGGACACGGGTATCGATCTTTGTTTTTTTTATGGGCCGTGCTGGGAAAAGAAGTGGGAAATGCATTATGCTCTATTTTTGCTGGATGCTCGGTTCTTTCGTCGTTGGAGTCAGGGGGAGGGAGAACTGCATTGTTGCGGGGGATTCGGTGCCGTAATTAAGATTAAAAGTAACAGTGGAGGAAACGAATCGCTGTCGGAAAAAGAAACGGACTGAGGATTCTGGATGAGTTTTTTTTGTTCGTGTTTCACTATAAATGTGGGCCATATTGATTTCGGTGAGAAAATGACTCGTGAGGGTTGTTATCCATTAGTTTAGTTTCAAAAGCTTAATTTTCCTCTTTCCGCAGTATGCGGAGTAAAATTTTTTAAATTTATTATTCACTAAAAACTTGAAATGGTTTGTAGTGAAATTTGGAGGTAGAATTGAAGTGGTTGTCTCACTCCAATACAAAGGTATGACTAGTAAAGGAAATAATGTAATTAGCTATGATCGGTAAGCTTGCAAATAGATTTATTTCGGAACGGATAAATAAATTAATATTGGAATTACATAAATTATTTTCATACCATTGATGATCAAAAATTAAATAAAAAAGCATATTTGTGAAGCAAATGTGGAGTATTTATCTCGAATCCCGCAGTGGGAAGTTCATCCACGTCATCAGTCGTTAAGAGCATCTACCGGTGAAGCATTCTGTTTAATTTTTGATATTGCTAAGAATCTGAAGATAAAGATGTATCATGGAAGGAGGAAGGTAAGGAGGGTATCCACCTGCTACTGTGGGAGGGAGTTCCATTGGATGGCACGAAGGTCCTAACGGAGCGTTACTATCATTGCGCCTGGGCTTTGCTGGGCCTTATACCCCACGTGGGGGCCAAGATTCCTATATTGCTCTTCTCCCGAGAGAGACTTTATCTGAATCCCTTGAATGTGGAACACAGTGCCTCCACGTTCTTTATTTTGCGCCCGGCCTGTCATCAATGTGCAGGGAGATGTACTTGGAAAACTTAAATCGGTGTCCGTTTTACTGGGTATAGAAGATTTTGAAGGTTAGATGTCATGTTGGTTGGTAAAAAGACAACATTACATGTATATAGTTCTTAAAATATTATGCTAGGTTGGGCCGGAGAATCTTTCGCAAACAAAAAGATTTTCCAATTTCCATAATAGAATTTTCTGATCAATAATTCTTGAAATGTTGCCCTTAAAATTTTCACGTCTGCATAGGATATTTAGATAGCTTTATTCCATCAATAGTTTATGTGGACTGAAAATTAAAAATATATGAATGACATTATACGTAGTATGTTTCAGAGAGTTGAAATGATTTTGGCCAGCTAAAGTTATCTAGCGTATTGTTTAACAAATAAATATTCATTCTATAAGTAAGATTTGTATCTACATATATAACGATGAGAGAGATAGCTACATTTTTGAGAGGAGGACGAGAAGGAGAATGTGAGGGAGTAAGGGAGGAGAATGGGAGGGAGAAAGAGGGAG
This sequence comes from Tanypteryx hageni, assembly GCA_028673005.1. NCBI lineage: Eukaryota > Metazoa > Arthropoda > Insecta > Odonata > Petaluridae > Tanypteryx > Tanypteryx hageni. The sequence goes on along the minus strand of CM054114.1, from coordinate 111,344,329 downwards.
AATGGGAAGAAGTGAGGGTGAAGAATAGGAGGGAGAGAGGGATGGTGAATGGGAAGAGGGAAAATAGGAGGGAGAGAGAGAATAAGAAGAGAGGGAGGGAAGAGAATGGGAGGTACCTTAATTTTAATACATAATATGCACATACTCGTCATATTTGACGTGCAGTTACGCTAGTCTGTTTTTAAAGTGAAGGTTTACTTTGGTTCCATATACCTCTGTGAGGTAGCGTTCTCTCAAATGATAATTATCAATTCCAAAATTTTTACCCATCTTACGGTTGCCCATCTGATGGATTGTGCTTGAATGTTGCTGTAAAACTCCAACCCGGACTTCAAGATAATGTCCAGTCACAGGTGTTTCACTGCGTCTTGTTGAGTAGGCCACAAAACGTATTATATGCAATTAGATTATATTTATAGAAAACTTAAAAATAGACAGTATTCAGAATTTTCAGAAGGGAGTAGATCTCTGGAATTGAAAAGTGATATTATAGCTGAAATTGTTGAGAATCCCTGCCCTTTGCTTTGGTATGTAAACCTGTGTTTGGTAAATCAACAGTAATGAGTTTAAGAAATGACACCCATATCTTTCGTTGCAGTTTCGGGCTGCTCGTAGAAAGCACTTCTCCTCATTGATAAGTATTCATCTCATCCACAGCACTTTCGAGGAGTATAAATAAAATTTTCCTCCCTGCCAACTGCAATAGCATGCTACAGCCTCACGATCTTAGGATCATGCGTTCAATGATGGAAAATTGACAGAAAATGTTGATGCTGAAAGTATTTGCCTCTATGCAAAGGCAGACCTCAAGCTGAATGTTCTACAAGCAATATTGGCCTCGTGGAATGCAATTAGTTCTGCAGCTTTTGTTAATAGCTTTCAAGAGGCAGAATTCAGAATACCACAGATGGGAATGGCGAAGAAGACTGGGATGAATCACCGTGCAACTAGAAATTACTAGAAACTATAAATTACTTTGTAGAATGTGGTGCTGATTTTGCAAAATCAACAGCGTTAACTATTGAATAAATATGAAACACTGCAGTGAAGAAAAATAAATGAGGTCGCAGAGAGCGAGTAAGAAGTTAGGTGAGAGCAGATTATTCCTTCATTTGGAGATGCATTAGCTGGGTTTGAGACAATTAGAAGATATTTATGCTCCTTTATCTTCAAAGAGGCCAGCATACAACAACTCTCTCAGCATGAAAGAGAGCTGCTCGTTATTTGTCGGAGGTGCCAAAAATGCAAACTTCCATCTTAGAAAAAGAAATAAATTATTCCATATTTAACGTTTTCCTCAATTTATAGTACGAGATGCTTGTTCCCCAGACAAACGTTAAATCGAGATTCCGCAGAAATGGACAGAACATATTGTGTCATTTTTGGATATGTAGCTTGGTACCATATCATAGCAGTGCTGGCATGCTACTTGCCACTTATTCATACGTATCACCTATAGATTTATTTACATGTATAAATTCTCAGAAAGCTGCATTTTTCGATGCTTTGCTAAAGAACATTGGTCGACTCCTCCGAACCATCGTGACTGGGTGACAATTCCGGCAAATCCTCGATGTACTCGGAAGACACTATTAAGGAAATGCATTGATAGGAGAAGATGATATCGATGCCAAGTTACCAGCTGTTGGATCCGTCATACGTCCCAAAGGAATTCGAAGAAGTTTCAGGTTGTGAAAACTAGCGTGGCATACGGTAGTGCGGTGTTTCGAAGCACATAAGAGACATGAACTCTGTTACAATGTGTAAATTTCTGTTTTTTCTTTTTGGGAAATCACAGCGAATAATTGTGAAGAATGTTTCAAATATATCCATAGTATACAGAAATCACTGTTATAATGCGTGGTATTTGAGTGTTATGATTAGTGTCAATGCTATGTATTATGACACATATTTCCAAGTTATTTATAACCCTTATTTGAATGCAGGTCTTAGACAAAATGTTTCTCTTAACATCTATTTATAATGTCCAATGTTTGAAATTTATTGATATTTGTGAACTATGGAGGTAAACAATTAAGAATGAACGAATTGAGACGTTTTCTTTGAAAGTGGTGTAAGTCCATTTTTGACAAAAAGATAGTTAATGATAACAATGAATGCAATCTGCTATGACGTTTTATCTGTAAACAGTTCCCAAAAAAAATCCTTCAAAATTTCCATCATTTTCTCAATATACATTTACGTAGTTAATGAAATTACAAATATAATTACTTTGAAAGTGGTGTAAGTCCACTTTCCGCAAAGACATTATATTTAATAAAGGTAAAATACTCCTTTAGCCAAACAATTAGAGGGTTACAACACCCAATGCATTTTGCCCACAAGGTGGGCATCGTCAGGGGTAAAACCTGTTTCAACAGTGACTGTGGCTTCCAGCCAAAGTTATTGAGCTACTATCAATTACGTTATATTTAGTTAAAAAATTATAGGAGTACCTACTACATAATTTCTCTACTTCATTTTTCTATGTGTGGCGACACTGTTAATGACTTGACAACAATTACAAACTGTTAATTTCATAACAAATGCGAATTTTATATCATATAATATTCAAAATGGATAATGTCTCCTTATAATCGGACAGTGTTTCAGGTAGGTATTTATAAAATAAACCCTTATTTTGATACATTTTCTTCTACATTTTAGTAATTTTATTATTTTATAGAAATCATCCCAATGAATAGAAACAAAAAAAGAATCTTGGAATCAGATTCTGATGAAAACAATACATATTTAAATAAAAATGTGAAAAGAAAGAGAATCTCACAACCAAGTTCGAGTTTGGATGAGAATGCTATTTCAGATGACGATGAGTCAGATTCTACAAAAGAGAACAATAATGTAAATACGCAGAAGAACAGAAAAATAAAGCGCAATAGCGGACAAAAATATTACACAAATACAGGTAAAATTGTTCCAGCCAAAAAATTTGAAAATATAATGTGCAATTGCTCAAAAAATTGCCGAACTCTTGTTAGTGAAGCTGATCGCAAAGCAAATTTTGACACATTTTGGAACCTGGCAGATTTTAATAAACAGCATATATTTCTCTCCAGAGCTGTTCAATGGTATAATGTAAAAAGAAGACGCCAAAGAAATTATAAGGGAACACAAAGAAAATTAGCATATAAATATTATTTAACTGTTCCAGCTGGGAAAATTTTGGTTTGCAAAAACGTTTTTGTAAATACTTTTAAAATATCTATAGGGCGAATAGATCGAATTTTAAAATTTAAAGATAATGTATTGGATATGCGTGGGCACACGCCAGGATCCTCTATAAAAACTTCAGATCTCCAAATAAAATTTATAAAGGAGCACATCCGAAGCTTTCCGGAGTAAGAGAGCCATTATACCCGATCGCATAATCCTAAACGAAGATATTTAGACCCTGAGTTGAACGTCAAGAAAATGTATGAGTTATATTTACAAAAGTGTGAAGAAAGTAATATTTATCCAGTTAAAGAAGTTACATATAGGAGAATTTTTAAAAAAGAATTCAAGTTACAATTTCACCAACCGCGGAAAAACATGTCAAAAATGTGATTTTCTAAATTTGAAAAAAAAAACATCATGTAACAATGCTGAAAATGCAAGCATCACAGAAGAACATGATGTTCACTTAAAAAACGCTGAATTAGCAAGAAAATGTATGCAAGAAGATAAGATTTCAGCATCGCAAAATCCAGATAGATATTTCGCTTTTTCTTTTGACTTGCAGAAGGCATTACCCTATCCAAAGTTGTCAGTATCCATTGCATATTATGTTTTAAATGAATGTTTTAAATGAGGGATTTCTCAATTTTCATGATGATAACGTTAGCATGTATGCATGGGACGAAACTATTGCATCTAGGGGTGCCCAAGAAATTGCTTCGTGTTGTTTGAAGCATTTGGAAAATGTAACCACGCAACAACATGTAATAGCCTACAGCGATATGTGCACTGGGCAAAATAGGAATTTAAAATTGGCTTTAATGTGGCTTAAAGTTGTGCAGTCTTCCCAAAATACCATAGAAATTATCGATCATATATTTTTATATTCTGGACATTCTTATCTACCAAATGATGCCGATTTTGGATCTATCGAGTCGTCCATAAGAAAAAAAAAATTACTGTATATTCCTACAGATTATTATACCATCATACAACAATGCCGAAAATATAAAAAATTTATTTTACATGAAATGAAACGAGATGATTTTGTTTCGACGAAACCACTAGAAAATGCAATTCTAAGAAGACGAAAAAATACTAATGGTGAAGAGGTAAATTGGCTGAAGGTATGTTGGATAAGGGTTTTAAAAAACAAACCATATACAATGCTGTATAAAACTTCATTTGATGAAAATGCGGAGTTTAAAACCCTAGATTTATCCCCCAGACGAGGAAGACCACGAAAATTTGAAAATATAATACTAGCATCTTAATATCATCATGCCAGGCCCATCATATCCGAAAACTTCAACGATATGATGGATCTATTACCTTATATTCCTCCAATACATCATGACTATTTTCAAAAACTTTCTCATAATGAAAAAAATAAAAATGGCACATATTAATATAAAGTTGTAATTAAAGTAATTTAAATGGCATTACCTGAAGAGATATTGTAATAAAACCTTTTTATTTTGTTTTTTTGGCATATTTAATAAAAATTTCATAAAAAAATTGTTTGATTCAATTGAAATCTCATATTTAATATTTCATAAATGTATGATTTTCACATTTTGTTGACATTGAAAGTGATGTAAGTCCATTTGAGGTCATCAAAAGTATTAACTTCTTTAAACTAATACTTTAAAAACGATCACATTATAAAATTAAATCAATTTAATATTAAAAAAACATAAACTGAGCGTATTAACATATACCAATATTTTTCAAACCATTCAAATGCAAACCCTTAAATATCTCCATATAATATAAAATGGTCTTACACCACTTTCAAAGAAAACGGCTCAATTGACCATAGTTAAAACGGTGTTAAACTTTTTGTTTTTTGTCATAATAACAACAGAGATGTATTGTTATATTATAAGTACTTTTCCAATAAAGATTGATATAGTTTTTATTGTTGTGGTATATATAATTCGAATTTACTACAAAAAGTTATTATTATCGTATCTAGCCTTTGATTTTGGTTTCTGTTGATGTGTAGAAGATTTAATATCTCAAACAGTGTTGCCATTTTAGCGCCTTTTTGTTTTGTCTAGCGCCCTTTTTGGGCGTTTAGCGCCACGGCGCTAATTTAGCGCTTTTTATCAATTTTAGCGCTGAATTCGACGCCTTTTTTCTCACGTAATTTATTAAGAATTTTAACTGACCTTCAATTAGATGAATAATGGTGCATTAAATTGATTACATGTCTTCAAAAATAATTATTCCACCAAGAGAAATCACTGAAAGCACTGCAATTGAAAATAATTTGAACCCAAACTCTTAGAGCTACGAGTTTGAAAAGAAAATATGAGTGTAAACTTGCAGATGAAGAGGTGAAACAGATTCGTGCTAGCAGTTTCTTGTTGTACACATAAAACAACTTCGTCAAAGTTTACAAGAGAATCTGTCTACTTTACTGTTAATTCCATCTTTAAGTGTGCATGCGTGTCTGAATCCAGTAAAACAAGATATCCTGCCTCTGGCAGAATTGTTTTTCGACGATGCATTGATTTTCAATGGAAAAATTACATCTCGTTAAATGGACCGAATCCTCCGATACGTTGATGCTTTGGGATGAAATTATAAATTACAGAAGATATCTCTCAATTAGCATTAACTCATTCCAATGCTATTGTAGAACGCTTGATCAGCCACGCGAATATTTTAAAATCAAAGTTACGTAACAGGACGAAACTCAGCACTTTGAATTTTGGCGGTCAAGTGTAATTTGCGGTGTCATGAAAAATGTTGTCATAACTATGAATTGCCAAAAAGCGTTTTAAGTATAATTGGCCCAAGTGATGTTTATGAAAGCTCGGCAGAACCAGTAACTTCAAGAATCGCATAAGAGCAAACAATATCCAGTTACAGCAGTGAAGAAGATGACTGGATTTCAGATTTTTCGCAATTATCCATATATTAATTATTACGTATAATAATTGTAAAACATTCCTCTGTTTATTAGTAGCATAAAACTTTCCTTAGGAGGATGCCGGTGGTGTAGTGGTTAGGATGCTGGCTGCTACTCGCCTCGTAAGGGCAGCGGGCACGACTCCTGCGCAAGTAGGATTGTTTTTCCTAGGTCGCCCGGCTCCCTGTTTGTGCGGTTTTAGGAGACCGCGCAAATTCAGCGTTCCGTGCTTCGGGCGGGACGTTAAGCAGTTGGCCTTCTTGGTGCTCTTCGTAAAGAGGAGGCTAATGCCGGCGCCAGGTTTCCCTTCTCCCTTCTGTGTGTATGTCAGGTTGATGACAGTGCAAAATAACCATAGCCGTCGGCGCACTTAAAAAATCAATTACTACTACTATGTTTTCTGCTATGAATACAAGAAATGAAATGTTTTTAAATTTCTTGGTCAATAATATACGACAGAGAAATTTAGATTCGTTCTCTTAAACTGATTTCGTTTCAAATCCCGAGTGCCTGAGTTGACTGTAAGTAATTTTAAAATGAAATGAGTTTAGCACTATTTCCAGATAGATTTGTGTTCATTTAACACCGCTATAAGAGTTTAGAATATTTACCGATGCACGTAGACAGCATAAATTATAAGAAATATATAAACAGAGAGATTTCTCACTATAGCACTTTTTTGTGCCATTTACTATCATTTTAGCGACTATCTAGCGCCTTTTCAGGTTGGATCTAGCGCCATTTACAAATCTGAGATGGCAACACTGATCTCAAACATGAAAACTTCGTCAAAGAGAATGCGGCGGCTACTTGGCATAGCTATAAGCTCGTTGACATATTTCTTAGGACGCAGGAAGCGATCATTATGAACGATAGGTGACATTTAGCAGTGTTTAGTTAGATACCACAAAGAAGAATGTGAGACGAGTATTAAGCCTGCTCATTTTGTCCGAATATTAAAGATTACCGCCTTCTTATTTGAATTTCTTCCTTGAAGAATGGCCATGTGAGTCTCTGGTGTAGACTTTGCATGCATGATATGCATATGCGCTTGGCTTTCTAATCTACACGAAGTGTAATAATAAATTAAACAATCCCGCTGAAGAAGAATTTTGTTTATGTTATTAATCAATCTTCAGATGAAATGTATTTTACGCATGGTTGATGGGATAATCCGTCTTTCATGTGTAACTTTTTGGGAATCATTTATAATATGGGAACGAAATCGGAATTGGCGTCCAGGTCTTTTTCCCGATTTGGGCGTGAAAGAACGAGTTCGGAACGGTGATTCTCTCTACCTCTCTCTCTCTCTCCTTCTCTTTCTAATCTCGTACCTCTCTCTAATCTCGTGTCTCTCTCTTCTCTCGGGGCAACTGGATCGCCGGGTTAGGGTTTAATCATTCGGAGACGTCACATGAGTGAGCATTGGCGTCTGTTGCTCTTTTTCCCTTGTCCCTTCGATCGGAGCGCTGTCGAGGTTCGAGTATTTATTGGCGCGGTCGTATGTTTGCCGCCTGATGTTCCAAATCTGCGTCCTCCGTTTAGAATATAACTAATGGTGCTGAGAGGAAAAGAGAAAAAGGGAGAAGAATAAATAGTGATTATATTTGCGTATATATATATGCATATGTGTACACACATGTACATATACGCAAACATACACACAACCATGTACCATGTTGTCTTTTATGTAAAATGAACCAATTTCAGGGGGTTCTTTGAACTATTTCGATATTATGAATCTAATATACGTCGAAGTTGACTGAATCTTAGATAGAAGAATTAAGATTTTAAACACGAGTGTTAGGAACTTTTGCTATAATAAAGAAATTTTATTTTCCAAAAAATTGTATTTATCTTTTAGGTGTTAATTTTATTCCTCTGGAGGAAATAAAACTTTTACATTCAACTTGTGGTGGTACGATTATTAGGAGGTTTTGAGAATATCGTAAGAAATTAGTTTACAGTGATGAGTTTCGAAAATTGAAATAAAAAAGGTTGTTTTGATTTAAATAGCAACATTTATGAGAGAGAAAGAAAGGATATTACAAAGCAGTTGCTTTTGATTTCTTGATATGAAGAAGGGCTTAATGGCTTATTGACCATGTTGGAATGATAAAAGATATACATGTAAATTGTTAATTTGTATCGTACATAATGTGCCTAACTTCTTTCGACATGGATAAGAACCTTCTTTTTTACTTTAACTAGTGAGGTATCAAAAATTTTGGGTGTCTGTAGTTTTAAATTATGTAGTATTTCTAATATTATACTTCATAAATTTAGTTATTATAATTCGGTATTTGTATTACTGTGCTTCGTAATTATGTATGGTAATTTAGTGCAATAGTTAGGATTTTCCCTAGTGTTCTTGTGACATAATGATTGGTGCAGTATTTTTATTTGTCATTTGCAAGTTGAATTCAATTATATTTTACCTGGTGCGTATTTTAAATTACATAGTGTATTTTATATTCGTATGTGTAATGCTTAATTTGAGAAATTTGAAGGAAAATCACTTTTAACTATAATCAATGATTATTTAAACCAGTAAAAATGTTCAAAAGTTATAGATTGCCGGAAAGTAATAGTTTACTTTCGAAACCGTCGATGAAAATTTCGGCGAGTAACGGGGATAAGATTGATCTCATTGCCTGACTCTCAATTTGTTTGTAACAAGAGTGGAAAGATGCACGCATCATGCGTGCATACATGCAAGGCAGAGGCGCTCTTTACTGTTTATGCAATCATATCATATATAAGATAAATATCGATGGCGTAATATATCTAATGCATAAGAACTGAAGAATGGTATGCCAGTAGTGATGCGAAGAAAATATCGAGTTTTTGATTCACCGACTTATTTCCTAATCGGTTGTAATTAATAAAACAATCAACAATTATTTAAAAATTACCTGACCCTAATATTAGTAATGTAATCTTTATGTTCACGTTCATTCCTTTGTCGTAAATTATCCATTTCTTTTCGCATGCAAACGCTGTTTACATAAAGAAAATAGACGTATTTACGTTAATTTCTTCGTCGTGGATTATTTATGTACCAAATGTTGCGTGCGCACGAAAGAAAATTAAATTAATTAGTTATTTACACCAGATATTGTTTACTTCAGTTACCGCGAAGATTGTCTTCGTTGAGAACAATTAAAAAACACGGAAAATTTTTTACAAGTTCAGAGTTCTCGTTTAATTTTCTTGAAATCGGCTACTCTTTCGATAAAAATGTACTGAACAAAACATATGCTATTGGACTAGTTCTACAATATTGTTTGAAGACCTTTTTGTTATAAGTGATATTTTACGAGATATTAAGAAAAGTTCATTTTTTGTCACCAGTAAAGTGGCACTCTCGTTTAGGTTACGTGAACCAATATATAATTTCTTACTTTCTTCGCCTCTATGTCCTAAATACCAAATTTCATCAACATCCGCCCATATTTACACTTTTTTATTGCTGAAATGATATCTTTTTTGATCATACTTTGTAGGTTCATAATACATTTTACCAAAAATCGGTCCAATGAGTAATTATTGACGACTTGTCTTAATTGCTTCTTTGCAGTTAAAGTCGCTCATTCCGCTATTAGTTCGGGAGTAGGTGTTTCCGTTCAATATTTTTGTCTCGTAATTAACATCACAATTCTACAAGATGGAATGTTCGGAAAAAGAGTCATTTTGCTCGAGCAGATAAGGCTTAACGTGCCAACTTGGCAAAGGAAAAAATTACTGGTCAGGTTTAGATTTTTTCTCCTTCTCAAAGTTGACATGTTAAGCCATATGAGCTAAAGCATAATGGCTCTATTTACCAACAATTCAATGCGAATTCGTGAAAGTGATTTCTAGACATTTTCATCATCATCAAAAATAGGAACTTAGAAAATAAACTTGAGGTGGATATCTCTGTACTTTTTAAAAAAACTTTTGAAATACTTCCAATATTTTTTAGCGTTTTTCAAATTGCTTATGTTTTGACTTCGTCCGTCCTTGCACAAAATTTTGAAGCAACGAGAAGAGCTGAGAATAGCGTCAGACATGAATCCTATTGATTTTGGGGTCCGTTTGTCTGTCTGTTTGCCTGTCCGTTTGCCTTTTAGCGGGGTTTTAAGAAACTAATGAACTATCTATGCTAGCTCATTATTATGTTAAGGTTTCTTTTTGTTTGCGTTACTACACCAATACTAGGAAAGCGTAAATACGTTCAATTTACTTTCGACAAAGGTATATAGTTGTCCATAATATATGTGGGAATGGAGGTCGAAGAGTTCGAAAATTTATTTGATCATTAAAAAATAAATGGCCCAATATACATTGCATAAACTTTCTCATATGCGTATATACGTTTGATCTCACCGCCCTTTTTGCCCCGAAATCAACTCCCCTCTGACGCGTGCGCTGAGCGTCTTGTACAGAAATAATGCCACTGGACGATATATAGTAATTTATTTGGGAAATGTGGCTTAGTCAGTATTATTTGTGACATCAGGCTGTACGTTTGGATGGATTTAAACGAAATCCTTAGAGCCATTTTTGAGTAAAACGAATTTTGTTTCAAAATATTCAAGAATTAAGTATACCTTTATTTGTTTTGCAATATCGTTTATCTCATCAGAATGTCTTTTATGAATGATATTATCAATAAATATGAGGTATCATTCGATTTAGTTTAACCGTAAGGCTGTAGTAAGAGTTTGAATGGATCGCGGCGGAGGCGTGACGTCATAAGGTAGCTTAGCGTACATTTTAATGTCACTGAATGGCATATAGTATTCAAGAGATATATGGCTTACGTAGTATTATTTATGACATCAGGCTCTACAATTGTTATGATATTAACCAAATTCTCTTTAGCCATTTTTGAGTAAATCAAATGTTTCTAAAAATCTCCAAGAATAAACTACCCTTTATTTTTATGCAATATCATTTTTATGAAAAAAGGGTCTGCAAAAGATGATATATTGGACAAATACGAGATATCATTCGATTTTATGTACGCCTTTCGGCCCTAGATCGGCGAACAGACCGACAGACAGAGACGTCATGGCGAAAACAACTTTTTTGGACTCAGGGACACCTAAGACGTGTATTTCCAACAAAATCTCAAAGTCGATTTTTTTCAGGATAACAATACTTTCTCAATATACTACGTATGTGTAAAAGTAAAAAGTGCTCTTGGAACCTGCTTCCTGCGGTTCTTTTTTAATATGCTGTTTTGTTTACAATCTTAACTGCGGGTTTGGAAGGTATTTAAACCTGAATTAAACTCTTGATTTTGAACGATCTCCGGAGATTCGTAATCGTTTGGTAGATATTTCGAAGTTATCAAGCTGCTCGTCGTTTGGATCGCGAAGCTAATCGCCGTTGCAGTAGAATTCGTTCGAATCTCTCGGAACGATTTTCGTTTGCGCTATTCTCCCCTCCGCCACGCCTCTTCGGACGCGTTGGTGCGTTTTTACGCGTAGGGGGGCGGGAGCAGATTCGCGGCCGCGGCAACAAGGGGAGGGGGAGGCGTGGCGGTCATATGGACGGACGGATGCCTCTATCGCGATGACTGAACCATTGAGAGGTGCGGATTTTATGGAAGGGAGTAAAAGTCGACGAACCGCCTGAAAGCAATAGAGGGCGAAATCCGATCGCAGATTGGGAATCTGCGCGGAAATGAGAGGGACGAGGCCGAGTCGGCGTTTTGCGCGCCGGTAATTCGTTGTATCTGTATCTGTCTACTCTTCCTGTAATCCACGCCAGGATGCTGATTTATACCGTCTATATTCGATAATGCGCTGTTGCTGTGCTCGTTGCCTCGTGCTGCCTTCGCAGAAAATCGTTTTTATCTCGGGAAAGCTCTTCGTAAAATTGAGGCGGTTAATTTCCGCGTTACTGCTCGTTGTTGAGAAGAAGATAATATTTGTTAATATTAAAACTATTAACTATCGATATTCCACCCGTAAGCTTGGAAATCCAGGACAGGAAGTGAAAGGTGCAGAAGCTAGCCTCTTAAATAAATGTTAAGTTAATATAAAAGTTAAAATGTGGAATTGTTATTAATTCTTCCTTTTCAACTCTTCTCTGGTGAGACATTTTTAGCCTACTTTGCAGAAAATGTAGTCTTATGAGACCTCGGTGTGTGTGCGTGTCCCCCTAATATCTTCTTCATGAATGAACTGATTTCAACTAAATTTGGTATATAAAATCTTTACACTAATTAATGACAAGAGTGACATTTGGACAGGCTCGACTCAGCAGGGGTGCCACAAGTGCAAAGTTAAACGTTTCGGTAATTATGAGTTTGGAAGGAATTGACCCAACCGATTTCTACGAAATTTTGTGTGAAGTAGGCGTGCAACATAAAATAACAAAATAAAGATGTTTAGTATAGATATAGAAAGCTGCCACAATAGAAGGGATAAGAAATATTTTTACACCTATTTGTATTGAACTGTTCACATCAATTTTAACCAATTTTAATACTTATAATACAAACATATACAAAACCATATTAGCATATTTTAACCGAATCAACCAAACAGAGGTGCCATAATTACAAATTGAACTCTTTCAGTAATTAAGGATTTGGAAGCAATTGGCGGAACGGATTTCAATTAAATTTTGTATATAAGATTTGTACAGCATACCGTAATGATATCAAGATGTTAAAAGCCGAGCTAAAGAGCAGGACCCACAAGAAAAAGTTAAATAATATTTTTTACCAGTATTTCTAGAAAACTAACCCAATGGATTGTAACCAAATATAGTATATTTAATCTTCATGTAAATAACCAAAATGTCATATTTCAACCGGGTCGACTAAACAGGGCTACCATAATATCAAGGTTAGTATTTTTCTGTAACTATGAATTTGGAAGGTATTGGCGGAACGGATTTCAAAGAAATTTCGTTTGTAGGGCGAGTATTGAATGGCAAAACAAGATGAACATGTTTAGAACGGAATAAACAAACAAAAACTCCTTCACCGTAAAAAGTAATAGAATACTCACACTCAACTGCAGGTTGCTGGCAAACGCCGTCGCAGAACCTAAGTCAAAGGAAAACGCACGCACACGCAGAAACATGCAAAAACCACTCACACAGTAAACTCAAACTAAGATATAAACTAGACACCGATGTTTCGACAGCTAAGCTGTCATCTTCATTAGTGTGAAGTGTAGTAAGGAGAAGGGGGTATATATATATATATATATATATATACATGGAATGACCATTAGGAAAGGAGGAAAAAGGTGAAAGGAATTGGAACGGTTAACTGAGTAACTGAAAAAGGGGGGAGTGGGGGATATGAACTACATGTTTATTAACAACATCGAGGATGCTCCATGCATATTATTATTAATAATTTCGATTTGTTGTGCTGGATGCAGCATTTGTGTGTGCTTTCTTTTTGTCCTCGAAGTAAGAAACTTCAATTTTAATGCTGTTACTCTCCGTTTTTAAGGGATACTGGACGTTCTCTTGTAGGTAGGGTTTATACAAAAACCGACTTTTGAAAAAACCGGTTTTCGAATTCCAGTATTTAAAAAAACCGGCTAAACCGATTTTCGAATTTTTACATAAAAATATAATTAAAACTAAAAAAATTATACTTATTTTAAAATTTTCAGTTTATTTAATATTTATGGAACTACAAAAATATTACAAAATAAAATATACTCTATACAAAACAAAATAAATAAATAAAAACTAAAATAACTAAAATCCGTACAAATCCGTACAATTTTTCAGTTTATTTAATATTTATGGAACTACAAAAATATAACAAAATAAAAAATACTCCATACAAAACCAAATAAAAAAACTAAAATAACTAAAATCCGTACAATATATAAATTATAAATATTTATTTCATTTAGTATTTTTCTTCAGGAAATATGATTTCGGAAAACATAAAATGTCCACTGAACGATTACCAATTCTTGTTCTTATTCTAGATACAAAATTGTCTGAAATAGAAAATTCTCTCTCACTGGCTACTGAACTTGGTTTTATCGTTTTCAGGGCATCAAATAATAAATCTAAATTCTTTGTTCTTTTATTGGTTGCCTCAAATACTGAAAATTCGGCCTTCAGTGTCTTCGGATTTGATATTATTTCTTCAGGTTCCTCAAAAAACCTATGAATTGATTTTTCCATGGCTTTTTTTAGAGCATTGCCCTGATTAATAGTTTCTCCGTCTCTGATATATTCATCATCGGAATCTGTTTCCATACAAGAATTTGGATATATTCTAGACAATATTTTTTCAGATAACTTAATAATATCGAGTTTTGAAGCTAGTGGAAATACACTAGATTTCTTTGTTGAAATGTTTTGTGGATTTTGCAAATATAGCAAAAGGGTTACCAATCCAACTTGTCTTCTTTCTTGAATTCGTACTTCTAAAGCATTTAATAATTTGGAACTAATTTCAATCTTTAAATTTTTTAGTTCATTTAACAGAAATTCAAATATGCCTTCACTTGTTAATAAATTGGCATCTCGCCACCCTAAGGCCTCAACTGCTAGACATACTGGCCCCAACACTTTAAGAAGCTCCATGATTTTAGGATATTGAGCTTCATTCCACATATGAGAAGCACGAATATCATTTAAAGTTGAAACAACACATTCTTTTAATGTTATAAATCTCTCAATCATGGCCTCTAAACTATTCCATCTCGTTTGGCAGTCAAGAATCAGACTTAATTCCTTTCCTTTTTCTTGTTTTACATAATTCTGAAGAATGCTATCTCTTACGGTAGATTTTCTAAAAAATTTGCAAATTTTTCTAATTTGGAAAATTGATTGTTTGTAATTGTCAGACAACATAGGGAATCCACAGTCGTTATCTAAATCAAGAGAATTTAAAAAATCCTCGCCATAGTCATCTTCACACTCTACGTCATCTTCCGATTCCTCACTTGTAACATATACATCGGTTTCAGAAATTTCTTTATTTTTATATAACACATCAGTAACTGCTAAGTGTAGGGCGTGTGAATAGCATAGTTCATTAACTATAGGTGATAATTGGTCAAATTTTTTCATAACAGCGGCACCATCATTTGTCCCTGCAACTATGTCGGTTGCTAGATCCAAGTTAAAAATTTGTAGCCTCTTAGATACTAATTCTAATGTTTTCTTAGCATCGCAGGAACTAACTATTGGAACTAAGCCCAAATTAAAATCTTCCGCAAAATGGTGTATATTAAATATCTGCGATTTCTTTTGCTAGTTCACTCATCTAAAGTTATGGAAAGTTTTTTCCCGTTCTTCTTAATACAATCCAATTCATTTATAGTTTCACGTTTGGCATTGTCATAAAACATATGAATGAGATCCATTACTCGAGAGTTGTTTTTTGGTAATGAATATCCCCGTTGTTGCAAAGACACTCGTATGAACGAGCTTGTTGTAATGCTAATAGACAATCCATCCATTGCGGCAAGTTTTGCTATAATTTCTCTAAACTGCTCCTTTTCACGAAATTAAAAATACTGGCTTGTTTTTGTGGACAGGAGGGGGGTCCAGGTGTTTCTTGCTTGTCGATCGTTTCTGTTTTCTTGTCGATTATTATTTTATGAACTGCTTTCAGATGATTATGGAGATTGCTCGTAGATGATCCTTCGCAGCTCAACATTTTATTACGATGATTACAGCATGCCTTGTCTTTTCCAACCTTCTCGAAATTATCCCAAACCTCCGACTTATTTGCAACATTCATTTTGGTCTAAAAATCAAGTGAAATATTTTAAATATTTTTATCAATGACATTAATATTTAATAATGAAAGAATGTTATATTATTAAAATAGACATTTATAAATTTACTTACGTTGTTTTTGTATTTACTAACTAAAACAAGAATAATAACAAGCAATAACGTAAACTTCCTATTCCTGCTTGTGATCAAACTCAAGTGAACGGAGCCGTCGCGGCGCGTTGTGTACTGCGTAGTACGGGTAATACGCAGGACTAAACTGGTCTGGTGGGGTGCACGTGAGCAACACAGCTGATGTCATCAGTCAGTCTGTGTGCTGCTACATAGAATAGCATAATAGAGTGCATTTGTGGATTTGCATGTCAAACATTCGCCTGACTCATGAAGATTAGTTTTACTACAATATGCTTGTGCCCGAGGTGATTTCAAGTCAAAATGTTAACGTTTTTAATTAAATAATTAATTAATTTTTACATATTAATTCTAGTATCTAAAACAGGTTTTTTAAATTTAAAACCCGGTTTTCGAATTTTACAAATTTATCCAAAAAACCGGTTTTAAACCCCGGTTTTAAAAAACCGTCAAACCCTACTTGTAGGGTTACCAACTGTAAGACCTTCATGTCCTGGAGATTTTAGTCTGAAACCCGCAGATTTTGAAAGAGCACTTTTTTATACTTTATTTGAGTTTTCGGTTACACGAGTTGTTAATTAATAGTATTTTTAATTCTATCAATACATATTCATTCATCAATTGAAATATTATTTATTTAGTTATGCGTGAATGGTGTAAGCAAATGCATTATTTCCCCTTGCGAGATCAAAATGCATAAAGGGAGTATTTATTCAGGATTAAAATTTGTATTGTTTTATTTATTTAAACCTGTAAAAAACGGAATTGTTTACTCGAAATTCGAGGAAATGGGATTGACAAAATATTACGTTGAGGATTAGAATGTTCATTCTTTTCCGCTGATAAAACCTCCAAGTCCGCTGCGACGTATTAATTGTAAGATATTTTACTGATCAGGAGAAAATATGCACGGTGATTTCAAACTCTCCAAGTAAATAAAATGTAAAACAAATTTTCTGGGATCTAACAAGGGACTTCAATCTGCGAAAAATGAAGTAGTATCCCTCGGTAACAAGCAATTCCCACCGAATTATTAAATAGTACGAGTATGTATATTGTAACACTTAAAAACTTTAGCCTTGCTAAACAGGCGAAAACGTTTGAGGGTAAACTGGTCAATTAAAAAAAATAAATTCATTCGTTTTTCATCTTTAATTAAGATAAAAATCACAAATAACAAACGCAGAATAGTTGCACACAAACAATGGAATTTATTTTTTTAAATTATGTTTATTCTGGTTTGGAGCGGACGCAACTAGTTGTTTTTGGTCTTTTTCCTGTAGGTATTTATAAAATGTGTCGCAGTCCACATCGAAATTCAAACGAATGGCAATTTCTGCTCTTACCAAATCAATTCTCTTTCTGTTTCTGTCATTTCTCCACATCGAATCTAATATAGAAAATGTTCTCTCTACGAATGCATTGCTCAGTGGGATACTCTTGACTTGAGTGACAATTTCTTTTATATCGTACAGGTCTTTCATTAATTTAAAAATACATACCCAATTTTTTTATTTGAAATTTCAACATTTCGAATTTTGGTAAAATCTTTTGAATTGCGTTCACTTCATCGTTTAAACGATCCTAAATTACTTTTAAATTCAATACATTAGCGACTTTTTTAATGATATCGAATTTTAAATCATATTTTCTTATGTTCAAAGCTGTGAAATATTTAAGGAACTATTTTCAAAATGATAATATCTTTTTATGTATTCAATAGTTCGAGTATAAACTTCTATAGCATAATTGATGAATCTCTTTTGTTGGAATTCACTAAAGCATTTTAGAGAATTACGAACTACCAAAAAAATTGTCTCTTATTCGAATTTCGATTTTCTCTTTAAAGAAATCATAACATCATGCACCTCGGCAGCTGCTATATCTGTTTTTCCAAAGTCAAAATTGACTCGCACATAAAATTTAAAAAATCTGATGTGGCCACCACATGACTTTCTCCGTATCTGTAATAGTTCTAAACATTCCAAATAGGTTAAATGATAATGAATATTTTAAGGAATTGAGAGAAAAATTTAAAGACTTTACAAAGAGCAGAAATAAACTCACACCGTAGCCTTCTGATATTGGATATAGCCAGGAATCTCCAACAATTAAGAAAATAAAAAGGAGCGTTAGTACGCGTCAATTGTTAACAATAGTCGCCGGTAGGTGGTGGCAGCCAAAAAATTAGTTTTTAAAAGATCTCTTAAACAAGGCACTATTTGGAAAAATGTTTCCAACAAAGATTGTAAAAAATTAAATTTCCTACAACATTTATTCCAATATATTTTTTTACATTAATCGAATATTAAAGCAATTATAAAAAAGGATAAGGCAAGAGTAATTGCCCACTTCCGGTTGACCGATCTTCACCAAAAACTAATCAGTCCTTGTGAATGCCATAAAAATGTTAAATATAAAATTTCGCGTTGACCTGATTAATAGTATTTTAGTTAAGAGCACCCACGAAAAAACTGTCACACACACTCACTCCCACACACACATCATCGAGAAAATGGTCAAAACGTATTCAGGGGACCTCGAAACCTGTATTTCCCTTGAAATCTCGAAATCGATTTTTTATGAAAACATTGCTTTCCCCTATGCTACCTATGCAGAAAGTAAAAATGTGGAACAAAATATAAATACGACTCGGAAATTGTAGGCGTTACGTTATCGTCGACTATTTCATCTTCTTCAGATCTGATGAACTTCCAAATCACAATCGTCTCTTGTCTGATTTAAGAAGTAAAGTTTTATTGCAGGCCAAGATGATAAAATTCGATCGACTGCTTTAGATAAGCTCAACCATATAGTTGGTACATTTTTTAACATTTGGGAAAATTCCATGTTAAAAATATCGTAACAAGATTTCAATTCTCTGATACTTCGAGAAAATTCGGAATGTATCTTGTTCACCAAAGTTTCTATGTCATATGGTAACTTTTTGCATGCATATTTAGCTGCATCATGTTTTACATGGCAACTACAGTTAGCTTTTACAATGAATTCATTAATGCAGGATAATTTTTGAAAAACAATTAAACTTCCAAAAATTCACAGCTGCATTATCAGCAGAATAAGCGGTAACATATTCAATTGAAAGGTTAAAGCCTTTCAGAGACTCCATGATTTTATTTGTTATTGCCTCTGCGGACCGGAGTCATCAGAATAAAAATCTAGAATTCTATATTTAATTCCCTGCTCCGGTATAAAATAGGTGAAAATCAATGGAAATATCTTAACATTTCCTTTGTTGGATGCATATGACGAAATTGAGAAGAATCGACATTTTTTCGGATCCAACTTAATATCATTTAAAACTCCATAATTTCTTTTCTCCCGTAATAGTTTTATCTTATTATGTATATAATTGCAACATCCAAGTTGTTACATTGCGGAAGACGTATTATCGTCGCTGGGCGATAAATTGTAGCGCATGTAATTGTGTCAGACAAGTTCACTCACTCATTTGTTGTACATTGTATACATTAGAGGGTAAGAAAAGAGCCCGGTGGCCGATGAGCCCCAAGGAAATGTTATATTTCGATCAAGATATCATTTTTTGTTCAATTAAAAAAAACGTAAAAAGTGTATTTTTTCATTAAAATCAACATTTTTTTAAGCACGTGCTGTGTAAATTTTGGTGTTTGAAAACCATTACTAAATTTGTAGTTCCGCTACTGACACTGGCCCGGAGAAATTTATATAAAACCCTGGGCCCGGACAACCATTGCTTCATCCGGAGTCTCTGGGTCGAAATACCGCAGTTGTTAACCATATTCTCTTGTGTATTTTCAGGTATTTCAGGTGAAATTTCAGGCATTACTTCGATTTCAGGTGTCGATAGAGGCCACATATAACAATTATATGCAGGGGCAGATTATTATATCGAATTGGGATTAGAGATGGTTTGGATAACCGGGTTGAATGCAAGTTCTTATTTTTTGAAATTTTATTTTGTATAACGTTATTGACAGCCAAAAATACGCCCATATATGTAGTGTATTTAATAAAAGATAAAAGGCGGAAAATGACATTTTCATGACAAATCCTCCTGTTTTTTTTGTTTTGAAGTTTTAAAAAGATTTTGAAATAATTTAAAACATCCCTAAAATATTTTTCTAATTTATTAATCAGAAAATTCATTGCAATTATTCTCGTAATTTTTCCAGTTAATTTGAATTTGAATAATCGTGACAACTGCGTTTATTTTATTCTTAAACAATGTCGTTTCAGGCTGCGCATGTAATACCTCAATTCGATAAAACACAGCAGTAATAGAATAAGACAATTGGTACCTACGACATTTCGTCACAGGTGCCATTGGGTACCTGCGACATTTCGTCACATGCGGCATTTGGTAGCTTTGATATTTCGTCACAAGCGACATTTGGTACCTGCAACATATATTAAACGTCATTTCAGCTTATGCTACATTGTTGCTGATATAGTATATGTGATAAATGATAATGCCATAATTCAGAAACAAGAAATCCCGATATTTTGAATAATTTTAGGAGTAAGTATTAATGAAAGTATAACGAGACGTTATTTCATTGGAAATTGAATTCATCTAATTTTATCGCTTCTGTTAAATATTTTCTAATGTCATAAATAAATTTCCAACATACGTATCTTCCAGAGTACTTTGATAGCCATGAAGCCCATGTGTCCAGAAAGAAACCCCTATTCCCTCCACCCTCCCCCGCCCATTCCGATTAAACTTGTTAGATATACATAAATTTCCAACGTACGTATCGTCCCGAGTATTTTGATACCCATGAAGCCTATGTTCCAAGAAAGAATTCACAAACGTAACGTGTGACGGAGAGTAAAGCGTGTCGACAATAATTTTGATACGTAAAGTCGCAGTTGCCAGTTATTTTCCGTGACGAAAAGTCGCTGATACTAATTTTAATGTGTGACCAAATGTCGCTGGTACCAAATATTTTGTGTGACAAAATGTAGCTGGTACGAATTTTAATATATGACGAGTTGTCACAGTTACCATTTTTTAAATGTGATGAAATGTCGCATGTACCAATAATTGTCATCTGTGAGGAGATGTTGCAGTGACGATTTTCTGTGACGAGAAGTCGCGACACCTTCAAGCCACGTTACATCAAAGGCCAATAAATGAGTAGTAATAGAAAAAAATACATCATGAACTCTAAGGTTCCGTACTGCATGCGACAGTTTTGTTTAATTATAAAAGAAGAATTTTCCTTGAAGCTCTGTAGTAAATTGTTTATTGTGATTTTTTAGCGCTTGGTGTTTAGATGCTGGTGAAAAAAACCGTATTTGGTCTGGTAAAGTCGCGCAGAAGTTTACCCGCAATCAAAATTAAAAAAAATGTTACAATCAAAATGAAGCGTACATTCATTTTTTCGCTTCCCCATTCCGTTTGTCCACTCGCTCAGAATCGTCAATAAATAGAATATAGGTGTACATTTATGGAAAGGAGACATGTTTTATTTGGAAGGGGAGGTACCAAACTCCAAATGAATACGGGGCGTTTGATTGGACAGTTTTTAAAGTAGAGGAGGAGATGGGGTTTCATTCTGCGGAGCGAGTGCTCGCGGGAGACGGAGGGTGTGGTGGATTTTATTTTTTGTTGGAGAGGCGCCGTGTTGCGGATTAAGGGCCGGCATAGGAAATGTCGAATCAAATGCGCCTCTGGTTGCAATTATTCCCTCCTCCGAAACGTGAAAAATCGCGGCGTCTGCCGTTATGTTCTGTCCCCGGCGACCTCTTTCCCCGTTCTTCACCTTTTCCTCCCACCCCTTAGCCGTTTTTCACCTTTTCACCCGCCCCCTTCGCATCACTGCGGGTTGTTGCCGATTCTATGCAGTATACTCTAGCTCTCCTGCTCTATCTCTAATCACCTCTACCCTTTCACCCCTATTCTCTTCCGTCCCCATCCCCTTAGTCTACCGTCTCTTTACACTCGTCTCTATCCTTCCCCTTCTCATCTCAATTTCTCCCCTCGTCGTTACCACTTCCCCTGATCTCTACCCCCCCACCCTCCTCTCTATCCTCCTCTCTACCCTCCTCTCTACCCTCCTCTCTACCCTCCCACCCTCCTCTCTACCCTCCTCTCTACCCTCCTCTCTACCCTCCTCTCTACCCTCCTCTCTACCCTCCTTCTCTTCTCTATCTCTCTCCATAATTCATTTTACCTTTCTCTCCCCACAAGCCCCTTTAGATCTACCACTTTGCCCCGTTATCTATACTTCGCCTTCTATTTCTAAACCCTTCGCCCGCCTACACTCTGCATATAAAACTCGTCGCCTAGGGCTGTTCCCTTTCCCCATAAACCTCCTCACCCTACCCCTCTCCATCCAGCTCCAACCTCTCCATCGCTCGTCCATACCCCTTTTTCCGTGGCGGCCCTTCCGCTGAACGTGGTTTTCCGCATCATTTGGGAATGCGACGGCTTGCATGGCCAGAAACGGATGCGCCCGGAGAGTAGTTCACGCCCAGAATTGAGTGTTTCCAATCTACGCTCGGGAATGGCGAAAATAAAGTAAAAATGAGGCGCGTGTGAGGAAGGGAGGGAGAGAACGAGCGAGTAGGGAGTTGGAGTGGGAAAGAGTGGGTGGGATGGGTGGGAAGGGGCGGACGAAGGAAATCTCCTCGGGTTAATCAGCAGTGAAGCCCTGGATCTGAGCCAGAGATCGTTGAAAAGGGATTTGGATTTCGTGTCATGTGTAATCAACGCATAGCGGTGGGCGATCGAACTTCGAGGGAAGAATCGATCGCGGTGTTATTATTTTGCGAGCTCCGCTTGCCTTTTACACTCGAATGCTATAGCCTCTTTCGCGCTGGAGGTAATAACTCGCGCTCGCTGCGAGTATGTCTACGCTTTGGACTGCGTCAATCTGTTACCGACTTTTTCTCTCGTAATCTCTTGATTCCGCCGGAATTATTTTTTCGGATGAATTGGTCCGAAAGCGCGAATTCAATCGCTCCGTTCGGGATGCAACTGGATTTTTAATCGCGCCTCTTTTTTGTTTTCCTTTCGCGTTTGTTTGCCTCCAAGCCACGGAGCGGACTCTCGGTGATTAACGTCATGGCTCTGAAATTGAAATGGATTGATTTTTTCGTATTTTTGGATGAATCGCACGATTGTCTTTAAATCTTAATTTCGCGTGGAATTTTTAATTTGTTTGTTACCCCGATTCATGGAGTACAAGTTTTAATCTATTCGGTGTATGGTTGCGGAGTTGAATTTGGTGATGCTTACTGCTTGACTTATAAACTACGAAATTCGTGGCTGTAATTTGTCAAAAAATGATAATTTGGTACTGTTGATTATGAGAATTGCGTGGCCAGCTTACATTGTAAATTTTTAGGATATAGATTCGGTTTCAAGAAGTTAAAGATCGGTCTTTGAATCGTGGGCTGAGTGCGAATCTGTGTAATATCAAAATTGAGTGAGATAAGCTGAATCGACTAGTGGAAAATGTTTCTCTCTTAATGCCAGAATATACTGTATGGATCCTGAGCATTAAAGATTTTTTCATATCCAATAGTTGTAAATGCATTTTAGAGTTGTAGATTTGACTGTAATTTAATTTGTAATTTAAATATTTTTATATATGCCTTTCCACGCCTTTTCCTGATAGCAGGAAACTTAGACTAATAAATAAATAACAGCTCTGAAAATGACAGGTCTAGCACAGAGATTTTCAACCGGAGGTACGCGTACTTCCGAGGGTACGTATAGCGTTTTAAAGGACTACGCGAGAATATAAAAGAATATAATTTTTATAATTACTTAAGCTTTCACGCATGACTTCTGAATCAAAGATCTTGATTTTAGGTTTTAAAAAGTCGTGAGGGTGGTTTTAATGACAAAGTGGCATTAGGACAGAAAATTACTTCTTGTACCATGATAAGCACCGTATTTACACGAAACCATGACGATCCTGAATTTTAGACTACCCCCCTTTTAGCACACTATCAAAACAGATAAAGGATTTTATGACCTAATTTGTCACTGAATGTAGCTGGTGTATATTTCAAACACTCAATTTCACCCAAATAAGAAACATTATCTATCTCTCCCTCATATTCCTTCTCTATATCTCTTCCTTCTCTATATCTCTCCCTCTTCCTGCTCTGTCTCACCCCCTCTCCCTCCTTGTCTTTCTCTCTCCCTCCTCTGTCTCTCTCCCTCTCTCCCTTTCTCTCAGTTTCTCTCCCTTTCTCTCAGTTACTCTCCATTTCGCCCTCTCCCTTTATCTTCCTTTCTCTCTCTTCCTTTCTCTCTCTCCCTTTCTCTCTGTCCCTTTCTCTCTCCCTTTCTCTCTGTCCCTTTCTCTCTCTCTCCCTTTCTCTCTGTCCCTTTCTCTCTCTCGCTTTCTCTCTCTTTCTCTCAGTCTCTTTGTCACTCTCCCTCTCTTCCTCACTATCTCTCCTTCTCTTCCTCACTATCTTTCCCTCTCTTCCTCACTATCTCTCTCTCTTCCTCACTATCTTTCCCTCTCTCTTCCTCACTATATCTCCCTCTCTCTTCCTCACTATCTCTCCCTCCCACTCTCTCCTTCTCTGGAACAATAGACTTCCTAGTCTCAATCTCGCCATAATTAGACCATTATCTATCTATCTCTCCCTCCTTTCGTCTTCCTATCTCTCCTCTCTCACTCCATCTCCCTCACCCTCTGCCTCTCTCCTTTTTTCTTCCTCTCTCTCCTACTAAAGCATTCAAAGCAGGCTTTCCTTACGCATATAGTATAAGGATTGAGAAGACAATAAAATCTCAAGGTTTAACAATGACACGAATGGCAAGACAACATATCGTCAAAAAGCTTAAATTTTTCCAATAAATATGATTTAAACGTATTACTTTAGCTATTTCATATCATAGGTGAAATGTGACGATAAGAATAAGAAACTTGATTTATGTTTCTTTAAAAGTTCTGGTTCGAAGATCGTAGATCAACTATTTCTAATTTTAATTTGTAAAAGTTAAAGCCTGTAGGTCGAAAAATTGATTTTTACGTGTTATCTTATGGGAAACAGAAATTATCTCCTGGAGTCGAACTCGGATCTTTTTTGGAGATTTCTTTTCGTGAATGGCTTTTACATTACAAATATAACATTTCTACCAAATTTCAATCCTCTACATTCTCGGAAACTTTTTACGAGTAGCATTATAATCAGTCAGAAATATTTCATATTAATCGATCGTGACCATATTTTTTAGCTCATTATTTAAAGAGATTAACGTAATATATGTCCATTCTTAAAGATAGAATATTGTTTCTGCTTTGGCTTTCTCCACTGATGATCCTAACGTGGTCCCTCTACAATAACTGTTGCATTAGTGCGATACTGAAACCCCATCGAGTTTGACAGGCGTATCCTAAAATGTCGAGTAATGTTTTAATTATATTATATTATATATTTATTCAGCAAGAAAATTGTCCTTTTCACGTTTAAATTTGAGGACGAAAAGTTTCACTGTTCGAGTCAAATTAAACTCTTTCTCCAATATAAGCTGACAAGGCATTCATTCGAGGTCTCTGACCGTGTCATTGCCAGTGCGAACGCGTGGTATTGGAGAGAGAGGGAGAGATAATGTAGGGCCGCGATAAAGGCCCTCTCGGGAGATTCAAAAGCCCACCTCTCCATTTCCGTCTCTCTCCTTCTGCATACCCAGAACTACTCATCCTATGTAATCCTTGGAAACCATTGGGGAACGAGGATGGAACCCCGTGGGACTCCGCCTCTTTGGAGGATTGAGGTGTGAACTGAAGAAAAGAGTGGGAGGACGAAAAAATCACGGGCTGTTCGGCCCCTAGGGCACGGAGCTTGTGTCGGGTTTGGATAGGGGGGTGGAGGTAGTGGGCGGAAGACGGCCTTCGTGACGGAGGGAGAGCTCTTTCTATCTCCTCGAGGCCTCCCAATTCCCTGGAGCAATTTTTTTCAATTTTGCGCGGTGGAACTCCCTCGGCTCCCTTCGCCCTCTCCCTTTTCGTTCTACTAACTTTTTCCCTCGAAATTACGGGGTACGTGTCTTACTTTTCGCGGTGGGAGGGAAAGTTTCCCCTCCCCGCTCACCCTCCGTCGCTCCCCATCCGTCCCTCCCCCTCCGTCCCTCCCCCTCCGTCCCTCCCCCTCCGTCCCTCCCCCTCCGTCCCTCCCCCTCCGTCCCTCCCCCTCCGTCCCTCCCCCTCCGTCCCCCCTCCGTCCCTCCCTCCGTCCCTCCCCCTCCGTCCCTCCCCTCTCCGCTCCCCCCCCGTCCCTCCCCCCTCCTCTCTTCTCCAACCACGCTTTTCCTTTATTTTCTCGTCGGAGCGTCCAGGAGAACCGCACTAATACTATCTTTTTTTTCTTTCCCGGATGGTGGCGCTTCTCTCTTTTACTATCTCTGGACCGCTATCCTCGCCTCACCCTCCCTCCTCCATTCCTCTACCCCTACCCGCTCGGACGAACCTTCGAGTGATAAAAATAAAATCTTTCGAAAATAATTTTCATCGCCCGGGAGGTTGGAGAGGGAAGAAAAAGTCCGAAAAGGGCAACTTTTTGCAACTCTTTCGTTATCTAGTAATTATTTATAGTTGGAAATTTTTTGGGTAGTTTTTCCTTGATGCGGAGATAATTGAATGCGATTATGATGGAGTCATTTTTTCTACGGCCATTTACGCGACATTACCCTCTTTTTTCGGTAATTGGTTTTCGTATTTTAATCCCCTTGAGGTTTTCGGTTTACTTAAGTCTCGCGTTTCAATATCAGATCTTTCATATTTACAATCACAATGTAAATCAATTGCCGCATTATTTGATCCGAAGCTCGTGCTGTCATCAAGGGTATCGTACAGCAATGTAATGCAACTTCAAGTCCCTTGTGTAAAATCTGAATTTTTCCAAACCCGATTTCTACATTTAAATAAAATTTCGTTGTCTGGTCATCTCTATAATGTAAACTTTATGATGTAGGCAATCCTAGATATTCGACAACGAGATATTGGCGGTTTGTGCGTTTAGTGTAGTTTAAAAACGTGCTGTGAAATTTCTATGTATGAAGAATCTGAAATATACTGAAATATACTTGAAATTCGGAGAATTTCTTCTATCACAGTCATCATTTAGACACAATTATTATTAATTTTTTCTTTGTACTAGATATTCTTGTTTTATTTTGGTTATGCCTATTATTCTTGCTTAGTATTTTATAATTTTGTTACAATTTCACTGTAAATTGGCAATCACGCTGTGTGAAATTATAAATAAATAAATAAATATGAAGTTAATTAGTGACTTGAAACATTTTTCCTAAGGCTTGCCAAGTACAATTATGTGATATATAAATATAGCAAGAGTAATATCGTGAAATCAAGAAAAAAGGTGATTGCTGGAGAGGTGGCGGCTGCCTCAGCAGATGAATAAACCAGAAAGGAAACTTTGGGGATACTTCCAAGAATACCCAATATTTTCTTTGTGAAATTCTTTGATGAGAACCTGACAATGTCGAAGGAAAATTTAATTAATCTTGGTATAATCGAGTCGCCAATACCTAGCGTTTCAGATACATCGAGGAAGATGTTGGGTGCAGCACCTGCAATAAAGGAAACAGGATTTGTTTGAGGCTACCTATTCTTTCCTGAAGGCATCTCAGGCCTGAGGAGGATGTACCTCACGAGTTGCTCTCAAGCAAACCTTGAGCATTCAACAAGAAACAAACGAGAAACTCGATATTTTTGGCAGAAGAGTCTAAATCCATCGCAATCAAGAAGAATCAAGAGCGATAGTCAACGTTTGATACCTCATAGGGACAGAGTACCTCCACTTTATAAGTACTTCTTCGACTCGTGTCAAACGCCTCCGTCGGTTAAACACCTCATTGCTGAGTGCTCCCACCTGGCCAATCTAAGAACAAAGTGTAGCCTTCCTGGCAGCATCGAAACGTCATTCGCTGTGTTCCGGGTCATTCGTTTCTAAAAGTTCACACTTATTTTTACTTTATGTGACACATGGACAATCTGATGACCAAGGAAGTTTTCGTTTTGGCGTATTTATGTACTTATTTATTTTTCTTATATTTTCACCTTTTAATAATTAACTAATGCTCCTTTCACCGTATTGCACATTATTTTTATGGTACTATCTTGTTTTATGTCATGGTCTACGGCTATCTTATTGTCTCCCACCTTTTTATGATCCTGTTTCACCTGGTCGTCTCCGACCATTATATGGTTTGAGAATTTTTATGGTGCTGAAGTAACACGTAGCGTCGGGGTATCTCGTCGATCCGGGACAGTTTATCGCCGTATAGCTATTTTGACCATTTAATTATAAGAAAACCTCGTTAATGCCACACTCAAGGGATCAAATATTCATAGCTTCGAATGAAACGGATTCGAAACATCCTATATTTCATTTTACCGCCAAAATTTGAAGTTTAAAGTCCTCGTTCGCTCGTTTGGGTGCGAATAAAGTTGTCATCGCGAAGCAGGTATTTGATGGGTTGTGTTAGGTTAATCGCAAAGCTCAACGTGGGATATTGAGAAGATTACAGACGTATTTAATCAACAAACAGATATACATTAACATGGGGGCCATTTACATGGAGACAGTGTACCACATAATGAAAAAAGGCTGTAAAATTAAACGATTGTCGTCGCTGTATCATTTCATATCACGGTTTTTTTAAACGTTCATTAATTATACAATGCTTTGAGACCTTTATCTCTCGGATATGAATTCATTTAATTTGGCCATTGCTTTAACGGCACTATAACCCATATTTTGTGTGGAAATTGCTGCCATGCAATCAACGTTATAGAAACTATCGAAATGCGCTAGGCCGTTAATTTCAGAATTCAGCTCAACCTAACCGTCAAAATCGGTGTATTTTTGATTTCGGCTTTTAGTTTTCGCAAACTCAGCTTTTGCGAAGCAATCTGTAATTACGGTAGTCAGTTCAGCATCCAAGGCTACACCTGTTTCTCATTGCATCGACGACATTCCATTTCCTGATATTTGCCACAGGAATTTTTCCGTTTAATCTTGAGCAGATAACATCTTACCAGCCGCTTTCGGTATGACCTTTTTAGTTTTATATATGTACACTGGTGGTGTAGTGGTTAGCGTGTCGGCTTTCTATTGCAAAGTTCGGGGGTTCAAACCCCTCGAATGGAGGTTTTATATATAAAAAACTATCATCAGTGCCTGGCAGTAGGCAGCAGTACTGTCAGTATGGTATAGAGCCGAAAACAAAAGATGTTGGTTGGGTCTATATCCAATACACCTGTAGGCGTGATCGGGACGATTTGAACAGTTCTGCGATGTGGAAAGCAAGAGGGAAACTAACACATTACAATCCCTAGTAAAGATTATATGGTTGGACAATATGAGTTCTCTCGAGGTAAAACAATCCGTAGGTAAAATAGTCCCCAATCGGATTTCCGGGCGGGGACTGCCTTGAGGAAAACATTTGTCGAAAGTAAATTACGAATAGGGACTTGGAACGTAAGAACTATGAGAAAGGCAGGAAAGCTAGAGAACTTGAAAGAAGAAATAGAGTTGACATTATAGGGCTAAGCGAAACTAGATGGGAAGGAGAAGGACAGTTCGACTCGGAAGAATTCACGGTAGTTTATTCTGGAGGAAATAGTGGGGAAAGAGGAGTAGCTCTGGTACTTAGGAAAGATATGATGAAAAGCGTGACAAAGATAACAGCAACGAACGATAGACTGATGGCAATAAAGCTAAAAGCAGTCCCAGTGTATATGCTGATAATCCAGGTATATGACTCAGCTCATGACGATGAAGAAATAGATGAGATCTATGAGCAAATTAATGAAATTTACGAAGAAGACGGAAGAGGAAAGGTAAACTGCATAATAATGGGAGATTGGAACAGCATAGTCGGAGAAGGACAGGAAGAAAATGTTGTCGGGCAATACGGACTTGGGAAGAGAAATCGAGGAGGGGAGAAACTCGTAGAATTCTGCATCAATAATGACCTTGTAGTGACTAATACATGATTCAAAAACCATAAACGAAGGTTATACACATGGAAAAGCCCAGGAGATAAAATGAGATGCCAATTAGATTACATCCTTGTAAAACAAAGATTCAGGAACAGCATAAAGAACGCCAAGGCATTACAAGGAGCAGACATTGATTCAGATCACAGCCTTCTAATACTTGACGTGAGTACAAAGCTCAAACAAATAAGAAAAACGAGAAGAGAAAGACGGACCTGGGACCTATAAAAACTGAAAAAAAGGCAAGATGTAGTCAGCATGAAGTTGGAAGATAACCTAAGGAAGTTGGAAAACAAACCGAAGACCGTTGATATAGAATGGGATGAAATTAAAACCAGTATCAAGGATACCTTGGATAAAGAGATTGGAAAACAAGAGAAGAAAATCAGAAAACCATTGATCACAAAGGAAATGCTGGAGAAAATAAATGAGAGACGAAAATGGAAAACGTTAACAGTGAAGAAGGTAGAGCCAACTATAGGCGTATAAACAATGAGTTGAGAAGGGTAACAGATAAAGCTAGAGAAAATTGGATAAAAGGAAAATGTGATGAAATAGAACAAATGGAGAAGTTAGGACGGTACGATATGATGTACGCTAGGGCACTGGAATTAGAAGATAAGAAGTCTAATGGAATTTGTGGTAAAGGAATTATGAATACGGATGGGAAGATAGTCTCAGAAACAACGGATGTAGCACAGGTATGGGAAGAATACATTAAGGAATTATACAGCAAACAGGCTGGAGCGGCAAAAATTCAACTGGACCCTATCCCTAAACAAGGAAAGGACAAGAGCCAGCCATCCAGCTATCGCCCAATCTCCTTGACCAGTTGCCTGTGCAAACTGATGGAGAGAATGGTGAACAGACGTCTAGTTTGGTGCCTTGAGAGCGGTAACATTCTCTCAAATGTCCAGTGTGGTTTCCGACGAAGCAGGTCTACAGTGGACCACCTGGTCAGGATCGACAGCTTTATCCAAGAGGCCTTTCGCCTACGCCAGCATGTCATAGGAGTCTTTTTTGGCATAAAAAATGCGTATGACAATACCTGGCGATACAAGATTTTACTCCTCCTGCGGGTAGGGGGATTGAGAATACTCCCGCAGCCCCTCTGCTGATCGTAAGAGGCGACCAATGGGCGAGGAGACAACCTCGTTAAAAAACACATTTTTCGCTTTGGGTAGCGTCCAGACAGTATGTGGATCTGCTGTCTGATTCCAGCCACGTCATCTGGCTATTGATCCACCCGCGTGTTTGCCGTGCGTGGAGACCCGTAAGGGGGAGAAGAGGTATCTGGTGGTTGAGCTTCCTGGATCCTGTCTGGGTTTCGGATGCCCAAGATGGGTACATGGAGCAACACACCACTTTGGCCTCTAATTCACTGTAAACGTGAGTCGGGTACTAGCCACACCCGATTAATCGGCTTGCCGTCACGTTTTGATGTTTCGGTTGGCGAGTGCCAAGACAGTGGGGGTCTGTGTAGGGGGGTCAAAAGTGTTTGGGTTTGGAGACCCCATGCACTGGAGATTTGACCTGAAGCAGACAACCATGTCAGAGGTGCTATATCTCTCTGGTTAGCCCTGGCGTCCGCATCAGTTTGTGGTGCGGCGTCCCATTTGTGGGTCCGTGGTGGGTGGGGAGACCAGGAGATGAATACTAATTATTTTGGATGGCAGAAAATCTTTCTCCACCACCAAAAAGATCCCGTCCAGACTCGGATGGGGGAGATAATGCTAAGAAATGTACAAAGTACTTGATCATGAAGCGTTCAACCGATGGTGAGACCTTTAGCAAAGTGTCTCCCTTCTTTATATATAAGTCCTTGTCGATACACTCGAGAAGTGTAAGCGGGAGATGGCCTCTCAGGGGGTCATTGACTGCAGGAGATTGACGACAATGAGAAACGGTGAGGTAGTCAATAGTACCTCTATGGTCCTCACGTTCTCCCTCGAGAAGCTACCAGAGAAGGTCATGATTGGTTATGAGGCATGTGCAGTTCGGCCATATATTCCAAACCCTATGCGCTGTTTCCAATGACAAAAGTTTGGGCACACTGCTCTACGTTGCAAGGGCAAAGCAGTCTGCCCCCGATGTAATCGTGATAAGCACGATGGAGCAGAATGCCCAGCGACGGTGTCATGTGCGAACTGCGAAGGTCCTCATCCGGCATTCTCTCGAGACTGCCCAAAATTAAAGGTGGAAAAAAAGGTTATGGAGCTTAAGACACTTGAGAAACTGTCTTACATTGAGGCACGGAAAAAATTCAGAACGCTTGTTGCTCCAGTTTTGTCAAGGTCATTTGCATCCTTGGCAGCTACCCCTATCAAGAAGAGTACCATCGCTACCCAAACAGATGAGGTAGCACCCATACAAAAAGTGGGATTTAAGGAAAAGGAAGGAAAGAAAACAAAAGAAACTATAATAAAGAAACAAAAGCATCCAAAAACCAAAGTTCCCCAAAAAAGCAAATATTATTTACTTTATTTTCGTAAATTACTTTTATTTTAAGTTTACTGAGATTTACAAGCTTTTAAAATAATTGTTTATATGTATATTCTTTATTAACCCATAATAATAAGAAAATGTCGATGAGAATTTGTTCATTTAACAATGACCTACAAATGTAGTTTAAATTTATTAAATAGGACAGTACTTATGTAAATGACAATTCTAAGTTGTACTGTGGAATCTGCGGTGTTCCCTTTTCTGTTGATCATGGAGATAAGAGTGAAATAAATCAACACCTGCGAAGCCAAAGACATAAAGATGCAGAAAATGTAGCAGGGGTTTGTAGAAATATCGGCTCATTTTTTCACCAGAGGATTCGACATGTGAAAAAATTGCAGCCAGTGAAGCTCTTTTTGCATTTCATACAGTGCAACACGGTCCGAGTTTTCTCACAAATGACTGTTTTTCTAGTTTATTCAAAAAGATTTACCAACCTAAGTTTTCATCTGCCCGTACCAAATCGGAAGCAGTTATTTGCAATGTTTTGTCACCTTATGTATTAGAGCAAGTTTCCGTTGATTTAATTAAAGGCAGTAGTGTAACTATTAGTTTAGATGCTTCAAAGAAAAAAGAGAACAAACTTTTTCCTGTTGTTGTTTGGTATTTCTTACCAGATAATGGTGTTCAAACTAAAATCTTCGAGTTTGCTTCTTCACCTGATGACAATGCAACCTGCTAATTGACGTTGTAAATAAGTATTATTTGCAAAACAAGATTGTAGGATTTTGTGCCGATAATGCAAACACCAATTTTGGCGCTTGTAACAGAAATAGTCAAAATAATAAATGGCGTAAACTTGAAAAAGGACTTGCAAGGAATGTTATTGGAATTGGTTGCGGTGCAAATATCATACACAACTGCCTTCAATGTGCTATTGACTGTTTGCCATTTGATATTGAATGCTTTGCGGTTAAAGTTTACAAGTACTTTCACATATATGCAGTTAGAGTTCAGGAGCTCAAAGACTTTTGTATATTTGCAGGAGAAGATTATTCTATGTTATTAAAACATGGAAACACAAGATTTTTCTCCTTAGGACCTGCGATACACAGAATATTAGAAATGTTTAATAGGTTACGTTCTGACTTTCTTTCACAACAAAAGTGTCCAATGATTTTGAAAAACCTATTTGAAGATTCCTGCCTAAAATTATTGTTATCATTTGCGAGAGATCAAATTTCAACATTTAAGAAAGAAGTAGAATCTATAGAAAAAACAGATGTGTCCGCAACTGAAGTAGCCTTGGGTGTTAAATCTCTTAAAGAAGTCCTTATAGCTATGAATGAAGAAAGTTTTATAACAACAGATGTAAGAATTCAACTTAAGTCGCTGGTGGAATCTGAAAAGATAAATGAATCCGAGTTTTATGAAATCATTTCAAATTTTAATTCGACCAGTATAAAATATTTGGAAAAATGGGAAAAGAGCTTTGGATGCGAATTTGGAACTCAGAAAGAATATTCTCTCTCATGAACAAAATTTGGTCGAATGAAAAATCAAGAATAAGCATCGATACTATGAAAGCAATGCTAATCGTGCGTGTGAACTTTGACATGACGTGTAGTGATTTCTATGACAAAATTGTAAAAGATAAAAATTTGTTAAAGAAAATAAGCTCGGCAGAAAAATATAACTTAGCTTAACTACTAAACATTGATAATAAATAAAGATTTTTTAGTATTTTTTGCTTTAGTTGTCGTTTCTTGTTTAAACTGTATAAATATAATTATACTTTGTATTACTGAAATGCAAGAAATGTAAGTTTTTCTATGGTAAATAAATAAGAATGAAGAATTAGACAAAGAAGGTTTTATGCAGTTTTTATCCTTCGATTTTTACTTGTAGTCAATGAAGCAAATATTTAATTCTACCAAAATGGTTCCAAGAATTAGCATTTTATTTATCTAATTTTTAAATAAATTGGTTCCTCACTGTTTGATTCTATTATATATATTGCTACCGAAATGAGATCAAAAGATTTTATCTAACAGAATTATTTAATTTAAAAACCCTATCTGTATTGTAAGTAAAATAATTATTCAAAAATTGTCTTTTTCCTTCTAATAGACTTGTAAAGACTGAGTATCGTTTCTGGCTTTTTAGTTGAAACTTATCGCTCAACTTTTAAAAAATAATGACAAGTTTACGATTAATTTTTATACACTAAAATATTTCGTAATTATATTAACCTTTAGAATATTTGAAATAAAAATATTCGGCAACAAATATAAAAGAAGTAGTTTACTATTATATTAAAATTGAGAGCTAAAAATGAAAGCAAACGTTTTCATAATAAATTTCATTCCTATTAGAATTACTCTTTCCTTGAAAAAACTATGTTGACGTAGTGGAGAATAATTTTTCATTTCAAAAAAGAGCTTTTTGGAATTAAAAACGTAGTGAACTCATTTCAACTTATACTGCTGAGACCATATGAACGAATGAAGTACGGTTATTTTCTCTCTACTTATGATAAATGAATTACTAAAGATAAATTTCCAATCTACAGAATTACTCCAATTCCTTCAAATCATGTATTTATTGGAGTGATATAAACCACCCTTTTTAAAATAGTCGTGCAAAAAAATTGTCCCGTTTTGTTCCGTTTTCTTCATGGGAAATGTCCTCTTTTTGCCTTGTTGGGATATGGTCAGCCTACTCAAGCGGGTGCTGAACATTTCATGCATATTGAGTTGCTACAAATAAAACATTGGATGATAGTTTTGGTTTTCTTTTCCGGACGTGAGACGGTCCAGGACGGTTTAACTACGACATATCTTTAGAAATTTCCGAAACCGTGAAATAACTGTCCCGAAAAAATGATGCGAACACAGGCATGCGGTCTCTCAGCAACGAAACTAAACACGCTCTAGTGCGCACATTTCCAATGTTAAAAGGCAACTGCCGTACAGTAAACAAAGCCAGCTGTAAGATACAAAGGTAAACACAATCTCAAAGGCGTAGATGATTCACGAACCCTAAATGAGACTATTGGAATTTTTTGTGCGGTCTGAGAGACCGCTGCCTGTGATTACGGGTTAAAATACCTAAAATTCACCCGAAAGAAACTGGCCTCGTCAGTTATTTTGATAGAAATTGCAGAAAAATAAAAAGTTTGGACGTATTATTAGAAGAAATGTTTGTTTTACAAGGGTTATCTCAAAAAGAAAAACAACGGCACACACATACATTTATACATAATTTGCACAAGTGGCTTCTCTTGTGGAAAAGGTTGCCGACACCTGGTCTAGAAGTTCCATGTTAGCTGGCAGAAATAGAACATGCAGGCACTTTTTAAATCCACAATCACTCGATTTTGTTCCACACAATGATCCATTAGTATAATAATGTTTCTGTTTTGGGAAGTCATTCTACTCTTCAGCCGCAGGAGACACTCGCTTTATCGTCCAAGCATTTTTGTTGACCGTCTTGTCCGAAGGAAGAAGTGTTATCCCTTTAAAACATCAAGATCTTTCGTAACCGCCAAGAATGAGTGTTTTTAATTTTTCACTTTCATCTGCATAAATTATTAATGAAATTTATTGTAAAGGTACGAAGCGTACCACTTTTGAGCTTGCTTTAGAAACAAACTACTGTTTAAGCAGGTCACTGGGTTGCAAATGTATAACGGTATTCCAAACACCTCGTTCTGCACTGTAAATGCATTCCTGCAGATGATCATGCAAAATGAAACCGTGCAAAGTGAAGTATGTTTGCCATAGCTTTACGCGGAGTTACATTTGAGCGACCTCTTGAAGTCAACGTTCAATTGCGTTGTATTCAGCATTGCTTTATTTTTTCCCTTCTTGTAATCGCAGCGTCGAAGTGGAACATTATGTGCTTTTTATTGTTCCAAGAACGTTTCAAAGCGGAATTTATGGCCGTGCAATTCTAGCTAGTCCTCTAAAATGAACGTCGTACTAATCCGGGAACGTGTAATACGAAGCCGTATAGTTAGAGGGAGTTATGTGTTTAGTGTATTTGAGCGATTTATTTTATTTCGCAGATAGGCAAGATTCATACGAGTCGCTCTCTTATATTTCCAAGCGATTGATAGGCACCAATTCCGCCGAATATCTGCGACGTCTTTATATCCGTCTCCGAATTGAATTGAGCGGAGCCACTCCAACGTGTCTGCCTTAAGAAAGCCATTTACTTCTGAAGTAGAAAAAAAACGTTTTATATTTTATTTGGTGTTATCACGACTTTAAATACGATACTCGATCCAAACCCGTTCCGGGTTCGAACGGAATATATTCTCCAGCCATAGCGCGTGTCATCAATCTTAACTCACCTGCGTTCTAATTCTATCGTGCATTCGGCCCTCTTTTTCTGCATCGTCCTAATGCCGTGCAAATCTCCCATTATTTCACTCGCAATGAATTATGTTTCGCTTTCGTTAGTCTTCTACACTCTTTCTCATCTTCGCTATTAGTATACATACTTCGCCATCTTCCCAGGCTATTTCATCCCACCATATGTGTCCCATTTCCGCAGAATATAATGCATATAAGAAGATTTTGGAAAGAATATTTTCTCGGGTACCTGTTTTATCTGCAGGAATGAAGTTCTCCTTCATTTTATTATTCTTTCCGTTTTTTCTTCCTTTTATTTCATCCGCATCTTCTTGGAATTAATTTCTAGTTGGAGGCAAAACTTATGATATAGTATCCTGTTTATGGCGCTCATATAAAAAGACCACTCGCAGGCCGTACTCCAGTTTGGAAAATAATAATAAGGAAAATACGGTTATGTAGAAAATCTTATCTGTATAATCGCAAAGATAAATGCATTGGTTAGGTTTAGCTCGTACTGCTGTTTGGCCGAATGCCAAGAGTTAGTCTAAACTTTTTTAATTCTAAGAATTGTAGCAAATTTTTCTTCTATAAAAGTTGACCAAATAACGAGAAAGGAAGTATTTCATGGAGTGTACAGCACATTGCTTCTGCAAGAACGCTTAGATGAAGGAGAAGGGACTAATCTGCCAAACATTGCTACTTTTGTGTCGATCGCGTTCTTTGTAGGGCTGATATACCGATGGTGTTTTAGAGGAAAATATATGGGGCGATGCTAATATATGCGCATTTAATTCTTAAATGCATGATTTCTATAGAACTAAATCTCTCGTCATTTCATTATGTTGACATTATTTATTATTTCGTATCTCTTAGGTATTGACGAACTAATTAAGCAAATTAATAATTGTATGATTTAGGATATTATTCATTACACTTATTGAAGTCGTCTTGAGCGTCGTTCAACGTCGTTGATGCGTTATATCTCTGAATCCACAAACGCTACAGAGCTAAAATTTTGCACGTAACCCATATTCGTGATACATTTTAATATATGAAGTTTTGGTACGCGTTTAAACAACTTAATTCGAGGTAAATATAAATAAATATGGACTACGTAAATAAAGAATTAACTTTGAATAATTTAAAAAGGTAGATAAAAATAAATAAATAACAGGTTTTTCAATAGCACACACTTTTATGATGCACTCCAAAGTAGAAAATAAATTTTTGTTGCCTCAAAATTGTCATCGAAAGTTTCATTTTGTAAATTTGGTGTGAAGAATAAAAGTGTGTGGCCTTTACATATAAGTAGTTTGCATACATGATTTTCTTCTTGGCCACCCACTTTTTATTCTGCACACCAAATTTACAAAATGAAAATTTTGGGGCAACAAAAATTTATTTAATTAATTAATTTTTCTTAATAGAAATTCCAAGGAAGAGCTTTGGTAAACATTTTATATGACGTTCCAGATAAATAAAATCACTCAATTTATGGTTTAATAAACTTGTTCACTTCACTGCCTACATTCGTATTGATTCGTAATGATGATAAACCATTAAATTTTTGGTAGACATATGCAAGAACGAAGAAAATTATATTGGGATATATGGTAAACAACATGTGAGGTCGTAATTGTATTTGGATTAATACTCGCATAAAAATAACTCTGTAACTTTCAATAAAAGATTTTTTTCAAAACCAAGACCGGTTTCTCTCCAATCGTACGATCCTCAGGTGACCCAGTGAGGAAGGAAAGGAAGGGTTAAAGACACAGTAGGAAAGGCGATTGGATTGGTTGGAATTTTATCTTGCGATTTTTGAGAATGATATTCATCTCCGTGTAATGAAATTCGCGCTCTCTCTCTAGAAGTTCATATACTTTGAAAGGTCGATCCCTTAAATATTATTATGAAAATTTTATTTCTTTTATGTTCATGAGACTTGGAAAAATTCACTTTAAAATTATTCTTTGAGACACTTTAATACCATATATTCCTGATTTCGGTTACTTAAACATTTTGTTTGCATTTTTTCAGAGAAGGCAGTTTCGCTCGGATGCTGATTCCAAGCTAACAGCTTGGAGAAATTAATTAATTCTCATTTTGTCAAATATATTTTCGCGAACAGTAATTTTCCATTAGTTCGGATTGGAAGATTAAAAAAACAAAATCTTGTTCATTAGTCGTTATTTGAAACCTATCTGTTATGTGTGTCTCTACTGTCGGTTTGTTCACGGTCTCAATTTGGTGGAGCATCTGGAAGAGAAGGGGGAGGGATGACAATGGAAGGCCTCTCGTTCGGATTAATGCTTTTAATATCTTTTACTTTCCCAGAACCATTTTACAATCGGCGAGAGGAGAGAAAGTGAAAGGAATTCCGCTTCGCAAGTTGTTTAACGGAGATTGGAAGGGATCTAACCACGAGCAGAGTTGCCTTCATCGCGAGTGAAAGTAATGGGAGCCTATTTATTTCTTCCCCTGCTGAAGTTTTCCAGCGAAGTCCTTATTGCCTGCTCAATTAGAGTTTTGAGTCGCTCGATTCTAAGAGTGTAGATGCGTATATTGCGGGATCCGGTAGAAGCGTTAAAATTTTGAATGTTTGGTTTTCAATGGTACCCTTGTTTGTCGAAGCTGTAATTTTGCGATTTTTCCTTTGTGAATACTTGTAATTGTGTAACTGTTTGAACAAATTTTATCTTATCTTACACTTCTAGGTAATTTTATTACTTTCTCCATAGGTAGTATAGGGAAAAGTATTGTTTTCATGAAAAAATAGATTTCGAGATTTCAACGGAAATACACGTTTTGAGGTCCCCTGTACACGTTTTGACCATTTTATCGATAATGTCTGTGTGTGTGTGACAGTTTTTTGTGGGTGCACTAACCCAGAAACTATTAATCAGGTCAACGCAATATCTGTTTTATTTATTTATTTGGGAATTCCTACGTATTAGTAACGGCAATTTGTTTCTAAGCGCTTCACTCAATCACACCATATATATGTGTGTGTGTTTGTAACAACTTATATAACGGTTTGCGTAACTTAAATGATGAATATATTCCTTCCTGTCATATTGACGGGCTTTTATACTAGTTCATTGATATTTCCGTGGAGAAAGTAAAACATTAAATGAGGTAAAAATGAGCACGGTACAGCTGTCACATAGAACGTCATTCACTTCCACAGACGGTACCAGGAATTTTAAGCAATTGCATTGATTCACTGGTAATGTTTCGTGAAATTTTCAATTGTTGTTCCAAAATTTGATTTTATATTAGTCTTTTATTTACCTTTTTAATCCTTAAGACACTCATCTAGGCAGGTTTTAGACTGACTCAAACAAATCTTCTCATCCGAGGCCTTTCTCTTCATCTTCCCATGCTCATCCTCTTTTTAAATATTGCATTTTTCTTTCTACCTCTTTTCCTCTCTCCTAGCATCCTCCCTTTCACGGATTTCTTCGAGAAACTTTGCTTTGCAAAATTTGACCCACCTATTTATTCTCTCTTTTCCTTGCCAATCTAACTAATCCCTCCTCTTCTACTCTTTTTAACAGTTTCTTATTTGTTTTCTTCCCAATAAAACTGATTTTTTCCAGTATACGCCATAGCCACATCTCAGAATCCTCTGATATGCTTGCATCATTCTTCCTCGTAGTTAACCTCTCACGCCCATATAATCCTACACTACATATCAACGTTTTTTGAACTCTATTAATGACTTAAGTTGGATATTGGAAATTTGATTATGCCGAGGTTAAGAAGCAAAATTTCTAGTTTGGAAAGAAAACTGTCCATTTTACCTTTCATTAGGTGATTACAACTGTTGGTGCTCATCTAAACCTAAACCTATTGTACGATTGTCCAGGAATTTTTTATATTATCTATTACAATTGTGGTTGAAAAACAAAATTTACTATCATTCGAAAATTGGAGCATTTCTGCAATTTTAGCGACGCGAAAATCAACAACTATATCTATCTTGCAACTTAGACTATATTTGAACTCGCGTTCTATATAATCCTTAATGAATTTTATACTTACGTGTTGCTACCTATTCTTAAATATGGTTTTGGTAGCTCGGGCGATGGAAGAATATCGCTTGTTGTATATCCTTGAATTATAGCTGTCTTATAATGTTTCGGAGTTATCCTTCTTATTAATTACTTAAACTTCCGAGTTACCGGGTACTTCGGGAGGAGCCTGTTCGGATTATTCGAGTGATATGCCCATTTTGAGGAGCTATAATGCTCACAAATGAAAATAATTACATATCAAGGTAATAAAAACATTGAGGAAATTAAGTTGACAGATAAGTAACTTAAATAATACTATGCTAGCTGTATACACTTTTTTTGGGTATGGGCGAAGAAGTATCGCTCATATGTACGCACGTATTTCGATATATGAAGTTGAAATCATAAGTTTTAAAAATACCGGTTATTCGATACACGGGACTTGACTACGAATAAAATGAAATCTATAAATCATTCTCTATGTTTCATTTCTATCTGTCATAATATCGAATTTTCTGTTTAAGAGGGTTTTTTGCTCAATATCTAGTGTGCCGATTAACGGATAAATGTCTGGTACAAAGCCGTTATATTGCGCGCTGAGGTTATCTCGTGAAAAGGGCGTATTCTGGCAATTTTGGAGATGGATATGGATGGAGATATAAAACTCGGAATCTCTTTTAATAAGATGAAAGTTAGCGTAAGTTCTCCCCAAGTTATGTGAGGGTGGTGGCATCTTCTACGGAGCAACACAATGAGAAAGTGGAGAATAGCGGAGGGAGGGAGGAGAGGGGGAGGGATTCGAGGACAATGGAGATATAAAGGGTGAATCGAGGGATGAGGGAGGAGGAGTAATGGGCGTCGGAAGAGTTAGTAAAGATCAAAAAGACTCGGACCGCCAAAGAATGATTTCGGCGCCGAATTGACAAAGTTCTCTCGGAGCGGAAAAGATAGCGGATGCACACCCCCTTTTCAACCCCCTACCCTCAACTCCCCCTTTCCCCAAACCCCTCCCCCACACCCCTCCCCCTCACCCCTCCCCCACACCCCTCCCCCACACCCCTCCCCCACACCCCTCCCCCACACCCCTCCCCCACACCCCTCCCCCACAACCACTCTCTCCACACCCACTCCCCTCCCCCACACCCCATCCCCACACCCCATCCCCCCACCCCTCCTCCCACCCCTCCTCCCACACCCCATCCCCCCTCCCCTACTCCCACATCCCTCCCCACCGCTCCCTTTATAAAAGGAAACAGAATCCTTCCAACCATGGCCTACTTCTTCCCTCCTCGCCCTTTTACGAATCCGAAGAATACTCCGCCATCTCCAGATCACTGCTTTTTTACGCTTTCTTGCCACATCCTCTTCCAAGTTACCGTCTGTCCTCTCTCATTCCCCATTTATCCTCCCCTTTGCGTAATTCTCCCATTCCATGATTTTTCCTACCTCCCTCTCTTTTGCGTCTTCCTTCTCTTCTCTCTCTCCTATCTACCTCATCCTCCCTCGCGTATCTCTTCCCCTCTCTTCTTTCATCGCATGTCTCACTTCACCTCTTTTTTTCATCTTCTCCTCTTCCACATTACCAATCCTTTTCTTATTCATTCTTTTCCTACTCATCTCTCAATTCTCTCATTTTATTTTTCCAATATGCCCTACTGAACACTCTTTTTTCTCCTATAGCAATCCTATTCTATTCCTTCATCTTCTCATGCCTGCCTTGTGTTTCAAATTATTCCGCCATTCTCGTATTCCCCACATCTTTCTTTTCTCATCTATTGCGGCTAGTCATCTCACTTCTTTCTCCTCTCTTCCATCCCTTCCTTTTTCCACATCTTTATTTCTTCTATTCATTCTCTCTTTCACTCCTTCCTTTAGCCTTCCTCTCTTTCCCTCCTCTCTCTACCATAACTTCTTCCAGAAACACTCGAAAATTGCTCGATGGAGATACAATAAGGCATCTTTATGTCCCTAGAGCTGGAGTCAAGGCAGGATGATGAAAGTGGGCGGGGGAGAAGAAGTCACGTAGGAGAGAGAGAGAAATAGAGGGGGAGCGGAAAAGTGGGGGTTTGAAGGGTGGCGGGCGGTTTTGGAGAAGGATAAGGCCGCTGAAAATGGCCGAAAGTTGCCGTAGGGGGCGGATGAGTGTGCCCTCGAAGCGGCGGCCAAAATCGTGGGAGCTTGCAAAGTAAGGAAGGAGGGGTGGCGAGGAGAGAGAGAGAGAGAGAGAGGGAAAAAAGGGAGTGGGGAAGATGGGATGAAGGAGGCGCATCGCATGAAGTCTGGAGGAGAAATTTTTTGGAGACAGAAGAAGTGGAGGAAGGGGTTGTTGCGGGGTGGGGAGGGAGTAAATGAGAATAGCTCTTGAAAATGTTCGAGAAAGATGGGGCGGTGAGGATTTAGTAGGGTGGAGCGGATAGAAGGATATAAAGAAACCGATGGAACTGCGAGGGAGATTTCGGGTTGAGGAGGAGGCAGAAAGATAAGAGATGCTGTGTGCGGTGAAGAATGGGCGGGATAAGGGGCGAGGGAGAGATTCGATGGCAAAGCTCTCCGGAGATGAGAGGGGGTCTCACTATCGATTCGTGGAGTGGTTGAGTGGAATTCGATTGGTGTGTTTGCCCTCTAGTTAAATTGGTTCGCGGTGAGTTAGTCGCAATCTTCCCTCGGTAGGACGTTTTTCGGCTTGCCCTGGGATCTTGCGGCGAAAATCTCGTGCGATTAGAGCGGTTTTTGGTTGCGTAAATATAAAATTCTGAGACGGAGATAAGTTTTCTGAGGGAATTGGGCGTAACTGGTAATCTTTTAGCGTTGAGAAACTGGTGACCTCTCCGAGTCGGGATGGTTGTCTTACTCGGATGTCTTTATGCGGCGTCTTAACTTAAGAGCGGGACTTAATCGCATGTAAATTCGTCTTCGACTGAGGAGAGAGATAAAGGAATTAAATTAAGCGTCTCCGATCCGAATTTCGATTCCAAGTTCTATCAGAAATTCTTTTATGGGTAAAATTTCTGTTAGTTTTA
Organism: Tanypteryx hageni; assembly: GCA_028673005.1. Taxonomy (NCBI): domain Eukaryota; kingdom Metazoa; phylum Arthropoda; class Insecta; order Odonata; family Petaluridae; genus Tanypteryx; species Tanypteryx hageni. Next base: position 111,300,526 of record CM054114.1, on the reverse strand, counting down.
TCCCAGGTAATTTTTTAACGTATATACCGGTGATTGCGGTGCATTTTTACCTTTGAAAAAATATACTACCCATCCAATTGCTATAAAATATTTTTTTTTGGTTTGATGTTGAAGTATGACATCGAATCATCCCCGTTTCCAATTTTATCGCTTGACATTGTCACTTTTGTGATTCGCCTGCTGTTTTGTTACATGTGCCTTGTGGGAGCACTCGCAGAATGCGTTTTGTGATTTAATTTATAATCTTGAAATATCATCCTAATTCAATTTAGTATTCCTCCGTAGATTGAAAATGGTTGTATTCTGTTGAGTGTCTCCGTAATTATTATAATGTTTTGTGAGTAATATATCAAAAGTTGATATTATGTCTAAACTCCTATTTGATAAGAAAATACGGAAACAGTATTTGGAAGTTCATGATTTACAAAATAATCATATTAAAAAATTGCCTATTCAAAAACTAATTACACATCACATTTAGAGATTTGCGTGCAGTGTTAAAGTTAAGAAATGGACGCCAAACTTTTTTTTAGCACAATAGGTTTTAGTGGACGAAGAGAATGAATTAGGACGTCGGCTATGCATTCAGGTTTTTTCCTGATCATACACGTTGCGAAAAGAGAATAAGCGTTTAATCGGACGGAAAAAGAGAACTGTAAAAGTGACGTAATATGTTTAAAGGCTGAAAGAAGAGATTAATCGTCTTAAAAACTTTGAGGCCATCTGACAAAACTTCATTAATGAAAAGATTCATCTTCTCGGATAACGCGGTATCCAGGTAAACAGTCTACTCAAAAAGGAGAGAAAAATAAATCCCGAAAAAGTTTCCATTTTATGGGACTAATTTGGCGCGCGAAAATAAAATCGCGTTTTTTTCACCTCCGTGTACGTTCGGTATTTCATAGCGATGAGAGAAAAAAACACGACTTTATTAAATCTTCCACAACGTAAGGTGATAAGCCAGATGGGTGGAAGTAAAAACTTCTGTTGAGATCGTTCTGGGAGGGAACGGATGGAAGGAGGGGAGAGGGAAGGGTGGACTTTGGGGAGGTCGGTTATATCGAGGACGCGGTTAGGAGAGGAGAAAAGGGGCAGGAACTTTTTTCTCTTGGTAGTTAAGTTCGCGGCGGAATCGTGGCGGAAATTTTGAACGAATAGGAAAGATAAAAGGCCTTTTGCTAATCTGATCCGAGAGACATCTTGTTTTTGCTCTCGAGTTCTTAAAAATAAAAGGACCAAAGCGTCTCCGATCGTGTATAAAAGGAGGAAAGGCTTCCTATTTTCCGTGCCGTAATTGCGGGGAATGAGAAGGGAGAGAGGGAGGGAGGTGGAGAGATAAGGGTGAGAGGGAGGAAAGGAAGAGGTGGAGAGGCAGGGAAGGAGGAAGTTGAGAGTATGGAGGAGATGGGGAGGGAGGGAAATAGGAGGTGGAGAGAGAGAAGAGGGAGTGAAGGAAAAGGTGGAGGGAGTGGTAAGGAGGTGGAGAGTGAGAGAGGTAAGGAGGTGGAGAGAGAGGGAAGGAGGGAGGAAAGAAGGTGGAAAGGGAGGGAGATAAGGAGAAGATGGAGAGTGAGTGAGGTACGGAGTAGGCGGAGAAGGAGATGTTATGGACGGAATGGGGGAGAGAGGCAATGGTCACGTAGAAAGATTTGGTAGGGGTAGACCAAGTATTGGAGTTTATGTTCGCCTTTGGCCGAAGAAAGGAGGCCTTTGGCAATATACGAGAATGGAGGAGTTGGAGTGACGGAAAAGATGCAGGGGAAGGGTTTGCAGGAGGTAACAGATGTGAGTGATGTGGGGTAAATTGGAGGAGGAGAAGAGGGGGAGGTGAGTGTGTGTGGGGGAGGGGGAGGAGGAAAGAGATCGCTACGAAAAGTTTTCTGGAAGAGACTGTGCCCAAGGAGGAAGATGAGTTCTTATTTTTTCCTACTCCCCCTCCGGAATGGGAAGAGAGATTTAGGAGGAGATGGGGGTGGGAAACGGGAGTCAAATGGCGCAAGCGCACGATAAAAATTGGAGATTTTTGTTGGGAGGACCGTATGTAGGAGGTTTAATAGGACGGGGAGCAGAAGGGACCAAAGAGAGAAGAGACATGCTGTGTCGGGCGTGTTGGAGGAAGGGGAAGGAAAGGGCGTGGGAGTCGAGGAAGAGGAGAACGGAGCAAGTGTTTCCCTGCGTTGCTCGTTGCCCAAGGAGCCGGGAGCAAGCGGTTTTTGGGAGCAGGGGAGGGGTGGATATGGGCATAAGGAGGGTTGGCTTGTGAAGAGAGCTGGTGACGACTTGCTTTCCTCTCTCTCTCTGGAAAACAAACTAATTTTTCACGGACGGAATGAAGGAAAAGAGTTTGCCCGGTCGGGACATGATTGTCACTCGAAATGTCTGACGGAAAATGTCTCCTGCGCTCTAATTTATTCCTTTTGTGAGAAACTAGAGTCGGGCTCTTTCAGTTGGTTCTCTGTGAGTGAGATGTTTGCCCCGGTTTGCCGACCTATATGATTTTTATCGTTGTAATCGCGAATTTTTGCGATGGCAGTTTTTCAAATAAATTCCTTTATCTACTCTATTCTTTTAAAACCAAATTTTACAAGAATAATTATTTAACTCTCTCAAACAAAATTTGCTTGGTGGTTTTTTGAACTATCCGTACAATTGGCATGTCATCATCATAGGTAGTCTGTCCGTAGACAGGTCCGTGATTATTCATGGTTAAACCTGGTTCTCCATATACTCCTATTTTCCGCTGTCCTCTTCATATCTTGATAACTCTCTTTCCCTTTCAAATCGTCTATCAGCTGAAACCTTTTCCTACCTCTTTCCCTTTTCCCATCTAGTTTTCCTTCTAACACATCTTTAATCATACTCTCTCTCCTCAGGTAATGTCCAACACAGTTAGCCTTCCTCTTTCTGATAGTCTGTATAATCATTCGCTTCTCTCCTATTCTTCGTAGCACTTCATCGTTTTTCATCCTATCTGTCCATTTTATCTTCCGCATTCTCCTCCAAGTCCACATTTCAAAGCTTTCCAAGTATTTGATGTCATTTTTCCTTAGCGTCCATGTTTCTGCCCCATACAATGCTATACTCCATACGTAGCATTTTATCAACTTCTTGCGGATATCTTCCCTTATATTCCCTGTAAGTAGTTGTTTCTTTCTCCTGAAAGCCGCTTTTGCTTTTCTTATTCTAGTTCTGATCTCATCCGTACATTTTGCCTCTCGTGTTATGATACTTCCAAGGTATTTATATTCTGAAACTTGTTCTAATGGCTTTCCCCCAATAGTTATGTTCAGATTCTCTTCTTTACCCGATATTCGAATGACCTTGGATTTTTCTGTATTTATTTCCATACCGTATTTTCTACCTGTTATCACTAGTCTATTTATCATTTTTTGTAGCTCCTCTTCCTTTCTTGCTAGAAGTACTTGATCATCTGCGTATTTTACTGTTCTTATAATCCTTCCTCCAATTTTGAAATCCCCTGTGCCTTCTAAAGCTTCTTGCATTAGACTTTCTCCATATATATTGAATAGGGTTGGCGATAGGCAGCAGCCTTGTCTTACTCCTCTACCGATATTTATTCCGCAGGTGTCCACATTCTCAAACCTGACCTTTACAACTTGATTCACATATAGATTCCTAATCAGTCTCCTGTCTTTCCAGTCTACACCTATATCCTTTAATATCTTCATCAACTTTACCCAATTTACTCTATCAAAGGCCTTCTGCCAGACTACGAAACATGCGCAGATATCTTGACTGTATTCTATTGCCCTTTCTGATATGATTCTAACTGCTCCTATAGCATCTCTAGTTCCTCGTCCTTTTCTGAAACCGAATTGATCTTCCCCTATTATTTCTTCTGCCTTTTTCTCCAGCCTTTTATTAAGAATCCTCGTGATGATCTTCGATGTGTGTGACAGAAGGCTTATCGTTCTGTAATCTTTACACTGCATTGCCTTTGGCTTCTTCTTTAGAGGGATCATTGTTACTTCTAGGAAATCCTGAGACCACTCTCCCGTGTCGTAAATCTTATTAATTAATTTCGTGATCGCTTTTAGTCCTTCTGATCCTATGACTTTAAGTATCTCAGCCGGTATTCCATCGCTGCCCGTGGCTTTCCCCTTCTTTAGTTCCACTATCGCCTTTTCTACTTCGCTCTCCATAATACTTGGTCCTAAGTTGTCTTCTTCAATGTTTTCCTCATTTTCCAGTTCTATTTTTCCCGCTCCTGCCTGTTTGCTGTATAATTCCTTAATGTATTCTTCCCATACCTGTGCTACATCCTTTGTTTCTGAGACTATCTTCCCATCCGTATTCATAATTCCTTTACCACAAATTCCATTAGACTTCTTATCTTCTAATTCCAGTGCCCTAGCGTACATCATATCGTACCGTCCTAACTATGTATGGAGCCAAAATTTTTTGATGATTTTATATTCATAAGAAGAAGTTTCTAAGTAAAATTTAAAGATAGAGAACTTACAATGTGTGGAAAGGCAGAGATAAGTGTAGTAAATTGAAACTTAAATGGCCGTTTTGTTATACTAAATTACCAAGGGGAGCAAAAACGATATGTGGCCTCGTTTTGATATACAGGGCGCTCCTTTCAAACCTCTTACATTTCAATCCAACACCGTGGAAAAACTGGAAAAGCTAAATGAATACAATTTGTGGTATACGAAAGAGGAACTCCGAGAATTTTATTCTGACTCAAAGATTTTATTTGTATAACAATTGCTAGATTAGTGAAATTTAATATGTGACCCATCGGTTGCATGAAGAATGTCAAGTTGTACTTGTCAAACCAGGCCTTGATGGTTTTCTTCTAAGGCGCACCACCTCTATACACTCGCCGATAGTTGCGTTCCACAGTAATGAACGACTTCGTTTCTGCGCACCACACAACAACCTGTGCTCGCTGATGAGGAGTCGCCATTGTCCTTCTAGCAACTGTAATGTCATGCAACGGCTGAAACGGTAACTTCAAGGTCACGAAATAAAATTTTCTGAGTTCCATTTTTGTATGCCACAAATTGTATTAATTTAGCTTTTACAATTTTTCCGTAGTGATGGATTGAAATGTAGGAGACTTGAAAGGGACATCCTGTATGTTATTTTTGTATGAATGGCAACTTATAAGCCATTATTTGTTTAATTTTAGTAAAACCGATGAATGTATTTAAATTTTCAATCAAAATAAATTTTAAATAATAAATTTAGAGCATAACTAATATAATAGGAAAGATATGATTGTTTGTTCCTAAAGCTCAATATTCGCGATATAGCTGTAAAGTGACTAAAAGCGAAATGAAGCTTATTTATTTTAGTGGAAGAGAGGACGTGATTCCTTAAATTCATTCTTACATAAAATATGAAAATCGTCAACAGATTTAAAATTTCTTACAAGAAGAAGCCCGTTATATATATATATATATATATATATATATATATATATATATATATATATATATATATATATATATATATATATATCTGCTTCAGAATATAAATCTTGAAACTCTTTGTTGATAATAGTTGCAAAATATATCTTGGGATCAGTCGATATGCTATTATTGCATTAAAAATTTAAGCTATTCGACGTTTCTAACAAAATGGTATATATGTTAAATATCATATCACTATTCTATTATAGGCTGTATTTTTTAAAACGTGGAAAATACGAATTATTTATAACGAAAGCAATATTTAACTTAGGCTGATTGCTAAAATTTATTAAGCTGGAATAGAGATTTTTTCAGCCAATTATTTTACTTTTTAAAAAATTCACCATTTTTTCGTTTTGGTCATTCGAGCATTCCCTGGCAATTGTCTTTGAACAGGAAATAATGTTCTATATAACAAGATGCAGTTTTTAATAAAAATTATATACTGTATAATTGAAGTATACCAGAAAAATAAATTAAATTAAATGCTTTCCAGTGTTTCCGGTTCTCCATGAATCGAGAGAACTTAAGGAGATTAGGTATTTAATAGTTTGTTTGTCAAAAAACAAAAAAGGCACCGAAATGACTTAGGGGCGATTTGATAATATTTGCCCCATTAGGAACTTTAGTTAGTTTAAGTTCGCCCCTATTAAAAGCTTCAGGGGAGTCAGAGGTCAGCAAATCAGGGAACTACTTTACAGATGTTTCCAACGTTCAGGGAAAGATTTCCTCTCTCCTACCCTTCTTAATTTTTTCGTCTTCTTCAGGAAACTTTGCTATCGACATCGCTTCTTTGATTTCCTCCTCTCCCTCACCCATTAAAACTTTGATGCTCTAAATGAAACATTTAGAGAGTTGAAAACCCTTTTCTAACAAGCTTATTTGGGAAATGTGTCGCAGCTGTCAGTTACTCGTTTCATTATAATTTGTTTCATAATTTCACCGGACCCTTCTATAACGGGGCACTATATACGATACATATATATATATATATATAGTGACAGAAACTATAAATCTTGTTTCTTTGAGAAAAAGAGATTCACTTCGGTGTAACAGAAGTCAAGGAGTAAACTGTGAGTAGTATTTCAATGTGTTGAGAGGCCCATTATTACCACAATTCGAAGAACTCGGGACAACGCAGCCGAATCACAAAGAAAATTGAGCTCGGAGACAGAGCGCTTAGTCCCAGAAACAGAGGTTTATCGCAACCAAGTCCGACTCCAAATTCAAACGAATTTTTTTACCGCAACTTGCACGGAATTTATTATTGAAATATTTATTAAATATCCGATTTTCGGATAATTCCGGTTTTTAGCTTTCGAACTGCTCAACCATAGCTCTATGAAAGTTCGCAAAGAACAGCTTTTTTAAAAATTAATCTCTCACTTGTTCTTATATTCTTGGTTGCAAGTTATATTAAGGGATAACAATATGCTAATCAAGGTATCTATTTGAAGGAAAAACCTGAATTTTTTTTTTTTTATTAATTCAGTTTTGTTTGACCTATTGTATGAATACATGATCATCACATTATCACGCATACTGTAATGCAGAAAGTGTGATTTGTCTGTCCGGAATCTGATTAGCTGCCGAGAAGCGACAGCCGTGTCTCTGGCGACAAGGAATTGAATTACCTCATAATCGTAACTTTAAAATAAAAATTTGATGTATATGTTCAAGGATTGAACCAATATTGTATGTATTTCTAAGTCAGATGACTGTCTTAGTACATATCCGTGCGTTCCATCATCATTGCAAAATTGAAGATTGGAGATAACGAATAAAAATTACCACTGCTAAAGATTCCCACAGGCTTTCGCAAGGCAAGCAAATACTTAACGATACACAATATTGACAAAAGTATGAAAACTTACGGCAAACATTGCCGTGTAACCACAATTATATTCGAAATCGATCGAAACAATTATTTTATTTAAAATAAATATAAACATTTATGTTGCCTAGGAAGTGCCAATCAAGACATAAAAATGAAATAAAACATTAGTATTGTTGTCAATAAACAGAAAAACAAAGAGAAATAAAAATGACTTATTTTTCGCGCTAAATAAATAATTATGTTAATGAAGTTAGATATAGTGATTAAAATTGATGAATATTTGAAAACCTTTGAGGGCATTTTCTGCAAAAGCTGCGTCTCTAATCTTGGCTATAAACAAATATAAAATTTATTTAAACTTATTTTAATTAAATCACGCTTTAAATGAATTAAAAGGTAAAAAAATGAATCGTTAAATTAATAAAAATAAAAATATTTGAATGTTCAATGAAGTAAAAATAGTTTTGGGCATATAAAGGTTGTGCAGTGTAATGTTTTATGAATAAATTTCATTCTTATTTCTTTGCCACATAACATTCATTTTCCCATTTATATTCTTACTTTATGCAACATTCAATCATTTGAATTTAATATTCGTTTTCTTTTTAGCGCAAATAAAAGTTGGTTTAATTATTTTTTTATCTATATTTACGTAGTTTTTAATTCACGTATACCCATAAATTTAACAGGCAATTACGACAAACTAACACTTAATCATACTGAATCTAAAAAGACATTTATACTTACGGTGTAAACTGTCGTGTGACCACAATTATTCAGAATCTATCAGAACTATTCAAAAATCCCTAGGTACTTTTAATGCTGCGAATTGCAATAATGTGGAACATTTTGAAGAAAAATATTTCCTTGAGCAGCATGTCTGTGGCAATTATAATGTTGGAAAGTTCTTCGAGCAGTTCTGTCAATTTTGTCAAGCTTGCAAATGACAAGAAGATTCCGAAGTTTTGTGCTGCGTCTAAGGAAAAGTCAAACTGGCACCAATTGATCCTCAAATGATGAATTACTTTGATATTCAAAATAATATCGGACACATTTCTGTGTTCCTCTCTCTATCATTCCGAAAATCCACTGTTGATCGATGACAACAAGTCCTCTATCGTATTTCCTCTTCGTAATGACTGTCTCATCTATTTCCAGTATTGCTCCAGGTCCTCCAAGAGTTTGTTCGTTGTTCAAAAAATGTAGGCAACAAATAATATCTCTGAAGAAGTTGTTGAAATCAACAATAGTGTTTTGACTTACAGTTGATCCATCACATTTACGTATGTCAAACATTATTTCCGCTACGTTGTGCTTTTCTAGTCCAATAGTAGGCTAATTGAAGTACTTATTTCGTTGTTATTTTTACGCCCTCAAAAAAGGATCGATCCCTTCATAAATTCTTCAGTTATGTTTCCAGTTCCCGAACAATCTGTGGTTTCTTGCGTTTCATCCTTCTCCCGCATTTGTAAAATCCTTTATTGAGTGCTAATTTAAGCTTATGCAACCAACTCAAGAATTCGTCACCTTCTAGATTTAATTTCTCCCCTAGTTTTCTTGAATTAAAATACCTCAACTCATCCAGCTGTTGTGACATAGTTTATTATATTTTATTTACCAAATAAAATTACCTTAGAAACGCTAGGGAGGGGGGTACTCATCTGGAAAAGTACCCAGATCATATAATCATCTCCTTGCTTTTGAATCTATTGGCTGTCGAGAAATCAGAATTCTTGGGTTTAATCCAACTTTCAAGATCAGTGGAAAAGTTTATCATCGCATGTACCCAAGATTGCAAGCTCTACTTTGTAGATTCTGAAAATGAATTGGAAAATAGACTTACTCATGGATCTGAAGCAGGGTATCATGGAAAATCTCTAAAATATTCTACGGGAATGCAATAACTACATAAGAAACTTCAAGACCGCTATTGAAACCACAGCTTACGAAGACTATGAAATGCAGAAAAGCAAAACAAACCATCCAATGAGCACTGTCGATACTACAATCTATCAGTTGCTTCTGAGGTTTCTGCAGTAATTTCTAGCTCTTCTGTTGGAAATCTGGATGTCAGAGTGGGCAGTATAGAAGGAGGAATCCAATCTGTTAATTTTTTTCATTGATCATACGATCTTCTGCATTACATTCTCTTCTTTCGTCATGGTGATGATGTCTGGGAACTTCACATGTAAAAGGAAGATGAGAAAACTCTGACAGCGACTGACTTCTACTCGTACCACTTGCAAGTGCGTCTGAACCTGATCATTTCAATACAATCATGAAAAGTCGGCGATTGATGCAACAATATGCAGTGGATGCTTGGGCAAAAATCGAAAGATGTGGAATGGATTGGGTCAAGAATCATCAAACAACCATCCGAGCAGACAAATGCCAAGGCCTTATTGATGTCATCGCAGCCAATGGTAAGGGAAATGCAGAAAGAAGAATTATACTCCCATCAACAATTTATGGATCATCACGCTTCTACAATGAATGCTATCATATGGGGTAACCGGATCTCTTCACCACATTCACTACAAATCCAAACTGGCCTGAAGTAAATGTAGCATTGAATGATGGAGAAAGTCCAAGAGATCGTCCGAATATCTTCGCTCGAGTCTTCAAGCTTAGTATGATTCGCTGACTTACTCAAAAGGAACATTCTCGGGAAAGTAAAAGCTCATTCAGCAACAATTGATTGGCAAAAGAGAGACCTCACCCATGCTCATATATTCCCGATATTGGATGAAACATCGAAATGAAAAAGACATTGACAAGATTGTATCTGCTGAAATACCAGGCAAAGAGGGAAATCCAACTATGTATGACATTGTCATTGGAAATAGGATCCATTGTTCTTGTGGGAAATATAACCGCAACAGTCCTTGAATAGAAGGCTTTGGAGAGGGCGGAAAATTTACAAAGAAATTCCAAAGTCACACAATCGTCCGAGAAGATGCTTTTTCAGAATATCGGCGGAGATCCTCTAAAAACGGTGGATTTACCCATACCAGGACTGCGAAAGAGCAACGTCTCATTGCGGACAAATGCTTTGTGGTTCTATACAATCCACTTCTATGCTCATATCAACTGTGAAGTTGTTTACTCCGTTGAAGCTGTGAAGTATCTCTACAAATACATCATCAACGGCTCCGATAAAATCATCTTCACCGTACAAGTAGAAGACGGCTAAGAAACTCAAGTCAGCGATGAAGTGGAAGCTTTTATCATTGCAAGCTACATTTTTGCAAGTGAGGGATTCTGAAGAATATATAAATTTCCAATTCATAATCGGAAACCGGCATTTGCCACTTGCCTGACGAAAAATTGACCATATATGGTTCTAAAATGCTTAGCCTGGCACACTTCACGTAAAGTGTGGCAAAGACGAAAACGGGGAGCGTCGGATGAAGACCATCACTTCATATCGGATATTCTTGAACGAATTCTAACAATCTCATTAAGTCAACATCAGTCTGAGCTCTATTTTCTTCGCATGCTTTTGCGTCACAAAACTGGGACAACTTCTTATGAAGATTTGCGCAAGATTGGCGGAGAGCAATGTGAAACGTTTCAAGCAGCCATCGTGAAACTCGGAATTCTTGAGAATGATTATGAGAAGGATCAAGCAATGGAAGAAGCCAGTGCTATCAGATTTGGGTCTCAACTATGTGATGTTTTCGCCAGTATCCTCCTTTACTGCACTCCGACTCAAGTATTGGTCTTCTGGAACAAATGGAAGTATATACTTGAAAAAGGCATAATGCACGAGAACAAAAATAATGAAATCATTTCGCTCATTGAACATACGGTTCTCCTTCATCTTCCAAAAAGAGTGGATTGAGAAGAGCTCAATCTTAATGCTAATTTCTCCTTACCTATACCTGATGCAAACATCGTACAGCAAACTCAGTTACCAATAATCATCATTTTGATAAAGCTGAACTCGTAGCCAAGTTTAAAAAAATTGCCTACTTTCAATCCCAAACAACGATATGTGTATGACCAAGTCATGGAATCGATTTCATCAGAATGAGACAGTATTTGGGTTCAGTGCTAGAGGAGTTACGGGTACATTAACCATTTATCTTATTCTCGATAATATACGATTCGAGGGAAAAATTGTAATTGCCACTTTCATATCAGGAAAAGCTAGCACTCTCATGGAAAAGGACCGAAATCTATATTCAAGATGTAAGATACTGCTAGATAATTAAACAGTAGTCCACTTGCAACTTCAAAAGTAGGGATGTTATGGGTCATTTGATGCAAAAATCTCATCTCTTAATGATAGAAGAAATCAGTGTGGGCCATCCTATTATCTTTGAATGCCTCGATTGCTCATTGCGAGATATACTAAAAAATGACAAGCCATATGGAGGTCTCAACATCCTTTGGTAGGATATTGGAAGCAAATATTGTCTGTTATTCGTCATGGAGGGAATGCTCAAATCATTGAAGCAACTTTGAAGAAATTGGTTGCATGTGGTGAAAATCAATCTTCAAACCAACATGAGAATGGTCAAAGCTAGAGAAAATTCTAATGAAGTGAAGTTCACAAAACACTTACTGGATCTTGGGAATGGAAAGGCACCCTTGGGTAAATCACTTAGTCAATTCAAAACAAATATTTCAAATGAATACCTACTTCCATCTGAGAATCTCAGCGATCTCTGTGATTTCATTTTTGAAGGCATGAATGATAACTTCAATGATGTTAAATGGCTTTCTATCCTTGCCATCATTGCCTCTACAAACAATTCTATTGATTCGATCAACTCAATGACAATGAGCCGTTTTTATGATGAATTAAGACTACAAAAGCTCAGATACAGTGGATAATGAACGAATCTAACCCATTGAATTCATCAACCAAATCCTTCTGGATTTCTATCTTACGTACTCATACTAAAGGTTGACTCCTGTATTATGCTCCTCCGGAATTTAGATCCAAGTAATGGAACACGTTATATCATTTTGGAAATGAGTAATCACATTATCAACGCCATAGTTGCAAGTGGTCCTCACGAATTCTTCTGATTCTTGCTGAAAACATACACCCAATCTCGATGACAAGGAAACAATTTCCAATTCGTTCCACTTTTGGAATCACAGCCAACAAGAGTCAAGGACAAACATTAGAAAAAATTGGAATCTTCCTGCGTTCTAGCGTGTTTAGTCACGGACAATATTAAGTGGGAAACTCGCGTGTTGAATCCGGAAAAGCCATAAAGATTCTGTCTCAGAAGGCTCCGTATCTGATCAAAGATGGAAAATACGCAGATAATGTTGTCTATAAAAATATTTTCAGTTGTTTTATTATTTTTCAAGAGTTATATTTTAATTTTACCGGATACTAACTACAAACTGATGAAAAAGTCATACATTCTGATGTTATTGTAAAGTTGCTACCTACTATGATTTATAGAACCATTTTATTTTTAATATATTATACGCGTTCAAAACGATTTGTTTTTGCAAAATAAATTCAATGGTAGAAAGGGATTGCAGCCAAAAATATTGTAACTCAAGGAGTTCACGAAAATAAAAAAATTGGGAACCGCTGATCAGATTCCAATGTCCCGGATTCGATTTCAGAAGATTTACTTTTTCTTATTATATAGCGTATTTTTTATTTGCATCATAAAATGATTTATTATTATTGAAAAACTTGAAAATTGTACCTAAAAACGCCGAAATGAATCTATTTTTATCTTGATACTGTCAATTTTTGAAAAGAATAAAATCGATACGCAAATTTGTTTTTAACGCGGAAATTCGGCGTATTTTTGAGCTAAAAATATCCGGCGCTCAGCTATAAATATAATTTTATTAAACAAGAACTTCGTGTTTTTATTTTAAAAAATTTGAATCTCCCCCATGCCCTTTGTGAAGAATAGAATCGTCCCCACCGAGAGGTTTTCTGATCCGCCATGAACCCAAGTTTATTTCATATGGTTTTAGTCTAATATCTACACAGTTTTCAATTTTCAAACTCATTTGCTTTTATGATACGTCTCATTTTAAAACGAATAATTTCTTTGTACTATTTGGTTAATATTTCGAAAATCATTCTAATACCTGTATACCAGTCGTTGAAATTATTGTGCGTGTTATGTGCTTATTCAAATTAATTACTTTACCAATGTCCGATTGATGCGGAGCTTTAGTTTCGTGATTCATATGACGAACGCAGAAAGACGAGAAGAGACTCACATCTGGATGGTCATGAGTCTCGGTCTCTCTCCCCTTCAATAACATTCACTTCCCATGGAAATCCATTGCAATCACTTATCGCCTACGACGACGCCTTCTCACACACAGACGTTCGCCTCAACGTCCGATTTCCATAGCAACAGGATCAGACATAATCAACGCCTTCAGCGCTCCGTGAGTACTTCCGTTTGCGGTCACTACTACAGTACTCTCCTACACGAGGGAACAAACAATTCCTTCCCAATGCCCTTTACCCTCCTGGTGTGCAATTCTCTCATCTATCCTCAGTTCTTTCTTCCTCCTCTTCCTCCATAAATCCTCTAGTTTCTTCCACTTTCTCCTTCCCTTTATCCTCGAACTATTCTCCATTTTTTCCTCAGTGCCCTGCCATTTTCCCTTCTTTCCTTCCCTCCTCAATACCCTTCCCTTTTATCTTCCTTCATTAATGTTCTTTTCTTCTACCTTCCCTCCTTCCGCGCCCATCTCCCCAGTATAATCTCAATCGTGCTTAAATAAAGACTAATATCTATCTATATATCTCTATTCTTCCTTCTTTCTCCGTATCTCCTATTTTGTTCGCATTTTCATTGACCTCCCCATCCCTTTCTCCACTACTTCTTGTTTAGTCCACTCCTCCCTTCCCTTAATCTTTCTCTCTCTTCTCACAGCTTTACCCCTCTTTTTCTCTCTTCTTCCTCCCCTCCCCCCTTCCCTTTCCATCCCCCTCCACCCTCCCCTCTCTCCATCTCCCTCCACTCCCCTTCCCCCTCTCCTCTCTCATACCCCCTCCACCCCCTTCCCTCTCCATCCCCTCGTTATTCCTGCTCTTTTCTACCTTCTATCCTTCTTTTCCCGCTCTTCCTTCTTTTATCCTTTTATCCCTCCATTCCAACTTCCTCTTACTTTTTGCTAAAGTAGAAAATCAGCGCGATTGTTACAACTCCGCTGCTTACGTATTGACTAAGCAGGACGTCCGTTTCTATACCGCGAATGCCAAATCAACGCACAAAAATCTCCCGCGAGTGATCAAAACCGCGAATGTTTTGGATTTACAGTATTGCTAAGCAAGGTTTAGCCGACATTTATACTTTGACCATAGAACCAAATGCATTAATATCGACTGGATCATTGTCACAAATATCGACAATGAAAAAAATCTTACTTTATTCAGTTCCTATTTTCTTCTCTTTTCCGCTTCTTCCCTTTCCTCATTCTTTTCTCTTCCCTTTCCTCATTCATTTCTCGTTTTGTCCTTTCCACCGAAATGATTGCGGATTCCGTTTGCACTGAAAATCTCCGGCGTCTGTCTATTCTGAGTGGCAACACACTTGGAGAGGGAAAGGTAGTGGTGAGGCCGAGAGAGGGCTTTTCCGGGCGTTCATCCCGGATTCTGCACTCGCGTAATGGTGCTATACACAGAACCTCTTAATCCCTGCGAAAATAACGAGTGAAGATGTTGCGCGTTAATTTCGGGCGCTATTCTATTCCTTCCTGAGAGATTGCGAAACTTAAATGCGGCGACCCCGATGCGACGGGGTAATTACGGCGCGTTGTGTGTGGAAGAAGGGATTGAGAGAGGGTGGCGGAGGGCCGGTGGGGGGGGGGGGGGAAGGGGGATGGGCGAGTGATTTGTAACTGAGAGGAACATTTCCTGGGATGCGATGGTCAGTTTAAAATCTGGGTTGAGCACCAGGGAAACGATGAAAGCTTCTTTCATTCCAGTCGACTGTTTCGCGAGATTTCTGAAGATTTAAAAAATGCCTGCTTTAATCTGCATCGAAATGTGATTTTTTCAGAAGAATCTTTTAAAGGGGTCATATGACAGAATCGGTTGGCTCGCGTAGTTTAAAAGTCAATGTTTCTCGAGTGGAAAGTTTTACGACGATTTATCAAGGCCAAAATGTATATTATTCCGTGATGTAAAATTTATTTTATTGGAATAACGTTCTTGAGTTTCTACTTTAAGTTGCATTGCTTGCTAGTTTTTTGGTTTCACGTTCTTGTTTCTCTTCAGTGCTCTATGGCAGGGGTCGAAAGCCTTTTCTGCATGGCGGGCCGATTCGGTGATTGTAAATATTTCGACGAGCCAGACAAGAGTTCAAATGCAAAGCTATCTAGAGATTCTGAGGTATCATATTCATAAAAAAATCGCTTTTAAGTAAGGATATTAGGGTTAAAATTTCAAAATTGAAGGATTTATTATCATTATTATAGCAAATTAATAAGTATCAGTGCGTTAAATTTTACCTGCCACTTTTTTAACTTAGTTTCGCTGGACGCATAAAATGTTCTCTTGTGCGGAATACGGCCTGCGGACTGGAAATTTCCAATTCCTGCTCTATGACATTGTTTCCAAAATGGGGTTCCGTGGCACACTGGGGTACCTAGGCTGATAGTTAGGGGCTCCTCAAAAAACTTTGTTGAACAACCGAATCAACGATTTGGAATCGTTGGTAACTCACTTCTAATAATTTATTGATGATGTAGTACCGAAAAATGATTTCTTGCGAACGTTTTAATACGCGCATGGAGAAATTTACAATCTTGTAGAAGGTATGGACGACGCCAAATCGAGTTAATCCTCGAAAGGCTGACTGGCATACTAAATTGTTGGGAACACCTGCTATACGATTTGGTCGCTACAAAATTAACATTCAATGCTAATTGAATAAATAGAAGAAAGAATGTTTAACGGCGTTTTGGCATTTTATAAATGTGTGTTAACACTGTCTGGTTGGATTGAACGTGTGTTTTCAACTTCAACTTCATTTGTGCACACTCTTTCTTATCTATTATTCAAATAGATTATTTATCGAGATATACGGCGTTTTTCGTAATTGTTAGAAATTTTGAATGTGGGATTCTCGCCGTGTATATGACGGTAAACGATTTATGTGTCTATTCGAATCGAGTCCTATATTTATTTTTGATTGAAGTTGCGAAAATGCATTTGGATCTGTCAGGTACTGAGCGTGTGAGTGCATGTCAATTTTCTCCCAAGAGGAAAAGCACAAACGTTTGATGCCTCTCCGGTTATTACTCACGTAAATGAATGACATTTCCCCGTGACATCATCCCATCCATAGCAAATGTTCCGCAAAAATTATAATAGGTCTCGTGAAATACGAGAATAAAAGAGCGTAATTTTTATTTCCCTTTGACGATTCGTATTGGCGTAGCTTTGACAGAAGTCGTACACAATTTTCGCAATCGCATATTTTCTACAAAAATATTGAACCGTTTGGATGGAATAACCAATTTTTTCTCTTAAAATTGGTGTGCTTTTCACGGTAACTTACAATTGTTTGTGATAAATATAAATAAATACCTATGGGTCGCAGTTATTTAAAATATTTTTACAAACAAATTATATTTGGGATGGTTTTCAATGTGTCCTGTTCGCTGAATATGTCCAAATTCGTGACGCTGCTGGAATAACGTTAGTAATACTTATATTTTTTGTTTAATCATCTATTTTTATTTCGTAGCCAGAACAATTATTTTACGTAATAAGGCATCAAATACCAAAAAATTAATGCAAACATGGTTTTGATAAGTAAAACATAACTAGAAATATATGGTAATTCTGCGCATGTATTTTCAACGCGCGAAAATTTAATTGCCAAGGGAAATCAATAGCGGACAATTCCAGCTTTCATAACCGAATTAAAAACCAAATATCTCTTTGCGAAATTATTGGCAATGCATTATGAACAGTATGGTATTAATAAGCATATTTCAGATGCAGAAGTGTGCCCTAATTCAAAGCCTAAAGTCTATTTCATATTATATTTCATCCGTAGATTCCGTACGAAATTACTGTGTGAAATAAAATTATTGGATCCTGTCGAATGTTTCAGGCTTTATTTATTTGGTGCTACTCTTGATTTTCGATCCGAGCGACGCACAAACATGATCGGTGTTTATTTTCATTGTCTCCCGCAAAAGCAAACTGATCGAGAGGTACGGGTTCGAAGCGTTCGTCTGGCGTTTTAGTCCTCTTCGTGTTGTGATGATTGGCTTTGAAGGGGAAAGCGTTTCGATAGGTTAAACCAATTCGTGCTCGAGTGACTCGTGCGAGAGATGAGAGAGATCATGTACAAGAGCGGTAGCTGCTGCTATGGAGTGGTGCGCGCGTGAGACGAAACGTTAAAACTGCGGTCCGAATTTCACGAGATTACTACGGAATAAAAATAGTCGCTGTGGCCCAAGCTGTTCTAAACGGTTAGCCAGACGATTTAAGCAGGTTTGGAACTACGCGTAAAAAACAGACAAAGGAAAATAATCGTGGATTTTAAGATGGGTAACGCGGTAACGCCGCGGCCAGATATTTTGCCGGCAAGTTATAATTTGACGCCCATCATATGTTTTCACTTACCCCTTTTAATTATACGTTTGTCAAAATGTTAGGAAATGATAAGAAATGCAAGAAATTCATACCGGATAATTATTTTTCCTTGTAAAGTACAAACTTGGGTACATTTTTCTTTTGCATGTAATTTTAGAGTACATATACTTTTATCTTTCACCGAACAAAGCCGAAATTACTCAATACGTAGTATATCTCTTTTCCAAATCATAAATTTTAGAGACAAATATAACTTGATTGACCTACATTATAACAAATATGGAGGAAAAGTAAACTCCATAAATGGAATACACAAAGACAGCAAAGGCGTTCTCATGGGATTTACGTACAAAACGGTATGAAAAATTTGGCGGTTCTTGATTCTTTATCTCCAAAACTATAAGTCGTAATTGTGTGCTCTCGTGGACTTTTTTTTACAAATACTGGGCTTAATCCGAATAAATTATTTAATATTTACTTCACAGAACAAATATGAGTTTGGGAGAGAAAAATATGGGTTTTTAATTGCTGTTCGCCGGGAGACGTCATAGTGATCGAGGTAAACAAAATATGTGATGTTATGCACGGGATTTTCTGGAATTTTTATTTTCAAAACTAAGCCTTAATTATATGGTCTGGCGGAAGTTTCCGTGCAAAAAATTGTCCTCTGTCCGAATAATTTTTTTAATCGACATTGGCGGAATGCCTTGGTGCTCACGGCGGCCACCAAATACGCGAAAATTTGGTAGCGTTTGCTAGTTTTAACTGAATGGAAACGAGGTAATCTTTTTCTTTGAAGTGCCAAAGTTTGATTCCATGTGTAATTCTTCCTTCGTTTACGTGATTTACGTGTGGGACATTCTCGAATTTTAATCTCAGAATAGATTTTTTAATTGGTGCCTCACGGATAATATAAGATCCGCGGAGAGGAAAATATTGTTTTCTAATTCTTCCTGTCAACAGAATTAGACAAAATACCAATGTCATGTTTGGAATTTTCTGGAATTTATATATTGTCGTAAATGAAATATATTGAATTAACTGCTAGTACGTATGTATATACTTATATGCATATATGGGGATTCTACCGCTCGTCCCTTACGGGGCCCAACCCCGTTGGAGGGTTAGCCTCGCTCACCTATTATTGTCAAGCTAATTCAACGTGAATTTAATAAATATTTGAAATATAAAATATACATTCGTTAAAACTGGCCCTCCTATAACACAAGTTCTTAAAACTCGGAATTTCCACAACGTAGTTTCTTTGTTCTTTAGATTCTTGTCAAATAAATTATAGACTCTGACTTATAAATGCTTGCAAAAGCCAGAATTATTCTCGCGAAACGCCTAGGAAAAGCAAGATGAAGTAGTTCTCGCGAAGGATCAAAACGTTTCAGAACTAATTACTTCATCATTATTTCTACAGCGTTTCATTATTTTTATAAATAAAGTAATAAGTCGAAGAGAGCAATCTTAAATATTTGTCACATTACAACATTTACTGATGTGACAAATATTTAAGATATCTCTCACCAGAAATGAATTCGTCTTCCTCCCATAGCTCATAATTCTTTTCTCACACATATTTTCCTCGAGAGCAGCCACATGATTAATAGACATATGGTCGAATCCTTTGCTTCTTTTGTCCTCTAGTGCTCTATACGTCACGTGTTCGACACGATTTGCCCCCATTGACGCACTACTCTGGGAATTTGCTACACGAGATTCCTAGTTCCTCCTCGTTTCACTTCCTTGTTTACACTCATGACTCAGCCGAAGCATGGTTAAAATAGCTGTGTACTTTATTCTGTAAATTTATTTCGTAGAAGCTTAAGTCGCATTAATTTCCATGGAAAAATTATGATTATAAGTCAAAAAGTAAAGGTACTCTTCTAAAAAGCATTATTTTTTAATATAATCCTTCTCGACTTCAACGCACCGGTTCCAGCGTTTCACAAGTTTTTCAATTCTGTTAGAAAAAGTTTTTTTTGCTCCGTCTTCAACCACTTTTGCACCTCGCCATGACTTCTTTATTGGATGAAAAGCTTCTTCCTCTTAGTGCTTCTTTCATTAGGCCAAACATATGGAAATCGCTGAGAGCGAGATCTGGACTGTATGGCAGGTGCTCCATCAATTCAAATACTGTCATATACTGTTTCGACCGTTCGATTGGCCGTAAGAGGACGGCGGTTGTCATACAACAAGGTGGACGCCCTTTCGAAGTTTTCCCTGGCGTTTGGATCTGATCGCGGGCTTCAGTTTCATTAGTAACACATCACAATAATTCTGACTGTTAACGGTTTCACTCTTTGGAGTGAAATGAGCAAAAATCGCACCTTTCATATCCGAAAAATGTGTAAGCATAATCTTACTGGCTGATGGTTGACTTTTGAATTTCTTAACCATTGTTGATGACGAGTGTTTCCAAGCCATACTCTGAGATTTACTCTCCGGCTCGTAATGATGCACCCAAGTTTCTTCTGTGGTGACAATTCGCTCTAAAAATTCATTTCTTTTACGGCGATTATGTGTGAAATGGGTACGTGAGATTTCCTTATGCTGCGCAGACGATTGTCTAGGGGCCCACCTTGCACACACTTTTCGAAAATTTAGCGTATCGTGCAAGATGAGATATGCTGAACCATGACTGATGTTTAAAGCCTCCGCAATGTCGTCCACTTTCATTCGTCTGTTTTCTCGTACCATTCTTTCAACGAGTTGAATATTGTTCTCAGTCCTTGACGTTGACGGCCTTCCTGATCTCTCCTCATCGCATACAGAAGTTCTTCCCTTTTTGAAGTGATATATCTACTCGTAAATTTTACTGCGGTAATAAACAATTATCACCGTATTGAGCCTACATTCGACGAATAATTTCCACAGGTTTAACATCTTCCACAAACATGAATCGAATTACTACCCGCATTTTTTCTCTTGTGCAAATCGACAATGGAGCTTCCATCATTAGCGGTTAACTATGACACACAGAATAATAACCCGCTTGCGTAGCGCTGCGACACAATAACTGACACTATACTAAACCAGCGGCATGAGTACAAGCAGTGTTACCACCCAACAGAGCGAGAAATTTAAAATATCGCTATACTTTTTGACTTACCCTTGTATAAAAGAAAAATTTAATTTAACATACAATTATACTTATAATGGAGTTTCACATATTGACAGCCATTTCAGTGGAAAATGAGGCACTTGACTGCTTTTATTAGGATGTCTATGTATTCCGAGAAAGGTGGATTATTATTATTATTCTATCAGTTAACGTGTGATTGAACATGGCATTTACATTCACTGAAATGTTGCCTTAATTTACGATAAATCGAACGCATGCCTTTTATCTTATCATGTAATAACAATAGTTTTATTTTGTAAAATAGAATATAGCATTCAATATAAAATGATCATCGATGAATAATATGCACTAAAATTTGAAAGAGCTAATTAGTTTTAAATGGGAATTTCACCAGGATTCATAATCGCAGAAAAATAGATCTATAACTTCCACGAAAGAAGAAAGTTATACATTATTTTTTTCTTAGTTTATGATGAATTCCAAAAAATGGAACGTGGTTCATCGATCTGATTAGCAAGGCTTCTTTATTATATTATATTCTGGCTCAATAGTTAACAGAAGAGATTTTGAATAGGTGTTACACGCATTCAACACAACCTAGTGGCCTTCATTTGACGGTGCAAAAGAAAAGGACTGAGGAACGAGAAAGCTCATGACATTATGATTTGGCGGTAATTTTTGGGGGGAATTTTTGGCGGGAATTTTTGCTATACTTACCTCAGTTTTATTTGAGACGTGGTTGTTCGGAAGTGCCCAAGAGAGCTGCCGGTAAGCGATCTCAATTTCGAAGAGAAGGCGATGAAATTCCTCAAGACAGTGAGTATTTCCCTAGCAGCAGTAAATAATTAGCAAATTATTCACAGATGTAGAAAAATTAATCAATCTAAGAGTAAAAGTGTTTCTATTTTTAAACTTTTTGTGGAAAATGTTAAGGAGATTTAAATCTTCATATTGTTATCAAAATTTAAGTTATTAATCGTCGTTAGAATTGAATCATTAACTTGGTGGAAACGAGGAAGAATCGTGATAGTAGAAATTATTTCGCTTGCGCTGTTTATTTAAAATGCAACTTCTTTCATTACGGCGAAGCACTACCAGTGAGTTTCGTTTCTTTTCCCATTCCAGGTGCTTAGAATTCCTCCCTTTTCCTCCATTTCCAATGCCGAATCTTCACCCTTTATTTCCTTCGTGAGCCCCAAGGTGTGATGTGATATGGTAATTTTGTGTTGGAGTGCCGTTTGTGTGCATTTCAATGTGCCAAGAGGAATCTCTTTCATCGTGTGATAATGTGTTATTCCACCGCAGGAAAATTCAAAACGCACCAAAGGCAGGAAGACGTTTTTTTCTTTCCCTCCGATTTTCCCTTTTATTCCCAGCTTCGGTTTAATGCCGTTTATATCGTTGCAGCCAAAGGCAATCGATCGAAACTAATGTTGGAGTGCCTAAGATTTTCGATCAGGATATGCCATAATTATAGATGTGTGGATGAAGATTAAAGTGAATGCAAGGCTTTAGTGTTACAAGTAGATCAAAAAGTTTTATAAATTTTAGAAGCCAATGATCATTCATATCCTCGCATTGCTTGAAATAAATTCATCCATATATCGGCAAAATTTTCTAAAGCGGCGCCAAGTTTTGTATTGATTACTACATAAATAGCTGCGGACAGTTCTCTTAAATCAGCAAAAAATTACTGAGATTCTCCATTATTGATGGAAAATGACTTGTATCATGTTGAGCGGCTAGGAAACTCGTGAAATTAATAATACTTATGGTATATATTACGAGCTAATGAGACTGAAGGAGAACGCGAAGAAAGGTTTGAAAGAGTAAGTTTGGCAAATAATGTGATCTATAAAGAAATATTGGAAAATTAGCGCGTAATTTCTAAAAGCTAACCAATTGGTGTCGAAGGCCTCCATCCCTTTGCAGGAGCTAGGAGTTGACGCACGTGGGGCCGGAAATCTATTAGTATTATATATTAAGGAGAAGTTCGACCACTTAGTTTAACTGTATATCTTTTAGTACTCCCCCTCCATTTGGACCAGCTCTCTAAACTTTGGTCTTTCCGAATAAAACGTATTCAGCCGTGATATGCGTACTGTGTTATTCGACTTCTTTCCTTATCATTTTTTCGACCATTAATTTACGGTATAATACAGAGTAACTTCGCAATCAGTCAGGTATTTAAAAAGAACCGATTGTTTTACCGAGATCCCAATCGACTACACTTTCAATTCCTTAACAACGTTTTCATTTTGCCTTTCATAGTCTACATTTGATGAGTAATAACAAATTAAAGGATTGAAGTAATGAGCTGCATTTGAGAATTTTCAAAGCTTTAACAAATGTTTTGTTATATTTCTCAAAAATCTATATTTGTCGGTGAATTGCTGCGAAATTGAAATATGAAATTTAATTTCAAATTTATAGCTCAGCAATTTAATCCTGATATAGTGAATACTTTGTAGACATTAAGGGGCTGTCATATAGCTGCATATCGGTAGTCTTTAGTAGTTAAAATTGGTGGAAACTGTAAACCAATGCAAGTTTGGTTTGCAAATTTAATAATGTAAGCCTAGATATGCGATTATAACTTTTACCAGACGATAAAATTTTAAGGAAAGGACAAATACTTCTACGGACTGCTTACTGTATTCGTTTGAAAAAAGAAAATAGTAAAATGGATTTAGGCTCGAAACACCAAAGAAAAACTAAGGTCTAAGCTGAAATATTTGCTGTGAATTTTTGAGATGCCAATTTTGATACCTATTGTAAATTTTCTTTAGATGTGAGTTTTAAAGTTCCTTAAAAAGCAAGTAAATATCTAGAATAAGTACGATTAACAAAAATGTATACAAATATTTTATCAACAAACAAAAAATAACGCAGTATTGCAAAATATCATCTAATATAGAATTTGGTCGAGCTGTGGAGAGCTAACGGCAGTAAAATAGCAACGTGAGAGGTTAGCTTACCGAAATTAAATATATTTTATATAATTGCAAAATAACTTAAAGGAAATAAAATAACTTCTACAACAGCCGCTTTTACGCCAGCATAATGGCGAAAATGCTACATAACCGTGCTCCTGCTAATTTTCAAGACCTTAGAGAAATATTAATGGAAGACTGGTGGTATTGAAAAGACATAACGGCTCATTTAGACAAAAATACTCTTTCTCCACGTGTCCCATAGCGGCTTCGATGAAGGAGCAAAAAGTATCCTCCAAAATGACACGCACTGACCTTAAACGGGAGTAGGTATAGCAAGACAAATGCATGTAGTAATCATTCGGCATAAATTTTCAAAGAGTCTTCTCGTTCGCTCTGCTAACCTTGAAATGGACTGGCGGGTGCAACTAACCGGTGGACAACGCGTCAGTGCTTTGATTTGACTGCATATTCATCACTTCAGCCAAAAGGAAGTAATTGTTTGAAGAGCTGCTATTAAGCCCTTAAAGAGTCACATGAAGCTCAAGAAAAGGCGTGTGTCGAAATGGTCATGTGATTAACTTCAAACCTTAAAAAAAGTTAAAATTTCCCGTAGGACTTCCGTTACAATAATGTTACAGCGCAGCCCAACAACATCGAAAAATGGTATTCTGGGAATAAATGAACGTTCATGGAAAGATTTTCATTGTTGCCAAACATAGGCGCTTCTTTCGAGAGGCGCCTGAGGCGGTCACCTAACCTATCTACATGGCCCTGTATATACCCCTTTTCATTTCCGGGATTCGGTTGATAGTTTAGTCGGCCTAAATGGTATCTTTATGGATGTGGTAGATAAAACGCGTGCACAAAATACGCTAAACTTTGCGCTTATTTTCGCATGATGATTTTATGAATTAATATCTATTTTGCTCATCGCACACACCCCTCCCTACCATGCAGTGTACATAGTATCATTTTCTTCAGTAAACTATACTGTTTACGGTTATTGGAGGAATCTAAATTATCAACGAATCTGAATGTGAATAAGTAAAAAGGAGATTTACGTCTCGAAATCGTGGTTATTTATTTTTAGGTTGGTTTTCAAAGGAAACAGCATTATGAAATGGTCCTGTATGTGTGTGTGCCCCCTTCTAACAACTTTTGCAACAGTGGACCGACTTTCGTGAAACCTGGTATGAGTCCCGTGCTGCCGAAGATTGAAGCCCTGGGTTCGATTCCAGGAACGTTTTTTCCCTATTTGTTTTGTATAGGAAGTGCATGTATGTTTTCTTTTATACTTAGCGAGGTTTGTACTGTTTTAAGGGGAAACGAATGTAGACTTTAATCACCAAATTTTTAGAATTGATCGTATTTTCTTGAATTTCTACTAAAACATAGAGTTTTCGAGTTTTAAATTGCATTTATCGGATTGTTGTCATGGAGACGATTATTACCGAACTCGGCTGGAGTATATACCAGTGAACAAATGGGCTATTAGGCGTTCTTTACCAGCGAAGCTGAAATAGCGGAGCGCCTTATGGGCACGTCTGGTTCGTCCGTCAGTCCGTCGTAACTTTCATCTCCTAAACCGCTGGACGGATTTTAATTTAATTATGTATGAGTCATCTTTATTAAAAATTATCGCCCAATTGTGATTTTCAACTGAATCTGTCAATTAGAACTTTCACTTTACATAATTATTTCAATAAACTTATACTCGTATCTCGTTAAATTGCATCCGTCAAGCAACAATGAAATATCAAACTTTTATCTCCCTAGTTCTTATATGATCTGTAAGGTATAGATTTAAATTTTTTTGATAGAAAACTACATTTACTACAAGAAAGTTCGCGAGGCCACGCAATTACGAGTTATAGTTTCGGAGATAAAATTTTGAGAAAATCCCAAGCAAAACATCGCATATTTTGTTTACATCGATCGCTAAGACGGTTCTCTCAGCAAACAACAATTAAAAATCTATATTTTTCTCTCCCATTCTCTTATATGATCTGCGATGTATAGATTAAGAAATTTATTCGGATAGAGAAATGCATTTACTACAAGATGGTTTAGAGACCACATAACTACGACTTATAATTTTGGAGATAAAAATTCGAGAATATCCCGAGAAAAACATCGCATATTTTGTTTACATCGATCGCTAAGACGGTTCTATCTGCAAACAACTATTAAATACCCATATATTTCTCTGCCTTTCTCTTATATTATCTGTGAGGTATAGATATAAAAAATTATTTGGATAGAGATCAACATTTACTACAAGATAGTCCCCGAGACTATAGTTTCGGGGATAAAAATTCGAGAATCACCTAATCTTTCGATACCGTTTCATACGTATTTCCAATTAAGAACGCCTTTGAAATCTCTGTGTATTCCATTTATAAAGTATTCTTTTCCATCTTGTTTTCTTTTCCACTCGTCTACCCATAAACAATGGACAGTTGATCCATACATTTTAGCGTATAGACAGCAACATTTACTAAATTCGTTTATTAAAAAACATGCAAAATATAATATCATAGAGAGATTTTGACATTGCTTTTAGTATTTTAAACCTGATAATGCTCTATTAATTTGTTATCCAATTTTTCCCTATCATTAATAAACTATGAATTACAAATGGTATTTATGGTATGAGAATTCCTTAGAATGACTAACACATACTGAAACATTTCCTGTAAATATAAGTAATCAATTCGGGACGTCAACTTTGGGAAACCAGTCTGCATTAGTCCTGGTTTGGACTTCTTGTTGCATGTATTTATCATTCCCTGTTGACAAGGCAATTCCTGTTTTTTTTTTTAATTGCGATATTTATTTCCGAATGCTTCAAAAGAATTCACCTTCGTTTCTGAACATTTTACACGCATAATACTGTGAAGCGTTTTCTTCTAACCTCTTAACCTTTTTCGTGTAGATTACGCCTATTTCCATCAGGGTACGGACAGATTGGCGAGCAATGAGCGGCGAGCGGCGACGCTCACCGCGGGCTGCAGCCATAAATATTAAACCCATGATGCGGTGAGCGGTGTCGTTCAGAGTTTAAGCGTGTTTGACATTTGAGCGGCAAGTCCGGTCCGAGGTACGAGCGAACCGTGTGACCACCGTATTTTATTTAATTACTTTTGCCACAATCTTTAATTAGCATCCCGGATTTGTCTTAATTTTCAGTGTTTTTTCCCAGTATCCCGAACGTTTTTTTCAAGACGTGTAATTGTGCTTTTTTTAAAATTGTAATGGATTACGCAGATTTTCACATTACCTGTTTATGATTAAATCTATGAATGCTCACTTAATTTATCTTTGGAATTTTGTACCTCTAAACGCTGCGTGAATGGGCCATTTTTTAAAACCATTGGTTGAAATTAATTGCAACATGCGACTGAAACCGGAAATACGAACGACCATTGATGTATAAAAAAATACACAATGAGAACGACAGATGGTTCCTTTCAAAACAGTTGAAAGTTTGTTTACAGTAGGAAACGATAATTGCTGCAGAAATTTTACTGCTTCCAAATGTTGGCTACATGCGCGATAAATCATTGCTTTTCCAGGCAAATTTGATCCCTTCATGTTTGCATCAACTAACTTCAGTTTATATTGTGAAAATAAGAAAAATCCTAATATTTCTTTTTGGCGAATTATTGGCAAATAGCAGCGTGATCGTCTCTTCTAACGAACCACTTACAGAAAATCACAAGAATTATATCTTCATCCTTTTACGAAAATGTGAAGCGCTTCGTAAATCTTTTATCCTCTTATAAATTGAGTTTTCAAAATGCTAAGTGTAGATAATCACACACTAAGGCTGAACAACTATTAATGCCATGTGCCAAAGACGTAACTAAACGCATGATCGATGACGATAGTGAAAAATGCCTTGATCAGATTCCGTTGTGGGATAAACGACATCTAAAATTATATTCTAATTGAAATTATACAGCGAGTGAAAAAAACCGTAAGAATATTAGGGCGAAGAGGAAATGTCAAAATGAATCTTTATAACTTGGTTATCCATAGTTGAATATTTTTTATCCATGATTTGCATACTATCTTCCTCAATGGAAATCTTTTCTCTTTATCTCATGTTACATCTTTCCATTATTTCAATGACTGTATGGCTCTAAAAGTAGTCCAACACGAACTGTTTCTGACGGCGCCATGAACGCAACTAAACCACTCCAGGTGGTACCTCGCTCGATCCTAAACTCTTAAAAAGTTCAGCGCTTGCCGCTCATCGCTTAAACGCTCCGGGCAGCAGATCGCTCGACGCTCATCGCTCACCGCTTAACGCTCGCCGCTTCCTAGTCTGCCCGAACCCTTAAAATTTACATGGCGAGGATATTTTTCGTAATTTTCACGGAATGTTTCGACAGATATTTAACTGGTTTAAAAATGCATTTGTTGACTCTGGTTTTAGAGTAGTAGAAGAGTTGATACATATTATGTCCGATTGCTTATTATTTCGACACAATAAAATTTGATTTCAAGATGTTTTCAATCACTTTATATGTTTTTCTTATTTTTGAAGTGATTTTTTCGTTTTTATTGCCAATATTGGCTGCGCACACCATTTCACCGGCACAGGCAATATAATTTCCTCCAAACAAAACCTCAGGCTTTGTGTAAATGCAGATACATACCTCGTGATCTCAATCTCAGTTCGCAGATGTCAGGGTCTGTTCTGATCAGTTTTCAAAACCACACCCATAGATGTAACAAGCTCTATGTTACTCTAATGTGGTAATATAGCTGCCAGTGCTTTGCAAGAACATTTTTTGTTTGGTGGCAACTATATTGCCTGTGCCTGTAGAAGGGTTAAAATATTATACTTTTTTACATGCTGTAACGTTATCTTTGTTCATCTTTAGTAACATAAATGTCAACCAGCATTCCCTTTGTTTTAAAGTCCTATACAAAACAAATATTACATGGTTGTTATTCTAAGCTGACCTTATGGTCTTTATATTGATCCTTTAGAGCTTTGCTTCGCTGCCGTGATCCGTGGTCAGAATACCATCTATTCACTCGACTGGGTCTTCAAGAGTACACCAACTGACCCTTATACAACTTTAATGCGACCGAGCCTGGGCTAATAACCGTGACGTCATAGCTCGCGTATCGCCATTCTGGCGTTTTCTTTGTTTCTCCATGGGCGTTAGTACGGATTGTTGCCAAAAGGCTTCAAGTTTCCATGAAGATGCGCCATCAATGGTAATTTCACCATTTTAAGAGAACGGTAGATGTTGTTATGTACATACACACGGTCATTAAACACAGTTTATTCTTATTTTTACATTTTACTTTTAAATTTAAGGAGAGAGAAGCGTACAGATTTACTATTTACCTAGTAATTGAAACTGCCGGGCAGTTTTTATGTTTGTGCGCATTATTTGAATATGTCTGCGATTTCTGGTGAATGCCGATGGAATTTGTAGAAATTTATAAGCAAAACAAATAAATGCCGCTTTCGAAAATCTCTATTTCAAATATTGACCTTTTTTATTAGTTTCGAAAATATTTTAAAATAGGAACTCTGTAAAAGGCATCTTCACAGCAATGAGAATGTCAATCAAAATTTTGACGGCCTAAGCGTGTTTTCCAAACTCTTGTTTGAACGAGTTGCGCGAATTTGAAAGGATTATATTTTTTTAGAAAGTGGATATTTTTTGAAAGCAATTAAACGGCTTCTCTTAACTTGTTGATTCGATTTTGTTTAAGAGAGGATTATCAGTCGAAGGGGCCGCACTTCACTATCGCAATCATACTTTACATAAGAGCCTACTTCTATATTTTTGTCCTGGCGTAACCGTTTGTTGTAGCAACGAAAACAAACAAACTATAAAATCCTAGCTCATTTGCATAATATTTTAGCGTATTAATTGATGTATTTTTTCATTCGGTAAAATTAAAGAGCAATTACAAAATTATTACTATTACTTGTTCTTTAACATTTAAGTATTTAATTTAGTCCATTGCTAAGTTGAAATTTGGTGCTAACTATGTAGATTTGTTTAGTTAAAATATTTATAAAGTTAAAACTATGCTGATTTATATATTTTCTTTCTTCATTTTAACTTTCATTCGTCTCAATTTTCTGCTTCTTTTATCTTATGAAACGCAACATGTGCATGGAGGAAAATTAAACGTATTTACTCACCGGAATTCAACAGTTTCACGCATTCTTTTTGAAAGAATGTTGTATCAAAAAAATAAACAAACCTTAGAAATCTATTTGCATATTTGATTGATGTATTTTGCCATTCGGGAAATAAATTAGCGATTACAGCATTTAAAATCGAATCGAATAATAAGAATGGGTTCATGAAATTAGATAATAACATTATTTTCGTTCCCGTCGTATTGACGGGCTAAAATTCTAGTCAAGTAATAGTTTTCAATCGGCATACGTGCAAACAAAGGTGAAAGAAAAGCGTCTAGGTAACGAGCTTACTTTATCGTAAACAAGTCCCAGTATTGCGTCGCAGCACAAAAGATACTCTCGTAGAAATGTTGCAGTAGGTTGGTGTAGTTAATGGGGGTGCATTTTTGTACTTTCCGCGGAAATATCATTAATGAATGTGAAGCTATCGTAACCACTTCGCTGAATTTTTTCCCGGAGGTGAGAGGTCAGCAGGGCCCGACTCTTTTATACCCCTCGGGATGAAAATTTTCCCATGATCCATAATCATATCACGTGAAATATTTCGCTGCTCCACATTTCGCGCTATTGTGTAAATGGAAGAATTTAACAAGTCCTTTCGGTAGAAGGATTTCTGATCTCTTTACCTGGGCTTTTATCTCTAAGAGTCAGTTTTTGTTAAAAGTACATAATTTAAAAGAGAAGAGCTGAGTCGTAGATAACTGCTTCTTCTGATTTTGACATGATATGACAGCGCTGCGGAAATATTCTTTTCCTACAAAATGGAAAATATTTCTCTGCGTAATTGTATTACTTATTATCCCTTTAAACAAGGTTACAACGTGCGATGTGGTTATAATGTTGAGATGACTTGTTTCTGAAGTTGTTTAATTGATTTTAACCTTAATTTCCTGTGACTCCAAATTTTACTTGAACCAAATATGAATTTATTCGATGAATTGCGTTCTTATCCAGAGAAATCCAGATAGTGGATGTATGATAAAAATGGCGTTCAGGAACTTGAGGTACGGCGTAGCCCCGCGTACCTCTCCCCCTCAATTTCATCCCCGCTATTACGAGGGAGACCCTCACCGTTCAAGTTCAGTCTGTAGACGGAGCCCTTATTATATATTGAGAGTGGTTCTCCACATTTACCTGTCATTCGCAACCTTCAATATTTGATACGGTTGATTCCCTTTTAAGTCGTCCGTAAACTGCAAGCTTTTCCTTCCTCTTCCTATTTTACCTAATCAAGTTATCTTTCGACCATATTTATAAATTACATAGTCACTCTCAGAAAAATGTTCTTCTCTTACTATTTGCATTATTTTATGCTTGCATGATGGCGTACATGATCGAAAAAATGACTATTTCTTGCAGTAAGAGTTTGAAAGAGTAGTTAACATTTATTTACGTTTATTTAAATATTTCGTGCTATTCTACTAGACATCGCGTATTGGGATCAGTATGTTAAAGGTCCCATACTTGAGTCAGAAATTCAAACACAGAGCAGATAAAATTGTGAAACAGATATACGCTCATAAGCAAATTGTCACCTCACTATTAAAGAATTTAAAATGATGTTAAATAGAATTAACTCCTTGACCGTAATATTTCATTTAATTTAAAATGAGTTTGGCTAGAAGACCGCAGACTGAAAACTATATAAATGCATCGGAGGAAAACTTAAGCTGTGGAAGTTACTGGAATAGCTTAAACGCGCAAATTCATTAGCAGACACGACCACGATGATAAAAAAATGTGATTGATTGCAGGAGAGAGCTGTATTGAGGCTCGTTTTTACACAAGGAAATCAAGACATACTAACAATATATTCAATCCTGCTGGATAAATTTGTTAGATAGAATTTTTAAGGACATATTTGAGCATTACATCCTTTGCCACTTCAACGCATTTCTGGTTAACATGTGGAGGTACATGTAAACACTCAACATTGTGGCTCAGCAAATGTACCCTGTGGCGGAACTCACGTAATTTTCATCTCAAAATATGACCTTCGATATCCTGAATTCACGTGCCGTATCTCAAGTACGAAAATCCGTTTCAAAATCGGCTCAGACTCTCGGTTTATCTTAACCGCCAAAATCGCTATATCTATCTAAAGCTTTAGCGCTTAAGATATAATATTTCCCACCACGCAGTTATCGCCGGCTTTTGATATCGACCTTTCACACGCGTTACTTGCCATCCCGCCCTTCCCCACCTTCCGGACCACGTTGCTGCGTTCAATTCCTTAGCGTCGAACTGCCGCAGAATCCGCACGTTTCGGCACGGACGTGACTCCGAAACCTCCCTGCCTCTTCCCCCCCACTCGTCGCGGCGGTCCCGGATGTTGGTTTTGGGGTGAGATTTTCGATCCGTCAGCGGTCGCCTCTCCGCAATATTAATGGGAGACGCTCAGGTACCCCTCGTCGGATCCCCCGCTCCCCCTCCTTTCCCCCGCCGCCTCCCATCCACCTTGGCCCCCGCGGTGGTCATTACTGCCCACAGTTAATCAGTCCACCTGCTAGGCAAGGGAGCAGGGAAAGAGGGAGAACGGTGTAGGCGACCCTCGCTGCAGTCCCCAGATGGATGGTGTCGTGGGGAGGGAAACCAAGTGGTCTAGGCCAGGACGGGTCCGCATCCATTAACCGCCTTGGGGTGAGGGGAGGGTTGTGGAGTTAACCCAGGGAGAATGGAAGGGAGAGGGGTCGTGCTATAGAAGAGGGGGAGGTGTATGGGGATAGGCGAAGTGCGGCAAGTGCTTATCGGAATTTTGTTTACACACACACACACACACACACACACATACATACATACATATATATATATATATATATATATATATATATATATATATATATATATATATATATATATATATATATAGCAATTACCTAGCTATAAGACGACCCCCCTCCCTCTTCGCAGTTGCTAATTTGGCAAAAATATCCTAAGGAATTCTGAAGAAAACAAATTAAACGAAATTATTTATTATTGCCTTTTATTTAAATCTCTAAAAATTGTCATTACAGTGTGCAGTGCGTAGATAAATATGATTTGCGCCATGTCATAATCACAGTCACTATTTTTAATTAATTTAATTCTTTATTCGCGAATATAAGACGACTTCTAACCCTTTATATCATTAGAAAACGAATAAAAAATCACATATATAGGCGGCTTGCTCGGGGAAGAGAGAGAGAGATGGACGTTCGTATGAATTATATAGCAGGAACATTCAATTCTCTGAATAAAAGGCCTAGAACGGAAAAACGTGGAAAATAAAAGGTTATTTTTTCCTCCACGGATGCCGCGGATGTTGTTAAGTTTCGTGCGCATACCTCCGCTCATTTGTTTCTGCGATGGAGGGAATCCTTCTACCGCTAGCTCTCCGTCCATTTCTCACTCCCTCGCGCGCCCACACACACACGTATGTACACTCTCCCTATGTGAAACATTCCTACATTTTCCCCTCTCGCCAACTTTTTTAGCAGGCTATAACCGCACCTGAAATTCCCATTCCCCCAAACCACCCTCCCCCATCCCTCCAACCACCCTCACCTTCCTCTCAACCACCCTCTCACTTCTCCCAACCTCCCCTCCCCCCACAAACCTCCTTTCTATGTCTGCTTGTCTTTCCGCTTTTCTTTCTCTTCAGCAAAAATTTGTTTTCCTCTTAATTTTTCATCCGCCATTAGCTGCAGTTACGGATTCTCGTCGTTTTTATTTTATTTCCCCTTTCGCACATCTGTCGTGCGCTTTATTTTTCGCACGTTCTTTTTCCGCATGCCGCTTTTTTCTGCGCTTTCTTTTTATGAACATCCCTTCCGTTTTTTGGCTTAAACCGCGCCAGAATATTTATGGGGTCGATGAAGCGTTTCAGTTGGCGGTCGTCTGCCGCCAAATAGAATTAATGAATGGTGAGTAGGCAAGGTTTTTAATTAAAAAAATAGTTTTTAGTTTTTGATCGAATCGCTCACATTGACTTATATATTCCTTTGAAAATTCTTTGAAAATTATATTTCAGTCTAATTTAATTTTTAGTTAAGGTTTACAATTATACAATAGGCGTGATATCAGGCAATTAAATGCTATGCAATCTTAAATGGAATCTAGAATGCAAAAATGAATAACGGTCATCAAATTCACCACCGTTTTCGCAGTGTAATAAGAGTTTAATTTTTTCACAAGAACCATAACTGTACTATGTAGGATGACCAACCGTCTCAAATTTGGAGGGGCGTTCCCTCCTTTTCATCTATTGTCCCGCCTTGTTAAAAGTCACAATTTGTCTCCCGCTTTTGGAAAAATCTGGATTAATATCACAAATTGTCACTTAAATCGTCCGAAACGCCCCCAGGTCACATAAAGCTATCTGATATCGATTGAATCTATATATTTAAGGCCCACTCATAAAAAATGCAACAAAACGTAACACCAACCACTGTACTCCTTCCAAGACTTTCGGGATTCTACCGCGTGTTGTTTCTTCTAGTGACGACTGTTTCGCCTCCATTCCAGGTGACATCTTCAGGTCTGATCGTTCGCAGAAATACGGCCGTTATTTATACCCACGTCGGTCGGGTGAGGTGTGTTTTGATTGGCTGTTCCATTGTTGGCTTCCGTTGGCTGCTGGAACACCCTCTTCCATGTGTTAGAGAGAATGTATCCATCCTCTCTATTGAAGTTGATTGGGTGTTTTAAAAATCTTAATTGATTCCCGTATTATCCTGGAAAAATATCGGCCCTCTCTATAGATGACCTTGGTGTTGTCAAAATCAATGCTGTGTCCTGGCTCGAACCACACTTGTTCAGATACGGCAGAGAGGCGGAATTGCTTTTTCTCCACTGCCCTCCGATGCTCTTTTAATCTGCACTTGACAGATCTCCCTGTTTGGCCGATGTACGATTTGCCGCAGGTGCATTTTATCTGATAGACCCCCTCGTACATGTGTGGTGGTAATCGGTCCTTAGCCTTTGGGAGGAGATCTGAGGTCTTTTTGACTGATGTGAACCTGGTCTTCACATCATACTTTTGTAGTATCCTGGCAATATTCTCGGTGGTGACACGGACGTACGGCACCGTCGCATATGCTGCAGGTTTCCTCTCCCGCTCCCGGTCCATATCTCCCAAAACGGCCTTTTTCAGGGCCCCTTCCGTTTCTCCTGTAACCGCCCTTTTCTGGGCCACCTCTGCCTTTTTTTTTAGCCCTTTCTACCTTCTTCTGGATCAAATGTTTGGGGTAGCCGTTCATCTGGAGAGCTCTGATGAGATGTTTTTTCTCCTTTTCCAAGGAAGTCGCATCTGAGATGGTATAAGCACGGTGGACTAGGGTGTTAATGACAGAGGCTTTCTGCATTGGGTGGTGGTGGGAGGATGCGTCCAAATAACGGTCGGTATGCGTTGTCTTGCGGTAAACCGAGTGACCTAAGGTTCTATCCGGTTTCTTTGTCACCAAAACACCGCGGAAGCCTTCGTATTAATACCAACCACTGTAATCAATCCCTCCTTATAGTCGACAAATATTTCTAAATATCCCTCCTTGGCTTGCTGAAAAGTAGGTCCTTGGACCTTACTGTACTATTGGGTATGTGTTAAAAATGTTGATTATTCAAGAAATTATTATCGGACACGCCTTATAATTGAAATCTAATTGAAAGAGTCTGTTTCTCCGTTGGCATAAAAAGCTCTGGAAAGCCAGATTCGTGTTTAATATACAGATAAAAAATGTAATGTCGGTGCAACTGATGAAGGCTGCATGAAGGATGCATGCGCATCAGTTTTTCTCAGCCCTTTTACTACAAAGTGGAAAAGTATACTACTTAAATGGAATACACAGACATTTCAAAGGCGTTCTTTATGGGAAATACGAATAAAACGATATCGAAAGATTGGGCGGTTTTTGAATTTTTATCTCCTAAACAATAAATCGTAATTATCTTGTCTCGCAGACTTTTAAGTGGTAAATGTCTTCTATTTTTATACATTTTTAAGCTATACATCACGGATTGTATAAGAGCTTTGGAGAGAAAAATATGGTTTTTAATTGTTTTTTCCCGATAGAATCGTCGTAATGAACGATGTAAAAATATATGTGACGTTATGCTTGGGACTTTCTCGGACTTATATCTTCAAAACTATAAGTCATAATTATGTTGTCTTCTACCCGAATTCATTTTTAAATCGATACCTTACACTTCATATAAGAGAAAGGGAGAGTAAAACAGTATTTAATTGTTGCTTGACGGATGACATATCACAAAATACTAATATAAGTTTACTAAAGTGCTTTTATAAACTGGAAGTTTTAATTGACGAATGCAGCTCAAAATCACAATTGGGCCATAAATTTTAATAAGTTTCAGTCATATTTAATTAAATTAGAATCTGTATAGCGGTTTTGGAGGAAAAAGTTAGAACGGATGGAGGGACGAGATTTGGCCATAAGACGTTTCGCTACTATCATTTCGCTGTAAAAGAACTCCCAATTATTGAAGACACGTTTTTTCAATTTTGATTTCAGTAATAAGGTGGGATTGACAATCATTTCTGGAATGATAACGTCTACTGACCATTAAAATTCTTGATCAATTCGCAAATAAACGAATTAAATCCGACAGGTAGCATTCTTTTCAATCTTGAGTATGACGATAAATAAATTAATATATATATATTAATATTTTTATGTTCGACCCAGAGATAGGAGAAAGGCTATAGAGAAAGATATGAACGATTATGTTGCTGTTGGAGATATTTTCCAAACATAAATACTGCCGGGATAGGTATCGACCATCGTTAATGCTTTTCCATCACTTAGTCAATTTCTCTTTTGGGCAATTTGCAATTACCACTCCATTCTGTCTGCACCCTCGTCCTTCTTCCTGCTCATGTTTCTCTCCTCATCGTCACTTTCTCTCACCCCTCCATTTCCCGCTCACTCATTTTACTCAATTATTATCCCACAATGCCGTATAGTTTGCTTTCCCATTCGTATTCCACTTGTGACACTTAACTCGCCGAAATGTTTGTCTCCGTGTTCTCTCTCTCTCCCACTCATTCGAGGATCGACACCGCTCTCTCTCTGTATGTCTGTCTCATTTTCTTTCATTCTCCGAATCTCTTTCACCTCTTTCGCACGATAACTCCCTCGGCCATGTTGTTCCGCTTCCTCATCACATTTTATCGTCAAGTTAATGTTCGCTCCACGAATTTTGTCGGTTATCCTCTTGTGCCCATCTTTTCTCCCTACAGTTCTACAATAATCTCTCGCTCTAATTCCTTTGCTGTTCTCTATGACCTTTGGATTGTATCCGTAATACCATCTCCCTTGTCGGTCCATGCGTCACTTTTCCACTTGCCTTCTTCGGATAAAGCTTTACCTCTTTATTTTTATCGTCATTATTTCACAAGCCATCTCTATGTATTTTTATCAAAATTTATATTTCATGTGCTATTGTTTTGTTTCTACATTTTTTTTGTTTTATTACCCGTAATTTTTAATCTCTACTTGACATTATTACCTCATCCCTTACTCTTTGGTTTATCGATTACTCTGCCACGATCCTCATTATATTTCGTTAGAGGTATTTAGGCATGTTGCACTCTTTGTTATCCGCCATTTTAGCACGTGGTCTCATATCTCTATTTGATTGAAATTGTCAATTTATCCCTCTCGTGATTATTTTCCACTTTTCCTTATTTTTCTTACCTCTGATCTATCCTTTACTGCACGTTTAAATTTAATTTTTCCATCTCAATCGCCTCACTCTATTACCTCTTTTCTCACCTTCCTTATTAATTAGCTTTTCTAAATTAATTTTACTCTGTATACAAGGGTCGTAGCTGGAATATTAAAAACGTTTAAGCAGGGTTCGAGCAAGAGTCATACCAAATTAAGTTTAGTAGGATATTATTTTTCCTCGGTGTCAATTGAGAAAATGTTTCCAATTAAAACGATGTCTTGATTTGAAAATTGGTTAAATATTTTATGGAGGAAAAGATATGTTTTGAGGAGATAGCGGTAGTCATGATGCGGCGCCTATGTCAAATTTCATCTCCTCCGCACCCTAGTTCCTTCATATTCCTCCATTTTCTAGATTTATACCGCCTTTCCGGTTATTTATAACGAAGTCTATTTCGATGTAATTCGCATTATACCTAATGTAAGACTTTTTCTCTCATTCATACACTTTTTCTTATTTTAGAACCTACTTTCGAGGAATCGCCACTTAAGATGGCTGCGTTGCAACCTTTATGTACATTTGTATTTTCATAACATTGACATGGCTATTGGATAGACCTAAATTAAGTACTTATTTTTAGAATTTCTTATACTAAGGTGCTTATTTTTCACTCATTTTCTGCCACAACACTAGCTCGATGATTCTCTAGTGAAACAAATGTCGATTTCATTTTCTGCAGTATTTTTGCGTTGCGTTAGCAAACGGTCTGGAAAATAATGCGTGTCACCTTCATTAACGTAAAAAATCAACGAAGTGTAATAATAACGATATAATTGACCTTTTTGTAGGTTGCAATATAGGTTAGCAATGTGCCATGGATGTCTATTTTATAGTTTCCAACTCGATAGTAATATCTTCGTCTTGAAGTATATTGGTTGCGACCATAAAACTATTTATTCGCTCCATTTGAATTTGCAAATCTTTGTTTAACCGAACGTTTTTTAGCAAAACAGTGAATTAAATTATGTTTAAAATTTAAATATTTCTCATTGGGAAGTTGTATGTGCTGCTATATTGAAATTTCCTCAAAACGAGGCAGGAATGGTATATGAGAGAGGGAAATTTTGCATTAACAACATTTATAAAGATTTCATTAAGGTATATTTTAATTTTACTAGAAATACTTGTTTTGCGAAGAATATTTTATTTTATATTTAAAGAAGCATATAATACATACTTTTTATGTCCTATCATTTTTACTTTCTCCAAACGTAGTATAGGAAAAGTAGGTATTGTTTTCATGAAAAAAATCGACTTCACAGTAGCATTCAAGTCAACCGTAGTTGACATTTCGCATTTCGATTTCTTCTAATGCGTCTAAAGGGTCACACTCTTGGGAATGTCACTGGAAGTCAGCTGGAGAAGAGAGCTTCAGGTCACTCTCGGACGCTTCGATGATGGTAGAGATTCGGGGACATCTAGGCTGGCGATGGGACGTTTGTATTTGTCCCACCATTGAGCTTTGATATCCCAGAGAGTTTGCACCTCCATGTGCAGGGATCTAGCGGCTTGCTTGTAGAAATGTCTTGCCATGGATGGGAAGAGTTCATCTAACGGCTCGACGTCGGCATCTTGGTGTAGTCTGGCGTTCCCGTCGTACCTCGAACATCCCAGTATCAGGCGGAGTGCGTTGTTCTGCACTTCCTGAAGCCGTCGAAGTACTGTCACAGCAACTCCAGACCACACCGGGGCTGCATAAGTGAAGACCGGTCTGATACAGGTCAGGTACAGCCTTCTCTTCGTAGACATGGTCAGCGTCCGGGATCCCAGGAGCGGCCGCAATCTGTTGAGGGCAGCAAGATCCTTCGCCCTTGCAGATTCCACCTGCGCCTTCCACAGCAGCTTCCTGTCCAGCTTCGCGCCTAAGTATGTCACTTCGTTGACCCAGGGGACGACATCTCCCGCAACGGACAGGGTGACATTCGGCAGGGCTCCATATCCAGGATGGAAGACGATGGCTTTCGTCTTCTCTGGGTTGACAGCTATCCTCCACCGGCTATACCACGAGACCAGTGAGTCGATCGCAACTTGGATATTTTCAGCGGCTGCATACTTCTTGGACGAGCGCGTTAGTAGCGCCGCGTCGTCAGCATACAGCGCTGCGATGGTGTTCCACCCATGGTCCCGTGGTATATCATGGGTGTAGACGTTGAATAAGACTAGCACCAGCACGGACCCTTGCGGGACTCCAGCGCGGATGCGATGAAGCCCAGATCCGTCCCGGAGCCAGAAGATCCTGAAGGTTCTGCCGGTGAGGTATGACTGGATGAGCCGCGTTATCCAGGTCGGGAATTGGAGCCTTGCCATCTTCAGCAGGAGTCCTGGGTGCCACACGCGGTCGAACGCCTTAGATATGTCAAAAAAGGCGCCAGCGACCGCGTGTCTCCTATTGAAGCTGTCCGTCACAAAGTTTGCTACTCGGGCGAGTTGTTGGACCGTCAACCTCCCCGGACGAAAGCCGAATTGTTCCCCAGGAAGAACATCCTTCTCTCGGAGGTGTTGGTTGATGGCAGGAAGGAGTAGCCGCTCAAAGATTTTTCTGAAGCCTTGGAGAAGGGAGATGGGGCGCAGGTCACTAGGGCCCATCTCCATCGTCCGAGTCTTCGGCAAGCAGAAGATTTTCGCTCTCTTCCAGAGCGAAGGGAAGTAGGAAATCGCAACACATCCGTTAAAGATGCTGGCCAGAAACTCCACTGCAGCGACTGGAAGTTGGCGAAGGACCGAGTTAGGGATGTCGTCATCACCGGGCGCTCTCCTTAAGTTGAGGTGACGGATGACATCCACCTCATCCTTGGGCTTGTAGGTCGGGAGCTCGGATTGGTCGGGCTGCCCCTGGTGCAGTCTCCGCAATTGGTCCTCAATCCCTTCCTCTTCCTCGGCGGATTCCGGCGTGGACGGGTTTGGGGAGAAGGCCTCGTAGAGGTGCTTCCCAAGAAGGTCCGCTTTGGCCGCTGGAGTTGTCGCGACTCTTGTCCCATTTACGATGACAGGATCGTGGCGTCTCGTTTTGCAGAGCTGTCTGCAGGTCTTCCATATTGAATTGTCCTCCAGAGAAAGAGTGGCCAGGTGTTGTTACCAAGCGTCCGTACGTAGTTCGCGGAGCAACTGTCGAACTTCAAAATTGAGGCTCTCGAGCTGCTCCTTGAGATTTGTGGTCCGGTGACGCTGCCAACGCCGTACGACGGAGTTGCGAAGGGTTATAGTTCGTCGTACGCCTTCAGGAAGACGGAGAGAACCTTAGGGATGCTCTTTTCCTTCGCTGTCTGCACACCTTGGGTTAGCAGGTCGACCATGCTGTTCGCCTCCGCCGCCGTAGTCGGAGGAGTTGGATGAGCAGGTAAAAGTTCCGCCACGATGTTTCGGAAGAGCTGCCAGTCCGCTTTGGCAAAGTCCCTCCACTCCGTAGATGGCATCCGAACCGGCAGGCTCCCAACCAACAGGAGCGTGGGGTTATAGTCTGTGGAGAGTGCGTAGACGGAGTGAAGGCTCAGGGAGGCCCGGACACTGCGAACAATAGCAATGTCAAGGACGTTCCCTGAGGGCAGATAGGTGGGATCCGTCGGTGCCAGCACGTCCAGTCCTTCTTCATCGACGTAATTCTTCAGTTGCCTGCCCCTCAGGTTGGAGATGGGGGAATGCCAGGTGCTGTGTCGGGCATTCAGATCTCCAAGAAGGATGGTAGGAGATTCATCATCCCCTCCAAGCAGCTCCTCCAATTCATCCTGTCTCCAGGGCGCAGATGGCGGGTAGTAGGCCGATGTTAGGCGGATCCACCCTGCTGAGGACTGCACTTCTGCCGATACCGCCTTAATGGCAGTGAGGCGTGGGACTCGGACCGGTCGATGGGAAACCGAGTGATGGACTAGAAGCGCCGAGTCACCCCCTCCACCGCCCGTCCTCCTGTCGGCTCGGTAGATGTTCCATTCCGGGAGACGCCAATCATCTGATGGTTTGAAATGCGTCTCGTTTATAGCCGCTGCAATGGCGCCTTTCTCTTGGAGGAAGGCTCGGAGCTCCTCGGAACGCGTCTTGGCCCCGATCTCGTTCCACTGGATGACGACGCTGTTTCCCCTAAAACCCATTGGCGGTTGCAGAAGGGACTCGTTGTCTCGCCAGCTCTTCCAAGAGGGAGAGGAGTTGACCTTCAGTGGAAGAGATCAGCCGACGCAGGGTTTTGCAGACTGCGAGGATTACTCCCCAGGTGTCTGCTGTGTCGGCTTTTGCTGAAGTAGATGTCTGCGAGGTCTGTGGAGCAGCAGGCGCCGCAGGCGAGGCAGGGGTCGTAGGCTCTCCACGCTTTGCCGAGGTCCCTGGGACTGCGACTGGGCGCGCACGGGCTGCAACATCTAAGGGCTGTGCCTTTTCCGGGCAGTGCTTTGACGCCGCTTCAGCAACCGGCTTCCTGGTAGGAAGGCGTCGATTCCTTGGAATAGGGACAGGGGGTTGCTGTGGAGTGACAATCTCGCTAAGGGCAGGAGTGGATCTGTCCTCAGATCCTTCCGTGGATGTAGCTGCAAGGCCATGCTAGATGTTTTCCTGCGTAGCCGTTGATGGTGTTGACTGCTGCAGCGGTTTACCAGCTGCCACGGAGGCATATGGTCGGGTCTGTGGTGCAGTGGAAGAAGCAGTGTTCTTCTTCTTCGTCTTCTTTGGTGCTTTTGCTGGTGGCGGGCGCGAAAGCTCCCGGGATCTCCTTTCCATCTCTCCCTGCACCCGAAGAAATTCTGGGCATTCCCCGAAGAATGCAGGATGAGGGCCGCTGCAGTTGGGACACTTCGGCTCCTCTTCAGAGGGCTGAGTGCACTTGCGAGAGTCATGAGGTCCAGAGCACCTGTAGCATTTGGCCGGCATCTTGCAGGCAATGGCCATATGCCCAAAGCGCTGGCAGTTATAACAGCAAACAGGCCCTCTCCCCCCGGAAGAATTCAACAGTGACGGAGCAGTCGCAGAGATTCTTCAAGTCCTCTATCGATGTGCCGCCAGGGGTCTTCTCCACCACTGCGACGTATCGGTTCATGAGTCGTTTTACTCCGTTGACTGGCTCTCCATTGACCTGTCGCACTCCCAGCACTAGGAAGCCCTTCGAGGCCAGATCAGCGGCAACGTTTTCTGGGGTGTAGTCGGAGCCGATGCCCTTAATGTAGAGCCTGGTCCCCTTGATGGTGTCAGTCGGCATCGTGTGATATTCTGCCTTGAGCTCATTCAATACCGCAGTCGCTGCTCGATGGTTCTCCGCGGTCTTCACAAGGAGTCTCGTGGAGACGTTGCGGACCTGCAGTTCAAAATCTCCCCTCCAATCTTGGCTCGCAGGGCTGCTGCAAGCTGTTTATGGGAGGATTCCATAAATGGTGATGGCCGCTACACGTGGGCGGTGCCGCTGAGGAGGGTTTGCAGAGGCTGCAGGCTGATTTCCCATAGCAACTCCAGTTCCGCTCTCCAGGGAGTTACAGCGGATTTCCCTCTTTTTCCTCTTGCTAAGGGCCGGAGTGAAGCCATCTGCTGGGGCATCCAATGGACCGGCATCGGGTGCAGGTCCCAGAATTGGGGCAGCGCGCCGTTAGAGGTCCGTCTTCTTAGATTTCTCGGGGGAGGATGGAGGCTGCTTCCTCTTTCCTCGAATTCCCTCATTGGTGTCCATGGCAGTGTCCTCCTGGGTAGTATCAGCTGCAGGCACCTTCTGTGGTGTTGAAGAGGAAGTCACAGGCATAGCAGTCCACTTTGTCTTCCTCTTGGATTTGCGGAGGCCCTGGGACGCCTCCTTCGATGCAGCTTCTTCTGGGGCAGTTGGGCTCGCAAACGAGTCTTGGGCGGCTGCAGAATGGGGCGGCTCCACCTCCAGGGAAGTGTCGGCAGCTGATTCAGCTGATGGCGACTCCGCAGGGATGGAGTCAGGCAGAGAAGTCGAGCCTTCAAAAAGACTACTACTTTTGTGGCCCTGTAAAGGGCCGTTTATTTCCTGAAGGGATGACGACGAATTAAGCGCCGTTTCCTTCTTCAGGGCTTCAGCAACGTCGAACGTGCGACGGAGATAAAGGACGGAAGATCCATCCGCCCTCAGCAGTCGAACGATTCGACCGGTCGACGAAGAACGTCGATGGCCGTCTTCAGGGGTGGGACGTTCCTCCATCGTGGTTGAGTTGCCCCAACACGACGAAAAAACTCAACAACCGTTTGCGCATTTAGAGATTTCAACGGAAATACACGTTTTGAGGTCCTCTGAACACGCTTAGACCATTTTCTCGATGGTGTCTGTGTGTATGTATGTGACAGCTTTTTTGTGGGTGCTCTAACTCAGAAACTATTAATCAGGTCAACGCAAAATTTTATATTTAACATTTTTATAAAAGTCAAAAGAACTGATTAGTTTTTGGTAAAAATCGATCAATCGGAAGTTGGTGTTTACTCCTGTCACATCCGTTATTTTTAAATATTTGCTTTAATATTTAAAATATGTACAAATGTACTGGAATAAAAGTTGTAGGAAATGTACATTTCTACAACATTTGTTTGGAACATTTTCCCATATAATGTATTTTTTAAGAGATATCTTATAATTTTAGCTGTCACCACTACCATCTACCGACGACTATTGTTAACAATTGATGCTTAGTAACACTCCTTTTTCTTTTCCTAATTGTTGGAACTTTGTGGCTATATCCAATAACAGAAGGCTATGGTTTGAGTTTATTTCTGTTCTTTGTAAAGTCTAAAAGTTTTTCGCAGTTTCTTAAAATATTTATTATAATGTAACCTGTTTGGAATTTTTAGAAATATTACAGGTATGGAAAATGTCATGTGGTGGCCACATCACATTTTTTGACAGGCATTTATCCTAGTAAATTTAATATTCTTTGTTAACTTCCTCCATACCTCTACTCTCTCAACTCTGTTCTCTATTTTTCCTTTCTTTTCTTTCTTCCTCCCTACGTATCCTCTCCTCTTCCTCCGGCTCCCTCATTCTTCCTCTTCTTTTCTTCCCTTTTTTCTGCTTTCCCTTTCTCCTATCTACTCTTCTTCCCTTCCTCTCTTTCTTCATCACTCTTCCTCTCTCTTTCTCTTTCCTCTTCCACCCTACTATTTCTCTCTCCTCTTCTCTCCCTCATATTCCTC
This sequence comes from Tanypteryx hageni, assembly GCA_028673005.1. NCBI lineage: Eukaryota > Metazoa > Arthropoda > Insecta > Odonata > Petaluridae > Tanypteryx > Tanypteryx hageni. The sequence goes on along the minus strand of CM054114.1, from coordinate 111,255,635 downwards.
TCATCCTTATCGTCCCGCTTCCTCTTTTTTTCCTTCCTCTTTCACCCTACTCTTTCTTTCTTCTCTTCATTTCCGTCATCTTCCTCTGGCTTTTCTCTATGCCTTTCGTCTTCCTCTCTTCATCTCATCTCTCCGTTTCCTCTCTTCACTCCATCTCCACCCATCACCCGCATCTCATCCCACCTTCTTTTACTCTCTTATCTTTCCCATCCCTATCCTTCATCGCTCCCTCTCTCTTATCCTCTCGACCTCCCTATGGTCCCAAGTGGAAAGCGACGCACGAACGGCCCACTTAATTAAACGCGCCTGTTTTGAGTTCGGACGCTGTTGAACTCTGCTGTTCGCTTAAGGGTACCCGTTAATTTGATAACCCCAAACTGGGGAATTCTGCTCTCCCTCTCTCCCCCCTCTCGCCATAATGCACTCTCACCCACCGTCTCCTCTCCCATCTATTCTTTGCCCACGCACACGCTCTCCAAGAGCCCATATTTCCCCAACTCGATTCTCTTTTTTTTACTTCTCACGTACCTCTAAAGAGGGAGCCGTTGTTGTTATTATCCTTAGCCGTACGGGCGACTTATCGCAACGTGTTATCGACAACGCATCCGAAAGTTCGTGGGGATATTAGTTTGGCGAAAAATAGAAAAAAACATCGACGATCCCTCGACCGCGCAATGTTCGGTAAGCTTCACGCAAAAAAAGAGGTCCGAAAATTGAAGGAGTTAATGACGCATTTTGAAGAGGAATGGAGGGGAGGTAAAAAAAGGGCGATCGCTCTGCGCACCCACCTTGTTCCGTTTGTGACTGAATAGAGAGAAAGGGAGGGAGACCGCAATGACGATGGCGAAGGTTTTTATTAAAAGGGTAACACTTTTTTCAATTTGTAGGGTGTTTTACGCTTCGGCAATGGGGAATTATTTATCTAACGGAAGTATCTGCCCGTTAACCGCGAACGGAGGCGCTTGGTTGTATAAATAAGCATGTGGATTTGTTGGACTATTAATTAAGTGGGCACTACCTGATGGAATGCACTTGACGGTTGAAATTGAGAGAGATGCGATATATTAAACGCTAGAACCAATTGCGATCATAGACCAAATTTTCGCTGCTGTTGTTTTTGTTGCCGGAATCATTGTTAGCTCGTCGTTTCGGCGGGGCAATTGGGAAATGGACAATATTGGACCTCTTTGTTAACGTTTTAGTTTATTAGTTGACGCAAAGTCATTACCGATTCATCTTGCTTGATATCCGCACGAAATATCCCACGAAGATGGGCTACCGCGATTAATTTGAGTTCTAAAATGAGTGTATCATTCGGTGTAAATGTTGTTTCTCGCCCTTTAAAACTCAAAACATCCGCTGAAAAATAAATTTCTGAATATTATGCCATTTATGAACGTATAATATTTTGTCATTTTGCGCGAAGATGTTATTTTCAATTCAGGTCATTGTGTGAATAATCGCAGCGATGCGTTGGAAAAATAATCTCATTACAATAAAAGGATATCTTGGTCCGTTATGCTCGGAGTACGAACGTGGAGTGCACGAGTTGAGCTGATTCGATTTTGATCATTTTTTCTGATTTTCTACGTCGTGACGCCCAAAGAGGAGTTTGGGTAACCAACTTGCATAATAATGGCCACAGTTTGATTCCAGTATCGCTAAATTCCTCCATATGAATGATACGGGAATAGGTGCAGCGTATGTTTGATTTGCATTGGGAAGCTATTTATAACCATGTTATATTTTCGAGGCTTGAACCAAAGAAGGCATAAAAATATGAAAATTCATTTTGCCACCGTCGATTTCCAAATACGTTTTGAATCTACAAATCTCTTTTGAACACTAAAAATTTCCATTGTATACATACGCGTATATATTCGAAGATGTGTAAATGATATTTTAAATTAACCTACTTAATCTGAATTTAAATCTCTTCGAGATAAAAATTTTTCGATCCCGGGGCCTTTTGTCGGCGACGGAAAAAGCAAAAGTGATTGACACGTGTCACGCTGGGACATGGGAGTGGGAAAACGTTGTGAATTGGGGAAGATGGGCATTGGAGGTGGTGATGAGAAGGAGGGAGTTGGAAAAGCTAGGGTTTTTTAAGCAGAGATTAAACCTAGTATGAAAAAGAGTTTAAGAGGTATACGTGGGTGAGTTTCTGCCTCAATAATTTGGGAGCTGAAGTGTCTTCGAATAAAGCGCGGATGGCCCTCAACTCGAAGAATGCGTTGAAGGGGACGCTGTGCGAGTTAGCTTGTATGGCCATGGAAAGCGGCTTTTTGGCTTAAGCTATGGCGTTGATTCTGATAATGGGATGGTTGCTGGTGAGGGTTAACGTATAAAGCTGTGCAGAGATTACATGAAGGGAGATAGATGATATTAAATGGGTGGCGTAATTCCATGGTTGGCGGGCAGAAAGGGATGGTCTGGAATGTAGGAAATGAGGAAACTCGATATAGAAGTGTCTTCAAAATCTCCATTAGAAGTAATTCCTTTTCAGCGAAAATTTTTGACACTGTAATTGACGCTGGATAGAATTAATTTTTTACTCAATTTTAAAAATATATTTATCTTAATCGTATTCAGTTTTAAAAATGTGTTTTGTGGCAATCATTTCTGATATTTAGGACCAGTCACGGAATTTATTTCTGGTTGTCATGAGGTATGTTATATTGGTGGTAGAGTTAGAGAAATAATTTGAGGGTGGGTAGAGTGTGCAGCAAGGCCTACCGCAAGGGTTGAAGGCTTGGAGGAAGGTCGGTTGGATGTGGTTTGCTCTTTCCTCCGGAGAATGTTGGATAGATCCGGGATTCGGTGGAAGGAGAAGATGGGGGAGAAAGTATTTTGGTGGGATTGGGGAAATTAGAATGGGTTAGCAGCCTTTACGATTGTTGTGTCTCAAGGATTTTGGGACGGAACAGAGTCGTAAGAGTGAAAGACAAATGGAATAAGGGATTTCCGATGTGTTGTTATGGATAATGGCTTTAATAATTCGTGCATGCCTTCTCGTCACTTTTGACCGGAAATTAAACTAATATTCATATGATGGAATAAAGTGATCCAAAGATCCTATGCAGACAGGCATAAGCTGTAAAGTTGGGAATAATTTTGAAACTATGATCGGGAATCGAACCCGGGTCTTCCACTTGCCGGGCGGATATTCTATCACTGAACTATCGTAGCAGATCAATTTTCTCGTTTCTGAACGCGGATGTTTTCTTGGTTGGGACGGAACTAGCCAAGCTAGAAAAAATTGTGGGGAGTTCACAAAAGAATTCGCCCAACAGCACCATTGCCACGTCGTGCACGACCGCTATCATTGCCTTAACCGTGGGTCTCTTCATGAATGTGACTTTGTGATATCGCTCCTCTTCCCTGATCTCAGGTTAGAAGAGATCGACTATGATGTAAATATCAACTCTCGCTTTAAATTTCAATGATGTGATATGTAAGAAGCAGTCGTTTTCAGTGGCGATTCGCCATTTTCCATCACGATTAAATTAGGAGTTATTTATACCGGACAAAACTCGTAATAAGTTCGTGATAATTCAATTTAAGTATACTTTCCTCTTTTTAGCGCTCTCTCCCATTTTGATGAAGCAAAGTTTTCGGATCGTAAATTCCCCCTTTCTTTTAACCAAACCCTCCCGTCGGTGCGTAAAAAAATAATTTAAAAATCGTTTAATTTTCGGTCTTGGCGGCGTAGATCCTTTGAAGGAGTATCTCTCAAACTCTTCAAAACCACTTTTTCTTCATGAAATTTACATTTACATTTTAGAGCGCTTTGTAAAAAGGGGTCTCCCGTAAGTTGTGGTCCGAAACCTTATTAACTGCTTCCCGATCAAGGGAAAGGAGGGTCAGGAGATATCATGACCACCATGAATTCCTTCAAGTTAAAAAAGGTATTTTTAGCATAAATGGTGGGAGGTTGGGGGTAGGGGGCGAGTTATACGTAGGGTATGGATTTTTCAGATTTTACCAGATTTTTACCCTCCGATTGCTTTTTTTAGATTTCGGGTATAACCCGAAAAAAACCCGAAATTATTAGTTTTCTTTTAACACATGTTTTTTAGATTTGGTCACAGAATTTCTATTCTGGCGCCTGTAGGCACTTCAACACTTGAGTGCAGTCCGAGATGTTCGTGATCAGTCTGTTTATTCTCTTTGTAAACAATTCATTCGTAAGCTTACTTTGTAACACAATCTGAATATCCTTGGTTTGCTCACGCCACGAATAGTCAAGGATGCGCCTTAGCTAGTCGCTGTTAGATCTTTGATAGGATAAGGAAAAAAGAGCTCGAGTGTCTGTTAGTTGGAAACACTACGAAAGAAAAATTATTTCACTATTATCAGGTGTTTTCAAAAGATGTTGAACGGGAAGTAAGATGTTTGTGCAGCCTGCGAGATGTTCCTCTCCAAATGGAGGCGTTTAACTCAAGATATTACACTCTCAACCATATTTAAGGTGTAGTAAAAAATTTTGATTGCTGATAAAACTTTTAAATTTTAAAAAAGATTTTTATTTAAAGATCATTATGTCCATATTACAAAATAAAAAAACCCGAAAATTGCCCGAGATTAAACTTTTTTTAAAACCTTGAAAAATCTGTAACTTTTTTATACCCGATTTTAACCGGAATGAAAAGGAAAATAATAAAACCCGATATTTATCCTCCGAATAAAATATTTTTTTTTAACCCGAAAATTCATACCCTATTTATAAGGTTGGTGCTAGCGCGATTGTAGGTTGAATCCCTGGTAGGAGTGGTTTAAGCCTTAAAGGTTTTCAAGAGAGATAAAGGATTTTCCGAGAGGGACTAACTAAATAGTGTGGGAGAAAGGGCAAAGGTTAACAAAAGATAACGATGTTGAGGCGAGTCTCGTTAAAGTAAAGCTGTTCTTTATTTACCTCATTTACTCGTTTGATTCTCGCCGTGGTATAATTCTCGCACCCAATTTTTTTGTGTAGTAGAAAATTTTAATCCTTCGCGCAATGCTCCAATCACATTTCCCTTGTAAAAGGTAGTTTACGCGAGACTTACCGATGATAGATACCGATAGAGATAAATATTAATATCGTGGAAAGAGTTCCTCCTTTGCCGCAAATTACAGTATTTAGAGAATCGCTAAGACGAAATAAGGAGATATAGTAATTACCGTTAAAGAAATTTCGACGAAGAAGAAAATCTAAGAAATGGAGAAGTGGCAACTGGGTCACAGGTCATGAACTCACGAAGTCTGTGTGCGCTTTAAAACTGTCTGGAACCTATATTTTTTAATTTCATATTTGAAGATCACAAAATGGTGGAAGATGCTTACTGTAAGATGTCGCCAAAATACAGAAATTTTGGTGGGAATATGCGACAGTGTTTCCTGCATCGGTTTTACGACATATGTAGATTAAGTACCTCTCTGATCGGCCCTTGCATAATTCTCCCATCCAACTTTTTGGTGGCATAATTGTGAGAAATGCCGCGAGGTTTATGCCAGTAATTACCTACAGTATTTAATTTTATTTTGTGGCATGTTTGGACAAGTAAATAAGGCGACCAATTATTATTCGGTACTATAGAGATTTCTGATATTTTGTAATGATGCACGCTCTGTACTGTTTGTTATAACGACCCCGAAAATTTGTTCTGATTTAGTAATATTGCAATTCCATAATATATTTTGGCTCGGTTACTGAGCGTATAAATTCATGTTTTGATAACTTTAATTCTGTCCCTCTGTTGTTGTGTACATTTAGTTATCTTTATTGTGTTTACTTTTGAACTTAATAATGACTTTTATAATAAATATTTCAAAGTTTGTCTTAATTCAATCACGTGGCTCTCTTATCGATATTTTGATACCTGAATATCTTTCGATTTTGTTTTCAATGCCATTTTCCTGCCTATTTAAATAGTTTATGTTCTTTGATTGGCTGAACTTTTATGATAAAATAATCGTAGGACCTAATATAAAGTAGATCTCAAGAGTTTAATGGTAGAATATATATCCGGCAAGTGAAAAACCAGGATTTGATTACCGCTTAAGGCAGAATTTTCTTCTGCTATCTATATATCAACTCTCAGCTCAGATATTAATATATTATAATTGTTTTTATAACTTCAGTTGCAACCACAACATTTTGTACTGATTTTCTCTTTCATCCAGACATTATCCTCTAATTATTTCCCTCTGATGACGAAAAAATGCCTATAGTTACTGATTTGGGATAATTGGTCACTTTTGTTAAATAGAAAGAAAGATGAAGAGAGTTGAAGGAAAGGAAAATGTATAGAAGAGGAAGAGAAGGAGAGAGAGGGGGCAAAGGAGAAGTTACCTAGCTCCGTCATCCCGAACGTGAGCACAGCCTGCAAATATTGTGTCCGCGTGACAAGACGTAAATTCGCTTTGATGTGTTTACGCTGTTACATTCTGCGCCAAAACACTCTTGCCACTTACACTTGCCTAACCAACTCATTAACTCTATACCTGGGTCCCTCGTATATTCCGCAGCCCCGCCGCGTTCCACCCCGCCCCTCTCCCCTCCCTTCCATTCCCTGCCTATCTCACGTACGTAGCATGACTAATTTCTCTGTTCCGGTACGCTCATATGAATGCTTGTTAATTATTGATGCAAGGGAAGGCTTTTGACCGGCGGCCGAATCCTCCCCCTTCTCCTTCCTTCCCCCCCTCGGGCGAGCATCCTTCATTTCGGTCCCTTTGTGCGATGTAGATCGTCCGTCGGCATGTTGCGGAGTCGAGGAAAAACCGCCTCGCGCATCCCCAGTACGTGAGACAAATGTTTATGAAAACGCGTAATTTATGAAGGGGTCGTCGGTGATTCCGGTACGATCCACTCGCGGAGATGTCTTCCTCTAGTGAGGAGCGACAAAATGATACGCGAATTCAAATTATTTTTCTTTTTGTTCGAGTGTCGCGAAAGAGTTAATGACGAAAGAACAGAAAATTTTAAGAAAGCGGTAGTTTTGACTAGACAATTCGTCATGGATTTTTCATCCCAAATTAATGGTAAAGTTATTAAAAAGATTAATATTATGATGTATTTCTTCTCGATCAATGGCTTTTAATGTATAGTGTGTATTAAATTAATATAATTAGTTCTACCATTTTACCTGTCGGGAAAAACGTAAATAATGAATATACAAAGATTTTATAATATATATGTTCTTAGCTTCCCCTGAATCCATCAGATTTATACAGAGTTGTTTTGCATTCCTCAAACACGGCATAAAAATGTCTTTTGAAAATGTGACGCTTTACTTTCGTAATGAAAGAGTCGTCGCTTACAGAAAAAGCGTTCGATGTGACAAATTTTCAGCAAAAAGGTTTAATTTTCAGGAATATTAAATAGTCGATTGAAAATCCACCCACACATATCGCGACAGGATTCATTTCATATGTCCCCGGTCCATTTTATCCTTAAAAGAACGAAAATCTTGGGGAAAATCCGTCATTGATTCGAATCGGAATCACACCTCGTGTTTTTTTATCGGTTTGTATCCGAAAGCGACGTGATTTATATTCATCGGCACTGGGTGGATTTCCTTAATCCTTTCATCTTTATTTCTCTTCATCCTACGGCATCGACGTGTTAAGCATTAATTAACGGAGCCATCGAGAAACTTCAAAGAAAATCGACGACGACGGGAACGAAGAAAACAATTTTTTTTTTCATCCCCCCCTCCCCGCGAGTCTCATTTCCCGAATTTTCGGTTATTATCAGCGACAATCGATCCGGCGTCTTGACGTGTGGCAGTACATATTCGGGAGGTCCCCCCCCCCCTCCCTCACCGCTCAACTCCATTCCGTCGAATTCTGTGGCATTGCGTCACAGTCATTACTAATGATGTGCTCGTGGGCCCAATTAGGTCGCCGTGAGAACATGGTCGCCGTTATAGGCGCTGTCACGTTGACACTTGTTAGGGCGATCCATCGAGGGTTTCGGGGGGAGGAGGGGGGGGGGGAGGGAGGTGGAGCAAGAGAAGCTCTCGACAAAGCCGCCGGCTGGCTGCCACCTTTTCAAGTGCGTCAAGGGGAGGACGCGAGCTAGTCCCATCGCTCAAATTGATGCGACGCTGTTAAGCACAATACGAATGGTTTTGCATTTCAGTTCCCGTTCGAAAAAAAGGACGGCTGTGCCTTTTTTACTCTCCGCATTCGCGAATTTTTGTTGCCTTTTTTTGGCTCCGGAATGATGTTTCTCTTATTCTTAAGATGCTTACTGAGAATGTAGTTAGAAGGGACTATTTTTGATTCGATTGCTCTGAAATAAGGATTTTATGGCGGTAACGAGGCTGTTTTCGTTTTCCTTTTTTACGCACTCACTAATGATTAGCTAACGTACGTGCAAAATGGAATAGTCGTTATGAGGTCAACAGCGGCAGCAGCGAGGCGCACAAATTTCCATGCTGGGTCAGAATACGGTTCCCTGGCACTGGAAGAAATACATAATAATTTTAAGAACGCGCATGATGACCTTGCGCATTTAAAGTTTGTTTTCGATTTCTACTTCTTACATATGCTATAAGAATAGTCAATTATAGTCAATATTATATTCCTGAAAATATATTTTGTCTTCCTCTTATACTATTTATTATTTTATGTTCTATATTCCATAAACACTTTACAAAGTTTTTCCAAATGATTTTTAGTAAACCTAGATGCAACTGCGTAACGATGTTCATGAATATAAATATGTTTCATTAGATTGTAGTTAAAATTTCTCAGATAGCCCCGTGTTTCAATTTTTTATTCATTTAAGAAGGAATATTAATGAATTGGCTCTCGTTACGCAGTCAGTAGTACAGGTAGTACTTTTAAATGTTTAATAAACTTTATAAATTCATGTTAGAATACGATTTTATCACTAAATTGTGTATTAATGTTTATTTATATTATTTAAAAAAGCAATTTCAAATTTCCTGAATACATGTGAAGTTACTTGATAGTCTTAAATAATTATCAGGTTAATTTTATATGAATTTGATTTTTTGATTTGAAAGGCTCCGTAAGGAATTTCCAAATAAATGAATAAACCCAATGATTTTGAAATTTTTGCATCTAATATCGATCAAGGACGAATGTAAACTAAACAGCGATTCTATTATAGCTACTAACTCATAAATTCTTTTATAGACAAAAGATATCCTGTTACCCTGGAATATTTATCAATTAATTTAACTGATTAAGATATAACGCTAAATATATTCCAACATTTATCATTAGAATTGTAGAGGGGAAAATTCAGTAATAGAGCAGAGGTTTAATAATTAAATTTTTACTTCTGGAAACGATGAAAAGAATAATTTTGTAAACTTTTAATTTGTCAAGACCAGGAAATATTGTGACTACGTCAATATCTAATGCCTAAAAACGAAAGGAGCAGAAACGGTTAAAAAATCAAATTCATGACCTCGATCAAAAAACCGATTTATAGACCTTCGAATTATTTCGGTACCACCATGCAGAATGTTAACTCATGTAAACATTTTGTTTCCGCAAATAAAATTCCATTAATTGCATTCGCCATAGTTAAGTTTCCTTGTGAAATAAAAGCAACTTTACGACCAGCGACTTAAGATCAATCCGCTTAATTAAAACAGCGGGCGATACCGAAAAATAAAAACCTTCTCGTAACATCCTTCTTATACATGCGTTATACCCGAATGCTTTGTTGAGTTTTGCGCATTCGGCCCTGCGGCGGCAGACCTCGTCAATTGCCCCCACGCGTTTGACCATTGAGATCGCCGATGCACGCGTTATTTTCGGCGCCGCATATTTTCCCGAGGATCTCTTCCCTCCCTCGTTCTCCCGCCCCCTCCCTTCCTCCCTCCTCCCCTTCCCCAATGACTGCGCAAATTTGCGGCGACCGCTCGGTCGCCAAAACCCTCTCTTTGCTCCTACCAACCGCTTCAAATGGAGTGGAACGTGTTTTAGGGGAGAGGTGGGGGAGGAGGGGGGAGGGAGGGTTGGTATAGAGGGGAGTTGGAAACGAAAGGGCTCGGAATTGCGCGGAACCGGCAGATAAGGGAAGCATGGACGCCGCTGCCCTATGCGGCACGGCTGCAGATGCTATCTAATCTCGGGGCCTGCCTTTCTGTATTGACAGATAGACATGAACGTCCTTCCAACGTGTGGGAGGGAACGAAACGGTGAGATAGGGAGATGGAATATTTGGGTAGGAGAGAGAGAGGATGGTTTCGCATTAGGGCGCCGTTGAAAAAAAGGAAAAATATTCCCCCCGAAGCCCACGCTCGAATAACACTCGCTACGTGCTGCGGAGCCACGGCCGCTTCCCACTCTTGCCTCCCGGCACTGTGAATGCCACCCGCATTACGCACGAACACGCGCTTCGTGTGTTAACCCACAGGGCACGCCACCGTCGCATCTGAATTCCTAGGGCGGGAATGCATGCGCGGGGATGGGAATGCTAGGTATTGGAGGACGACGGGGAAGAGAAAAATATTGGGAGGGTTTTGTGGGGCGCAGGATGGTGTCGTGCCCTGCGCGAAATGGGGGATGGTTTCCCCTGCGTATACTCGCCTTTCCCCTATCCACTCTAATGGCCCCGAAGGAATGGGAGTCGTGCTCTCCCTTCGTACGGAACATTTCCGCATTTCCACCTGCGCAGTGACTCTGCGTCGCTCACGCGCTTTCGGAAACCCTTGCACATTTCGGGTCGAGTCCCTAGAGGGTAAGAGGGTGAGCGTGAGGGGAGGGGGCGTGTGCACATAAGGGTAGGAAAGGGGTAGGAGGAAGAGAAAGGGCCTCGGAGCGTCAAATATTCACAATCATTCCTCCCGGATGAGCATTGCTTTCCGAATCCCCCGGCCCTCTCTTCCCTCGAGGTGGGTTCCGCGGTCCATTTCCACAATTAATAAAAGATATGTGGAATGGGCGGACGGGTCTGCGGAACACGGCGGAGACTCTGTAAAGGGAAAGGGAAGCGAAATTGAGTTTGGGAAGGATTTTCGGCGCCATGGAGTTTATCTGGTGGCCGAGGAGCAGTTCCGGCGAGGAAAAATAAGAGACGACGGGAAAGAAAAATTCCGGCCGAAATAGGAGTTATTTTCTCGGTCCTCTTTGCAGTCTCTTATTCTCGGAATGTCCGCGTAAAAAAGCTGGGTTGCGGCAAGGCTCGATGTAAAATGACTCTAATTTTCTCTCCCGAAATCTGTGACTTTTATCAATTTCCATCCGATCTTTGAAAAAAAATCTAAGACTGCACGAAAAGTCCCGGTTAGAAAACTGTTATATGAATCTTTCTTAGATTTTATAAGGATTTTTAGTAACTTATAATAAATTATTGATATCTAGTGTATTTATTTATTTTCATGCATGCCTCGATAAACTATTTGCGTAATTATAGGCAACCCTGCACATAAAGGAATTTTATCTGGCAGTGAAATGATTGTACGCTTCGATAAACTATTTTCGTAATTCTAGGCAACCCTGCACACGGAGGAATTTTATTTATTTATTTACTTTTATTTAAACGAATATAACTCGTGTTAATAAAAAAATATTCCGAAGCAACTAATACTTCTGAATTTAGATTTACATTGTATCAAAATAAAATTATTTTTTGCTTTCATTTTGTTGCGACATTAACAACTAATCCATAACAAATTTTCGATACACCTATCCCTCGCTTTGCACTGTTCTTGGATAAGACCGAGTAACGCGAAACCGTGCAAAGTGGGTCAGGCTACATTTGGACGCCGTCTGTAGGTCAACATGCAACAATTCATTCATATCGTATTCATAATTACTTTCTTTTATTTGCTCTTATAACCTCGGCGCCCAACTGGAATATTATATGATTTTTGCTGCTCTAAGACCGTTTCAAAATCGTGACAGAGTAAAATTGATGGCCGCGCAATTCGATACAATTCTTCAAAAAGAAAAACGTGCTTGACTGAAAACTTGTGAAACGTAACCGTGGAATGCGAGGTCTGAGTGTAATAGGATCTAGCCTGCTTATCATACGTCCTTTATAACGCTCGTTTTACTTTATAGATAATAAAACAGTGAGAAATGTTTTTGATTTCTCTCATATATTCATTTTTTTACATATTGATTTTCTCGTTTGCAAGAATATTGCAATTGCCTCTGACATTTCGGCAATGCTAATTAGGACGCGAATGCTTGATTTCCGCGCGCCAGCAGTCATACAACGTGGAAAAGCTCAATAGGCGATCGAAGATCGTAAGTAAAATTCCAATTATAGTCCAGGCGTTTGCTTATCTAAAAAACCTCTGCATTTGAATGATAAATTTGGCACATTGAATTATTACTGTAAATTGTTCAAACATGCATTGTCGGGAGATTGTAGTCGCTATATTAATTCTGCCGTTTTTTTCATTTCGATTTCCGGGAAAAGCCCGAACGTAATTCAGTTATTATATTCACGCTTGATTGAAGCTGTTTTCTTGGATGGATTTACATTATATGGGCATCGTCAGGGATGATAAAAAAGATGAATAAATAAAACGTTTCACCTGCCGCGAATGTGACATGACTTTCTGATTTGAAAAATGCTTTTCCCAATTTCATCAGATGGAAGGGGAGATTTAGATTCCGTTATTTCATCGAAATAAATGCGAAAACACTCGGTTTTGCCGCTTTGCCGATCGGAATTTTGCAAAGCGGATAGTGATAAAATAAACGGGAGAAGGCATTTGCTTATTTTGTTTTGAAGGGTCGAGTATTCGGAGGACTGCGCTCTCGTCTGATCTGGAAGTTTTTTCATAAATGTTATTCTGAGAGTTTGGTATCTTTATGGCCGGATTTAATCAACTCGATGATTAAAAATCGAAATGAAATCATTTTTATGGAATGTTTCAGCTTGATTGATTGTGTGGGGTGTCACATGGTGTCTCACTCCTGCGTTCACTGCGTCACTCATCCCGACTTTGTCTCTTGAATATTAGTTTTAATTCCTTCGATAACTTTATAGTAACACATTTCAATTACTAGTGCTTCAACGCAATCGGGCATACAGGTGAACGACATAATCTCGCTGTCACATGCTACTTCGATAATCGATTAATCCTTGTTTCATGTCTTCCAAAACCTTATAATTCAAGGATTATGAATTCTTGAGGTTCATCTGAATTATTGCAACGTATTTGATAAAAATATTTTATATCGAAAAGGTATAAATGTTTTTTCACGACGTACAAATCTACTATTTTAATTCTGCAATGGAAATAAATCAATAGGTATGCAATTTACCCATGAGATTTTAAAAACCCTTGCATCCTTGATACTGGCTTACAAGTTTCATTTTGCTAAATAAGTGTCGAATTAATTTCCAATAAGGATTGGAATTGTTGAGTGATATTTTTTTAGAGATTTCACCGTTCTTCTACAGACAACTCTCATTTATTAATATACAGTGTCATGTTTTACTCTTGATAACTCTATGTACTCTTTGTTTAATTCATTTATACCACGATTTAACTAGCCGCAAGTTACAGAGACTGCCCCTCGAATTTGATATGGAAGCATATTAGATAATTTTATTTGAGGGACGGCTTAAAAAATAGATTTAATCGTACACTAATGTTTGAAAACTTAATGCAAGGGAAGTCCTCTTTCATTTTATCAGAGGGAATTTTATCCGATTTACGGATTAACTGTGTTTGCAAAAAAGAACGCTCGCGGTGAATTAGTGAGCGGGTTTTCCATGGGAAAAAAAATAAAATTACTTTCAGAAGCGAAAACTAAAAAAATAGTCGAGGGAGGCGTGATCCGGAAGAGCGGCAGTCAGTCTTCTAAACACGCATGAAGCGATTAGAACGATAAAGACTAAACAAATGCGCGAGTTTTATTTCCAAAGCCAAGTGCTAAATGTATTCCTTTTAAGTTGGAGAAGTAGCTTTGTTTCTATTATTTCATTTTACTTTAAAATTTTACAAAGAGAGTGATTTCTGTTTGTTGGTTTATGTGATATTTGCCCTCATACACGTAAAACTACAAATTTCAGAGAGACCCATATTTTTACTTTGAAACGTTACTAAAATTTCGGGATTAAGGTGTTTTTAAAATTATCAATAATTAATTAACATTTTCAGAAACTGGGCAACTTTGAAGAACCATTCAGTTAATAATTTTTGTGTAATGCTATTTAATGTAGAAAGGTTTTTGAGAGTTTGTAAAAACTTTCTGATTTGATATCAGAACTTATGGATTCTCATTTATTATACGAAATATATGTTACATGATCTTAGTAGCACGAATTTGAAACTGTGCTGAAAACTCAAATCTATAATATTATTCATGCTTGCCATAAATTTTGTCTTCATCCCTTTATAAAACATCTGAATGTGTTTGTACGGTTGTTCAATTTTCTTTCTTTTCTCGGTATATAAATTTCCTGTATATTAATGGATCTATTTTAAAAAAATATCAAATATTAAACGGTTAAAAAAATGTTTGCTTTATTTTACGATTCACTTCAGAGAAAAGATAATGAGACTTCGATATTATTTGTTAATTTGAAATTGATTTATGTCGAGGATTTTCGTGCCAAGGATTTTAAATTTTGGATTTTCCATACACGTGTTGCTTTTCGGAGATTTGTCGTTATTTATTTATGTTATTCGACAGCTTTTTTATAGAATCCCATTGTGGGTTTGGTTTATTTTTGCCAACCTCAGTCTACATGTTTCATTAGACCTCCGCGAAGTTCTTTAGCGCCGGTCACATATTGCCGTCACATAAGTGTGACGCTAGCTTATTCAAATATTCATCCGTGTTCCCCGTTGACCCCCCTCTTGAATCGCGCCGGCGTTTGTTTTAAACGGAGCTCGGTCGTATGCGACAAAAGTAGGCCATCGCGGCAACAATCAACCAAATCATCCTTCAGCGCAATCCAGCGCTTCTCTTTCTCTCGACCCACACCCTCGCACTGACGGACGGGCCAAAATTGTTCCTCCCCAATAATAAAAGAGGAAGGCTTCCTTCGCGTTCCTCGTGAAATTCCCGCGCGATCCCGTAGAAAAGAAGAGATTTTCGCTCGGAAAGTAGCCCCTTCACCTTTCTCTTCCCTCCACGCTTCGTTCCGACTTCCTTCATAATTCATCAGGACTGCGGGAGGCGTTAAAAATGCAAGTTTCGCAGTATTTGGATGCGAACAGTTCCCGACCTCTATCCCGCAGAGAGAGAGAGAGAGAGAGAGACAGAGATGGAGACTGAGGGGGCAGAAGTTATTGTAAGGGAGAGGTCTCATTTGTCCAGAGACTTCACTGGTGCTGGGACTGAGTAATTTTTGGAGTTAGGCGAGGTTCATGATGTAACGGTAAAAAAGAGCCTCCCTTGATTTCTGGAAAAGAATGTTACTGCGTCATTTGGCTTACCGCCCGTAATATACCTGATACCTCATCTGCTGCTTTTTATACCCTCCGGGATAGGAGGCGTAATGGTAAAGTGTCATAGTAAATATTACATCAGCAGTGTAGGATCTTTTTACGTGGCGGGCTACGTTTGTACTTAAAGTTGCTTTGGAAGGACAGATTGAGAGTTCATTTCGGATGCTTATTCGAGAGATGGCGCGTTATTATAAAGGTGAAACTTATATCTAAATAATTTTCACGGCGATGTGTTTTAACCGAGTCGTAGTTGGAAGATTCGGCGCCTATGGCAGAGTTTAATTAGGAGCCTTTAAAACTTTCTTTTAAAGTAAAGTTATTTCCTTGAATAAGAATTCTAATTAAAATAATTATAACATTTCAGTATCGACGCAATATACATTTTCATTAACAAATATTTTTCGCGGGGGTGCCTTTGGTAAATGACGCCTTTGGCAAATGTTAACTCTATCTCTGAAGCTTGAACGCTCTTTGTCAATGCTCTTCTTCCTCTCCTCCCGCTCCTCCGTCTTCTGTATGATGTTACATTTGACAAATTATAATGATTTTGAATATTGATCAGAAAAAACATTATAAAATAAATTATCATAATTTTTAAGAAAATCAACTAATTTAAATTACTAACTTAAGCTGTATACATTTCACGATTAGGTGTTACATAAGGCGGGATTTGTAGAGAGGTTGTTACCTGTCTGGTTAGAACTTCTCGAAGGTCGCAGGTCTAATCCTGTAAAGGGCATGGTCGTATGTGGTTTTGATTACAATTTATTATATTCCATGAAACTGGGGAAAACTGTGTTAAATAAATTATCGTTATGCAACTTTTTGAAGAAGACTTTCAGGAGAATGTTACGAATTCAGAAATACTGAATAATTAGCGCGATTTTTCGATTTCTGACTTAGTTATTGCCTTTCATTGCGTCCTAAAGGTCGACTTAAAATGATGTTGTGTCTTTATAATTTCATTCATCTATTATTTCACTCTCCCACCCTCTCTTTTCTCTCTCTCTCTCTGTTTCTCCCGACATCACCCTCTCCTTATTCCGCAGTAAATTTCCAATTGGTTGTACGAAACCACTTTATTGGTTTTCGGGGAGGTTTGCGGCAACAGCCGGTGCTACAGCGAAGGGGAAACCCAGTTAACGCTCCGCCGCACACTCGGAGACGACTCGCACGGATACACGCGCGGGTTTTGTTCTACGGGCCAAATCACTCCTGTTCCGCTCTTCCTACTGGCATTTCATGCGACCATCTCGGTCCGCCTTTCGCATCCCGAGGCTTTTGCGTGTCCACCGCGAAATGGGATGCGGCGGGTATTATTGCTTCATTGATGGACTCTCCAAGGTCCGTTCGTAGCCGGATTCTAACAATAAGTGGAGACGTAAAACCCTTACTCGATGGAGGATATTGTGATGGCGCACGCAGTCTGTAGGAGTTCTTCCGCTTTATTTTTTTCTTTCCGCGCATTTATTATTTCCATTGAATACAGTATTTCAATGTTGTTCATGTGTCAAATACTAAGTGGAAAATAATTTTTGCAATAATTTAATGCAGATAATATCTCATTATGTTTGTACTTTACGAAATAGCGGAAGTAAAGGGATATGTCCCGTCATTTTTTCTTAAATTGAATATAATATTTTGGATTTTAGATTTAAAGCTACTTCCTATTAATTTAAAAATATCAGAGAATATAAATATGGCCGTTAAAACACTGGCGAAACATCCTATGATAATCAATGTTTAGTCTGGCGCATATTATAGAAATACAAAATAAAATAATTATCGCTTTCCCATTATGGCTTTATATTGACTGGATAACTACTATGGCCATCATAGTATCACGTAATCCCTGCTTTAATGTAGGCGCTCTTGGCAGCGATTAGCTAATTCTATTTTCAAAATTTTCCTGTCAGAACAATTTTAATTGTGAGCAATAAACTTTTTAATATTCGACAGATGTCTGTTTCGTGCATGAAAAACAGCCGCTATATTTTCTGGGATTAGCTGGAAAAGGTTTTCCTCACGTATTGACCTTCGGGTGTCAACCGATTCTCTCACAATAAAAAGTGGTGGGTGACCCATAGTTATAAATATATTCAATAATAATAATTAGTGCTAATGTTAAAATTGATTTCATAGCTCTTTGTTTTACCGAGGCTTTCCGTGTCAATTTTAAACTGTAGCGCAACAGCTATGGCAGCGCAGGACTATTATATATGTTATTTCAAATATATATTTTTGGACTTTACTAATGGTCTTGGAATGTGAATAATATGTACATTTCTCCTCTATGGTGACGAAACTTATGATTCGTACGGGGGACCATATGGCTTATTTCATTGGTAAAAATACCGTTAACTTTGTTATAGAAATAGCACGATTAGGAATTCCGATATCGACGCATACGCAAACTTCAAAATAACAAACAAAGAGGAACACGAGTATTGAAGCCCGAGAGAGGGAGAGAAAGAGAGAGATCGAGGGGCGATATAAAAACAAACTCTTGACTCGTGTTCGGATTACTAGAGGTTTCCAAACCGTTAAGGGATCCGATTATACAAACCACGATCTGACGGGAAAAAATAAATATTGATACCGCCGGCGTGACATTATTGGCTGGATAATTAGCGTCCACAGCCTATGGATTAAACCCGGAACACAATCAAATTAACACCCGTACTTAATCAATGGTTATTCCCGAGGCCATAAAATGGCCTATAATTAGGTGACGTATCGGAGAAAGACTCCAGGGAAATTTGGAAGAGCGGACCATCCATCAAAAACCGCCGCGTATTTGGCATGAATTCATTTATATCTCACCTAACCGAGCAAGAAGTTACATTTCAACGATTAGCTTCCTGTTGAAATTTTCATTATCAATCTCATTCGGTCGAGCATTGAAATATTTCGCGGCAATTGTGGCAGAAATATCTGGAGAAATATTTTATTAGCTCGCCGCAGTTTAAATAGAGGACAGGCGCGATTCGATATCCGGCCGAAATTTCTTCTCCCCTTCCCGCTCCTATTGGATCTAGGCGAAGGTTTTCGCCATGCGTCAAACAGCCATGTTAGATTAAAAGCAAACAAGGCTGGAGGAGAACTAACAGAACTTCCTCCAATCAGTGTAAATGAAATGGCCGATCTGTGTACCGCTGTATCTCAATACGGAACGCCGCGATAAATGAAATTATTAATATCAATTCGTGGCTTTCGTCCCCACGCCGGGCGCGTGTTCAAATTTTACCTTTACTCGGATGAATTTTTTCCGTTGGAAATTTTGGTTGCTGGGGGCGAATTCAATGGCGGATTCTATTCCCTAGGCTAGATATATTTTTAATATCATCGGGTAAATATTAAACTTCTTGCGTATATCAACTACATTTTTTGGTCAGTAAAAACATGAGAGATTGCTTAACACGTGGTAAAACTAATAGGGAATGTTATTTAGTGGCTATAATTTTTTAAAAATTACACTAATTTCGATATTTTTAAAATTTGAAAATCAAGGATATTTGCGTGTTTCTCGTCTCAAACTCCATATGAAGATTTAACGAAAGTATTACGTCAACCGTAATTTTCATTTTAAATTTTGAAAGCCACATGCCACATGAAAGGCACATTCATATGAAATTACACCATAGAACAGAGATCGACAACCTTTTCCTCATGGTGAGTCACATTCGTAGTTGTGAATGCTTTGGAGAGCCACATTGGAGGTTATGAGAGCTTCGACTAGCCGGATGAGCGTTTATACCGGATGTTAACTAGAGGTTCTGTCTTATATAGGCGAATGTCAAGTGTACCTATATGATTTACTATCGTTAAGGCTTCACCAGAAAATATTTTGAGAATATAATTTCACTGAAAATATATTAAATTGTCTTTGCTAAAATTTTACAACCACTTATGCGTAGCATATTCGTGAACCGCATGAAGTGCTCTCGAAGGCCGCATGCGCCTTGTGGGCCATAGATTGCCGATTCGTGCCGCAGATAGTATTTAGAGGACATATTGATCTATATTTCGAAACTATCTATACTATACTATGTATACTATACAATATTATATTATACTGTACTATACTGCACTGCACTGTGCTGCACTATACGATATTATATTATACCATATTGTACTGCACTGTACTGTACTATACTATAGGAAGGATGTATTCAATATTATTTTTCAAAGAGATCCTATAATTTTCATATTTATCGCAATTATACTAATATGTATGAGGAAAAATTTTTGTCGAGGTTTAGTCAAATTGTTTAGAGATATTTTCTGTGTCCTTTTCCTGTGTAATCCTGGCAAAACAAACGAATCGTAATTTTCAGGAAATTAGGATTTTCTCCACATAATAATATAACTTTTTGATGGTTCTATTCCTCGAGAATGCCAATTCCTAGTTAGCCGTTACGATTATTTTTGAGTTTTGGTCCTATTTCCTTTGAGATCAAGGCCAAATTTTGAAGGTCATTCATCGGAAATGCTTTTTTTCGATTCATAATTCTTGAACACTATTTTTTCCAGTAATCAAAACTTTTCAAATAAATAATAGAACAAGTGTTGCGACCTCTTACTTCAGCAAGTGTAACTTTAGCGCCAATTGCATTCCATTCACTTTCATTAACCTGAACTATTATTATGTGATGGATTGCCAGTTGAAAGTGTGAAATAAATTTAGCTCGCCACTAGCCAGCCCAAAATTTATTTCGATAACTTTCTTCCTGGGATTTTGTTTTGCGTTATTCAGTTTTCAATTCGAAATTTTTTGAAATCATTGGTTTCCATTTCAGTGGCTGAAAGACATTTTAATTAACTAATTTTATTCATCGATTTTAACGTACTATAAGCGACATATAATGAAGTACTAATATCAATGTCATGTTTTGTATCATCTCCATTCACTAATTACATGATGTAGTCACATTTCATTATTTATACGTAATTTAACCAGATTTGTAAATTCAGCTCAAGTGCTTATTTCCTTCATTAACGATTTATTCCATCTCAACAGCCTCAAAAAGTAATTTCTTGAAAACAAGGCATTCCTTTTCAAAGGACGCCATCCATTTAGATTTATGACTGAATCGGAGGGACATTATTCGTCCGAGTAGAGGAAAAATGTTTTTTTCCCCATACGCTCGTTATATCTCATTTCGGGGAATGACGGCCGAAGAACGCGTTAACAACGCACCATTTCGAACGTCACTCGGGCCTCTCCCGCCGTTTTTCACCACTTTCACCGTGGAAACTCCCCCAAAAAAACAAGTTTTGAGAGCTTTTCTCTCAATCATACGCCGAAATTTTTTTTTAAGCATTTATAAGGATCTTCGGCGATTTTTTTTTTGAAAGGACAGAAAAATAATTGGGGATTGTTTCGCGGCTTATTTTTGCGTAATTATGGAGACGAGAGAGATTAGTTTCGTAACCAGACAACCGGCCCCCATACCATTCCGGTATCCTGTTATTCAAAGTTTTTATTAAAGCAGCGCTTAAATCCTCGTTCTTACACACTTTGCGTCAATTCTCCAAACGTATAATATCGTACTCGTAACCTCGCGACGTATCTCTAGCCTTCGTAGTCTCCCTTCCAGTAGAGGAACTATGTTACCGCAGAGCCCGCGACCGCTGTGAGAGAAGGGGGAAGGGGGGATAGATTAAGGGGGCGCATACGGGACCATCCATATTACATTAACTCCTAATGGAAGGACATTAAACACAGATTACAAAGCATCATTCAAATAAGAAAATGTCGGTATGATATACGTTGCATAAACTTTACAAACTTACCTATTCATCTGGTCTCACTACGCTGTTTCCAAATGGAGGTAGCTCCTACTTCTACAAAAACAACAAAATCTCGGAAAATATTTTTTACACGTAAATGGTATTAATATATCGGTAACCGCATATAAATGAAGAATCAAACTTGCTAAATTGTTATACCATACATAAATATCGAGTATTATGTGGATTGGGGAAGCCATATAGGCGCTAACGCATTATTACAGGACGGCTATTGTCGAGTGCCGACAGAAATGGTACGAACGACCCTGGGCGGTAGTTAGGCGTGAAACGCTGGGTGCTTTATAGTAATTTTTTGATAAATATGGTTTATGCGGCATTGTTCATGATAACAACTAGATGGGTTTTATTCAATATCGTTAAAACCATTTTCGAATAAATCTACATTTTGAGAAAATCGAGGAGAATAAACTACCCTTAATTGGGTTACTCTATATTTTGTCTCTTCGTAGTTTTTATTCCGAATTTGTAATGTTATGCCCACATACGAATTATCATTCGATTTTGTTTGAACCGTCTAAGCCTCCGCATGGCACGACATGTCGAAAACATCTTTTTGTACTCATGGACATCTAATACGTGTATTTCCGTCAAAATCTGGAAGTCGATTTTTCAATTACAATACTTTCTTTATATGATCATACTTTCGCATGTACTACCTATATGAGAAAGTAAAAACAATAAATTTAGAATAGCAATTAAAGGGTTGAAGGTATTAGAAAGGTTGCTTATATTTTTTATTACGTACTACACAAAAGAATATCCCGTGTTACGATGGATTTTATTGGAATATTTGTATCTCTGTGTGGCGATGTTTTCTTGAAGGGATTACATACGTGTAGGTGCGGGTATAAGAGAATTTCTCAGATCCGAACCTCGAGTTTACAATTAATCTGATAATTGGGTAAAGCTGATTCTAGTAATACCCGTGGTCTCATATAATAAACAAAAATAGCCAGTGATCTTGTGGCTGCTTCAAAACATACATTTCTTAGGTTTTTTTCAGTCTTTCGCCAAATATGTAATTGTCAAAATTTATTTTTATATATTTCACGATCAATGTGATATTATATACTCATTTGCCTTTAAATACGTTACGGAAAATCTGCACATTTACCTAACAACACACATAAAACATAACATATAATCGAACCTAAAAATTAAATATGAGGGGATTCGAAAATTATTTTCGCGGGGGAGGGAAGGGGGCGGGGCGAATGTTTGTAGGTCCGTCACTGTTCCATTTCTCTCGCCGCAGGTATTTCCCTATATTGAATTTTCTCTCTCCAAATCCGCTACTTTCACTTTGCCGAACTCCTTCATCCCCATTTTCGTGTCTCGCATCGACCCTTTTTAAACCCCTTTTCCATCCTTAACCCAACCCAACCACCCCAGTTCATCCCTCTTGTCTTTTATTTGCACCCGACGTCTGTCCCTCTCTTTCTCGCTTTTTTTCGGTTGGGGTCTTTTCATATGTCTAGAGGGGGGGAGGATGGTGGGGAGGCGGGAGAAATGTTCATTTTCCCGTCGCTCATACATTGGAACATTTTCATCCGTTTATCCAGTGCCTCGTGAAAATAAAAAAAATTGGTTTAGTCGGACACCTGGTCATCAGTGGGTGTCATTCATCATAGCGTCTATATAATGACAGGCTTGTAATTTCTTTCGCATATAGGGATGTCGGCTTTCTGTTTCTTTTTTCGGAAACTGGATCGACGTTTTCACCTAATTTTTCGGCGAAATTTGTATCATTCTTTTCAAATGCTGCTTTCGGTTGCTCTGTCGTTTGTGAAGTAATTTGCTGGAGGTTTTTGTGATATTTATCTATGAAGTAGTTTTTTATTAAATTATAATGCTGTTATTTAGGTGTTATTTGTATTAATAATGGTAAGTTAATTTATAACTGTGATATTTCGCATTGGGAAAAATAATGTGCAATTATCCGCTGAATCCAGGCATTTTCTTATCCACGCCTGCAGTTATTAAAATTATTTTCACTGATATAAAAATCAAACAAACGTAGGTGTATATTATTTGGCGAATAGAGTGCTGTAACTCATTAACTGCTAATCAGATCAGCACAAATTTATATATTTAAGATTTGTATTAAACAGTCAATGTCTGATTAGATTTTGTTTGAAATTTGTCAAGCGAGAGTGTAGGTTTAATATTGTCATTTTTCCGTTTTTGTCCAATAACTCCTGAAGCTTCATTAATGTATCTTTTTTTATAAAAGTTGTCGAAAACATAATTTTCTACAACTTTTGTTTGAAATTTTTTTCATAGAGCAGGTTGTATCTGAAATATAGTTGGTATTCTGCATTTATGACATCAATTGGCTTGGAATTATCTATTTTGGCTGATTTTTTGGTTTGCCCTATTGTATTGTATTCTTCGTATCGGGCTATATCTCTGCATACCATTACATTGCATATGCAAAAAGTGTTTCCACATTTGTATTTTTTAGAGAAATGTTATATTATGTGTCTAGATTTCAATAATATCTATTCATAAACAGTTTAACAGTGCCTGCACCTTCAAGAATATTTAACTTATTTTTATCATTTGAAGTTCGTCACATTTCCAGCTAGCTAACCGCCTCTTCATGAGCTTTTTGTAGTGGTAAACATCAGTAAAAAAATGAGAAGTGAGACCTTTTTCGCAGTTTTATGTTTTGAAACGTTTGTTGCTGATTTCTTTTAGGTGGAGCTTTTGTCGCGTTGTAGCTTTTCTCGCGAACCCGGACAGACTGCATATGATGATGACCCACAGGTATTACAACCTTTGGACGCAACCGTTTTTGGTATTACAACATCATCAATTTATTAAAGAAGAAATTTTTGCCCTAATTACCCATCCATACACACAAGTCTTTGATCTATTTAATAGACAATGCGTTTCGCGGCACCTCTAAAAATCAGCTACGGCATCCGGTTTGGGAACCACTACTCTAAACCACTTTATCCGAAAATTCTCCTTACGTTACACTATATACCAGAGGTTCCCAACCTTTTTGTTGTCAATGGTGCCTTTGACTTAAAAGCGAAAGCGGCGAGAGCCAATACTTTTACCCTCCGCCTCCCCCTCAACACTTACAGCCAAGCTCGTAGCTATATGTAAATTTATATTCTGTTTTAAATATTGTTAGTAGGAACATTAATTTTACTCTGAAAACCATTTTTTATTAGACTTAAAAATAAAAAGTTTAGAAAATATCTAAATTTCAATTTATCAATAAATCAAAATTAAATTATGAGATTATTTTAAGACTTTACTTAAATAAGCTGCGATACTTGTTTTGACATAAATACATACGTGCACAGATACAGTATACATTTTGTATTATAACATTATTGATTTTTAGGAGTTCTTATCCAGCGAAGTAGTATTAGCGGAACGCCATATAGGGACGTCGTAGCTTTCATCTCCTAAACCGCTGGACGGATTTTAACTAAATGAAATACGAGTGATTTTTATTAAAATTTAACATCCTATTGTGATTTTCAACTAAATCCATTAATTAGAACTTCCACTTTACATAATTACTTTAATAAACTTGTATCTCGTTAAATGGCATCCGTCAAGCAACAATTAAATACCATATATTTCTCTCCCTAGCTCTTATATGATCTGTGAAGTAAAGATTAAAATATTTATTCGGATAAAGAACAACATTTACTGCAGGAAACTTCGCGAGACTACATAATTATATCGGAGATAAAAATTCGAGAAAATCTCGAGAAAAACATCGCATATTTTGTTTACATCGATCGCTAATACGATTCTCTCGGCAAGCAACAAATAAAGATCCATATATTTCCCTCCAATTCACTTATATGATCTATTAGGTATAGATTAAAAAATTTATTCGTATAGAGAATAGTATTTTCTACACGATAGTTTGCAAGACCACATAATTACGACTTATAGTTTCGGAGATAGAACTTCAAGAATCGCCCAATTTTTCGATACCGTTTCATACGTATTTCAAATTAAGAACGCCTTTAAAATCTCTGTGTATTCCATTTATGGAGTATACTTTTCCATCTTGTAAGATTAGTACTTTCTAGATTCTGTGGACGCTCAACACAATAAGTCAAAAGAGCTAAATGTTTTATGGAGGACACCTGAAAAACCTCGGCGGGCGCCACAGCGAACCTTTGCGGGCGCCTTGGCACCCGCGGGCACCGCGTTGGGAACCCCTGCTATATACTATACTTCCAATGGCCATGACGCCCAGCTCTTTTCCATGTCATCACGCATCTCTCGCGGACACTAAGGTTGTGGATACATAAGACGCGAAATCGTCAGAATTTTTGAACGTACGAATTCGTGCGATGACCAGGTTAGGTACACTACATACCAGTTCAGCGGGTGATTTTCGTCAGTCATAAATGTTTAATTAGAGGTAATCTCTGGAGGAAATGTGATTAAGTGTGCTTTTGGCATAATAAGTGGAGAAATTTGAAAATCGAGCTAAAAGTTAAGCCAGATTAAGTAAATAAGGTAGTGAAATTTGCTTATTTACTGCATAATGTTCTTATTGATATTGAGGAAGTAAACTAAGCTTATCTGCTTGAAATACGAAGAAATTTTGCAACAGAAAATGTGAATTGTGCAGACAAACGTTTTAATCAAGGCAAAAAAGATGCAAACGAAGTAAGAAACATAGAAAACCTACTTGATAGTAGTTCAGGAGCTATGACGCAAGAAGAAAACCGTACTGTTTAAATAATTATTAATAGTATCTTTGAAATTGTCTACCAGCCACCTTTTTTAAATAAAAGATTAAATGAATACTAATTTTTTACGTGTTGAATTTTAATCTGCTACTCATAACTTCCTGTTAGTGTCACGATTATGGCATCTTTATTTCTGACCCGCAAATGAACGTTTTTCGAAAACGAGAAATTAGTTTTTCGCAGTTCATCTTCAAATTACCCATTAACCTTAAAAGTTCGTGCGAATTCGGATGAAAAATCAAACTAATTTCATCCGTACAAAACGCCTTATGAATTCGTAGAAACTCGGACAAATAATTCAGAGGCAATGTAGCCGACTACATTTATATACACTTATTTGATCAACTCGTGAGAATACCTGCGAATTCCTACAACAAAGAATTCGCATCCAAAGTAACCATAGTCTATGCCACATAACTCGCCATCAATCACTTAAAGTTTATTTGAATAACACAGTCCGTAGCGTACGGAAAGAGAAGAACATCCTCGGAAATTATCATGATTTCTAGTCAGAAATTTCCACTTCCCTAACTATATGGCTACACTCAATACGTCACACCCAACGAAATACAGTCCCAATTTAGGAAATAAGGAAAATCATAATCTAGAGAGAAGTTTGGATTATATTTCGAGGAAATGGAAACGGGGTGGCAGGTTTCGGAAACGCATTATATGTTAATCGGAAGGGACAATAATGGATACACATTATATAATATGAACTGTATTAGTTATAACATAAATTTAATTATTCATATTTAGATATTTACTGAAGACTTCGTCCGTATATTATTCCGCTCCTGGTCCGTGAGGACGAGTGGGAGTGCCAATTCCAATAAAATAACACGTAAAAATCGATTTTTCGACTTACTGGCTTTTATTCTTTTGCATATTAAAATTAGAAAGAATTAACGTAGTATATTCGAATCTGGAACTTTAAAAAAATAATAAATAAGGTTTCATATTCTTATCGTCACATTTTGCCTACGATACAGAATCGCTCAAGTTCTACGTTTAAATTGCATTCATTTGAAAATTTTTAGTTTTTTTAAAACTATATGCTGCCTTGCCGATCGTGTCATAGTTAAAACTCGAGATTGTTTAGTCGCCTAAATCTTTATACAATATGCGTAACTAATGCGATGCGCACAACAGAAGCAGAAGGCAAAAAATTTTGATGAATTATAATATTCCTATATGTAGATATTTCTTGAAGACTGGGTGCCTTCCACTCCTAATCAGTAAGGGCGATGGGGACGGTTGCGAAGGAATTGTTTTTATTTTCTTCCAATTCGGCAGGAACTTTTGCCTTGGTTGGAGTTTCGTGGCGCACGACGTCGTTGTTTGCCGACTGCTGGTCAATAAAAGACGTTGCGCAGTAGAAATTGAAGGGAAAAAATTTTGATGAATTAAAATAATCTGAAATGTAGATATTTATTGAAGACTTGGTCCGTGAAGTCTACCGTTCCTTGTCCATAAGGGTGATAAGGACTGCTGCAATGGATTTGTTTTTATTTTACTCCCACTAGGCCGCAGCTTTTGCCTTTGCTGGAGTATTGGGGCGTACATGTACATTGTTGATGGCCTTCTGGTCTAAGATCCACGATGCCCACAAGAGTAAATGAGGAAAAAAAGGTCGATGAATTAAAATAATCCTATATGAAGATATTCATTGAAGACTGGGCCCGTAAAATCTTTCGCTCCTTGTCCGTTCGGCGGTTTTGTCGGCAAACAAGAATTAAAAATCCGTACTTATCTCTCGCGAGATCTTATGTGATGTGTGAGTTATAGATTAAACAAATACTTCGAATATACGACAAAAAAAATTCTTCAAAGAATGCCGCGACGCCATTTAATTACTATTTAATGTCGTAGATAAAAATTGAAGAGCAGCCCGGACTTTCAATACCGCATTATAAGAATTTGGCACAAAGAACGCCTTTAAAATATATGTGGAGTAGATACACATTTATTATGAGCGGAAAGGACAAAAAAAATGAATGCGTTGATTGCAGAATATGAGCTTTATGCATTGTAACATAACAAATTATAATGTAGGAGTCGTTGCGTACATCCTTCCTCTCCTGGTACTTGATGGCGATGGGGGCGGTTGAAACGACGTGGATATTTTCTTCCTTTCCCTGGGCCGGAGGATTTGCGTTGATATGCCTTTCGGGGTGACGTAGGGAGTTGTTGATCGTCTGCTGGTCAATCAAACGCGATGCTCACACCAAAAATAGAGATAAAAAAGTTTGTTTAGCAAAGATGAAAGGGGTGAGGTTGGAGCCACTTGCACCAAAGTTCCCAAATTTTCCCCTACACCGATCCCAAGGAACACGCGTTACTCTACTCTTACTCCCTCTAACAAGGGTCCACCAGAGGAGTCCATTTTTACCCATAACCGTAAAAACAGACATTTTTCATTCTCTGACAACTAGTTGTCGGCATCGATCTCTTCTCATCATCATAGGTAGTCTGTCCGTAGACAGGTCCGTGATTATTCTTGGCTAAACCTGATTCTCCATATACTCCTTTTTTCCGCTGCCCTCTTTATTTCTTGATAACTCTCTTTCCCTTTCAAATCGTCTATCAGCTGAAACCTTTTCTTACCTCTTTCCCTTTTCCCATCTAGTTTTCCTTCTAACACGTTTTTAATCATACTCTCTCTCCTCAGGTAATGTCCAACCCAGTTAGCCTTCCTCTTTCTGATAGTCTGTATAATCATTCGCTTCTCTCCTATTCTTCGTAGCACTTCATCGTTTTTCATCCTATCTGTCCATTTTATCTTCCGCATTCTCATCCAAGTCCACATTTCAAAGCTTTCCAAGTATTCGATGTCATTTTTCCTTAGCGTCCATGTTTCTGCCTCATACAATGCTATACTCCATTTTATCAACTTCTTGCGGATATCTTCCCTTATATTCCCTGTAAGTAGTTGTTTCTTTCTCCTGAAAGCCGCTTTTGCTTTTCCTATACTAGTTCTGATCTCATCCGTACATTTTGCTTCTCGTGTTATGATGTTTCCAAGGCATTTATATTCTGAAACTTGCTCCAAAGGCATTCCCCCAATACTTATGTTCAGATTCTCTTCTTTACCCGATATACGAATGACCTTGGATCTTTCTGTATTTATTTCCATGCCGTATTTTCTACCTGTTATCACTAGTCTATTTATCATTTTTTGTAGCTCCTCTTCCTTTCTTGCTAGAAGTACTTGATCATCTGCGTATTTTACTGTTCTTATAATCCTTCCTACAATTTTGAAATCTCCCGTGCCTTCTAAAGCTTCTTGCATTAGACTTTCTCCATATATATTGAATTGGGTTGGCGACAGGCAGCAGTCTTGTCTTACTCCTCTACCGATATTTATTCCGCAGGTGTTCACATTCTCAAACCTGACCTTTACAACTTGATTCACATATAGATTCCTAATCAGTCTCCTGTCTTTCCAGTCTACACTTTAATGTCTTCATCAACTTTACCCAATTTACTCTATCAAAGGCCTTCTGCCAGTCTACGAAACATGCGCAGATATCTTGACTCTACTCTATTGCCTCTTCTACCATATCAACATTTAAACGATCGTAATGGGACGCATCAACCGCAGTAATCATTCCGTTAGAGTGCTGATTTTGAGAGAATTCCATTGCGATAGCTTCAAAAAGATATATGAATTTCAAATGTGAAAATGTACACCGTCCGTTTGTATACATAGTTCTCGTTTTAATTTGAATGTCATGCTCAGCAAACTTTCGTTAAGCGTTTCTTTAATTTTTCCCAACATAGAATAGAGTTTGACCCACGAAATATGAAATGGAGGCATGTAAATGTCGGCGGCTTGGATCTTAAGTGTTCAAGTGTTGTTTGGGTGGCACAATCTCCCTTTACTTCATCTTCAAGGTAGGGTTGATTATAATATTACTATATGTAGATTTTTGTTGAAGACTGTCTTGCGGTTTATAAAACTCTTTTGTTTGGGTGAAGCGAAGCTTCGGAGGCTTTATGCACGGCAGGTCCAGTGTGTGCTGAGACGCTCGAGAGAGAGAACAGAGAATACAGACGACGAGTTGCGGACTACGGTGCTTGTGTTTTGTGTTTGTAGAACCTTTAGACTACGTTAATTATACAGTCCACTAAATTGCATACGAGTTAATCATTATTTCGATTATAACCTTTGTGTAACCGGCCCTTCTGATTTGATATCAGTAGATGTGCAAGCCACATTTTGGTCCTTCGGGCCGGATCTTCGTGCTAAATTAATATTAATATTGGTTTCAAGCATCTAGTTTTGAGAAATCTTTGATATAAAACTCGTGTGCATTGCCTCAAGAAAGACGAGTTATCGGGCGAAAGGTGCGTTCAAGGTCATTAGGCACGCCGGCTCCGTGAGTGTTACCAGGCAACCAGCTGCGCGGGGTGGATGACGTAAGAGCTGCCTGACGCCGACCGTGGTTTCCAGTCCAGACCAGACGGCGCCCAGCAGATTCATCCTACTTTGTTCCAAATTCAAAATTGTCTACGCATCATCCAGGTCAGACAGACTTTGACGGCTCTTATCCTTTCCCGTACATATTTACCCTGCCTTATATTGTATATGTTGTGTAATCATGGAATCATGCGAGAGAAAGTTACTCATTAAACAACGAGGTTTAGCTAAGAGTAGTTTAACACAAATTATAACTTACGTAGAGTAGTTTCAGCCAGGTTTAAATTTAAATCTTATACGTGCTAGAGCTGAGCTTTTGACAAACATCTGGGAAAGATATGATGAGGTTCAAAATAAGTTAGAAATTTATGACGACGAAGAAGACCATGCTGCGGACAGAGACCTTTTCGAGAATAATTTTTGTGATGTGAAAGCAAAAATTAATACTCTTCTAGAAGAAGCTGACAATAGGTCACTTCCCAGTGAAAACAGTAGAGTAGGAAGTGCGAACACACCGGTTCATAATAACAGTGTGAAACTTCCCACAGTACAATTACCTCAATTTTCTGGGTGTTATACACAATGAATACAGTTCAGAGACACGTTTGAAAGTTTGATTGTAGCCAATTCAGCACTTCCAGATATTCAAAGGTTTTATTATTTGATTTCATCCTTAAAAGGATGAACCGCGTGCATTGTTACAGAATTTGAGTGTCAAATGAAAATTTTAGTGTTGCATGGAACCTCATATGTCAGAGATACAACAATCCAAAACTCATTGCATCCAAGCATGTTAAGGCTTTGTTGACGCCCATGAAGGCTAGGGATGATTCAGCTACAGAGTTGAGACAAGTAGTTAATCATTTATCAAGCAATTTAAATGCAGTTGAAGTTTTAAGCCTAGAAACACCATTGCATGAAATAATGCTTATGCAATCTAGACCATTTGGGCCCTTCTAT
Source organism: Tanypteryx hageni (assembly GCA_028673005.1). Lineage (NCBI taxonomy): Eukaryota > Metazoa > Arthropoda > Insecta > Odonata > Petaluridae > Tanypteryx > Tanypteryx hageni. The sequence continues at coordinate 111,224,307 of CM054114.1, read as the reverse complement.
CAGAAAGGAGTGGGAGACTACATCAGTGTTACATGACTTTCCCAAATTAGAGGAGTTTGTTAAATTCCTACAACAAAAATGTCAAACGTTAGAGTTATTGCAACACAGTCAACCAACCAGCGGCAGCAATATATACAAACCAGTGGAATCCAAATTCAAATTGAACAAGACCAGGTCATCTAGTTCCTTTATGACGACGAGCAATAGTACAATGTGCCCGTATTGTGAACAAAATCATGGGTTGCAGAAATGTTTATCCTTTGCTAATGCTAGCGTACAACAACGAATAGAGTGTGTTAAGCAAAACAAATTATGCTTTAACTGTCTAAAGGCTTTTCATAGCGTTAAGGAGTGCCAATCAGGCAATTGTCGGAAGTGTGATAGGAAACACAATACGCTGCTTCATTTTGAGAGACCGGTGACAACGAAATTGCCTGACAGGAATGAACGACCACACTTACAATGTGGCTCAACTAGTGACCACTTCAGGAACGTCAGCCCCAACCAATTAGAGAACTATTCAAGGACATTGGGAAGTTACTGTGCCTTAAAATCACGACTGATTAAGCAGGTGTTATTGTCGACAGTTATTGTAAATGTGGAGGACTCATTAGGTAGACTTCATCAATGCCGCGCTCTTCTTGATAGTTGCTCACAAAGCAACTTCATTACTGAAGAGATGGTTAGACTACTCAATTTAAAGAAAATTTGAGACGTAATTCCGATACAAGGTATCGGGGATGTGACTGCAGGCACCACGCACAGTGTTAATGTAGGTGTCCATTCAAGAACAAATGACTTCAAGGTCAACCTCAATTGTTCCATTCTTCAGAAGATAACAGACAACGTTCCCTCAACTTTCATTGATTACAAGGATTGGGGTATACCTTCAGATATTGTGTTAGCTGACGACAAGTTCAACGAGCCAAGCAAGATAGATCTTCTAATAGGTGCGGAGTTCTACCTTCAGCTCTTATGCCCTGATCAAAGAACCAGATCTTCTAATAGGTGCGGAGTTCTACCTTCAGCTCTTATGCCCTGATCAAAGAACCAGAACTGGCAACTACCCAATTCTGCAAGATACCAAGTTTGGATACATCCTAGCTGGAAGGCTTCCCTGCCAGACCTCAGGATATGCTTCACAGCGATCATTCCTTACTAGGAGAGACAACGTATTGGATAAGCAACTTCAACGTTTTTGGGAAATCGAGGAACTGGTTCAACCATTACCTACGAGGGAGGAAGAGTTATGTGAACAACATTTCAAGGAACACACCAGAAGAGACTCTACGGGCAGGTTCATTGTTCGATTGCCTCGCCGCCAGGGAGTAGGACATTTAGGTGACTCATATCAACAGGCAAGCACACGACTACAATTGGAACTCCAACTACACAGACAGCCACCTTTGCGTCAGACTTACAATGCCTTTCTTCATGAGTATGAAGAGGTTGGCCATATGAGAAGGCTAGACGACAACGCAACCAATAACCAGAGGGAATTGTTTTACTTGCCCCACCATGCAGTGATCAAAGAAGCTAGCTCCACCACCAAGACAAGGGTAGTTTTTGATGCTTCCGCCAAAACGACTACAGGAACATCACTCAATGATACGCTGTTAATTGGAGCCACATTACAACAAGAACTGAGTTCCATAGTTCTACGATTTCGAACTCATGAAGTGGTGTTTACAGCAGACATCGCTAAAATGTATGGACAGGTCCAGGTGCATGCTGACGATACCGGACTCCAGCGCATTCTCTGGAGAAGATCATCTACAGATCCAGTTAACATTTATGAGCTCACCACTCTCACATATGGTACGGCGTCAGCTCCGTTTCTTGCAACGAGATGTCTCCAGCAGTTAGCTGAGGAAGAAGCAGTCAGATACCCTCACGCTGCTGAAGTATTGCGAAGAGACTTTTACATTGATGATGTGCTCTGCGGGGCAAACAACTGCAAGGAAGCGCTTCAATTGCAACAGGAATTGATAGATATACTCCGTACCAGTGGCTTTTAGTTGAGAAAGTTCTGCTCTAATCATTCTGCCATTCTGGAAGCCGTCCCACCAGAATACAGAGAAACGGAACTGCTAAGACATTTTGACAGCATTAATGAAGTCAAAACACTTGGGTTATTATGGGATCCAACGCAAGACATGTTTTCAATTGCTATCAAGACACCATCATTATCCTCGATGTTGTTAAGCAATCAGCCAAACTCACCTGTCACTAAGCGTACAGTGTCTTCTGTGATTGCATCTATTTTTGACCAGCTAGGGCTAGTAAGTCCCATTGTTATTATATATAAAATGTTGCTACAGCAATTATGGCAGTGTAATCTACAATGGGATGAATGTCTTATAACTAAGTTATTAGCAGACTGGAAGAAACTGTGTTCACTTCTCCCTGAAGTTAAGAACATTCCAATCGAACGACGTGTGTTAGCCAAAGGAATCCTGTTAGACATACAAATACATGGGTTTTCAGATGCAAGTGAAAGAACTTATGGTGCTTGTTTATACCTGCGCTCAGTGTCTCAACATGGGGAGGTAGTAACAAAATTACTGTGTTCAAAATCAAAGGTGGCACCAATAAAATGTATCACGATCCCTCGACTGGAATTGTGTGGAGCATTGTTGCTTGCTCGACTGGTAAACAAAGTAGCACCTATTTTGAATTTAGATATTTCCAAGACAATGTTGTGGACAGACTCAACAATTGTCCTATCATGGCTGGTAGCGCCAGCTGCGCGATGGAAAACGTTTGTAGCAAACAGAGTAGCCCAGATTCAGGAGCTTGCAGCTAAGGGTCACTGGAGAAAGGTGGCCTCCGAAGAAAATCCAGCAGATCTGATTTCTCGTGGCTCTGACCCTTCAACCCTGTGTAGACTTACCTTATGGTTGCAAGGCCCTGCCTGGCTAAGTCAGTGTGAATTACAGTGGCCGACTACAAACTGCAACATGCAATTCGAGGAGGCGCCAGAGCAACGGGCATCAGCACTTACAGCGATGGCAACTCAACCAGTCATAGATGACATAACTAATAGATATTCATCGCTTTCCCGACTTTAGAGAGTAGTTGCATATTGCCTGAGATTCTATCACAATGCCAAGTACCCAGATAATAAACGAGGAGGCATTTGACGACGTCCGACTTACGGCTAGCACTTAACAACTGCATTAAGATAGCCCAGCAAGCAGATTACAAACAAGAATTCAAGGATCTTGAAAATGGACGACAAGTTTTACCCAAGAGTCAACTAAGAGATCTTCACCCATTTAGGAATGACAACAACTTGCTTCGCGTAGGTGGACGCCTACATTATGCCCAATTGGGATATGACAGTAAACACCAACTTATCTTACCACCCAGCCATCATTTAACCAAAATGATAGTATTTGCGGAACACCTCAGACTACTACATGCAGGACCACAACTGCTCATTGCATCGCTTCGGCAAGAGTACTGGATCCCCAAGATCAGACATCTAGTCCGACCAGTAATACATCAGTGTTTGCCGTGTTTCAAGCTAAAGGCTTCCGCCACCCAGCAGCTTATGGGCCAATTACCTGCAACCAGAGTTCAACCGTCACGTCCATTCCTACATACAGGAGTTGATTATGCAGGTCCGTTACAGATCAAGATAGGAACGGTGAGAAGCAAAACCCGAGTTACCTTACCCCTGGTCATTTCCTCATTGGTGGTCCTTTAACCTCCTTCCCTGAGCCTAGTCTGTCGGATGTGTCGCTGAAGCATCTTTCCAGATGGCAGCATATTCAACAGGTGACGCAGCAGTTATGGAAGAGATGGTCCATGGATTACCTAACATCACTTCAGGAGAGAAGAAAATGGCGTTCGGAACAGAAGAATCTTCAACCTGGGAACGTGGTTCTGGTCAAGGAGGACAACCTACCCCCCCACTTTCTTGGAGGATTGCAGTCATCCAGGAAGTATTTCCGGGAGAAGATGGGCTGGTTCGAGTAGCCAGCATAAAAACTCCCACCGGCATTGTAAAGAGACCTATACGTAAATTGATAATTTTACCCTTACAATAATGTGCTTATAAAGTGTTTAATAGTATTTAGTATTGCAATGTAATATGTTGTTGTTGTATGTAATATGTTAATTGTTTTGAATTTGTAAATTCAACGGGGGGAGCTTATGTTGCGGTTTATAAAACTCTTTTGCTTGGGTGAAGCGAAGCTTCGGAGGCTTTATGCACGGTAGGTCCAGTGTGTGCTGAGACGCTCGAGAGAGAGGACAGTGTGTCTGCTGAGACGCTCGAGAGAGAGAACAGAGAATACAGACGACGAGTTGCGGACTACGGTGCTTGTGTTTTGTGTTTGTAGAACCTTTAGACTACGTTAATTATACAGTCCACTAAATTGCATACGTGTTAATCATTATTTCGATTATAACCTTTGTGTAACCGGCCCTTCTGCTTTGATATCAGTAGATGTGCAAGCCACAGACTGGGTCTGTAAAGAATACCGCTACGTAAAGGCGATGCGGACTGTTGCAATTGAATTATTTTTCTTCCTCTCGGTAGGAGCTTTTTCCTTAGTTGGAATTTCGAGGCGCACGAGGTCGTTGTTGATCGTCTGCGGGCGAATGAAAGACGTTGCACATCATAAATAGAGGGAAAAAAATGTTGATGAATTAAAATATTCTTAAATGTAGATATTTACTCATGAATAAGTCCGTTAAGTATTTCGCTCCTTTCCCGTAAGTGCGCTGGAGACTGTTGCAATGGAATTGTTTTTATTTTCCTCCCACTCGGCCGGAGTTTCTTCCATTGTTGGAGTTTCGCGGCGCATGAGGTCGATGTTGATCTCCTACTGGTCAATGGAACACGATGCGCACATCTGAAATAGGGGAAATAGAATACTTGCAATGGAATTGACGAAAGTTTTTTTATGATTTCATAGGTCATTATCTTTATTTCCATTATAGTTAACTTGCTCATATTAAACCAATATCCGGATCTGATACTTTTTGTTGTTTTAAATTCCTTTTGATCATATTTTCGTATTTTATATAGTTTATGGTTACACTGCCATTTTTAACTGTCGCTCAAGTGTGTTTGCCTTTTAAATGTCATTAGTTTTCATATTTCGTACATTTTATCGCAGATTTAATCATTTTAATCTCTTGTACAATTTGTTGACTATTTTACTTTTGTAGTAATTCCATATTTTCCTTTAGTTTCTAGTTATATTTTTCTATTATCTTGTCCGTCATTACAGGTTTCTTATAAATTACTTGATAGTTTTTGGTTATATCAATGTTGATAACTTTCTTTGCATTTACTCATCATTTTTTATAGAAAATATGTAATAAACAGCATCAGGAAATACAACATAAAAAGCAATATTTAAAAAAGATTGGGGAGTACGATAGTGAAAATTTTCCCTTGTTCCTCTTCTCTTTGACAGTGATAGGGTTCAACGCTGATAATGCGTGGTACCAATCACCCGATCACTAGAAATAGATGGAATAACATGATCCGAAGATCCTATGCAGACAGGCATAAGCTGTAAAGGTGGTAATAATTTTGAAACGAGAAAAAAGTCTGCTATGACCGGGAATCGAACCCGGGTCTTCCACTTGCCGGGCGGATATTCTACCTCTGAACTATCGATACAGCTTATGCATGTCTGCATAGGATCTTCAGATCATATTAATCCATCTATTTCTTGCTTGGCAATCTCACCATTTGAGAGGGAGGAGTTTTCTTCGATGTATCTCTTCGAGGACATCCGTTGGGGCAGTTTGATACTAGCTTGGCTAGTTCCGTCCCAACCAAGGAAACATCCGAGTTCAGAAACGAGAAAAATTGTTCTGCTACGATAGTTCAGAGGTATAATATCCGCCCGGCAAGTGGAAGACCCGGGTTCGATTCCCGGTCATAGCAGACTTTTTTCTCGTTTCAAAATTATTCCCACCCGATCATTACAAGAATGGAACCTTTTGATCAATATATATATTGTGTTATACGTTATTTCTTTCGATAAACATATTTGACTTCTCAGCACAACCTTGACAAAAGTTTGTGTGTAAACGAATCAATGAACTAGTCTCCAAACCAACAGTTTATATTTATGTATATGCAAGAACTTGACAACAATACCCTGTGTAATACTTACGGGGGATTTTCGAAGCATCAAAGGAATATATCTGGTCAAAGTATAGCAGATTTTGGAGATAAAAAAAAGTTACCGTAATGACCCGTGCTATACTGTTTACATGCCGAGATTAAACACTTAATTCCATCTGGAAGTCCTATTTAGGAGCGTTTCTGACAGCAACAATGCTTCAATGTTAATCTTATGGGAATTTTCCGAATTTAAGGAACTTTTTGGGGCACTAAAACTTAGAAACATCCCGTTTTAGGAACTTTTCCTTTGTTCATAAGTCATGAACTATCAGTTTTCAAAAGTTCAGTTTTCTAGCTTATCCGAAAATAAGAAATAATTTTGACATAACATAACATAACGCAGGATAGTGCGTTTATATTATAAACAAATATTTTATACCCTTCTATATAACTGCTTCTTACTAATGAAATAACATGTATATAACATATGATATACATAAAATTCGAGAACCGTTCAATCATTCAATACAGTTTTGTACTTAAATCCCATAAAGAACGCCTTCGAAATCTCTGTGCATTCCATTTGTATACTTTTTCTTCTTGCATGTTATTGCGCATTTTAATGAAGTTATATTTATTTTTGAGGATTTTGATTTGGAAAATAGATATACGTACTTAGTAATTTTGCCTTCATTTGTTTTTTTTAACCTTTATTCGATATTAAATTAAAAGTAAATCTACTATAATTAAAATTAAAGTAGAACTAATTTGGATCAAATAATGTAGTTCAGATGATAGAAAATTGCAATATTCGGCAAAAAAGAACGGTAAACTGGCAGATAAAAGAATAAACGCATGATTTTTGTTTTCAAGAGCAATTATTTAGCTTTAATACAAAGATATGCGCTAGTCGTGTGAAATTTGTCCCCTACTGGTTGGTAGGCATACTGCCACAAGTATTTCACGGCCCTAATTTTTAGTCACTATATTTTAAGAATAAAGTAAGTGAATTATTCTAACAATTACGCAAATAATATTATCTTATAATATGCTGAAAATTCGAGATAACCGCTGAAAATTGGACGTTTGAAAAAACTGAGGAAGCATGTCTGATAACCAAGAAAGATGTTCAAGAACTGCCTGATAAATTTATCAAAAACTCTTTCAAACCATCTGCAAGGCCAGAATTTTGCCCTAACCTAGCCAAAATAAGTGAAAGACCATCAAAAATAGAATTTATAACCGTCGAACATGCGCTCCTATATTCAGCGTTTGCTAAAGGGGACGAAACGCGTTGTGTCGATAATTATGCAAAGTATAGATTTCAGGTGTTTGGAAAGTATTTTAAAGGAAAGAGGGTATCTTGACTACAGGAATATCGAAATAAAGTGTATTCAAGGCTGTGGCGTAAATCTGAACGTCGCAGTGCAGTGCAGCAATTTAAAATTCGGTTCAGGTAATTGGACGTTCAGATAGTCGGAGAGCTACTGTATATGCAAAACAAAAATATACTTGATTTTTTCTTTAATAAATAAAAGTAATTATATGGTATGAATAAATATTTTTATTATTATTTCCTACCTTTTCAATCAACAGAATTAAAAGGGCTATGCAAAAAAAATCAAAGGGGCATCAAAATATAACTTACATCAGGCAGAAAAATGTGTGGACATGACCATGCATGAGAGATATCTTCCATATTTTCAAATTGTTATTACATACCTAATTGTTGATTGTACTAAGAAGAATTAAATTATCCTTTATACTCATAAACTTTTAGAAACTATGTGCCTATCAGCTCTTATGGTACCATATGGCATCACTAAAATAATTTATAATATTTTGTTTAATTCAAGCAAAACCATCCATATAGTGTAATTACACAATATTATAGAAAAAAATCTGATGTGGCCACCACATAACTTTCTCCATACTTGTAATATTTCTAAAAATTCCAAATAGTTTAACCAATAATAAATATTTTAAGGAACTGCGAGAAAAATTTAGACTTTACACAAGACAGAAATAGACCTTCTGATATTGGATATAGCCAGGAATCTCCAACAATTAAGAAAATAAAAAGAACCGTTACCAAGACGTAACTAAGCGTCAATTGTTAACAATCGTCGTCGGTAGGTGGTGGCAGCTAAAAAATTAGTTTTTAAAATCTCTTAAACAACGCATTATATGTTAAAAAAGGAATTGGAGACTACGGTGTACAGATTGGAATTAAAATTTGAAACTCCTGAACCGTAAATTAATCCAGAGAGCACTCACACGTCAATAAGAAATAAGGAAAATTAAAATTATACTTACAAGTTTGCAGGACGATGATGGCCTACAGGGACCTTTTGTGAAAAACTTGCCTAAAAAGAAGAAAAGGAACACACACAGGCACAAACACTTTGGAAATCTCTGGGAAACTTGTTAGATACGTATTTCGGGAGCTATGCTCCCATCTGCATTAGCTGAAGTCGTATGGATTGTTTGTGTTTGGTCTTGTGTATTTATATGTTCAGGGTAAAAGTGAAAGGAGGGCAGAGGGGTGGGGGAATTCTTAACGGTTAGCGAGTAGAAGGGTGAGTAAGGGATAGGTCCGCGGTCGTTATTCATAACCGTCTCTTTGAATTTGTTTATGAAAATACTCTCGTAAGCGTCTAGTTTCCAGTCGGTTTGTGTTGATTTTAAGAGAGACATGTTTTCGATTTTAATCGGGTGATTGTTTTCCTGTATGTGTATTGCGACGCTAGACCTGTTAAATCTATTGTGTTTGAAGTGTGCAAGGTGTTCTTTGAACCTGGTTTCTAGCTTTCGTTTAGTTTGACCTATGTAGACTTTCTCGCAGTCTGTGCAAGCGAATTTGTATATGCCGGATCTTTGTAGAGTCGTGATCGTGTCTTTTGGATTGTGTAGTAAGTTGGAGAGTTTGTTTTCATTCACAGGTACTGCTTTAAGGTTCTGTTTTGAGAAGATGTTTGATAAGCCGTTTGTGATGCCTGGGACGAAGGGGATTTTTACGTATTTTGGTTTTTTGGGGGGCGTGCTTGTGAGAGTAATCCGTTTTTTCAAAGACAGACTGCGCTTGTGTTTGTGTAAAATATTTTCTATCATCTGAGGGTCGTAACCCTTGATTTTAGCGCATTTTTTGATATATTTCTATTCTGTGAGGAAATCAACTTTAGAAAGAGGAACCTGTAAGAGTCTATGTACCATTGAATGGAATGGTGCTAATTTATGTGAAATATGGTGGTTGGAATCAGAGGGAATGTACGTGTCTGTGTGTGTGGGTTTGCGGTAAATCCCGAACTTGATTTGGTTGTTTTCTCTTTTTACGAGAAGGTCAAGAAATGGCAATGTATTTTGCTCTCTGGGTTAATTTACGGTTCAGGAGTTTCAAATTTTAATTCCAACGCATTATATAGAAAAAATATTTCAAACAAAGGTTGTAGAAAATTAAAATTGATACAACATTTATTGCAATTTTTTTACATTAACCAAATATTTAAAAAAATGGATGTGACAAGAGTAAACACCCACTTCCGTCTGACCGATCTTTATAAAAAAATAATCAGTTCTTGTGACTGCCATAAAAATGACAAATATAAAATTTCGCGTTGACGTAATTAATAGTTTTTGAGTTACAGCACCCACAAAAAACTGTCACGTACACACGCGCACGCACGCACAGACACACAGACACAGATAGACATACAGACAAACACACAGACAAACAGACAGAAATCATCGAGAAAATGATCAAAATGTGTTCAGGAGACCTCAAAACGTGTATTTCCGTTAAAATCTCGAAATAGATTTATTTGAAAATAAACCAATTTACATAATCGAATTCACATTTTTGTTTAATACCTAGTCTTTCTATAACATATAGAATAATACATGGTTATCACTGACTAAAATAATGAAAGGAAACAACTCCTATGCCGTAAATTAATAAATTGAGTCTCATACAAAGATAGAGGAAGAGGAAAAAACAAAAGAAAGATTAAATAAAAATAAAGGAAAGAAGTTAACACTCACAGTTTTTAGGAAGACCAGAAGCTCACTTCCGACACACGCACACAAAAAAGTCAAGCATCTCCTGACCACAACCCAGCTAGTATACACAAACACAAACATGCGACTGACACACACACACACACGACACCATTGACTAAATATTTTTAGGGCTGAAAGGTATAGAGTATTTATCTCAAGCTTATAGTCAATCTCTTTATGTGTAAATTGTATTTAGATTTGTCACCAATAATGAAACCCAACTACTTATATGAACATACGAGAGGTGACTGAAAGGTTCTTGGTCTAAGTAGGAGGGGAATAACTGAAGAAAATATCATTGATATACAGACAGACAAACGACTTTATTAGGGTTATTATAAAGTAGCTTTACAACTTTGTAGGCTGATAGAAGCTTGCTGATAACGGATGTGGGAGTAGTTTTGGCACTGGATAAGAGCTATGATTGTCAAGTTTTTTTCCTAGCAGTTTTCAATGTGTCAGCTGCCCACCAGAGGCGCTGCTGTAACATCAACAGAAATAGCGGATTTTACTGGTGCTGAGAAAGCGCAGTGAGTCTTTTGCTTTAAGGAGACAAAGTCTACAACACAAGCGAAGAGAAGATATTGCTCTAGTTACAACTGAAAGACCCTCTTTGTACGAATGGCACAGAAATTTCGTGAATATGGGTTGCTGGGTGCATCATGCAAAGTAAACAGGCAGGCCGAATGTGAGCGACGAAACAGTGGAGAATTCGAGGCGCGAATTTCTCAAAAGTCCGAGAAAATCAACAAAAAATTCCAGCCATGAACTGGGTGTGCTACAACCAAATGCGTGGAAAGTGTTACGGAATCGTTCGAAGCTAAAACCATAACAATATCATGTGCTCCAAGCAATCACAGATGACGACAAACTGTAGCGTAAAACATAGTGTGGACATGATGGCAAGGCAGGAAGTTGAAGATGACCTGCTTGAGTATATTATTTTTAGAGATGAAGCCACATTTCACGTTTGTAGGTACGTTAACACTCACAATGTTTTTGTTTGGGGCACGGAAAAGCCACATGAGTTACTCGAACACGTTCGTGACTCCCAAAACTTAACATGTTCTGTACAATGACTTCACAGAAAATTTACAAACTTTTTTCTTCCACAAAAAGACCATTACTGGGTTGTTTATCTTGATATGCTTGAGAATTTCCTTTTGTCACTAATCAGCGATGATGACCCTCGTGGATGATTAATTTTCCAACAAGACGGCACACCTCCCCATTATCATTGAGCAGTGACTGACTGTCGGAAACATCACTTCCCAGGCAGGTGGGTTGGACGTGGGGGTCCCATTGCTTGGCCTCCACGGCCAACAGACTTGATGCCAATGGACTGCTATCTTTAGGGTTACATCAAGGATAGTGTTTATCAACCACCATTACCAGCGAATGTGGATGAACTGAAGACCAGGATTACTGCTGCCATATAACAAGCCATCCCTGAAACACTTCAGAAGGTAGGAGGGGAGCTGGAGTTTCACTGAGAGGTTTGTCGAATAATCTCTGGTACTCATATTGAAAATTTGTATCCCATCAAAAAGTAGAGGTGTTATTCTTTAATGTGATGTATTGCATTACTTCATTTTCATAAGTATAAAAGATGAATACATTTTTGAAGTTGTAAAGCTACTTTATAATAACCCTGTACATTATAGCTAATATAGCTGTTACTACTCATGCCTTTTAAAACTTTTTCCACATAGCCTCCCCTGATGTTCATACACTTTAATGTATTCCTCTCTTGTGGCTGGGATAAGATGTCCTCTGCAGGGTTCCTCTTCCCGTTCTCCTCATTCCCCTTTTTAAAATATGCTACTCAGTTTCTCATAGTTTGACAACTGGGTGCATAATTTCCCAATGTCTATTCCATATCCACAAGGATATCTTTAGCACCTTAACCTTTTAGAAAAAGGTAAAGAATCACTGCTTGATGCTCAAATTTATTAAAGTAAATTGAGAATTTGCATGACAAAATGATTTTCTGAGAATGAACTGCAGAGTATTATCATTAACTTGTGTGTACATTTTTGCAAGATGCCAAGCTATTTGGCAAATAACATTTACTTGGAATTATTTTGTTGCTTAGGCAGATCTTGAATCATTCCTAAATTACACCTCTAATGCCAGTACCTTGTATTACATTTATCATGTATCATTATGCTTTTAAAATTCTGTAATAATGTATTTGATGCACATCCTTCAGTATTAGCTCCTGCTATGAGTATACTATCTTTGAAAACATAGCATCGCAGCAGATAATGCCATAATCAAATTTACTTACCTTGATACTAGAGTGCTTTTCAGATGACATGGTGAGTGAGGGGGAGGTAAAAGAGAAAGTAGATGGGGCGAGACACTGAGCAAACCAATAGGAAAGGAGGGGAAACTGAAGCATTCAAAAGCTCATTCTCCATCAAGTCACCCTAGTGGTAACATAATGTCCAAGCGTGCTGTGTTGGCACATTTGTGAATTCCCTTTAAATGCCTGCAAAACATTATGTGTGTTACAGTGTAGAGTTCACAACATCTAGCATGAGCTTTCTGCTAGGAGTCACTACCCCACCTCTTAGCAGGGAGACATATGAGCGGCCCCGAGTATGGCTGAAATCTGACTTGCCAAGTCATATGAAATAGACTATAATATATCCTCTGGCCATGATTAGATCCCACAATTCTGATTTTAACATTGCACTGTACCCTTATCTTACCCACTTATTTCTTATCTTCAATCTCTCATTGTCAACTGATGTGATCCCTGGACATTGGAAACTTAGTCACTTATACATAGTATATATTAATAAGATGTTAGACACATTGTTGTAATTATAGACCTATATGCATCCAATCAACTAACTCTTAAAATGCTTGAAAGCATTGTTTTTAGATAAAGTTCTTCTCTTCTTCAAAAACCTGGTCATTCCTTATCGACATGGCTATACTTCTGCTCTATCCATCATATCCAACCTGCTAACTTTTGAAAATTATATCTTTAAAGCTTTTGAATCCAACTATCAAGTAGATGCAATTTACATATATTTTGGTAAGGATTTTGATAAAGTATGACACTCTACACTACTAATGAAACTCAGTGCTCTTGGGATTCATGGAAATTGATTAAATTGGTTTAAGGATTATTAGCTGTTAAAATTAAATGGCAAGTTTCTTATAGTTTCATTGCCAGCTCTGGAATACCCCAAGGGTCTCACCTTTGGCTTCTTCTTTTTGTATTATTTATTAATGACATTACAAAAGTATTTAGTTATGTAAACATTCTTTCTGCAGATGACCTAAACATTTATAATGTAGTCTCCAAAGATGCTTATGCATGCACTATTCAGAATAATGTAAATAGATTATATGGCTGGTGTGCTAGAAATAGACAACAATTGAACACCAATAAATGTATTGATTATGTTTATTTTGTGGGGTTTCCCTATTATCAGGCTCACTGCAAAACCATCAAACGAATACAGCACAAGTTACTTGGATAAATGAATTACAAGTTAGGAAATCACAGAGACCGAATAATTATAATTATCTTCAGCATAATTTAAACTTGGCTTCTTTATCTCCTAGATGCATTGAAGTAGACCCACTCTTTCAATACAAGCTTCCTAATAACAAAATTGATTCTACAAAATTGTTATGTTCCCTCTAAACCTACAAAACTTCAACAACTCTTTCACTCAGACTTTCATAACACAAAGTACAGTCCTATTTCTAGGTTCCATTAAACTGGTAACATCTATAAATGAGCTTAACATAGTGTTTATTTTCATACTGTTTAGTTTATCTTATCATTTTAAAGAGATCATTCCAAGGAGAATTTTATTTAGCAGATAGTTGTCATCTTTATTCAGTAGTGCATTGCAATTGCTTGATGGGAAAAATTTTAAATTTAATTTTTTCCCTCTAGTTTTTGTTACCAGAGTAAGTTTATAAAGAAGTAAACTAGGGCTTCATTGATTTATTTTGCAAACTTTTTTCTGGTCTCTTAAGGAAGATATCATTCAGGAATGATTTTTTCCGACCATATTTTGCTTTGTTATATTTACAATAACCTTATTTATTTAAGGTTTGCTGTTGGTTTTAGCAACATCAATATTATTGGTACAGTTACTGTCAAATTTTTTTACTCCATAGTCTTTAATTGTCATTATTATTAATTATTGAATCTTGTCTGCATTTTTGTGCTAGGTGTGCAAAAACATTATCCATGATGAGGTTCAATTGAAAACGTCAGCATTTAACAAAAACAGTTTATATGAATCTGTGAGAAGCCAACAGCTTATGACCACATTTTTATTCTGGATAAGTCATACATTCTTTGCTGTTGTTTATAACTAATTTCACGACGTGTCATTATTAGGAGAAGTTTATAGTTGTTATAAAAGTACCAGTTCAGAACCAGCACTTAAAACCCTATGTTCATCTCGGCTACAAAGCAGCCATCATCAGTGGTGATTTACCAACAGTAAATTCAAAAGGATAAGGTTGTGGCTATTAGAGATAATAAAAGCAAGTATTTAATATTTCATTTTTTTGCACTTAAGTGCTTATTCTGGACTTGATTATCAGCCATAAGATAAGCTCTAGCAAGGCAAAATACCATAGAACAATTTTTGCTGCAAAAAAGGTAGAGAAAATTATGCAACCAGATTCCAGTTATGATCCATATGGTGTCAATAGATATTTAATATTTAAGAACTTGTCGCCGGAATAGCTAGCTTGATGATGCGGTTCATATAGGAATTCAGCTGTTGAAATTACAATCTACATCTACATGATACCATGAATTTCACCAGTCTGGTGGGTGAAAGGGGATGCAACATCGAGGCCTACCTAATAGATTTTGCTTGCTAACTTGACTTTCCTGTTATGGTCTTGTTTTTTTCTTGGAAAGAATTAGCATCTATATCGCTCCAACCTACAATCGATCTCACGTATCTTATCGTCATAATCATTTCTACCTATGCACGTTGGAGACTCATTATTCACAATACATCCTCTGATAGACATTTTGGCCTGTATTTCTCTATGAGTCTTAAAGGTATTGCGGGTCGAAGTGCAACGACGTAACTCGTGCGTCATATCCGCGAAGGCAGTTTATCCAAGAGGTCGATTTCCTATTCACGCCGCTTTCTTGTGAATGGGATCCGCTTGCTCCGTTAATCAGCCGGTCTTATCTCCCGCTAACCTCGGACAACAGTCGACCCATCGCCCATTACTTCTCCCCACACTCCTATTTGTCGGGAACATATCGGGACCTGAAGCCCACACCCTTCCCGTTACCACACTGCGTTAACGAGACCTTGAATGCTTGCTTAGGAAGCGAGGCTAAGCGAAGAGGATTGTGGGGAGGTCCCCGCTTATCTCTTGGCGTCACGAGGAGATGCCTCTCCTCCCTTCTTGCTACGGGGTCACCCTCCCCAAAGAAAGGAACCACGACGAAACGCCGACGGCCAAATCCCGGATACACTCAACCCTCGCGGGCTTCACCTTATCTTCACCCCCGGATGAAGGGAAGCGGAAAGGGGGAATTTTTTTCTCGAAGAAGAGGAGAGGGTGAGAAAATCTCCCATTCGGACAGTCCTGCTCTTCCACCTCCTACCTCTCCATACCTCCGAGTGGAGGGTAGGATGGGATAAAAAAGGCGGATGGATAAGAGGCGCGTTCCTACATCGTGTGTACTCGTGGGTGAGTTGTGAACTGGGTGCCGAGGGTGGAGGGATGGGAGAAGTGGTGAGCGGAGAATGTTTTTTCCTCCATAAAGGTGCCTAAACGTTTTTCGAAAGAGGTCATTCCCACGCCACCTCTAACCTTTTGTTAAATGCGTCGTTTTTGGGTGCTTTATTCGTCCGGAAGGTTCTGGCAGAATCCGTCCATCCTTCCATCGACCTATCGAGTCTGGAAAGACCCCTTTTGGTTCCGCCTTTCACCCCATCTTCCTCTCTCTCTACCTCCCTTCTCCCCTTATCCTATCTTTTACACTTATCTTTCTTCCTGTCTCTCGCCCACCATTTTATCTCCATATCTCTGTTTCTCTCTTCGTCTCTCTCTTTCTCTCTCTCTCTCTCCCTCCCTCCCTCCCTCCGTCTCCGTCTTCCTCTCCCTTACTATTTCCCACCCTCCTTCCCTTCCTCATTCTCCCTTCCTCGTACTCCCTTCCTCATTCTTCCTTCCTCTCTTTCCCTTCCTTACTCTCCCTTCATTTCTCTCCCCTTCACTCTTCTTCCATCTTCATTCCTCTCCCTCTCTTCTATCTTCCTCCCTTTCTTCTTCTCCCTCTCCGATCTCACTTCCTCCCTCTCTTCCTTCCTCTCTTTCTTCATTTTTCTCTTCCGCTCTTCCTACTCACTCCCTCACATTACCTCCATCTCTGTACCTTCCTCATTTCTCCATCTCCCCTTCTCTCTCCCTACATTTTCTCTTTTTCCCCCTTCCTATTTCTCCCACCCTCTTTCTCTCTCTCCCTCTCTCACTCCCTCTTTCTCCCTCCCTCTTTCTCCCTCTCTCTTTCTCCCTCCCTCTTTCTCCCTCCCTCTTTCTTCCCATCTTTCTCCCTCCCTCTTTCTCCCTCCCTCTCTCTCCCTCCCTCTCTCTCTCCTTCCCTCTCTGATTTATTTGTATTTTTTTCTGCTTTTCATTTTGTTCAGACACACCAATGTTAATATCTATACATTTTGATATTTTTATGTTTATTTTATCAATGATCTATTCGTGTTGTGCCAATTTATTTATTTTTTATCTCTTTATGATTTTAATATACTTGCAAATTGTTCTAAATTTCATTTATGTGATGTCCTGAGTGAATCTCAGTAGGTTTCGCAGGATTTTCACACCCCCTTCTTGTGTGGGTGTTTTCCTGGAGTGGGTTTATTACTTGGATTTCATTATTCAGCAGTCCATATTTTTCCCACAAAATCACATCTTTTCTTTTCAAATACTTGTATTTTTATTGTTACCTGTATTTACATTGCTAATGATTTATGTATTACTATATGTTTCATGACGAGGGGTTCGGTGGAAGATGGGACTTTATAGTCTCAATCTCGCCCCAAATAAAGACCAAATAAATCAATCAATTAATCAATCTTCCTTCCTCTCTCCCTCCCTCTCTCCTTCCCTCTCTCCCTCCCTCTCTCCCTCCCTCTCTTTCCCTCCCTCTCTTTCCCTCCCTCTCTCTCCCTCCCTTTCTCTCCCTCCCTCTCTCTCTCCCTATCTCTCCGTCTGTCTCCTTTTCTCTCTCTCTCTCCCTCACTCACTCTCTCTCCCTCTCTCTTTCTCCCTCTCTCTGTCGTCCTCTCTCTTTCTCCCTCCCTCTCTCTCTCCTTCCCTTCCACTCTCTCTGGGAGGGGTGCGGTAATCCCGTCTATGGCTGGTTTGGCGGTGATTGGCGCTTGGATTTGAGAGAGATAAAGGCTGGAGGATGGCTAATGGAAACAAGCGCTGTACTTTTCAGAGTAGGGGAATATTTCAGAGAGCACGTGGATTTTCGATATTTTAAATTGCCATTGATGGAAGGATAAAAATCTTTCCGTTTTTTTTTTCGTAAAATTACTTAATCGGCTTAACGATAAGGATACGAAAGAATCGATGCTTGACGTATACAGTGGTTGGAAAAGAATGAAGTGTAGATATCTCGTTATTTTAGATATTAAATTTGTTCTTAGCTATAAGGTTTTAGATGTTATATATGGTCTTAGTAACAGTCGCATAGATTTTCTGTTCACTGGCACTCGTTTATAATATTATTCATAAATACATACATACTGCTTTAATTTTACAATGTTTTTTTCTTTGGACAGATGTTTATTACCTTTATTTCCATTATGAATAATACAAAAACAAGGATATTATACGAAATCGTGTTAAGAATTACAAAAGTATTTTTTTACGTTCAATATTAACGTTTTCTATGAAGTCAAAATATATTTGAAGGTTGTTTTGCATCATTACGAGTAATAGTTTATTTTTTCAATCCTGAAAATTAAATAAATTTAATGAAGGTAATGGCGCATAGCTGGCTATTATTTTTTTCCGTGATGTCATCATAAGAAACCGCATTTGTATACAATTTCAGGCATTTGAAGCAGAGATGTCAAATTTCTTTGCCACGAATTTTTTCTACATTTTTAAAGGAATATTCTGACTGTGAGGTAATGTGTCATCTCATTTTCGCGTTGATAACGATTGAGATGATCGTAATAAGTGACCTCGACCACTAAAAGCTGATTAATATTAATCAGCAGGTATAAATATCACCGATTTTACTAAGAGGTTAAACAGATTATCAATTTCCCAATATCAAAGCTACCGGAATTAAACCTACTGTGGACGCTGGTAAATTTCGCTCATTGATAAACCTTTTTGACCTCCAATCCGGTAAATAACTCACCCGCTCATATATTGCGTGCCTCATGCCGTCGTCGTAAATTATTTGATCAAAAGCGTAAATTGGTAATACAGGGAGCGTTGTAAAAAAAGTTGATACGTGAATGAACTTTGACCTTACTACCTACATCGTGATTCCCGTCCAACCTTTGCCTTCTCTTCCTCGCTCCGTCACTGGGCTTTCAATCTCCTCCGCTTCCCTCCGTACTCTCCTTATATTTGCAAACTAGAGTGATAATCCCTTCACACCCTCCCTTCGCCCTGCTCCTTTCACCTCTTCTAGCTCTTCCCTCCTGAGTCCGCTTTGCCAGCACACGCCCTGAAGAGCACGCACGCCTCCCGGAGTCGAGAGATTTCCGGGGAGCGGGCATACGGTAGCTCCGGCTTACTCCGGGAAGCTTTCGGGGATGGAAGAGCCAGGAGAACTCCGGTAAAACCCGTCCTAGTTCCCCCTCCCCTATCTCCTCCCTCTTTCCCGCTTTTCAACCCTTTCTGTTCCACTTCCGTCCCTTAATCTCCCGACACACTTCTCGAAAAACCCTTCCGTCTTTGGCCTCTCACGTATAAAGTTGCCCCTTCTCCTCGCTCAGGTGGAAAATTCTCTTTATGTATTCCGAGAACCGAAAGCTCTCTCTCCCCTCTCAAGGGTGCGAGTGAAGACAGATAGAGGGGGAATAGAGAGTGACTCACTCGCGCCCTCTTCACTCACTCCAAGGACTATCTTTTTCTACCTCTCACCACACTATCCATCTCTCTATCTCTCCAAACTTTTCCACTCTTAAAATTCTTCCTTTCTATACTATATTTCTTTTCATCCATATTCTTGACTATTACATCTCCACTCTCCTTTCTCTCCACTCCTCTGTCTCCACTCCTTTCTCTCTACTCCTTTCTTTCCACTCCTTTCTTTCCAATCCTTTCTCTCCACTCTTCTCTCTACTCTATTCACTCTCACCTCTCTCCAATCACCTGTCTCTACTCTATTCTCTCTCTCCTCTCTCTCCATTCACTTTTTTCTCTACTCTCTTCACTATCTTCTCTCTCTCCTCTCTCTCCACTCACTTTTCTCTCTACTCTCTTCACTCTCTTCTCTCTCTTCTCTCTCTCTCCACTCTCCCCTCTCTCTCCACTCACCTCTCTCTTCTTTCTTCACTTTCACCTCTCTCCCTACCCTCTCCTTTCTCTCCAACCTCTCCTCTCTTCATCTCCCCTCTCCTATCTTTATCTACCCTCTCCTCTCTTCATTTACCCTCTCCTCTCTCTCACTCTTCACCCTCGCATTTATCTCCTCTGCCCATTATCTCATCTGTCCTCCATTTTCTCCCTTCACTCTCTTCTCTCTCATCTGTCCTCCATTTTCTCTCTTCACTCTCCACTCTCTCATCTCCTCTGCTCACTATCTTTTTCCCCCTATCACCTGTCCTTTATTTCCTCCCTCTACTCTCTTCCCTCTCATCTGTCTACTATCTCCTCTCTCTCTTCTCTCTACTCTCTCTAAATTTTCCCTTCCTCCATTTCCTTATATCTCAACCATTCTTTTCTCCATCTTATTTCTATTTCTTCGAGCTCTCCTACACGCTCTCCTCTATATCTCCTTCCTTGTCTCTCTATCCCTTCCCAGATTCATGATCTCTTCTCCTTTTTCTTTCTCTCTTTCAGCCTCGGTCCCTCCTAACTCTATATTTCACATATCCACTGTTTCACACTCTCCTTTTCGCTTTATTTCTCCTAATACATGTGCACCCCCTCTCTTCCTTGCAATCACTCATTATTTCATCCCTCTTATCTTCTTCCCTCTTTCTCTACTTCCTCTGCTATCATCAGTTTCTCTCCATCATCTTCCTATCAATACTTCTCGTACTTTCACCCTTTCTCCCTCACAATTTGATCTTCCTTTCTCTACTCTCTTTCTTTCTACATCCAGACTATCTCCTATATTTTCCTCTCTTCATGCTATTTCTCTTCCTTCAACCTCTCCTACATCCTCTCATCTGTCTAGTTCCTACTATCTACACTATCGTTCTCTCTCCACCGTATTCTACTATCTGTCTCCCTTCTCTCCCTTTATTTTTCATGTGTAGTTTCCAGTCTCACCCTCTCTCTTTCATTATTTGTTTCTGCCCTCTCTCCCTCTTATTCTCTCTCGTCCTCCTTATCATTCCCTGTGTTCCTCCTTCCTTCGTTCTCTTTCTCCCTTTCCCTCCCTCTCTTCTATCCTCTATCTCATTTTTCCTACAATTGCATCTATCTCTCCCACACAACTCTTCTACTCTCCCTTACAAGCTTATCTCCCTCTCTCCACCCTCTTTCACTACCTTATTTCTATTTCTCTACTACATCTACATGATACCCTGCATGTCACCTTACTGGGGGATGGAAAGGGGTACAGTGAACCAAAAGTCTAGTTTCCTATGTTACTTTTTTCTATTATGTTCACTTATCGACCAAGGGAAAAACGACCCTTTATGCCTCTTCTATATTTCCTCTTTCCCCACCCTCTTCCTCTTTCTTTAACCTTTTCTACGAGTTCTCCTCTCTTCAGCTTTCCTCTCTCTCCATCCTCTTCCACTCTCTTTTCAATCTATTCCTATCTCTTTCTCTCTCAACTCTATTCAAATTTAAGTCTCTCGTCTCCTCCCTCCATCCTTCCCTTTATCTCTCCATGTCTTTTCCTAATTCTCAGTCTCCATATTTCCTTATTTTTTCTGTACTCTTTCCTCTCTCATCCTTCTTATCATTCCCTCCCTTCCTTTTTCCCTTTCTCTCCTTTCCTCCCTCCATCCTTTCCTCCATCTCACTCCTTCCTTTTTTATCATTCCCTCCTCCCTCCCACACCTCTTTCCATCTCTCTCTCTCTCCCTCTCCACCATCGTCTTAGCCTGCGCCGTGGATAGGAAAAGAATGGTAGTCGGAGGATCATGGAAGTCTCCATATCGCGCCGATATATATAAAAAACGAAGGGATAGATGAAAAAGCAATAAGGGCGGAATCCAATTTCATAGCCGTGGGACAAGGGAATGGCCTGGCCCCGTTTGTCGGCCGAGAAGAGGCGTGGGTGCGAGCTGCGAGATAAGGCCGGCGCGCGCGTGTGTGGGCTTGCGGAGAGGCCGTCCGGGTGTCATTACCATCGACCACCCCCGTCTTCTTCCTCTCACCTTCCCCGATCTCCGAAGCTTAGCCCAAGGTCATACAGATGACGGGAGAAGAGAATGGAGATAGGGAGAGAACGCAAAAGGGAGGGAACCAAAGGGAGGAGAAGTGGCTGAAATAGAAGAGGGAGGCGAGAGGTAAGGGAGATGGAGGATGAAAAAGAGAGAGAGAGAGAGAGCGATAAGATTGTGAGGGGGAGAAAAAGAGAGAGGGAAGAGATATTAGATAGGGTTGCGAGGGAGAGACGAGAGGAGTTGTGGAAGAAAGAAAAAGAGAAGAGAGAAGAGATATTAGACAGGGTTGCGAGGAAGAGACGAGGAGAGTTGTGGAGGGAAGAAAAAGAGGAGAGAGAAGAGAGAGGTGTGGTTGAGAGGGACAGGCGAAGAGAATTGTGGGAGAAAGAGAAGAAATAGTAAGTCAGAGAGAAGAGGGAGGTAAAATTGTGAGGGAGAGACGAAAAGAGGTGTAGGGGAAGAGGAGGAGAGAGATAGATGTCTTTATTATAGAAATAAAAAAGAAGATTTTGAGGAAGAAAAAGGGAGGGTTGGGGGTGTAGGAAGGAGAGAGAGGGAGAGAGGAAAGGAGAACAAAGAGAGGAGAGGGAGGGGGTTAATGTTAGGAAGTGATGGTGCGGGAATAAGAGGGAGGCTGCGAGAGTTATGGAAAGGCAGAGGGAGAGAAACCGAAAGAGAGGGTGGGAGAAAGTTGGAAGGAAGGGTATGAGAGAAATAGATGAAAATATTGGAAGATGTTGACACAGTGGGGGAGAGAGAAGGAAAGGTTTGGATAGAGGGAAGTGGATAAAGGGGAGGAGAGGTGAAGGGAATAGGATAAGCAGAGGTGGTAGAAATTGGGAGAAAGAGGGCACACAGAGGAAACAAAAGAGGAAGAAAGAGGGAGAAAATGTACAGAAGAATGTCAGAGAAACAAAGGATGGTGTTAATCAGGGAGTTATATGGAGATAGTGACGGAAAGATTGGAAGATGCAGATGAAAGGAATGAAAGATCTGGATGGGCAGGAACCGGACAAAATGTTTCTTCTAATTTTGATTTGCAAGTGAATGAAAGTCTGCACGTCGAAAAATCGATTTTTACGTGTTATCTAAAGGGGTAACAGAAATTATATCCTGGAGTCGAATCCGGGTCCTTTTCGGATATCTTTTTATAGTCATTAACTCAAATGCGTGATTGAAGTATTCCTGCTAAATGTCAAATTTCTTCATATTCGGGATGTTTGTCAAAAACACATTATATGTAGAAACGTCTATATGGAGGATAATGTTACTAATTTACATTTTCAGAACAAAATAAATACCGAAAACTGTTAAAGGCGTTATAATTGATCATCGGACTGATTTTGAACAGTATATCAACATCTAAGTGGGAATAATTAATATTTATTCTGGTGCGTGGGGATATTTTGCCCTACTTTGTGTTTGGGGACATTTTGTCATAATTTGTGTTTAGGGACATTTTCTCCGGGGAGATTTTCTCCTGGATCCGTGGATAAAAAAATGGGAGAACGCGGATAAAAATATTGGAAGGTATAGATTGAAGATGTAGAAATTAGAGAGTGGATAGAGAACGCGAGGGTTGAGAGGAATGAAATAGAGTGGTAGGTTGGATGATAGGGAGCTGGTAAAGGGGCTGCAGATAGAGAGGGCGATGGTTAGGTAATATTTAAAAGATGAAGGGGAAGTGGCCACGGGGGCAAGATGTAGAGAGGGTGGCAGAGAAGCAAGGGGTGTGATGGGGAGGAAGATGGAAAGAATATAACAAAAAGGAAAATAAAAGGGGACAAGTGTAAGAGGAGAGACGATACTAGCGAAAACAGCGCACTCCTACCGCAGCGCGAGAGAGAACGAGAGTAAGGAAAGGAAAAAAATAAAGCAACCTTTCACGTTTTCGAGGAACGCAGCCCGTAGAAGGCGCAAACAGACCATCGGGGGAGGAGGATGGGGGAGGGGAGGGTGGGGAGGACGGAGGGAATTTTTACCCTTCCTTGATTTTTTTAAAGGGATCTTTGGGAAGTAACGGTCGCCTCGGCCTTGTGCGCGGAGGAAGGTCGCGGATGACGCGTTAAAAGGGCCAAACAGGCGGCGTGATAAGCACGACTTTTCGGAAACACCGAGGAAGTTGGGGTGTGCGAGCGAGTGGTAAAGGTGGCGCAGTCGTTAAAAGTGTTTCGCCTTGTTGGTCGGTTGTACGCCAAAGTTTTTAAGGGCTAGCAAATTAGGAGACGTGCGGAGCGTCATGCCCCTTTAGACGCCGTCGCAGCTTTTTTACCCTTTCGAGTTTTCGGGAGGGGGGGGAGGGAGGAGGGGAAGGGATGGGGGAGCTGTTAGCGGAGGCACGGCTCGACGTGCGTGTGTTAGTTTCGCGGTGCCTTCCGTGAGTTTTAACCGTCCCTCACGTGGGCAGAAGGGGGGAGGTAGTGTGATGAAATATTAATCGACTTCTACAACTTCCTAGTCTCCGAGGTACTCCTGACGCATAGTTCAAGCGATATGGGTCGTAAAAAGAGTTGGTGAATCCCGGTGGGAGATTAAATTATGTGTAAATGCTGTTTACTCCCATCTCCATCGTTCTAGATTTTTTTCTCCCTCGAGCCAATCAATGCTCGACCTTTCCGATGCCGTAAAATTTTTTATGGCAACGCGAAGGGAACAATCTGGAGAATATTAGTTCCCGGACGTATTTATTATCGGATGTTTGTTTTTGTTATTAGATGCTGGAGGTAATTTTGTCGGATTTAACTTGTCGAATAGTATGCCTTGACATTTGTCTTGGTTGATTATATCTTGTCAGTTAGTGGTAAGTTATTTAACTCTTAATTTTATTTATGTTTTTTAATTTTCGTTGTTAAAACGCGGAAATATTTCCCCTTTTTTCTGATAGAAAATCAAATTTGTACTAATTTGAATTTTGTTTTAAAAAATAAACAATCTCCTGAGTTCGTATCTGAATTTAAACTAATTTAAAATATAATTTTATAAATCCATGTCCAGACTTCCATGATTTTATTATGGGGGCAGTAATAAAAAACCAACGCAGTGTATTTATTTGTTTTTTATCGTTTTTTCCCCGAAGTTTGTAGTTTTAATCGGTTTCTCTGTTAATGTTGTTCCATCTTTGGATATATGCCGGCCTTGGTAGAGGGGTGATTAGCGTGCCTAGCTCCCAATGCCGAGGGCATGGCTGTATGTGTTCGTCTTTGTTAACGTTATTACGCTCATTGTAAAAGGCCGTTAACGGCTGTTTATGAGCTAATATAAAATAGTTAAATAAAAATACACACAATATATAAACCCGCGTAAAATTAAAATGAAGTAAATGGCTATTTTATTCACTGATTAACGACCGCTTGCCGTGGTGGTGTAATTACCTGGGTTTGCCGTCCACAAAAAATACCAAAAAATACAATAAAACAGAGAAATGGTACCAGTTGACTGGAAGCCTGAAGAATGAAAAAAGGACTCAATACAGGAAAATTACGTATCGTTGTAAGGTTTAAAAGAAATCTATTATTCTAAACTTGAATATGCATTGACAGCATAGATCTCTCTCTATGGTCATTTCCTTGTATCGAATTAATTATTATTTTTAACTCGACATCATGTTATGTACACATTTTTAAAGACTGTATATTGAAATAACATCACCAATAACAGTAACTCTGATAGATCATTCTTCAGGGATGACAAATGATTTTTGTGTTGCGTGCCAAGAAAGTAATGTGAATCAACAGGATTCTTTTTTCGCGTGCCACTTGTTTACTCCCTCTCTAAGAAACTTCATACTTTATATCCAAAATAAAAGCTTATGCGTCACTAGTAAAAATCGCACGCGAGCCACGTATTTTCCATCCTTGTCACATATGTCATTCGCTTGATTAACAAAATGCTGGACTAATTTGCCTTGTTATGGTACATAATACGTTTATAACACCGCAGGGTTTTAGTACGATCTCATTCCAATTACTCAATTCCAAATGTTAAGAATATCCAGTTGCTAAGATATTAAATTTTATTATATGCTAGAGTTATTCTTTTTTTAGTTTTACTTAAAGATTCCTTGTAATAATAATATCTGTTTTTATAAAGTGGTATTAAATAACAACCCTTTAAATATTCTTAACGACTGACTGCTTATTTTCTTTGCTATTGGGCTTCACTTACGCAGCACCTAATATATTTGAGGAGTAAATACATTTCCCTTATCTATTAATTTTAAACGTTTACAACTGTCGTATACATGTCGTTATGAACCATTTGAATATCCCGTTCTTTCGCGAGAGGAAACGACCGAGTCTCCTGCTCCATTTTCCCCTTCTTCTCTTCGGAGGTAAAGAGTTAACCTCACCTTTCAGAAATCATAGACTGCCTGACCCAACAGCCGTTTCCCCCAACAAACACGTGGCGGACGCGAATTCAGCACTACAGAGGCGGGAGATTGTCGCCGCTTGTCACTAGGAGCCTGAGGCCGCCGCGTCGTCACCCGACGCCAGAAAGAGTGGCAATTGGTACAGCGCCCATCGCACGGGAACCCTTTAGGCGCCTCTGGTGCCGCTCCCACGCCTCCCACTCTCCAATTTCCCCCCTCCCCCCACCATTCCTCACTCCTTCTGTTTCACCCTCCGTGTCCCACATTTCTTCCCTTTTGCCGATTCCTATTCCACCCTTCCATCACACGTCATATCCAGCGCTCTCTAGCGTCACGCAAAAAAACAAACGGGGCTCTGGAATCACGCTTAGCGAAATGTTGCCTGTCTTTTCCTACCCCCAACTCCACTGCACCACCTATGACAACTCGTTTCCTTCCCAAACCTCTCCTATAACCCTCTCCCTCTCACTCCCTCCCTCCTAACTCAACTCCCTCCACCCTTCCCCCACCTTTACCCTAGGGGAGGAATAGGTTGAGAGCGATGGTGGACTGGGGAAGCTTGCTGGAAGGGGAAGAAAAGGATGGGAAAGGGTATTCCGAACGTCGGTTGCGAAGATAGGACAACTGCCGCAGGTCAGCGAGGGAAAGAGGCGAGAACGACAGCTGCCTATCGTGCTTTACACTGCGTTCGTGTCAAAATTGACGGCGGGAAAATAAAAAGAAAGACTTTTAAAGGAACACATCCGGTATTTTTCTTTTTATACTATCTGTGTGTGTGTGTCGTATGGCTAAAGCTGAAAAATGGATGTGTTTTCGCGGAGATATGTGGGAAGGGGTAGAATAGAGCATGTGAGGGGGAGGGAGAGGTCGGTCCGTCGAAAATTTCCCCTTTTATGCATCGCTATTCATTTGTATGCGCGTGTCGTTTGAATTTTTAAGCGAACGGGAAGCTCGTATCGGAGGGATAGTGGGGGAGAGGGTTGGGAAAGAAGGGGAAGGGGGGTAGGGGAGAGGGTGGGGACGAGCCGCAGTCTCCCGTGCGCCAAGTGGTACTCATGGCCCCTTAACCGCGCCTCGGATTTTATCTTGTAGATCGCGAGACTTCCCTTCGCCTGCAAGTTTCCTCTTATGAAACGCATCGAAAGTTTGAGAATGCTCGATGGGAAGATCTTTGGACTTTGTGTAGTGATCGTTATCTTTGCTGGCGTTCTCGCTGGCGCTAAGCAGAAGATTACTTGCGATTGTTGCATACGTCGCGTAAAACAGACGACGCACGACAAACGTACGGAGATAAATGTCATCGTGGTGTAAAAGGTCATCTGCCTGCGGATATGTATAAATAAAGCATTTTGTCTTTTCTGTGAGGGAAGGGATGTTTGCATTTTTGTAAAAAAAACTAAGAACACCTCCAGTGTATAGTATTAAAGCCGTGCGATTAATTTGACAATTTCATATCTTAACGCATTCAGTCGCTAATTGCTCCAACCACTGCAATATATATAATAGAAAAATACTCGCGTCTTATTATTTATGAAGGGATGGACTGCAAATTTTAAGTTTCCCTGGACTATTCACACTTTGGGAAATATATACGAGGGAAAGACAGCAATAGTCAGGGCTTGGAACCGCTTAAAAACAGGTTTTAAAAACCGTTAACCGTGATTATTTTAATTTTTTGTAATATTTTAACCAAAACAGAAACCGTTATAAGTGAAGTCGTAAAAACCGTTAACCGTTAAAAATCAGGGCTTGGAATTTGTTAAAAATAATTAAGGTAAAACCTAATATGGTTTTATCTAATGTTTTCCTATTTAATAATTTAATCTAACGTAGTATTATAGACCAATTAATTTAAAACCATTTCATGTAGACCGACATTGTTTTACATTTTATTATTATTTAAATATAATATTTCTCAGACATAGAACCCATGATCTGCTTCTGGGGATCCCAGTTTAAGGACCTCTGCCCTCCATCAGTATCATTATGCCTGTTTATTGTTACCTGGACATTTTGCTTTGAGTCCTCTGAATCTGATTACGTAATTCGACCGTTATGCACGAGTTCGCAGCTGATGATCATTAACTTACTTCTGCCTAAGTCCGAATGGGGTGAAAAAAATCTTTACCAATTGCTTTTACGTGAACTTAAACCGGTCCAGCTAGCAGACGACATGCGTAAACATTCTTAATTGCCGCATTCTCCCGTAGCTGTGTCTGAGACTTAATAATATATTAGCCTCTATCTTTTGCATGTAGTAAGACCATTTCTTCGCGATGCAAGGTATTATTCGACCGTTCACTAAAGGCAGATTCGTGAAGGCTTCAAGATGATACTGAATATGGCCAAACAGTCACGCCCACCCGGCTTCAATTTCAATGGGTTGGGTTCCAGTATAGGCAGCACCACTTCTGGTATATTACTAATTTTATGTATTTCAAAAACTTTGTTTTTTCGTGCATCTCATTTTCACTCCTATATATTGTTTTTGTTTTGGCCCAAAAATTTCGTTCTGAGTGATATAGCTTATTGTGTACTAGCTTTGGCTTTACACTCGTACGCATAACATCAAAGAAGACGGTAGACAATAGTACGTTGGACATGTTGGCACAAAGTCTTCCATATGTCCCTATTGCCCATATATATCCAGTGTTAATAATCGAATTTTCCAAATATGAGATATCATTCGATTTAGTTTAACTGTCTAGGCCAGATGTTTTCAACCACTGTGCCGCGGCACACATGTGTGACGCGAAGAGTCCGCAGGTGTGCCGCGGGTGTTTGGGTAGGGTCGGAAAGATGCGAGCAAAAAAATTGAGATACAGAAATTTTATAATTTTGAGTGGGACATCTGGCAACACTGAGTCTTGAGTCAGTTTTGAGTCAGCTGTTGTTGGGATCGGTTGTGTTATTCTGTGTGCGTTTTAACCAGTGCATTTTTAGCTTGTGATTTATATTTCGTTTTAGTTTTGTTATTTCTGAATTTAGTTGCTTTTTTATTTTTTACAGGGCTTATTAGACATGGACAAACTTCTAATTAAAAAAAGTAAGTTCGATGATGACAGTGAATCAAGTGTGGCTGGCACTAGTACTGGTAGTAACATACATAGTTCCGTTAGTGTTAGTTCTAAAACCGTCGTGCGCCAGTATAATGCAGAGTATTTGTCCTTCGGATTCATTTCATCTGGACAAGAACAGTCACGTCCTATGTGTATTGTTTGTGGTGAGAAACTGGCAAACCAAGCGATGGTTCCAAGTAAGCTTAAAAGACACCTTCACACAAAGCACTCATATTTATGCAAAAAACCAATTGAATATTTTAAAAGGCTTATAGCTGATCAAACACACGAGGCTAAACAATTTATCAAAACCACAAATATTTCTGACAAAGCTCAAGAAGCTAGCTATGCTATTGCAGAAATCGTAGCAAAAAAGTTAAAATCACCGTCATAGGGCTTAGGTGAGGTACCTTAGCGTACATTTTAATGTCACTGGACGCTATATAGTGATTTTTAGAGATATATGGCATACGCGGTATTGTTTGTGACACCAAGCTCTACAAATGAATAGATTTCAATAAAATTCTCTGAAGCTATTTTTGGGCAAATCAAATTTTTCTAAAAATCGCCAAGAATAAACTACCCTATATTTTTGTGCAATATCATTTTTATCAAAAAGGGTCTGCAAAAGCTGATATACGTATTGAAAACATACCAGATATCATTTGATACGCGTTTGGGCCCTAGAACAGCGAACAGACCGACAGACAGACAGTCAGACAGACTTTTAGACAGACAGACAGACTGACAGAAAGACTGACAAACAGACTGACAGACAGACTGACAGACAGACTGGCAGACAGACTGACAGAGAGACTGACAGACAGACTGACAGACAGACTGACAGACAGACTGACAGACAGACTGACAGACAGACTGACAGACAGACTGACGGACAGATGACAGACAGACTGACAGAGAGACTGACAGACAGACTGACTGACAGACAGAGAGACTGACAGGCAGACGGCATGGCGAAAACAACTTTTATAGACTCAGAGACACCTAGAACTTGCGTTTCCATCAAAATCTGGAAGTCGAATTTTTTCACGATTTCAATACTTTCTCAGTATACTGCGTATATGAGAAAGTAAAAAGAACTATCGTTGATTACGAAACGGGAGCCGAACTTCATTTATACACGGAGAAGTTTGATTTATATCGTTAGGTTAATTTGCTTAACCTGGTTGTTTGGTATCGGCTTTTATAATCAGTATGAATTGACTCAATTTTTTTATTTCAACCCTGTAATACATACGTAAGTATTCTAAATTTTGACGATTAGTGGCACGAAAAGAATGGGGATTTTGAAAAACAGGACGCTGGCCGCTATGCACGTTTTACGGAATACTGAACATTTCATGAATTAATTCCTGGATAACATATTGTCGTAATGTTGCTCGCAACAAGCATAATTTCCCTCTGAATCATGGGCGCCAAACCATTGTCGGAATCTATGCCGATGACGCTGCGGTTCTTTAAAGATCTGCAAACAAAATCATGTCCACAAACTACGCCCGAAGCGCGCTGGGAAGGATATGTGAGTGGTACAACAGAAATAGAAGCGTTGTCAACCCCTCAAAAACCGTTGCAGTGATATTTCGGCCTGCCCACTCCACTCATTCGTCGGAGAACGTCGCTGTCCAAGGATAGAACATCCTATGGTCTAGTAAGGCAAAATATCTTGGGGTCATCCTAGGCAGGGTACTCAATTTCAAAAGCCACTTGGCTATGACCATACGGAATGGAATGGCGGTGGTGCGCGCGCTGGGACCACTTCTGGGTTCAAAGAAGAGAACGATCGAAACCCAGCTGAGGGTCTTCAGGACCTGCATCCTCCCGGTCTTCTCTATGCGTCGCCTGTATGGTTATCGACAGCGTAAGCGAATCTGTAAGGTATGTCCACAGTACAAAACGCTGCTCTGAGGAAGATACTCGATTTCCAGTGGTATAATTTTGTAAGAACTACAGAGATATTGTCCACTACAGGAGTTGAGCCGCTTTCCGAGGTACTTCCACGGAATGCTAGGCTATTCTACAAACGGAGCGGGTCCATCAACGTACCATTCTTCAGGGCATTGACTGATATTAAAGTCATGCCCTGGGACCGCTATAAGCGGCCCATCGCCTCCATGGGGGCAGCTTATTTGCAGCCTCCAAGAAACCAACCTGAGATAGGTCAATAACCTACATCAGCTTCACTGCCAATGGAAAAATATATGGATAAACACACCAAATGATAGGCTTATAGCAGCGCTGGCTGCTTGTCCATCGTTCTTCCTCAGAAATTTGTGTTAATCGCGTAATTGAACGACCACACATAAAACGGATAGCGTTGTAGCAAAGATCTTTTCTCAACCAAACACAGGCCGACTTGCATTCAAGAAAAAACACAGTCGACGGTTTCTTTGTGGAATGTTACAGTTTTAGTGGGGTAAGATAAATAACCCCTTATCCACGAATTTTGTAGTGGGAATAACAGCTGACGTCTAAACGAAGGGTAAACAAAAGCATTCGGTCAATTATATCGTGCGTTCAGAGAGCGATGCGGAATAGAAAAAACCCCTATAATAACAATGAGTACTCACAAATTGAGTCCCTCAGAGATAGTGAACTCGAGGAAAGGTACTGAGAATGATTGGGATGAGATTTAAATCCGAGGTTATAAAATGAAAAAAATGAAAAGAGGGCGGTCTGAAAGACATATCCTCAACGAGTCTTATCAAAGATTTAATTCTGCATGGGCGCGTTTTTATATTGGTTAATTAAAAAAATATCCCAATATTGAAAAATGCATTACCCATTTTGGTACACATTCACGTCGGCATGATTTGTAATAAGTTCGTATTGTACTTATCTTGAAAATATTCGAGATCTATCATCATTTTATCTCGTTTAAACTTAGTGTTTTGAGCAAATTTTCGTCACTTTTAAATTCGCTTATTAATCAAATTGATAAAATTCGACAATTAACTGGTGTGTCGCATCGTTCTTTCGGAATAAATTTCTTTGAAGTAATATAAGATGCCGATGTGTTGCGTGGGAATGGAAACTTTATAAACAAATCCAATAACGAAGTCTTAGTCATGATCGCATCCTAATTGGACTCCTAATTTTATTGTTATTTGTTTATTTGTATCCCTATCTCTTTCAAACGCCATTTCTTTCAAATGGAAGCGGATCAGATCCTACCCAACCTCCAGATTCGATCCGACCGGCCGACTTGACAGACTGGGGTGGCTACAGTGGTTCACACTAGTCGGACGACTTTGTCCTTTGTAAATACTGTGAAGCATGAGCTCCTGAAGTTCGACGACGAGTGGGATGAGTGTTTATTTGAAGATACCCTTGATTAGGGGAATAGGCGGTTTTGGGTGCATGATCTTTGGTGATTACATACAGAGGGTGAATATTTTAAAACGTGTGATATTGAGGAACTATCCAGGAAAATTAATGTTTTATTATTTACTATTAAAGCGGCTTGCATTGTGCAAGCATTTCAGCTCGCTTTGCTAATTTTAGATTATGAAACCTCATGAAAAATTAGGATTTAGAACCTCCTCAATGAAAAATTACCTTTAAAACGAAGTCATTGTATGCGCATTAAGAAGCGCGGTGGGCGATGCTTGCTTGTTTTCCGCAGCTGCAGGATATCTATGCGTGATGACGTCACCAAGAATCAGGAATATTTTATTTTGCTTTCCCTAGTACCCTTATAAGATCTGTAAGGTATTGATTAAAAATTTAATTCAGGCAGAGGACTACATTAGCTACAAAATGTCCGCGAGAGCTTGTATCTACGACTTATAGTTTCCGAGATAAAATTTATTAAATTGTAATAATCGTAAATTGATCGCCACTTGCCCTTATATGATCTGTAAGGTATAGATTAAAAAATTTATTCATACGGAGGAAAGAATTTGCTACAAATATTTTGCAATAGCTCGTTTCTACGTCTTATAGTTTCCGAGATAAAAATTATTAAACTTTAATATACAAATGGGGTAAAAACAACCCCTTAAAATTAACAATTTTGAAATTTCCAATTTTTCTGTTTGATTGTGACCAAAGTCCTATCTATAATCGTGCCAAATGTCAAGTCTCTATCTCCTCTTGTACTATTTTTATTAACGTGGATTTCATCCCAACATTCAACTGCGCGGTAAAAAGTCTGGCGAAAAGTGAAACTGGTTTGGTTCCTTTCGACCGTTTGAAGCGGTCTGGCTAAGTCCGCTCAAGTCTGTTCCAGTCAAGCGGTGCCAGTGTAGCCACTCTAACCTAAAGCGGTACGTATGATTCCACCCGACAAGTCTGAAGTCGGATCTGGAGGTCGGGTCAAATCCGGTTGCAGTGTAGCCGCTGCCTAAGCAGTTTCTTTACTTCGACTTAAGCTTGGCAACAGCGCGGCCAATTTTCGTAACCTTGAAACGCCAATGGTCTTATAGCCGTAGTTCTTTCGAGACGCTGTCATATACACATAGTTCCTGTGTAGTGGAGGGTGTCCAGCCTGTCGCGGCGCGCCGTGAGGAGGTATGTATTTTATAGTCAAGTTTTCATCAGCATTTTTAATTTATTCTGTTTAACAATGAAGATGTGAAATTGACTAATGTTAAATTCAATAATAGCAAATAGCTTTCGACTGAATATGTTTCTGAAGAAATCGGTAATAACAATGGAAATAAATTAAATTTGCAAGCGTGCTTTCAGTGCGAGCAACAAAATAAATTTGCTATGGTATATTAATTTATGACCATTTATGTTTTGCAGCCCGTCGCAGGAGAAACGCATGGAACCGTCCGTCTCCCGCCGTTGGATTTACCTCGGCAAAAGTAGGAACAAGACAATTTCCTCGACTTTTCCGTAATGATATTAGTCGTCGTCATGATGTTACACGCGAAAAAAAAACGAATTTAAGATCTCTCCGAATTTTCGGTAGGATTATTCCTAGGTTGCGAGGTCGAAGAAATGAATTTCTACGGAAAATCATACTTTTTCCCGTTAGATTTTCACTCGCGTAATCGCGGAGAGCATGGGAGTATGCCTATGCGTTGTTTATTTTTTTCCTATTACTGTTTCTTTCGTCTTCTAGCAAGGCAGGGTTTTTCGTTCTTGGTGTATCTTTGTTGTAGTGAGGCGAGTAGAAATCCGTGCGTCGGACAATTTTCTTTTTTTTTTCGAAGACAAACTCCCCCGTTCGAAAAAGATAGTAGTCCTATTTGAATATCTTTCCGGGGTGCCTTATGAAAGATTTGAAATTGTTAATAATCCTTTTTTCAAGTGTCTCTTCTAGTTTAATGCGCACAAGTAGTGTTATCCGTCATGCGTCTTTTCAAAGATAATTTCTCCGTACCAACCTCGAAATAATGTTGCATATTTTTTAAGCATTGGTCTCGTGACATTTGGAAGCATTCGTTTCTTGATCCTACGCAGCATTTTGAATTTCTTAAGACTAAGGATCGATACTATAATGAGCAATCGGGAGTTCCAAATTGTTTCTTCATTAGCTCAAAAAAGTTATTCGCGACATTGTCAGACACGGCACTCGGTTTGGGAAACGGGGATCATGCACAATCGAGCCTTAACCAGTTCCTTTGTGTAGTTACTGATAACTTGCTCTCTATATAGTGTGTTCGTAAGATCGCTGAATGATCCTTTTTTTAATTTTGTGCTTCACGTTAGATTCTATCATGCCTACTGATTAACTGCAAGTTCAAAATTAGTTTAGTTTAATCGCTAATTAAATCCTTCTTCTCCGTTATATATTTAATTTCTTGAGTCGAAAAAATGATTCATTTCGCTTTCCACACAATGTTTGACTATTTCACTGTTCGTATTGTTGCGGGACCCGCGAAGGCGGATTTTTGCTTTTTTAAAAAGCGGTTTCACGAAATTTTGCGATATTCCGAATCCAGAATAATTAATGCATTAATTTTTGCAGGTAATTCTCATTTTCGCGATTTATCTCGTTTCGTAACTACTTATAAATCTGGTTTGATGGCTAGTCGCAAAATGAAAAAATTTTATTTACGAGAATGCGATAAATAGATGCGTTTTCTTTCAATAACTATCTCATTCCAGTAGATATCACCAGCTGACCGTTTCCGACGGAACGGATAGCATTTATGTGTGTTCGTGCGCGAGCTTAATATTCATGAAAGGCATCGGCTCGCGGATGACATGTGCTCTTATGATAATGATGGGATGGCTTATGGAATTATGCGGGGAGCTCAATTTGCCTAAGCCACGCACGGGGAGGGGTGGGGGAGGTAGAGCGGGGAAAGGTGGGATGCGAGCATTTCAACAATTACACCGGCAAATGATCTCGCCGTCGAGGTTGTACACGCCGTGAATGTTACATCGTTATATTACATTATCGTTGTCACCAGGATTTGAATAACGGCGACATTTTCTTGACGTGGCGAGGATCCGCGGCTCTGGATCGGTGTCGTGCGATTATGCTTTAATTTAGCATTCCACTCGGTTGGTTTTGCGTCTTTTCGTGTCCCAGTTACGAGGGTTGGTATCTGTTTCCTATTTGTTTGCTTGAATATACGCGATACTCCTGCTTTTTTTCCTTCGTTTCAACCGAATGTGTCCAAAGTTGCGGTGGATTTTGTGGGGCGTATCTTTGTGCAAGTACAATAGAGCATCTTTGACTTGAAAGTCTATAATTAAAATTTAACCCGATCGGCTCCGATTTAAATAACTTGCATCCTCCTCCAGGATTTCGATCTTAAATACCGTAATTGGGTTTTAAAGTGTAATTTTGAGTAGCTACAAATACTAACGTATCGGTTGTTTAAATTTTAAAATTTCGGTATTGTTACCCGGTTTTTAATAAGTTGCTTTAGATAAATCTCGCAACACTGAGATAGGTGAAGAGGAACAGCATATTCCCTTGCAAATAAACGATCTCCCTACTTTCTGTTAAAAACCCTTAATTTATTTGTAATTTCTATCAATAGCAGACTTGAACGCTTTGAGAAATACTTGCTAAAATACTTCCTAGAAAACGCATTTTATTCTCTCTGCGCCCGAAATGAGTCTTTTGCTGGAGGCATTAATTTTGCCCTTCTGCACGAAGACTTTTTGCACCGTAGAAACTTTTCCGAGCAGGGAATTTCTGAACATAGATAAAAACGGACTAAAGGAAGTTCCCTTCATTCTCACACTAACGAGGAATGCGTATATACTCGTATTGCCAATTCAAACGTAAAAGGGAAAATAGTCAACCATTGAAAAAGGTTGGCGGTGCTCGGCGACCACGGCTCGTCTTCCCGCCAAGGAAGACCGCGTGACCAGAGCTCCTCAAACGAGGCAGTCGGCTTTTTGAATATTTTTCCGTTATTGTTCCTAAACTTGGCATTGTCAAGTAACTCCTATTATTTTGCAGCCCGTTTTGTCTAAGTTCTTATTTCGTTATACCTAGCAACAAAAATGGATATTTTTAAAATTTAAGAATTTTTTACTTCGTTATACAAATATATTACATTATGATCTTCGTTAGTTTTAAGTGATTTTCATCGACGAGTTCGAATTTAATGATCAATGAACCAAATTTTTCTCGTCGTAGCGTATTTATGAGCAGAAAATGCATTCTCCGTTATACTGTTTTGTTTCTTCACTGAGCAGAAATGAAGATTTAACCAGTTTTATTTACAAGTACGTTTTATGTAAACAGAAGAACTGAAGTATTCTTTTAAAGGTATTTTTAGGAAATTTTCTATGTCGCTTTGTGAATAATAAACGTTTTCAATGCAAAAACGCAAGTATCAGTATAAATTAGACGAACGTATAGCGCGCGGACGCACTTTTCACATACAGTGGCATTTCGCACTGTTATTGAGAAAAAGAGCGAAAAAAATGAATCGGCGAAATATATAAATAAATTTCGCCGAATAATTTCTCTCGCCCTCTTTTTTCCGCCCAACTAATCCGCGTCCGCCCAATTGACTATCGGCGTCCGATTGTGACGCGAATGCCGGGACGACCGCCGTCGAATTAACGACCTTTCACTTTAACTGTCACGGAGGATTGGGAGGGAATCAGAGTGACGCTTAGGCGTTTTCCAATCTCCAGCCAATTAGCAGATGCAAAATTTCAACTGAAAATTCATGATTCGACTTTTCGCGCGAGCTTTCCTTCCCATTCCCACCCTCCTCGTTAATGATCGCCGTTCGAACTTTTATTTCAATGCCGTTCAATATTTTTTTTATCAATTGATAATCCATCGTGTTTCGGTCGAATAATTTTGAACCTATGAAAACGAAGGGAGTTAATGAATTGGCCAAACATTCCCCGAGTCAATTAACATACGAAAAATAATCATTTATTTTATTAATACGTTTGGCGCTACATGAACTGGTTCGTAACGTCAAACTCGAACCTACATTTTGAATTTAATGCATCTCTCTATTTACCTTGCGTCGTTGTTAATCTTAATGCAACGTTTTGGATGGAATGGCGCTCAATATATTTTAATGCAGCTATCGTAATTAAAAGACTTGAGTCGATGGATATGATTTTCATGTATTAAAAAATACGTTCATGCGTCCAGTTTTTGTCTAACGCGCTAACACCTAAACAAAAGAAGATAGAGACGTAGTATTGTCTCCAATCTATTCTGTATTCTCTCTATGTGCACACTTTCTTGTGGAGGTTCTAGTGACCAGCAGAATGTCCCTAAAATATAATTTAAATTTACATTTTTTTGATTAATGCAATATTACTTGAGGATAATAATATGAGTATACATAATTTTGAACGTTCTTTATTAATAACATTATTTTTTGAAAGAACAGCCATTTCGTTTTTGCTTCAGCAGCACATTTCCTTACTTGTTAAATAATACATATTACAAATTAATTAAAGTTAGTGTTTCCAAATGTTAAGACCGCGGATTCGAGTCTTTGTATGGGCATGGACGGTTAAAGATTTTATTATTTCTGTCTAAGTTCGATTCGTAGTAATAAAAATAATTAAATCTTGTAAGTTGGAAAATATCTTCGTCTTTCCAGTAATTCTTCACTCTCCTCTTAAATTTATTTTTAAAAATTTTACTTGATTTCTCCACTAGGCCACAGTAACATCCTACGGACTAACGTTGTATGTTGTCATTTATCGATAGATTTTAATCCCCACGTTAAATTTTTAACTATCCATTGATAGTGTCTTTAACTTCTTCCATATGAGCTGTATTACGTTGAAATAGTTGACAATACGTAGATATAATGTGCTTAGCTTAACGCCTTATAGCTGTTATAGTCTTAATTATTTTTTAATGAAATTTCTCAACTGATACGATGAATTTTGGAAATATTTCAAGATGCAATGTTTTAGAGTAAACCTTGATATTTCAAACATATAAACTTAAGTGTACCAAATATGATGTCACGCAAAAGTTAACTCGGGACCAGGGCCGGCCCGAGCTACGGGCAAGTCGGGCGGCTGCCCGGGGCGCCAAATTTATGGGAGCGCTATCCCGAGCATTTATCTATGCATTACTAGCAAGTGAACAAATACCGAATACCAGTTTGTATCTAAGAAAAGGCTAAAATCTTGATAGCATTCCATTTCATTTTTCATCATCAATAATTTTTACAGAGCGATGAATAAATTAACATGTATTTCGTAAATGTATCAACAAAAATTAATGGAGGGGGCGCTTGAGTGATATCTCGCCCGAGGTGCAAAATTGCTCTTGACTTAACCGAAGAGCTTTTGATGGTTACAAAATCTGTATCACTGTCATAAAAGTTCTCTGTGAGATTTTTCATAAGTAGGGCATGTGTAATTAGGGAGAGGGAAATTTTTAAATATTTTCCGGGCATGAATTTACGGGGAACGTCACCGAAGAACAGATTTCGAGAGAGAGAGATATGGCGAGCCGTTGGTTGTTGAAGGGCTCGGAAGGAATTCAAAATCGAATGGAAATTGGAAATATAGGATCGGTTGCGTTGGATCGGTTGAGTGGTGGGGCGGGGGAGAGAAGGGAAATGGGTATCTTCCCTATTTTTTCTAGCGGCGGCGGAACGATGAGGACGGGGAAGGAGGAAAGGGTGGAGTTGGAAGGGAGGGAGGGGGCGGAGTGAGGAGAGTTCGAGAGGGAAATTTCAATCGGCACGTCAGGGGCAGGCGGTACCACTTGTGGCGAGAGAGGAGACCGGTTCGCCCGCGAGACACCCAATCACACAGGCAGCAGAGACACGAGTGCCCCACGGATCATGCCTCGAACCAGAGAGAATGCCTTTGAATTTTGGAAGCCGTCAAAAAATTCGGTCTCTCTCTTTCTCTCCACTTCCCTCTCCCTCTCTGCCTCTCCATCTTTCCACACTCCTACCGCGAAGGTTTGCTCAATCAATGACGATTGCATTGCGACGAGATCCGAGTTTTCAGGGTTACAGGATGAGAAATTTTTTCGCTCTACTCCGGTCCACGGAGACGATAATTGAATTTCTATATTAGGCACACGCCGTTTCTGTCTAACATATGCTGTTCGATGCCTGGATTTGATTAAAGAATGTCGGTGGAACAAAGATTCGAAGTTCTCGAACTTGATTACTGCGATTTATAACGGCGCATTCACATCCCGCGTTTTTTCAATTTTTCTGGGCGTTTTCTATAGTTCCTTTATATTGACATTATTGCCTAAGACTGTATGATATGAAGTTTGTGCCCGAAATATCTAATCCCTAACAAAATATTATTTCTGAACCTCAGTGGATATAACCACTAAACGCCATTTGCTACTGGTGGAAACTAATTAGTTCTCGGTTTTTCATTTTGTGAAATATTCTTCCGATTGCTCTTGCAAGCATAGTTGGTCAATACGATACCGTTGATTAGGCCTCGTCAATCAGTTCTTGCATTGTGATATTTACAATGCGTATTAAACTTCTTTTGCGACGGAATTTATATATTACACCGATCCAATTCCTTTCAAAAAATGCTCGCGAATTGCATAGTTACGGCTCTTTACTTACTTGAATCCTTGATGCATCGGGATTTATATTAATCTGCCGGATGTTACATCACATTATATTACATTATTTTTGTTAATTTCACGATTTTCTTTATTCCTTCTCTCTAAAAAACCTCGCATTAGTCGTTACTCTATACCTGACCTCGAATTTTACTTCAGAATTGCTACAACTGGATGATAGTTATGGATATCATCCTTTCTGTTTTGTCCAAAATTTTCTGATGAAATGTCGCCGGCTTTAAGAGAAACTATAAACCAGATATAAATAAGTCAATCTGATCTTTGATATGCAAAGAAACATTTTGATGAACACGTCCGCTGGTATCGATAAATTTGACAATCTCGTGATAACAGATTGCGTTCCATGATTGATATTCTGATGTTTACCATTCACCAAACTTCTAAAAAATAGGAACCTTTTCGGTGAACACGATCGACCGCCTAAATGAGACTTGAAAGCATTCTGACTTGTCTGACAGATACACACATGCCAACTCTCGCTAAATTGGATATATATGATATGATGACGAGTCGTGCTGAAAGATAAATATTAATGTAGACGCTATAGCCTCCGCAAAATTGTCAAACATTGAGATTAACAACTCTTAAAAAAAAGCTACTCTACATCAAAGAAAACCGAGAAAATACGTACAAAACAACAAAACGGGCCACTAAAAAATTCTCACTCGCCTCCCAGAGTCTAAGGAGGGCAGATCATATTCTTTGACGACGTTGCTGATTTGCTTTTCCTATCTGCATATAAATTTTTTACTCTGCCATTCAATACGAAATGGTGCATATCAGGGAGTGCAATACACCAAAAGTTACTATTATAATGGTCCATGATGTTTTCCTTAGAGATAGATAGATAATCGTCTTTATTCGGGCGAAATTTAGACCAGAAGGTCCATTCTTACATTTAACCCTTCGTCAATATAATAAATACAAGAAAATGAATAAAATAAGGTATAACAAAATACATTATATAAACATTATGTACCTAAATCATACTAATTAAAAAGATAAAATTGAATACAGATTTGTGTTTGTGGGGAAAATCTAGGTAAAAACAGACATGTCCTCCCTAGCAAAACCCACGCAGGAAAACACCCACTAAGAAGGGGGGTGTGAAAAACCTGCGAAAACCCTAGATAGTGCACATATGGTAATACAAAGCTACAACATTAAATAGGAAGGAGTATGTACAGTGGGAGAGTTCGTATATACAGCGTAATTATATACCGTCATAAAAAAGTACACGTAAAGGTAATAGCGTAATGTAAACAAGAAATATACAAGTATGCAGAATGAGATGAAATATACATGAAATATATACAATGAATGAATATAAAGAATGTTGTTGGGGCATGCATATTATAAGAAAGCAGGAAAAGATATAAAATACATAAATAATATAATACAAAACAAAATAATATAAAACAATAGAAAAAAAAATAAAAGCAACACAAAAATATACATAAACAATAGAAAAAATATATATATATATAAAAACAATACAAAATTAAATTAAGAAATACAAAGTAATATAAGACAATACAAAAAAAAAAACTTGAGTAAGGATAATTTATGGGGAGTGTAAAGAGATGATTAAGGATTACTTTGTTGTTTTAGAAAGTGAGTGACACAGGTGCGTTTGAATGAGTTTAAAGAGGGAGATGTTTTAAAATTCTCATCTAAGTTATTCCAGAGTCGGCAACCGGAGACTTGAAAGGATTTATTGTAGATATTCGTCCTGTGATGAGGAATAAGGAGGTTATTCTTGCCTCTAGTATCCCGCTTGTGTACTGTATTGATTTCATTGAAGAGGGAAGAGAGGTAGTCAGGTTTGTTATAAGTAAGGATTTTGTACATTTGCATCAGGGTATGTAAGTTCCTTCGAGCGTCAAGTTTGAGCCATGAAAGATTATTGTAATGTTCTCTAATGTGGTCACTCTTTTTAAGGTCACCGATGAATCTCATGCAGGAGTTTTGTGTGCGTTGAAGTTTTAATGCCAATTCACAGGAGAGATCATTATAAACAACATCACAATAGTCAAAGTGAGGAAATAGGAGTGTGGTCACTAAGAGTTTACGTAAGGAATTAGGTAATAAGTTTTTGAGTCTTTTGAGAGAGTGCAAGGAGGAGTTGATGGTACTACAGATTTTATTGGTATTAAGAGCCCAAGATAGAGTTTCATCTACTATGACACCGAGGTTGACTACTGATTTTTTAAAATGCAATGTGGACCCCTCAAGCGATAGAATAGGAGATTCGCTATGATCTATGGAAGCCAATAATTTGGGGTAACCGATAATAATAGATTGACTTTTTGCGGGGTTGATCTTCAGAAAGTTATTTGAGCTCCAAAGAGAGAGAGAAGCTAGATCAGAGTTGATTTTAGCGACAGCATCGGGAAATTCAGGTACGCGCGAGTGATAGTAGATTTGGAGATCGTCAGCATATAGGTGATAATTACAGTGAGTGAGGGCATTTGAGATATCATTAATGTACAGAGAGAATAGCAGGGGGCCAAGAATAGAACCTTGCGGAACGCCTCTATTTACATTTAAGGGACGAGATGATAAATCATGAGTAATAACCTTTTGAGAGCGGCCATTTAGAAATGAGCGAAACCAGTTTCGAGAAGCGAGTGAGAAGTGCAAAAGTTCAAGTTTGCATAGTAGGAGAGAGAGAGAAAGGGAGAGAGATAGAGACCCGTTATCGCTCGTTTCTAACACGGATATCGCCGTTTATCGGCGTGATTGTCCCTCCTAATATGCTAAACCTTCCGGCCTATACTTCTCCAGTATGGCTTCTAGCAATGCCAAGTCAAATTCTTTCATGATGAGGTAACGCTTTGTTTGTCCTTATAGATTTATTTATGGGCTCTAGCAGATATGCGCTAAACTTATTCTGACCCGTGTTGCCTTTCTCATGAGGATCTAGTATATTTCTTCTACGGTCTAACCAAGGGGTAGGCAACCATTTTCAGAAGAAGAGCCACTTTTTCAAATTTTGCGTAACCGCAACGTAAAAAGAGCCGCAGTCCATGAGGGGTGATGAGGGGCGACTGTCCCCCGTTAACTTTGCGATTCTCTATTAAACTAAACTTCTAATAATGCATCCATATTTTTAGTTTTTGCAAATAATTTAAGAAGCCAGTTTGGGGAGGTTTTTTTATGCTTTAACCAGGAGAGCTGCTGTTGGGAGCCTCTCGCAATTTCTTGAAGAGCCGCAGGTTGCCAACCCCTGGTCTAACCAATGATATATAGATGACACTTTTTCGATATCATTCCGTACTATGAGCGAGGTCGACAAATGGGGGCTTCTTAACGAGTAAAAAAACTCGGCTAGCGGGATATCTAATCTAATCTAACTACTTATCACTTAAACTATCGCTCGGTCTTTGTTTTTCCAACAATTAGACGAAACGTCGATTTCCAGCTTCTATTATTTACACTAAGCGGAAATAGACTTCAGTTCATATTCCTGATATTTCTAGTCACTCTGTTCTGTTCGTCTCTCTGTTTACGATGGTGTCGTCTATGAGGACTATTCTTAACTAATTCGCAATGTTATCCATCCATCACTGCACGAATTAGGTTGTTAGTAATAATTGTAAGTTAAACCACGAAAAACTGGCACTAGAACGAAATTTTACGCGAGGTATTCTGAATTTTGTAATTTAATAGCTGGTCACCTCTTATTTCCTTAATAGCGCAGTGCTACCTCAAGTAATGCAACCTTATTTTATGGCCTATACTTATTTGCAACGGAAGTTTTGTTAAAATAATCATTGTTAATTCCTATTATTCTAGTTATGACTCACGATAACCGGATCGCGTTGAATTTACATGAAACCTAGATATGGTAAATATTAGGTGAATCTAGAACCAGATACAGGCAAAATTCGAT
Source organism: Tanypteryx hageni (assembly GCA_028673005.1). NCBI lineage: Eukaryota > Metazoa > Arthropoda > Insecta > Odonata > Petaluridae > Tanypteryx > Tanypteryx hageni. Next base: position 111,180,262 of record CM054114.1, on the reverse strand, counting down.
AAAAAAATCGCTTTATTTGCTTATTTGCTCTTCAATTTTTTCCGCGCATATTTAAATTATAACGGTCTTAGCGTTGAAAATTAAGAAAGAATCGCCGTTTCATTGTGATTTCTATTAGCTATTGAACTATATTCATTAAGCAAAATTTATTCATTGCCTCCAAAAATAATAAATTGTTGTAATGACTACTTGACAAATGGTCGCTTTTCTGAGAAGTTCGTAATTTAAAATTTCGATGGAAAAACGACAGTACGTGTTTATATTTCCATTTTTGTCTATTTCTGGATAAATGAGCCGTGCACTATGTTTATTTATAGAAGCGCCTGCTCGAACCTACGGTAACAAAAATGAGTTTGGAAATATGATTTTATTGCCGAGGTCGGACTGCAGGAGTTTCGCCTCGTGTTTTATCGCCGCCGCTGCAGAATAAAAGCAGACCGCGTCTGTTTTCCTTCATTTGAATAATTACCTGCAGTCAACAGTTCGTGTTTGATAAGTGGTCGCGATGATATGGAGCATTTTTCAAAGATACGTCGATTCCGAGGACGCGCCCGTATATACATATATTCTTCCACTCGGCAGATAACGTATGCAATTACGTGATGGGGAGTGCGCTCGGCGGACGAGGAAAAGGACAATAATATCGCGGAGAACTGTTTATTTTACCGAATTTGGCGTACCTGATCCGTGACCTCCGGGCCGTAGATTATATCCAAACCTCGAGAGCGGGCTTCTCTCCCCCAGTTCGTCGACGGAAAAGAGAAAGAGATGGCTCGGGCGTTCGTGACAGATGGATAACCGGCGGGACCGCGCGGAGAGATAAACCCGAAATAACAAAAGAGTAACGAAATGCGGAAAGAAGGAAACATTTATCGCGGGACGTTGGGCGTAGCCCGCGCTCGGAGATGGACGGTGGGTGAGAGAAATGTTTGCAGAGGTTCTGAGGTAGCGTGCGGAGAGGGTTGGGTTGCAAGGAAGGGGTTGAGTTCGGAGGGAGAGCAAAATTGATACATGAAAAATAAATGGCTAGCAGTTCGGAGGCGGGATTATTCCAGACGTGAATGATGAGTAACGCCCGCCTCAGGGCCGGAAACGGTCATCAAACGACATTCTTCAAAATTCATCGAACGCGGGATTGGTCGGTGAATAAAGCATTGGGCTTGGGTGGCGCGGGGAGAGATTGAGGGTGAAAGGGTGGGCGGGGAGGGGCGCATAAGAGCGCACGTAGGCAGGCCGTCGGAGGAAAAGGGAAGGCCTTTTTTCTCCCCTCGGTTCTTTATTGAGTTTGGGGGAGGCGAGGGGGAGGGAGAGGGAGAAAGATCGGGTTCTTTCCGGATTGGTCGTTGAGGAAGGCGCTGAGGAGAAAGCCTTTTTTAAAGTTCTGCCCTGCCCACCCCCGCCTTTTTCGGAATGTGCGGGCTATAGATGTAATACTTTCACGGCCTGGGGCGCACTTTAAGTGGATTCCCTATCGAAAGTTTTCGGTCGTTCTTACGTAGGCTTTGAGGGTGGTATCTTTACAAAACCTTTTCGGTCGTGGAATAAAAGGTACGCAAGTTTGCGAGAGGTAAAAAAATGTCGTTGCTCTTGTTACGATTCGTGTTAAGATGCTTAAGTGTTCTCGGTCGTGGGCGTAAGTTCACGTTTTGTGGGGCCGTTTATTTTTTGAAGGGGTGAAGGTAAACCTTGAAAAATAAAGGACCTCGAATAACTGCGTAATATATACCATCCAGGGAATAAAGCGAAGCTTGTTCTTTAGGGGAAGATTTTCGAAGTTTGAATTTCGTGCCGGAATAATTTCCACTTCGGGAATTATATTAGTAACTGCTCGGACTATGCCGTGTTAGCAACTTAACAGTTGGGAAAGTTACAGCTTCGTAATTGCTTCTGGAATAATTACATAATTCTTAATATTTCTAAAAAATAAGTTATGAAAATTACCGATTAAATGACCAATGTGATGGGTTTTAATATCGCATGAGCCACTTCATAACATTAGTTCGCGACTACGCGTTTGGGAATAAATTGTATGGAAATTCCTTTCACATGTACTGACCTACGTTTAATTATTCATTACAGAAACCGATAAAGCCTTAATATGCATACGATGCATGTGCATTTGTGGGCTACGGGTGAAATATTGCGCCATAAAGCATTTAAGCAAGTAAATGATTCCAATTCAAATAACTTCATAAATATTCGTTTACAAATCGCACTTCTATTTTTTGCTTCGTTTTGTATTATCAGTACACCAATTTTTAGAATGTTAAATAGGTGACTAATTTCATTGGAGGGTATTTTTCGACGCGTATAGCTCACCTGCCAAGGTTTTTTTACTTCTACCACGTAAAAGTTAGGGTTTCAGGAAAAATCATTATTATTGCATTGTACTGTATTGAAGTAAAATAAAAACCGTAACCTTGTTTCTCTATATAAAAGTAATTTTTATAACCTTTTAGTATTTGTGATTTATTTGGAACCGTTTTCGTAAACTATATAAAATGACGTCCGAGTGTTATTTCCCTTGTTTAGCAATTTATTGCAAACTAATTTCCTCACTAAAAAAGCTTGCAAAAGTTATATCTGACATATCGTATGTGCCAATAATTTTTTACATATTCTTATAATTGAATTACAAGGAACGCCATATCCTGGTATACTTCCCTTAATGCGGTTGCTTTAGTCGCCCTGGTGTTACTATAATTCGTTATTTTTTTCTAGTTTATTTCTGACTGTACTCGCATTAATAAAAAATCAATGTATGGTAATGCTTAATCTACAAAATGTTGGTATTCATTGTAGTGGTAACTTGAAAAACCCTGCACTATGCATAGAAACGAATATTTTAAGAATATTTAAGACGACTGTTTCTTCCTTGCAGACCCAAACCCTTGATACAATGAAAAGGAAATGCGACGGAAAAAACCAGTCTACTGCCATTGTCCAAGTAAATAGCCCTTCCTTCCGAGAAAGCGCACTCGGCATCTAATTTTTATTGCAGGTCCTAACATAAATACCCCACTTGCACTCGTAGCATAGACAAGGCCAGGCGAAGGCTCTTAACCTAAGATAAGCCGGAAAAATTCTTTCCAAGTTTGGGCATAACTTCTCGTGGGGTCTTGAGAGAAAAATCGTGGTGACGTCGCGATACCAAGAGCACATCGTGAACACGTAGTTCCAAATATTCCCGCCGAACATACCTAAGTTACAGGCCTTACGTGAAAACCTGGGCAATCACTCTATAGTATTAAGTTACCGGTCTTTGGCCTAAGCTTTCTCAACCCCGTCTGTTTACCCGTGTGCGTGAGAATCGATGTACGTATCAGCGGACAGTACGTACGTAGGTGCGGAATATGGTGTCAATATGTAATGTACGTATCAGCGGATGTACGTTAAGCGGACGTACGTTAAGCGGACGTTGCCTGTATAGGGGAAAGAATTGTTTTCAAGAAAAAATTGATTTCCAGATTCCAACGGAAATACAAGTTTTGAGGTCCCCTGAACACGTTTTGATCATTTTCTTGATGATATCTGTGTGTGTGTGAGTTTTTTGGGGGTACTCTAACTCAAAAATTATTAATCATGCCATCACGAAATTTTATATTTGACAATTTTGTTAAAGGTACAAGAACTAATTAGTTTTTGGTAAAAATCGGTTATCCAGAAGTTGGTGTTTATTCTTGTCACTTATCAGTTATTTTGAAATATTTACTTTATTATATGATATATGTAAAAATATATTGGAATAAAAGTTTTAGGAAATTTAATGTTGTTCAAAACCTTTTCCCATGTAATGCATTGTTTAAGAGATACCTTAAAAACTGATGTTTTAGCTGCCACCACCCCATCACCTACCGGCGACTATTGTAAACAATTGACACTTAGTTACGTCTTAGTAACGCTCCTTTTCATTTTCTTAATTGTATGAGCTTCGTGGCAATATCCAATATCAGAAGGCTATGGTTTGTGTTTATTTCTGTTTGTAAATCTTTAAATTTTTCTCGCAGTTTCTTAAAATATTTATTATCATGTAACCTATTTGTAATTTTTATAAATATTACAGGTATGGAGAAAGTCATGTGGTGGCCACATCAGACATTTTTCATTTAATGTAAGATATTGTTGGTTTTTTAACCGATATAATCAGGCATTCCAACGGGGGATCTAATCGATAACGCAAAGGAAAGTGCCAGTGGCAATACCCTGATGCGTTGCAACTGTTTAAAAGAATTTGTTGAATCATTTGTACAACAGCACTTAGATGCGTACGATATTTAATAATTAGATTTTATCTTTGTGAATGTTCCCTTGTTTTGATAAAAACATTGAACAACATAGTGTTTCTTTACTTAACACAAGGGGATTTTGATATTCGTAATAGTGATTTATCGCTTAAGCGTTTCTTTACCACACATCCTCCAAATCCACGCTGGAGTCAGCTGTGTTATTGAATAACTAACCCTGGTAACCAATTACCCCATATCCTACGCTCCGGTCTTTTCCGAGACGTTGGTTTTTGAACTTGGGATAGAGTAAATACCTCCCTTGATTAATTTGGCAAAAAAACGTATGTTGAAATAATTCAGCAGTATATTCACATACTCGGGATAAAGTTTCTTTTCGTCCTTTTCTTATAAACTTAGGAATTTTGTTGACCTGCCGAAATTTATTAGATTCTCTTTCTGCGGAGGGTCTTTCACTCTTCGAAATCCTATCGGAGAACGCTCTCGGTGAATTTATCGGAACGGCGGTAAAATCCGCGGTACAGCCTACTTCCACTCTATTCTAAAAATTTCACTTCACGCATCTCTGCGCTGTTCCTTAAGAGGTTAAGGAGGCGGGATAAACCTCGGGCGGAAGGGTGCGAGACTGCGGAGAAAAGGGAGGCTAGATGAAGAAAGTTTCCTCTTCAGTATCAAATCACAGCTGTCCTTTAGAGTCTGAGCGAAAAAAACCTCGTCCCGCTATATGCCGATCTCCCTTTCTCCCTTCCAGGGTACGTCATAGCAGCCCTCTCTCTCTCTCTCTTTCTCATTTTCCTCCCTTCAGGAGCCCTGCAAACTCCCTCGCTTCTCTCTCTTCTCCATAATGTCTAACTCCCTCGAGGCGATCCACTTCCGCACCTTGACGAAAGAAACGTTTTATCCCCGACGAAGAAGTAGTCTGCATTTCCCCCTCTTTCCCTTACTCCCCTACACGTACTCTCACTTCCTCCCGTCCCCTCCCTTCTTTCTCTCCCCTCGCTCTTGATTCGATTATCCGGCATAGTGGATGAAGAAATCCTCTCCAGACTTATTGTAGGTGGGAGTACTTAGGTCTCGAGATTGGAAACCCCTTCTTTCCCGTCTGATGCCTACCGAGCAAAGATCTGACGGTTAACCTTTGAGGAGAGGTTGAGTTGCTCTGCTGTTCTCGTTGGGACCTCTTCAGTTTCTAGAATTTCTCGATAAAAAATTCCATTTTACAAAGTATGCCTGTATAGCAAATATTTCCGTAATTACAAGGATATAGATGTAACTTTAACTTCAATTCCCTAACTTGAATTCTGATTTTTTTAGATTAAAAAGCAAAGCAGCAACATATTTTCTGGAATTTTCCGGAGACGGTAATCATTTGGTCCTGCGATTTTCATTTGAAATTAGCACATTTGGTGTCGGTAGCGCAACTCCGATTGTTCAATTCTTGCCAGTGATCCTTTCGCTTTTCATATTTAAGGACATTCATGGATCTTAAATTACTATAGTCGGCATGTTATTATAACATACATAAATGACCATTCTGTCTACTAGTCAGTCTGGGGTGAAGCGTAAAACAATTGACACTTTCCTAAAATGGATAATAAACGAGTGAATATCGGTGTTTCTAGTATATTTGACGGATTAATGGGGGTTACGCTATTGTAGTCCAAGATCATTAACGCAATTCATCCGAAGTAAAATATACTCGTACAGTGATCCATCGACGTTGGTGGGGGTTGTGTTTCGGAAAATCGCGGAGCCGAGAGTCGCTAAGTACAGACAGCCCCTGACTTACGCAAGGGGTCGGTTCCACAATCCCTTACGTAGGTCGAATTGTACGCATGTCGGAAATTACCATATATATGTACGTATGTAATATTATATACTTTGATGGTACTCTATAGGTCTACTGTACTCCTCAAGCGCAATCCTACATCTCCTCTTAGTAGCACTAGCAACTTTAGAACCAGTTTTACACTTATCAGCCGTGATTACGTGGGAAAAAGTCGGGTATTTTGCGAAGAAACATGAGCTACGTACAATCAACACAATAAGAGATGAAGACGCTGGGAAACACACTGACCCTATGCTAGGAAGGCGATCGCGATACCCAACGAAATTTTAGATCCTGTATTAAATTTCTCTAGTTATTTAATATTCTGCAAAATAAGTGTTAGGTATAGTTTGATAAATTAGTAAATTGACAGGTTTAAACTACATTCAACATTCAAACTTCAAGCCTGAAACGTTTTGCTTTGTAAGCAAATATTCGCAACTCGGTATTTCGGATTAAAAAAAATTATTTTCGGAGGTTTTTATGTAATGTCGGATTTGTGTAAGCCTAGTCTTGAGATCCCGGGAAGAATGATCGGAATGTTGAGATCCTCTGAGGCATCCCCGAGACAAAATACAACTTTATTAAAATGCGTAATGTTTTTCTTAAAAATTGGAAGGGAGGCTATTTCTGGTGACTGGCAAACTAACCTTTTAGATTGTAATTAAACTATTAATAAAAGGATTAATCTGTTGGTTGGAACGCTATATGGGATTTCCCATAAGAGGGAGCTTAAATATACCTCTTTCACACTTGCAGACTAATATTCTTTTGCGTAATTGAATTAGAAGTAATTGACGCACGATCTTCTGATAAGAACCATTCTAAAGAAAATTAAATGTAGATGTTTACCCATATCGTCGATTTTTGTTTTCGAATCGAATTTGCTCACATTAAGCTAAAATATTCGAAAATTTGTCAAAATTTTGCATTTTTAGTGAAACGTTTCCTTGACAATCAATCAACAACATTGTTGTTTATACAGAAAATCAACATTTCTGGTGAGTCCATAACAGTTAATTTTTTCGGTATAAAACGTTAAAGATGTTGTTAACTTAGTTAAAAAATTGTATACTCTTATTGTCTTACTAATAAATATAAAAATATTAATGTGAAAACCTGTTCATCTATCTTATCTAACGTTCTTAAAAGTGTCAGATTTAGCTCACTTCCTTCCAATATAGTTGAATATATTAAGTTTCAATTTTCCCGTTGAATTTCAACGGGCATTTACACTAGTGATTAAATAATGCATTACCACTGTTGTTGATTTGTATGCGCATTTAGCATAGGTTATTGTAAAGAGTAATTTAGGTTTTGGATTTTTGTTGGACTTATTTGTGCCCAAATGGCTTCAATTGTTTATATCATGGATATTTTGTTGTGACTACTAAAGATTTTTGGTAATTTTTAGACATAAATGAGTGAAGTTTGATACGCGAATGGAAAATCACACGGCGTAACCTAGCGCGAACGGCCAGGTTTGAACTGTTTGTTATATTCCGTGAATCTTCTGTAATTGCTGGCATTGTATTCTGAGAGGAATATTTTTGAGACTTAATTATAACTTTATTACATTTTGTCACTCGCAATTTGGTGTAATTGCGAATGTGGATTTATTAGTTTACCTTCATCAATTTTTCAAGAAAAACTCCCAATATGTAGGGTCGCAATTATTTTCGTTAATAAATTTCACTCGTGCCTTGGCAATTATGAATGTAAGATAATTGATGCATGCAAAATTATATCTGGTAATAATGAAGATTAAATTTTTAATTTTTGTTGATTCGCGCATTAGTTTACCACATCAATCATCAAACTTGAATTAAATTTACGTGGATTTACTGGTCGGTTTTCCTGTCGGCATTTGTTTTAAACATTAGCACAGTGACAGAACAGTGGTGATTACAAAGCTGGCAATGATTTTCGTTTTTTTTCTGTTAGGATATCTACGATATTCGGTGTTGATGAAGAATTCGTTAAATAAATCGAACGGTAAAATGAATTGTTTAAGATCTCCCGTAAAACTCATTTCGTATAGGTCGTTCTTCAAGAATATGACTAATCTATTTTTTTAATTTCTAATTACTTCAGGGTAGCTCTTTATTAACACTAATGTTTTGAGCTCATTTTTCAGAACTTTTCATTGATTTTCTTATTTTTGCTAGGATTTCATGTAAAGCTGCAGTTTCTTACCTCACTTCCGTGTATTAGTAGAAAGTAATGAATGATAAATCTACGTAGAACGTCACTTTTATTTTACTTTATACTTGCCAATTTGGCAAATCAAAGTAAAGGCGAAACTTGATGTACTAGTCGTAAAAGAGTAGTAGGGCTTGTGTATTACCGGTATATTATTTCAAGAGAGATATTATTTGAAGTTGAAACTATGATAAGTCAACACATCTTTGAATGTTCCCATGATAACTTCATAGATGTGTTGCTGGATTTACCTTTTTGAAATTTAAATGCCGAGGATTACGATTTAGGAGTAATTTAGCACGATTGCAGTTGTTTCAATCAACTTTGTTCTAGCCTGATGGTGTCAATTATTGTTGATAGATGCAGTCCCTGCTGTATACGTGCACACTGCATTCTATTATTTAATTTAACCCATTTGCGTGCTTTACGATGTGGATTGAGCGAAATAAGCTCCTGAAGTTTTTGACCCTCTCTCTTTACATCGTTCCCTTCTCTTGTGCTTACACTATCCCCTTTTTTCTGCCTCCAAACTCCGCCCAATCCCACCCTTTCAGCGCCCTCTCGCACTCGTGCTCTCTTTCTTCCATTTACCCCATTCTAACAATTTTATTTCACTCCACTCTCGTAATTTCTACTTTAATCCCGTCTCTTAGCTCCCCCATTTCTCCCTCATCCCCTTACAGATGTGGCCCGCGGACACATCGCTTCTTTCACGCTTTCTTTCACCTTTCTCTTTCCGTTTCTCGATCAGACTTTTTTATTTCTCTTGCTCTTTCTAGCATCCTCCAAACCGTGCACTCCAGATTCTTTCATCCTTTCTGCGACGTAGCTTTATCCCTCTCTTTCCATGTAATACCCTCTTTCGCTATTTCTGTTGTCTGTCCTTTTACTCTACCCTCTTTCTCTCTTCTGTCCTTTTGCCCTTCGGGTAAATGGGCGAAATGGTGCTAAGCTCTGATTGTGCTTGAGGGAGAGAGAGTGTGGGTCTTGAGAGGTCGAGAGGGTGGGGAGGTAGGGGGAAGGATCAGTGCGTAGGAGTGTAGGTGATTGGAGAGGACGGAGAAGGGATGGGAGAGGGAGGAAAGTAATTACTTCTTCCTGCCCCTGCTGTCACCTCCAGTTTAGGGCATCGGTCGCCGAGGCTTGCTGGCCTTTGAGCGGAGGACATTTGGAGGAGAAGGGGGAGGGGGGGGTGGAGGGGAGAATAATGAGGGGATAAGAGTGGAGTGGGATGGGGATAGAAGGAAGATATGGGAATTAAGATGTGCAGATAGGAATTATTGGGAGGGTATGGGATGAAATAGTGATGCGGTCTTGTTTTTGGGAGGGCAGCGGAGAATGGGGATGGAGTAGAGTGGTGGGAGGAGAGGGAAGGAATGGATATAAATAAGGGGAAAAGATTGCGGGTGTGGGGGAGGAAATAGGGGAAGGGCAAGATGGACGGTTATTGAGGGGACGATAAAAGGAAACAAGTATCTTGTGGGTTGCGTCGGAGACATTTGCTGTGCGGGTATATAGGGGGCGTAGTGTGTGGCCCGGGCGGATTGCTTCTGCCGAAAAGCGATTGTTTCTTATTCTACAGGATTGCGGATGTTTTTCCGGATCTCTTCGGGGTGAACGCTTTTCATATATACTTACATGGAGGGGATCTTTTATCGGAGGTTTAATTTCGTAAGACTCTGTTAAATTGTTGTTGCAGGAAACTTGAACATTTGCCAGACGAATGTTTTCCACCAAGAATCCGCGGAAATCCCTAATAGGGCCAGTAATTTTCACCCACTTATAAATTTTTATCAAATGCAGAGGAATTTCTCTTTTACCTTGCGCAAAAACTAAAATGAAATAATTATACTAGGCATGTGCGATCGATAATATTACACTTATGCGGTGCTGTGGTATTTATATAAAGGGGATTGGATTCCTTAATTTCCCAGTATTATAAGGGTTAACTACCTTTAAAACGATAACCATTGTCAGCCTAATAACACTACGTATGATTTGTTTCCCGGTTTAGATGTTCTGGGATGTAAAGGTGCACTCGTAAGATTTTGGCGCCAATTCCTTCCTACGTTATGATTAGATTATTATTAAATTAATACAGTGATTCGTGAATTTAATCCCAAAGGATATTTTGACACTCGTAAATATTGCACGCTTCATGGAAATCGGTTTTCATGCATTGCTTTTGGGGCAGGCAGATAAGCCGGTTACGTTTTCCGTTTTCGTCAAGCGTAAAATTAGGTAGATGACCTTTTATGGGGTACGTATGCTTGATACTTGCATTGAGATGAGATGCCTTAAATTCTGTCAATATCATGCGGCGTGTTATTTAATCCACGGATAAAAATCTTAACCTTACATCTTTTTAACATTAAAGTTTAATGTCGCAGCTCGGGAAAGCATCGAAGAAGACGACTGCCGTTAATAGGCTTTCGTTTAATAAATTGTCATGAAGCTCCACTTTTCAGTGTGCCTCATAAAACTTCCTCGATTAGGAATTTTATTAGCTTGTTATTACCATTTTAATGAACTACATCTGGGTAAATGGCTCGACTTAATAATTCTGAATTTTGCGATAAAGTAAGATTTATTTTTTTCGCGGAGAAGTATTTCGGTCTCGGAGCGAAGTATTTAGGCAACTAGAATTCGTGATAGACGTCGGATTTGAGGTTAATTAAAACACCGGGCGAGAGATAAACAACGACCGACGCTATGGTGAACGCGTAGGGCTATATAGAACAATAAATCGGATCCTTCTCGCGGGTATATGCTCGCGATACGCAGAGCCGTAAATTTGCTTTCGGAAATACTATTTTCGTTCCACGAATGAGAAAATCTCGGGAACAAATTTATTTGGCACGAGACCTTATCGCGGCTTTAAGCCCGTATCGTTATTTATTTTATTTTTTAAGGGCCCGCCGCCCTTTTCCCGACCGAAGGCTAGTCCGTTGGGCACGAGAATAGCGAAGAATTGCGGGTTTGGGGGGGGTGGGGGGGAGGGAAGGGGTAATATGGCTCCTTCGGGAACAACCGTTTGGTAATATCTCGGGTAGAAAGCCAGGACGCAAAAAATGGTTGGCCGTTAATGTGCTAACTCTCTTTCGCTCTCTCAACAAAATAGATAAAAGTGGGAATTAGATAAAATCAGAAATGAAGGAGACGGAACGGTTGATAGGAAAATTTTCTCTCTCATAGTAATAACTGATCCAAAAAGGAATATAAATAAATAAAGATCGAGCTGACAATTTCATCTGCCTTTTTCCAGGATTATATTTTTTTAATCTCTCTCCTTGTTTTTCTTATACTTGACTCGTATTTATATCCAATTTCGCTCTACTATTCTCTCTCTCGTCCTCTGTCGTTATATGTTAGTGTCCACTCTATTGACTTTAATATATTTATATATTAGGGGCGTGGGAAACAAGATGAGTGGAGAGATACAACTGATAACCGTATACGACATTTGCAAGGCAGGTGAAAGAAGATTGCTGTGATTGAATAAATGCCTGTATCCATAAATATTCATGGACTTCTTTTTACGCCGTGTTATTTTTTATTTGCCAGTGATCTCCCTAGAAATAAAGATGGAAAAATCACATTACGAGAAGTAGGTTATTTTCTTTGCGACAATTGTGAATAAAACCTAAGGCAAGTAAATATTATTTGCTAGATACCTTACAACCGACACGGGATTAAAAGTAGAAAAGGGGTCAATCTTGACAAAGGGAACTGCTGCGGTTTTTTTTCGAACTCTCCTTCATGAAACTGCAGACTCCGAATGGGAGTCGCTTTTTTCGAGTTGTCTAGCTTTATCGAAACGATTTGGGAATGCCAATTGCATAATTGGAACGAATAATTGCCTCGAAAGCCACCTTGGTTTATTTTGTAGTCGTGAAACATTCGCATGCCATTTCACGCCCGTATATGATGATCGTAAATGCTGATCATGGTTTGATAGGATAAACGCAAATCGATCGGGAAATCGGTCCAGTGTCGATTTTTCGCTGAAAATGTCGCAAAGCAGGTCGGTGCGCGACGCATCTCTTTTTTCTCTCACGCTGCCATTAAAAAAATATTAAACCGTTTTAAATTGGAGCGTAGCAAGGGTCGCATCGTCGCTCCTTGCTATATTCCATCCGACCTTTCCTTCCTCCTACGCGAGGCAATTAATTCTGGCCTACGGGCGTCAAATCGCTCCTTTTTTGAAGCACGGGGTTTTTTCATCCACTCCGTAATGGCTCACTTTATAGCACTTGAGCTGAGCTCCAAAGCATCAGGTGTCCACTTGCACCACTTTGCACCCGACGCGAGTACCGAGGAGAACTGATTTACAATTGGCGTCTCGGGGATAAGAGAGTATCGCGCGAAAACGTCGCTGCATTTTCGAGTCTCTTTATTTTGTTTCTCAAGTTCCAGGGTTTAAGACCTCTTCGGGTGAATCATGGCTGGATTCCATTTGCCTTAATGCGTTTGGGTCTTATTACGTGGCGTTGCGTTCTTTTTGAAAGCTTACTGCATGACTCGTAGAAAATGTTTGTTTGTATGTAGTTCAAGTGAAAAGTATGTAGACGCTTTTCAGAATTATCTCCTTAAATACGCTCTATCTTTTTCTCTTGGGCCATACATTCTTAATGCGTCAATCTAGTTATCCCTGTGATGCATCTAATGTATTTTTTGTGCTTGAGCTAATCAAATGACAGCCTGTTTGTATCCTCCTCTGTGATGTTATCTTGCTTTTCCACTGTTGCTGCCTGGCGGCTTTCAGTGGTGGCAATTTGCCTGTTTTCCGACTTGTTCCGTCACGGCGAGTTATGTTAACCAAATATTTTCTGATAAAGGAGAAATGTTAAGTATATAAAAACAGTCCATTTGGAAATTGAGAATAACAAAAATTGATTAAAATTAGCCGAGATGAATAATATGCACAAATTGTACATTTTCAAGGAAAAGGGTAAAGTGAAAAAATCTGCAGAAAGAACCGACTGGGATACGACCATTAATTGTAGATCGCGTCAAATAATTAACTTCATTCTGATTATTTAATACCAACGCCATCTGAATGGCACATCTAAATTAATGAACCACTTTTCGGAAGAAAATTTTCCGTGTTAAACTGGGACAAATTTTAATTTAACTTTAACTCTCTTATTAACGATGGCGGTTCGAGGAGCAACCAAAACTTAAGCCAAATCCTTTTGCTATTTTAAATACCCTGGAAAAATGCGTACGCACTTAATAGGATCGAAATTTTACGCCGAGCGAACGTTCAAGAGAGTAGGGGATAACTTCAAAGACTCCGTTGTGACGTAATTGCTTCCATGCGTCATAATCCAGAAGTGCGTGATAAGGACCTGCGGTGTATTATTTCTCTTGCAGACTCATCTCGTCTCTAGATCGCGTATCTGTACTAACACTCGCGAAGTTATTCGCGTTTCAAAGCTGAAATTTACTGTCTTATTTCGTAGAATGTGAGAATTTCAAGCGAAAGAGGTCCCGAGTTTCAAAGATATTTCCAGTGAAATCGCTCTCTCGCAATTTTGGAAGTAAAAAATTTGTAGAAACGAAAACCAAAAGATAAAAATTACAATTTATTCATTTCATGTTGCTCTTAGCACAAACTTGAGCTCATTTTATTAAGATTTACTGATTAGATTGAACGATGCGGATTTTAAAATTCAGATTAGTTGAAATATCCATTTTCGCTGATAAATTTTATAACGAATCTTATTTCGAGTGAAAGCAATATTTTTCACGTTATCAAAGGAAAGATGCTTGAACTTCTCTATTGCTTCCAGGAAATTCATAACTTTTTTATTCTTTAAGCGACTTCCTATCCATTCTTAAATTTACCTCGTGAAGTTTCTCGGTAGTGAAAGTACTATCAATTCAATAATTCGGCACAATTGCTTATTTTTAGAAATATCCTCGGAAGCTAATGTAACCTGTACGTATATTGGCGATACTAGTCAAATATAGTATTAGACCGAGGAAAGTCATCTTTTTTATTCCTGAAAAGGTTTTGTTCCGAGCAATGCATTAAAATTTGTTACATTTCTTGGAAATGTAGGAGAGAAAAAAAACTTCATTTAAAATATTTAATTCGTGGCAATTTTTGAATAGGCAATTACTTGTAATTTTGCCACTTTCAAAGCAAACCGTAGTTATCACCGGGATGCAATTTGAGACTCAAAGTTTGAAGGGTAATTTAAACAACTGATCTCTGATTAGTTTTGTGTTTGCACGAACAAGAGTAATTATTGAATTTCTATTAATAGCTATTTCATCATTTATCCTAGATGATTCGTGCCAACGACTCCATATCTTGTCGAGCGAGGTCATAAAAAAACACGAAAAATCTTATTGAAAACGGGATCGTGATTTTTTGAGGTACTTGTATACGGTTAACTTAATAATATAAAATTGTCCTAATTCCATATTTCACTCTTTATAGAATGCCAATAAATACCTGTCTTGAGTGATTGATCTGTTCACGTGCATTTTATTTCTTGGAATTCCGTCTGGACGATATTTTGGCCAAATTTTTATTCAAATTCCTTTAATTTGAAAGAAATACGTTATTCTCTCAATATCAATCGTTATTTCGCATGCTAATGAGCTTGAAATGACTTCACAAGGCACGAATCGCGTCTGAGCCAAACAAAAAATAAAAAAATTAATTGAGTCGTTTGGAATGAAGAATACGAAACTTGAGGAAATAAAGATAAGCTTCACGATATAAAATGATTTAGTGCTTCCGTTCGCAAGTATTGATGCGTGAAGGGCGAAAAGCGATATATATCTCCGGAAAATTTATCGTATTTATTTTAAGTATCAAAAATAGACTTCCTCGAAGTTCATTACTTCCAAATTTCGGCAATTGTTAGACTTAAAAGGAGACCGAATATAATTCTGGGCTTCAATTTTAATATGATATAAAATGCTATTCCCATGCAACGAGATGAATTAAAAAAAATCACTCTTAATGCATATTATGCGATCATCTGTGTTCGATAAAATATTATTTCATCCATTGAAACAACGCGAGGTAA
Organism: Tanypteryx hageni; assembly: GCA_028673005.1. Lineage (NCBI taxonomy): Eukaryota > Metazoa > Arthropoda > Insecta > Odonata > Petaluridae > Tanypteryx > Tanypteryx hageni. Next base: position 111,164,939 of record CM054114.1, on the reverse strand, counting down.
GCTATGCCTTTTCTCCCATGCTGTATCTCATCGCGATAAAAACATGATCAGATATTGATGTCTGGGTAAATAACGCCCAACTCCAATGATGCCTAAATTTACATTGTTGAATTATAGCATGCCCAAGTTTATGAACCGGAACTTAAATTACGTAATACTTCATATCATGATTTTCATCTTTTTAGTCTGGCGTTTAAATTTCGCTCTTCGTGGTAAATTTCGTATCTCCAAGGAATATCTACAAAATCAGACTAAAACTCGATTATAACAATAGTTACTGAGACATTATAGATGTAACGAGAATTTTAATGTCGTGGATTTGGAGAATTAGCGTTTAAATCTAATTGTACGTGGCTATATAATTCTTTCTCGCGTTTTTGATTAATGGGAAATATATGTCGCGGTATTTCTAAACTAAATTATTTATTATCTTGGTGTCACATTAATGAAATAAAAGTAGTATAACGAACACTGTAGGAAACATCGTATTAGTTTCCGTGAGTGACTGCTCCTTCGCGAATTAAATATTTTCCCCGTTTACAATTGGCCGCTATCTAGAACAGGTCTTCACCAATCCAAACTGACCTCTTTAGACCTATCCAAGAACATTACTCGTTAACGTTAAATTGCATACGAATAAAACGCTATATTCGTTAGTGTTGGAAGCATCTATCTCTGGAAAGTATCCACAAACGGCCTCTCCTCACGTATCTCGTACCCTCAAATTGGTGTAGGCGTAAAGTAAATACAAACAAAAGCAACATGACTGGAGTATTTGTACGAGATTTTCTTTTATATAACATACACTCAAACCAATCTCCTCTAAATTTTTCGACGGCTAGCAAACGAAGGAAGATATTTTATCGTGTTTTTTTATTGCACTTATAATGTCACTTTGGCGTCTGTTTGTGCACTTGCTCGAACTGAAAGTGTGTACTGCTTCCATTTGCGTTTCTTTAGAATTGAGTGTTGGAAAATATATTGGAGCGGATGGAGGTCCATTAAAACTGTCATTTGAATATCTTCGAAGGTGTAAATCATGGAAAGCAGAAATCTTGGAGCGTATATTTTCACATTTATGACACTTACAAGCGATACTCTGGTGATCGAATAATATGGCAGTATAACCACATGAAAAGAACTTAAGATAAGCTATATTTACACATATAATACATGATCAAGTTCAAAATTCTCTTAATTCCGTCAACCGGAGTAATGGGAGAAATTTTAATTGCTAAATAAAACACCAAGTATTACTAAATATAATAAGAGAAGAAAAACACGCTAATTTTACCCGTGATCATGGATGAATATTTGCTTTATTTACAGACTGATCTGCATATTTCATTAAATCGTCATTCTGTAACGCGAAACATTTGTGCTTTCCCTCAAGCCATTAATGTTATTCAACGGGGAATTATCAAGCTCGTCTTGCGGCTGAAAAAATTCGAGAACAAGCATTTAAAATTGCTTGCCCTGGATATCTCTAATAGCCACCGCAAGGTTATTAAATCCTCGTTCTGGCTATTGGAGATATCTGAGACGAGTATTTTTTAAGCGATTGTTCTTGAACGGTATCAAATTTATATATAGGTAGTTAAAATATCCGGAAACTTAATTTTTCCGCACGAATTATAGATATTCTATCGTACATTTGTCCATATCTTGAGGATCGGTTCGCCATCCAGATTAAAGGGATGATATTTTTATACTATGCGAGGATCTTATTAGGGTTGGTTTTCAGCAGTTTAGTGCAGTGATGCGCAATGAAGCATGTCGTACTTAAAACTTTTTCTCTTAAAAAGGACGTTGATTAATATTATTTTCCATTTTAGTTTTTATCTATTTTAAATTTAGTCTGAAAGACCGCCATAATCTTTTTAGTTTAAGAAAACCTGAAAAGAATACGTAAATAATTTGGTCAAGGAATTTTACCTTCATGCTGTAAATGTTTATGGGAGAGAAAACGCTGGCGCTATTGTGAAAGAGTTGAATCGTCTATCAAAAAAACCGTATTTGTTGAAGTCGAATAGCTTAGTTCTTTAAATTGCTTAACGGAGATGATGATTTGTTTAAATCTATAAATAAAACTTAGCATGAATGCGAAACAATTCCAGAGGTTGGCGAGTAAACGCAGCTAGGAAATGGAATAGGTACTACGGTGTAGCCCGGCGGTTTTCATACTTTTCTGCCCAAATTGACCGCCGGTAGGACCTGGCGAGCGAAGCGAATAGATCGAAGGTTAGATTGACCGAAGAGAAAGTGGTAAATAAGCCCCTGCCAGCGGGCACGGCTATTGCATCGCTACTGCACCGCAAATGTCGTTGGTCTCTGTCATGAAAATTTTCGAGAAAAGGGTAGAATTTGTATGAAATCCATGTTAACGGGTGATCATAGGGAAATTTTTCGGCAGATCTGGTATTCCCCATTTCCCCCGTCCATTTTCACACATTGGTGCTTAAAGCTTCGAAAGGCTGTGAAGTATGTTACATGACTGATAAAGGTTGGACAACTTTGGAATATTACATAATATACTCACAAACTGGCCATCGAGAATTTTTTCTTCTGATGACCCTTCGCGACACTACAGAATACCCCCGCTACGCTGATTTGGGTAGTACCACGTGCGATTGGAAAAAGGGCCGAGCGTCAAAAAGGCGAAAACAAATTGGGTGAAAGTGGAAAACGAAATTAGTAAAAAAGAGAAGTTGCTGGGTTCATACGCTTATTGTATTTTCGAATAATGATGAGGATGGGTTAATTGGTTGGTGGTGGAAATCGTTCTATTTCCTCCTCCCTACATATTTTGGTTAAGTGGTTGGAGGTTGGATTTGTATCTTTTTCTAAATAGATGTGGTAATCGTATGATTTTTTGGATTTAAGAATAATAATTAATTATTTTGACAATACCTTATTATAGCTAAGCCTTGAGGAATATATGGAAAACATTCAGCCATTTAATACAGTAAACCAAGTTTGTTCACGAAGAATCAACTTCTTGATAGAAATTATATTGTGGATATCGTTTGATGGAAAGCCACTCCAGCCACGCAAATTTATACTACCTTTTTATTCCTTTACTAATTTCGTTTGCTACATTCGCCCATTTTGTTTTCGCCGTTGTGACGCTCGTTCTTTTTAGGCTGGTTTCCAGAGGAAACAGTCGCTGGAAATGTTCGTGTCTGTGTGTGTCCCCCACTAACAACTTTTGCATTAATTGACCAATTTTCATGAAACTTTGGTATGAGGCTCGTGCTGCCAGGGCCAACCTCCGAGCAATATTTTATTTGGCGAAGATTGAGGTCCCGGGTTCGATTCCAGGAACGTTTTTCCCTATTTGTTTTACATAGGAAGTCTCAAATTCATTGTGCAGAGATGTTATCTTTAATACTTTACAATATTTTAAAATTGTGATATCGGAGCGAGGTTTGTACTGTTCTATGGGAAAAAGAAAGTAAGTTCTAATTATTATCGCAGAAATTTGATAATTTATTGTATTTTCATGAATTTCTACTAAAACTAAGCGGTCTTTCGTGTTAAATTTCATTTTATCGGATTGTTGCCATGGAGACGATTATTACCGAACTCGGCTTGAGCATAGACGAGTTCTTTTCCACTCGACTACCCTTCACCAATGGACAGTTGATCCATACATACTACCGTATAAACAGGAACATGTAATAAAATCGTTTATTAAAAAAAAACTGAAAAATATGTCAGAAAGAGATGTTGACATTGCTTTTAGTATTTTAACCCTGATAATGCTCTATTAATTTATTTTCCAATTTTTATCTATCGCTGAGAAACTATTAATTACAAATGGTATTTATGACATGAGAATTCCTTGGAATGACTAGTCCAAAATTACTTTGCATTGATTCTGAATGGGTGTAAAAGGCAATTGTAAATGAACGGAATTCTGTTTGTAATCTAGGTACGAACTTGGAAATTTTCCTTAGGTTAAATTAAATTCAACTTTTTATATAATTAATGAGGTCAGGCTCCACTTTGTGGAATTTAATTACTTAATTTAATAACTTCAACTTTTTACTTTCATTTCTCATTTATTTAACCGTCGCCAAGTTTATTGCAAGCGAATGTTTCTAATAACTCAATTTTGCTTATAATCTAATTAAATAGCCTATATTTCAGTGGTGTAATATGTCCAAATTTCGCTTTAAACTTTTCGAAGAGCCAAAAAGTTAATTATGTTGATTCATGACATTGCAGGGACCGCATTTTCTCCTAATTTGACTTCGACTTTTGTTTTGAACACTAACGTTTAAAAAAATGCTAGAAATCGACGCGTCTTCTAATTGAATTCCTTTCTCCGATTTCTTGGCATTCCAGCTACATTAAAGCATTTCAGACCTATTGTACGTTTCTCTTGAGATTTTATTCATGTTAATGTAATCACTTCCAGAGTGATTAATCTTAGATTTGTCTCCTTTGGAACGCCGAGACAAGAGCGCCGCGACTTCAGCGCCGGCTAGCGAAAGGATGAGTAAACACGCCGTACGAGGAAGTTGATTAACGTAACATTGCTCGTCTTTTGTCTCCCGCAAGAAATTTACAACAAAATAAAGTTTGATAGAGCAGCCATGTGGTCGGATACCTCTATGGGAATTCGGCGCATATTCGGAGTAATTCTTGCCAAATTGTCTGGTGAAAACTGGCAGTGATTTGAAGTTAAGATCGTGAATTATAGACAAGCCATGATCACATCATTCTTGATATTTTGAAATTATTATCGAAAAAAAATGTTATGTCTCAATCTTATATTTACGGTTTTAAGATAGCCGACAACTATAAGTGCATTTAATAAATTGTTTATAAGTTCTTCGTGTTGATACGTAAATACTCGAGTACTTAATGTAAGTTCTATACACCACCTTTTTCAACTTTGCGACTAATTGGGTCCGGAAAACTGACGCGAAATGCAAATTCGCGAAGTGCAAGTCTTATTTTCTCAGAAGACGCAACGTTATTATGGGAGTATGGTTCCCAGTAAAGCTAAAATATTCACGTTTTTATCATACATAACGCAGTTTAACAGAAAAGAAAAGAAAACGTTACAGCAACGTAACAGCAAATAAAAACATAGCATCATAAAGTGAAAATATTCTTTTGATTATCTTCAAAACGAGTATTAGCACGCATGTTTGCATTAATTTTTGAACTTCTTTTACTCATTTCAAGGAAAACTTTTAATTTAAATTGATGAACTACTGAAATTAAATGTTGAGTACGTGATGCACAGATGTATTCTTGGGTTCTGCAACATACACTTCTAAGCCGAAACAAACACTAGTATTAAAAAGTGGTAACATTTCTTTTATTAATTACTTTCCAAAGGTGTAACAGAAAATCAAAACATACGTAAGAAAGTGATAACATTTCTTTCATTTGTTCAAAATACGTCACAAATAATAAAAACGAAGCATTAGAGTGGTAACATTTCTTTTAGTAATCGCGTTCAATATAGGTATGTACGCTGCAGAAAATCTTATGTTACAAGATGATAGAAATTCTTAGATTTATATTAAAATTCCTAATAAAAATGAAAACTTAAAAAAAAAATTTCTTTAAATTAAGTTCAAAATACAAACATAATAATAAATGAAAACCTTGCATTCCAAAATGATGGTATTTCTCTAAATTTTAAACTGAAGTTTGAAGTCACAAATAGCGGCGTTGGCGGGGAAGTTCAAACTGAGCAACAAAATAATTAAGTCGAGAGTTATCACGTTTGTTTATTTCGAAAACTGCTAATAATGAGCATTATAAATATAATATAATAAAAATAATAAGCCCTTTTCTAGGGCGCCAAAGTTTAAACAGAACTTCAAACAGAAAAGTAGAGAAAGTTTTGCTTGTCATCGCAAACGGATGATGCGAAATGCAAATAATCGGCACGAAACAGAAGTAATGGTCATAAAAAATTTTGTCGCGAAGTGCAAATTTGCGAAGTTCAAAAAGTTGGTGTTCAGGCAAGTATATGTTGGATCATAAGGCATCCTGGAAAAGCAGGAGAGAAATTCTATCGTGACCAAAAAACGAGCCCGTGCCATTCACTTGTCGGGCGGATATTCTACCACTGAACTACCGAGACCGAGAATATGGCATTTCTCGCTTGGCTAGTTGGACTCGATGAGTGAGAGAAATACTCAATTTTGAAGCAGGAGGATAAGTCCAAGTAGTTCAGTAATACAGTCCCGGATTTTAGATGCTGTCCAGGCGTCCCGTCCGGTTTAGTATGTGTCCCGGTTAATTTTTTTTAAATTTCATAAATATGGAATATATAAATCACATTTCGCCAATTATATATTACTACACATGCAATCCATTTATTAAGAATTAAAATGCCATCTTTTAATTAAGTTTAACACTAGAAAGGCCGGGCCTCCCTGTATACCAAAAAGCGCCGAAAGCGGTCATTTTGACCGCTTGGTTTTTTTGTGGGTTCTTGGGCTTAGATGCATTCGTTCTCATTCAATATCATTTTTTAGTAAATATCGATTTATTGGCAGCTATGAAATTTATTAAACACAAATAAGCTTAGTAAGTACGTGTACCAACTACATTGTTGTTTTAATCGTTGAGTATTACAAATATGAAAGTCAATGACACGAAAATAAAATTTATAATATTTAATATCAAAGACTGATAATAGTAGTAATTACTTTTTATATCTGTGAGATACAATAAATTACCCTGGCATAGAACACATGTAATCACCTTGTCAGATCTTGCTGCGCACTTACCACAGGTAAAACTGGTGCACCTCGAACATCTCGCACAAGTATTGTTGCCTTTGCATGTTGGAATCTGGCACTAGTGTCGTTTTCTATTTCGTGAAACAGGAGTGGAAGGTGCTGTTAGTGCAGGGTCATGTGTGTTTCTTGTTCTTAGATACTCCTCGCGCAGCTCTTCGGCCAGCTTAAAAATGAATTTTTTGCCTCTCCCTCCGTGCAGAGTTTGATGTGTCGGAGAATGGATTCCAGACGCCACGCGATCATTCCTCACGTTGCGTTTAGCGTGTGGTGATAGTCCCGGGTTTTCTCTTAACAGATTTTAGCCGGCTAGTCTACCCGTCGTGTTGACTCCACAATGTCACTATCATTTGAAATTCAAAAACGGTGAGATTGACCGCTGCGGCGCTTCTACTATTAAATGAGTGCAATTTGTAAGAGGTGCCTGTAGGTGCGAGGCGTGCAGCGCACTCCGACAGCTGTACGAAGCAATTATTTATGTTTTAGATCATCCCTGTATACTTTCACAAATTATGTTTATATAAAACGTTATATTTAACTGTTATCACGACGTAATATTTTGAATGTTCCCAGAAACGGATTTGACCACGACTAGAAATGATACGCGTCGTGACCTTTCCTAAATGCTTTGGTGTACCAAAATAACTTTTATCTGGAGAATTTTCTAAAAACTTGGGGTGCGTTTAATATTACAAAAAGGTACTGTAAATATAGCTCAAAAATATTTGTTTCCACCAATTTTCTTAACGATTTCGTAATAATTTTGTGCACATCATGTTAGAATGTTAAAAAATTATGGGCTACTTTTTCAAGAAAAGAATTTATCTATTTGGCATTTAAGCGACAGAAAAACTTATATTATCCCGGTTATGTCCCGGTTTTTCTTCCCCAGAACACATTGTGTACCGGTTTTACTAACACAGAATTTGGTCACCCTATCTATTATTGATCTCCTTGCATACAATTTCTTAATTGGAAATAAATTGTTTGCATCATCGCATTTGCTTTTTCGCGAGTACATAATAAGTTATTGTATCTAATAATTATTGCTTATAGGTAATCGTATTTCATGTTCTTTAATCTTGCTAAAACGCAGTGCTTCCTTTTCGACTTAACTTTATTAGTTAATTGCGGTGAAATGAACGGCGCTGCTTGCGGAACGAGCTCCGAATTTTCGTCCGCCCTACGCTATCCTCAAGCTGTACCTGTGTTAGGAAATCTCCGCGCTCCGCTTGGCTAAGCGAGTCCCTGGAGTCTCCGCCGCCGAAATAATTAATGCCACCACTTCGGGATTGATCACGGAACGATCGTAAAACACTTAGTAAGATAGGTGGTTCTAGGAGGCGAAGCTCTGCAGCTTTCTTTTTAGCTCACTCAACTGACTCCCCGTCTCCCATGTTGTCTTTGCAATTTCCGCCGCAGTAGTTTATGCAGGTGTGGATGAAATATTCAAGCGATAAAATCTTTGGGGGAAAATTTGTTCTTAATTGGTGATTTATTATAATTACTAGTGTAAATACTCGTTGAAATTCAACGGGAAAATTGGAACTTAATGTATTAAACTCTGTTGGAAGGAAGTGAGCTAAATCTGACACTTTTAAGAACGTTAGATAAGATAGATGAACAGGTTTTCACTTTAATATTTTTTTATATTATTAGTAAGACAATAAGAGTATACAATTTTTTAACTAAGTTAACAACATCTTTAACGTTTTATTCCTAAAAATTAACTGTTATGGACTCACCAGAAATGTTGATTTTCTTTATAAACAACAATGTTGTTGATTGATTGTCAAGGGAACGTTTCAATAAAAATGCAAAATTTTGACAAATTTTCGAATATTTTAGCTTACTGTTAGCGAATTTGATTCAATAACAAAAAATAGACGATAAGAATAAGAATTTTTATTTAATTTCCTTTAAATTGGTTCTAATCCTAAGATCGTGCGTCAATTACTTCTAATGTAATTTTGCAAAAGAAAATAAGTCTGCAAGTGTGAAAGAAGTATATTTAAGATCCCTCATATGGGAAATCCCATATAGCGTTCCAACCAACCAACAGATTTAGGCTTTTATTAATAGTTTAAAAATTATAATTAATAATTAATGCCGATAGGTGCCCTCGCATCCGATGTCACCTGCTTCATTTTGTTGGTGAAAATACTTGAATCTTCGCGAAATATTTGTAAAAGATTATAAATATGCCTCTATGTAGGTACTTGAAACCGATTGTAACCATTAGTTTCTTTATGAACAAAATCTGCCATCTGGACATTTTTCCAGCACTATCATTACTGATAGCATTTTTACTAATAAGCCTAATACAGTTTTTACTACTCGTAGATTAAATTATACATCACCGTAAAAACTTGATAATTTACTCGTGTGCGTAACTGAAGAATTTCCTTGCATATTTTTATCCTGTTCACTCGTTTTTGGACATTTTATTCCGAGGTGCTCGTAATCCTTAACGCTCAGTTCCTCCGATCAAAACCTTCCTCAAAATATGCGCGTATAAATCATTATAATCCTAGAAATATTCATACATTTTTCTGTGGATGGTATAAGTTCAAATAAGGTCGAAACGTCTGTACCAAATTCTTTGGAATTCGTAATGAGCATCCATTAAGGCCAACAGTAAAATTACAGTCGGGGAAAGGGTTGTTTTTATCGAAGGCCTACGAGTTTGGTTCCTCATATTTTTTTCGAATTTTAAAAATTTCCCATTCTCATTCAGTTAAACATAATTTCAAATGAAGATTCCAATCGCTTGAATGGTATTGATTAAACGTGAAGTTTCTCTTTCACGTCTTCTGCGTAAATATATTTCAGTTTAATTAGGACATTCGTGGATTCTAGGAAGCCCAAGTATTGGAAAAAGAGAGAGAAAAGGAGAATTTAATTCCCTCGCGAGTTGCGTCGCATAATAAAAAAACCCTAGTTGTCCAATTCTTCCCTTCTTTAATCTCGGCGAAAAAATCCGTTGCTTGTAATTCAATACCAAATTCCTCCACCTGCTGTTCCCTTCCCCGTTCTCCCCCATCCCCTCCTCACCCGTATTCTCCTTGTTACTACCAGCCCCATATTCGAACCTGTTCCTTTTTTTCCCTCGTTTGTTTCTCGTCCGCATACGTCGCCTTAGATTTGAAACTTTGCCCTTCTTTGAGCCAGTAATTGCGACGCGTTGATTTCCTAAGGGTCCTTCCGGATAATCCTTGACAACTTTCGTTCTCTCTTCTCCTATAGTAATCCAAGAGGTTGATTAGCCAGAATTACAAACAAACAAATAAACCATAATTTCCCTGTTCTCTCTTATCCTAAATTTACAATTCCTCTCAAAGTACTTCTAGTTACACGGAAACCTTTATCTCCACCGTACCACATTTTAAACATTTTTAGACATAAATGGGACTTTTTCTACTGGTTTCAAGGCAACCGGATTCCAATTACATCTTAGGATGATTAACAGGTTCGGAGGGGGAAGTTTCAAATGATTAACATATCTTTTATTTCGATATACATACTTAAATAGCCTGATCTTAATTTCCAGTATAATGATGGACTGCAATTAATGCAATTTTGTTTTTGATCTTTCCTCAAAGGTATTTATAAGATTGAATTCCGTCATGATTCTTAATATTATAACAACCCTACGAATCAAATTTTAACTTGATTTTTTACTCATATAGTGCCTAGGATTCTGTAATTAACTCCCGATTTAGCTTTTATTCAGTCCGACGAAAAAATGACAATTTCCAATGTGGTCCATCAAAGGCTTCACTGCCACCAATGCGGCCCACCAATTAGAAAAGGTTGCCCAACACTGGTCTAGTCGATCGATATTTCCCCTATTTATTTCCTATTTATTATGCTGTATTAAGAACATTTTCGTGGAAGTTGATTCTTTTTCACAATCTTAGCCTCAAGTTATCAATATGAAAAGTGATTATATGTATAAAAGTATTAATCAGTTATTTTGTTCAGTTGACACCAAAGGTAAAATCTTAATTAGATAATTAGCGATTTTTATCTTCAAATTATTTCGTTGCCCGATTGAAATATTTAGGCAAATTGGCAATGTGGTTTTTAGCCATGATTTGCTCCGTGTATGAGGGAAAGGTGCTGTTTTTTTGCAATTTTATTGGCCGAGCGGTAAAGATGTTGCATGCAATGAAATTCAGTTCGGTGTGTCGCGAAAATCCAGGTGCCGCGAAGTTAAAAAGTCAGAGTATTAGCAAGAGATCAGCCGTTTAAGTGTTGTATTAGATGGGGAAAGTTGGCTTCAAACGCAAATACCAGCCGATTATAGATTTATTTAATTTTACAAAATTATTCGCTTTATAACTGGGATAGTACTATGCAGAAAACTAGATTCCGGTGGGAAAAAGAGGGCGAGTGCGTTAGAGGGTGACGAATACAGCAGATACTGGAACATAATGATTCGAAGGCGGCGGTGTGACCATTAAACAATAGCTTAGCCTGAATTGGATGAAAAATTAAAAAATACTGATTATTATTATTGATTCACTTATCATAAAGACTACCGAAAATTTTATGGTAATCATCGTTAGTGTTTTTATAAAATCTATCACTTTATCATTATTGCATTCCGCGCAGGACGAACCTGGCACGAGCCTGACTTATTGGCTGACTTCTCTTCCTCCCGTCTTTCGCATTCCAACCGCTAGAGCCGCGCTTCATCCGTCGTCGAGACTGAAAGAGATGATAGGAAGCGAGATTCTTTTGTTTTTTTTTCTGCTGCGCGTCCGTCGAGTCGGTTTGGTGCAATTTTGCGAGGAGTCCCGAGAGATGGCGTGTCGGTCTAGTAGAGCGAGACCGTGGAAGTGGGGAAGAGACGAGCTAGGACGCGCGTAATTGGAGGACGCACGAACGAGCGGTTTTCAGGTGATATTCGGAATGAAGAGAGGGATAGAGAGAGAGAGAGAGAGAGAGAGAGAGAGAGAGAGAGAGAGAGAGAGAGAAAAGGGAACGAAAAAGAGGCAGATGGTGGAAGAGGAGAGAGAGAAGTTAGTTGAGGCATTGGTCTGAAGGATGCTGGGTACAAAACAAAAGGATTTAAAAAAAGACGAACGTTAATGTGGATCTCTGCGGAGGTTCTGGAGGAATCCGAAGAGAACAATACCGCTGTAGGCCCGAGGCGAACCGGGTTGTAGAGCGCATTTTGTTTTTCGTCTGTTTTTTGATTTTTTTTACTTTATCTCGGCGAAATGTGAGGGCGATGGAGAGAGAAAGAGAGCGATGGAAAGAGAGACATAGGGAGGGATGGGCGTGGGAGTTTTAAATAAAGAGAGGAAAGGAGAGAGGCGAGGATTCGGGAGAGATAGATGGGTGCTCAAATACAAACGACAGTTGGCGGGGAAAAAGGAAGTGGACAAAAAAACAAAAGAACTACGCACCGCGCTGGAGATAGGGGGCTAAGGGGGGAGGGTCGGTAGGGAGAGAATCGAATGGTATCGGAAGAGAAGGGGAGGAGAGATTGAGAAGGGGGAGTCGGACAGAATCAATTTTATCGGTTTTTCTCCCCTATTCCTTTTTCCCTCTCGTCTTCCAAATCCAACGGCTTCAAAACAAATGCACGTGCGCGCGCGGAACCGAATTACCTTTCTTTTTTCTTCTCCCCATCGCAGGCTTAGAAAAGATTTCGGGCTATTTCTCCTCGATCGGCCTTGGTGGCGCCCTCCCAGCCGTAAAAAATCCTATACGCGCGGGTCTCGTTGCGAAGTTAATGAGAGATGCAGCTCGGTGAGACGAATGCGGGGATAATCCATTGTTCTTGATTATCGACCTAGAAGCATCGACTGCTGCGCTATGCTGAGGAGTAGAGAACGTGGGATGTAACGAAACTGTTTTTTCGTGTTAAAAATTCCGAAACTGGATATATGTATGAGAAAGCAATAAGAAGATGTTCTAGAAATGACGTACGGCTCGTGATTACTCCATGCATCTCGGCGAGGAAAAAGTCCTGTGTTTTTCTTTCAGTTTCCAATCTAGCGTAAAAAATGAGGTTTCGTTTTTGTTTCCGAATGGAGTGTTTGCAGAAGTGAGTTTATTTCCCTGCAGCGTCATATATTTTTCCCTTTGCCTGCCATTTTGATGACTCCATGTTACAACTAAAATTGAACTGCTATGACTAGCTCTCGAGATAAAACCAATAAATTTTTCTTTTGTTCGTAATGGGGTAGTTGAAACTCAACTTTTCATCTCAACGCTGAAAAAACTTCCGACGTTTTCCAGAACGTTAACTTTAAAATACTGAGGTGTCTCGATTTTCCGTATAAAGACTTTTACGTGGAGATATCAATCAGCGTGTTTCCTTTGCAAAGAAACGTGTTAGAATTGTGTCTCGTGGGCAGCGCCGTAACTGGCTACTAATTATACGCCCTCCCCTTTAAAAAAATTATTGCCCCTAGGTTTATTTAGTCACTATTTGGATTTTTGTTCTCATTACTTAGTTGTGCCCGGGGAAGATGCCCCGCCCCAGTTACGGTACTGGTCATGGGTTCCTTAATTTTTATTTTATTAAACATTTGATTTGGCCAATGTTAATAGACATTAATTTGTAGACATTAGTTGCGCTGGTGATAAACTCAAATCCAGCATACATTTTGACCAAGCATCTTCGACTTCCATTATTAGGATGTCGATACTGTGTAATACGTTAGTGAGATGAAATACTCGAAGCCTGTCTTTGCACATCGGCTTTTACTGCGTTAGATCTTTCGATCTCCCTAGTAGACGACGCGAGGCGAGAACACGATCGTGGGCTGGAAGAAATCTCACTCCCCTAAGTTGTAACTACAATAAGTCTGATTTGAAATATATTTAAGCAAGAGTACCAACTTGAAAGTAACGTTGTGCAACCTTTTCATCACTTTACGAGAATTAAAAGGGATATGATTGTTTTATCCCTGCATTTTACGCAACCCCGACTTTTCATATAGATTTTAACTCTTATTTATTAAGTCTTCGATGTTCAATATGAAATTATCGAGCTTGCATGAAAAATAGGCACTAAAAATCAAATGCGAGTAAACAGTTAATTACTTAACTCTGAAAGCAATTAGTTAAAAAAAACACATTAGGTTACAGCGGTAGATTTAGAACCTACAGAGTTTCCCAAGTCCTTTTACTTGCAGTTATTAAGATCGAAAGCAAAAAATAAAACTTACTCCTTTATTTAAAATTTGCCATACTCGCTTCATTTTCACCATAAAAATAACAAGTTAATTACAACAGACCAAACAGCGATTAAAGTTTATTAAACCGAGGAGTACAGGGACTTAAGAGACACCCATACTGATGTTCTTCACTGTTATGAATAACTGGCTGAAAGTACCCGGCGATGCCCGGGCTGCGCCCGACGTCTTCGGCGAATAAAATTGTCATATGGTAACACAACCATTTCTACTTTTGCGCATTATACTACATATGGATAAAGTAAAACTCCTATCACATACAGACAGGCAAACCGACGGACACACAGATATCATCGCGAAAATAGTCAAAACGTGTTCAGGGGACCTCAAAAGGTGTATTTCCGTTGAAATCTCAAATTCGAATTTTTTCATGAAAACAATACTTTCTCTATACAACCTATATGAAGATAGTAAAAACTAATTCTGAGATATATCTGATACCTATGAATTGTGCCGGTAGGGTCCGTGGAGGTCCGGAGTTAACGGGAGCATATGTGAGAGTAATAGAATTTCGAGTTCAACAATGCAATTCATATACGTAATATAGGGGAAAGTATTGTATTCATGAAAAAATCAACTTCGAAATTTCAACGGAAATACGCGTTTTTAGGTCCCCTGAACACGTTTTGACCATTTTCTCGACGATGTCTGTTTGTGTGTGTTAGTGTATGTGATAGCTTTTTGTGGGTGCTCTAACTAAAAAACTATTAATCACGTCCACTCGAACTTTTATAAAAGACAAGAACTGATTACTTTTTGGTAAAAATCGGTCGACCGGAAGTGGGTGTTTACTCTTGGCACCTCCGTTATTTTGAAATATTTGCTTTAATATTTGATAATTGTAAAACTGTACTGGAATAAAAGTTGTAGGAAATTTAATTTTCTACAACCTTTGCTTGAAACATTAATCCATATAATGCATTGTTTAAGAGTTCTTATATTTTTAGCTGCCACCACCAGGCCACTGACCGACGACTATTGTTAACAATTGACGCTTAGTTACGTCTAAGTAACGCTCCATTTTATTTTCTTAATTGTTGGAGCTTTGTGGCTATATCCAATATCAGAAGGCTATGGCTTGAGTTTAATGCTGTTCTTTGTAAAGTAAAATTTTCTCGCAGTTTCTTAAAATATTTATCAGTATGTAACCTATTTGGAATTTTTAGAAATATTACAGATATGGAGCAAGTCACGTGGTGGCCACATCAGATTTTTATATATTAAGTTCGATAAATGGACCATAAATATAACTAAACAAAATTGGTTGAGGGACTTCTGGGGAACCCTGTTGTTTTGGTGAAATACCGCTAAAGACGGATTTATACGCATCTGCTTTTTCATAACGTTTTTGTGGGTTATAGAGACAGTTGAATTACGTACTATTGCTTTCGTTTTGATTACACTTTTGTTGTTCAATATTCTCAAATGTCGAGAATTTCAATTCAAAATTATTTTTCAAATGCTACTGTTATTATAAACCCAGTTCTCTAGAAAATTATCCCGTTCAATATTCTGCCAGGAAGAAATTCGAGAATAAGTTAAAAAAATTGATAAATGAGCACTTTTTTTAGGTATCCCCAGTAGGTTTTCTATTGCTTTATTGTGGCTCTTGGCGATGCCTAGGATAAATGCTCGGGTGCTTACTCTCTAATAGAATCAGTTGCCGATTCTATCTACGACGCGATTTTCGGTTTTAAAAAAAACATCAGAATTGGCATTGTTTCAAAGTAGGTAAATGAGTTTTGGTAAAGGGTCTGTTTATATGCTATCTTTGGAACGGTGCATTTTAACGTTTTATGCGTCTCATCACGCGTCTATGTTGCGAATGGCTTCCACTTTTGTGCGGGTCGAAGAAACGAAGGGCTTGTGACGAGAAAATTCGGAAGATAAGGGACGGTCGGAAAAGGGTGAAGGGACGCAAAGAGAGAATAAGATAAAACTGGCCTCGGGAGATTGGGGCACACGGGAGTGGCAAGGGTGGAATGGGGCAGAGTTGGCTCTGTAAGGAAAACCCGGGGAACCTAATGGAAGTTTTAATTGAGGCCGCAACGGCTGTCAATATTGGCGCTTCGATCGACCACCGGATACCCTATACCTATCCGTACCCCTTTTCCCCCCCAGTTTCCGAATACCTCTCGACTTCCACCCGCCCTCTCTTCTAGCACCGTCTTTACCGCCCACGGCCCCTCGCTATCCTCGACTGTCCACCCGCTCCTATCCCTTTTCGCACCCCGCCCCAACTGCTTTTTCTCCCCTTCCTGGTTCATCCTATCATTTTCTCTCCCACCCCCATTTCACCCCGTGCCCTCTTTCCCGCCACGTCAACCCGTTGCTTTCCCCCCACGCCACCCTTTTATCCCCAACTCCCTCACATTGCATTAGCCGCAACCCTGGGGCTCTTTTCGCTCACGAGCAATCTGTACGATACAGACCTCCGGAGGTTGGTGCAGGGTGGGGATTGGGTAGGGGGGGGGGGATCGTTGTACGGGAAGAGGGTAGAGGGATGTGGGTATGAGAGTATCTTTGGCGACAAGGCGAAAGCTCCACCGTTGCCTCTCTTGAGAGTGGTTAATTCTTGGCCCCGGGTGCCTGTAATTAAGGGCTGTGTATGTGTGGAGCATGTGAATTATGTCATCGAACGTCGATGGCATGGAATTTCCCTTCTCTTCCGAATTTACTCGGATCGCTGGATGGAGTTGCGAATTCGTGACTGCGAATATCCATTTCATTGCGAAATGAGGCGTAGAATCGCTCTAGTTCTTTTTACTTTCTCGTGTTTTTATGTTTTGTTTATTGGCGGTCCCGTTGCATGGGTTGGTAATTTCATAAAAAATGGCGTTGTAACGCGTTTTTTTTCGTCGAAACTGGAGCACGTCTGAGGTGCGGAGAAGTTTGATCGGGGTGAAATAGTCGCGTTCAGAGGATGCGTCTCTCATTTTAGTGAAGATGTGCGAAAGCAATCGAGTTAGCTATAAATTGGAGGAATTTCGTTTTTCTCATTATGTTGAAAAGGCGCGAAGAATTTTCTTAATGTAATTTATTCGCCTGAATGCCGCTAATTTTTTATTTGAACTGACGGCAACCCTTCTCTTGTTGCTAGAAAATCCGATTTCATGAAATTGGAAATTTTTTAGTCATCTCATAATCTTAAATTACGAGGGATCGACTATGATTTTAAAAGGCGCACGAAAATATTTTTAGCCTCTGGTTTTCCGCCAAAAAACGAGGGCTATGATCAGTTACGTTGTTGATGATAAATATTTCCAACTATTCAATAAACCTAATGTTTATTTGATTCGGTAAGACTCTCAATCTTTGATTGTCTCGATCAACTATAAAAATGGCATTTCTCTATCTCGTATTTCGAATATTCGATACCAAAAGCACCAAATTATGAATATCGGAAATTCCATTAAACCCTTGTTGAGGTTACAAATCCTGGCAGACCATACTCGTCCAAAGCACGAAAAGAGAAGCAGTAGAGCGGAAGAAGTTTTATATTCTTTTCTGTATCATCACGAAGCCTTTCTTCAATATCATGTATTCTGTTGAGAACCACAAATGCATTGGAGGAAAATTCCAGTAATCTATGTATCTAACATGCTGACGTGGGATAAAAAATTCATTTTTTTTCATCATCCAATCATTTATTTAACTGTTTTTACTTAAAAAGATAGTGTACAATTAGTCGTCCTGTATGTTTTCATCGCCATCGTTCGACGAGATTACGTCCATTTATTCTTCGTGACAGAGCGCAGTTGCATACGTATTTTTTGAGGCAAAGATGAATCTAGCTGTGGATTAAAACCGCGTTTAGTCGTGCATCAACAAAATTTACACCCTTGTCCTCGTTCGGGACCCTTCTGGTTCATAATCACCTTGGCTCGGGCGGAGAGGGCCGAAAGGCACGAGGAAAGGTTACGAATTTGGAGAAAGGGAATGTTTGCGAGGTATCGGACATGGGGAAAGGCTTAAGGTGAAAGGGATATCGGGTTAAAGACGGGCGAGGGAGAAGGACGAATATTCGTTGGGGGGATGGGGTGGGGGAGGCAGGTCGTCGGCTCTGGAGATGCGAGTTTTATCACGTAGTGGGCAGGAAGATTAGGAGATATCCAGCCCGAGCTCCGAACCGTGAACCGCTAATAACCGACCCACAACGTGTCACGATAGCCCCATTCGTCTTAATTAGTGGCTATCTGGGACTCTATATCACAGCCTCGCAGAGGCCTTATCACAGACGGGCAGAGCGGGGGATTTTCGCGGTAGGGTTCGGGAGCGAGAGTGGCCGGGGGGAGGGCGTAAGGGATGAGAGACGGCGGCGACGGAGGCGTCTGGCGGCCGAGGAGGGGGGAAAGGGGTGAGGTGGGAGTGTGGTGTCCGAATGGGTATGGAGTAAAATGGGGAGTGGTGTAAAATGGGGCCGTGATGAGGGCACAGTGTGACATGATCCGGGGGGAGTCCGGATGCGATGTCAACGGTCTCGGTGTTGGGGGTCCTCTCCAGATATAAATCCCGGCTCCATCTCTTCCCGTAAATCTTTTTTTCCTCCCTTCTCCCTCTCTCTTACCAAAGACGCGCCACACGTACGTTGTGATCCGAGGACGGGATTCATACTTTAATGCCCCCTCGGACGGTGTCGGAGGCGGGAAATAAAAATATATGCGCGATAAAATTGTCTCGGCTTGCCAAATCTCTTTCTGTGTAGTGTGCGGGGTTGTTTCATGGAGCAATAAATTACCGTTCGCTTAATGAGGGCGGTATTATGTGGGACGAAAATTTTCCGAAATATTCGCTTTATTTCTCTGTCCCTCATCTCACGGGATTTTATCTCCGCGCCTGTGTTTTTATATTTTGAACTTATTTTTCAGCCTCATCCCACCTGCATGATTTACGGAGGTTGCATGCGAGGCGAGATACTACGAAAATAAGCCGGATTCTTAATCCGAGAATAATAAATGAGAATATACTATTTTGTAAATGATATTTAATAAATCACCTCGCAAAAAATAAAAGAAAGTAAAAGTCACTCGATTGGTACATAAACCCGTGTAAATTATTCTTGTCCAAAAATATTCATATTGTTTAATTTCGAATTTTTTAAAAGAATCTGTGGTTTTCAGGGTGTTGCATTATATTCTTATGTTGAGCGCCACGCAAAATGTCCGCTTCTGATGGAACGTTTTGAAGGAATCGATGGAAGACAACACATTAGCTGAGCAGGTGGAATGTGCCTCTTGTATATGAGATCCGTATGAGAAGGGCCATATAATTCAGTTAGTAGTGCGGGGAGCAGTCAGATTCGTAAAACAAATGTACGAACATATGGAAAGCTGACATCATTATTGAAGGTCTTAAAATGGAGGTCTCCGGAAGACCGTAGACTGTACTCAAGGTTAAGGCTTCTTGAGTTTTATAGTGCGTCGCTATGGCAAACTACTAACATCGGATCCATTTCAAAATTAACATCTATTTGAAGGAGCAATTTTTTTAAAGGTAAGATATGCTGAGATATTTATAAATTAAAAATACTTGGCCAATTAATATTCACTATCGTTCCGGGCTTTCAACAGCTGTTTTTGCAGATCTTTACCCTTAATCGATTTTACATGGTCACCAGAAAAACTCGTAAATCTATGTATTTACCTAATCTAAAACGTGGTGCTTTATATCTTATTCGCGTTGTGGAATAACATTTAATTCCGGGTTTTACCTAGGTACCCTTCTTTTTTCCTCATCTTTTGAAGTCTATCCAGCACTTCCCTCGCATTCCAATGGTCAATCCCTCATGCTAAAAATTTGATGCATTCCTTTTTCTGTTTCTCTCATTAATCGAACCTCCAGCATATGAATGGGAGAAAACTTGAACGACGAGACTGATTATTGAGTCGATTGGTAAATAATGAAGTCTCTAGCTGCTTTCGATTGGAAGTTAATGCATCAGGCAGACAAACCGAACGCAAAAGCGAATTTTTTGAAAAACCACTAAAACGTTACGTAAACATAGGATTTTCAATTTCAACTGTTAGTGCGCCGCGAAAATATTATAAGAAACGTAACAATGAAGTAGCAAATAATTCTAAATTTGTCGATAGCTGGAGTTTTTCAGATAGAGGAAATTTGATACGAAGATGCACAGCAGAAGTAATATTACTTTCGTAATATTGAGGTTATTCTTTAATTTGCATTAATTCATTGCGCACTGCTATTGCGACAGCCGTATTTCTAATGATAGCGCTATCATGAAGTAAACGGACATTTGAGAAATGGAATGGTTGCAGTGGATGGAGTTTTCCGGAGAAAAGACGAAAAGGTTGGTTGTACTTATAACAACAATTAAATTTGCATAACAACGCTATGAAACTAATATATCACGAAAATAATTGAATCGAGGATTAGAGACGCGAGTGCACGCAGAGGTCTGTGAGACCACCGTACAGTTTTTGACGTAAGAACACAAAAAAGGAGAGCTATACTCATGA
The DNA here is from genome assembly GCA_028673005.1 of Tanypteryx hageni. NCBI lineage: Eukaryota > Metazoa > Arthropoda > Insecta > Odonata > Petaluridae > Tanypteryx > Tanypteryx hageni. The sequence continues at coordinate 111,144,470 of CM054114.1, read as the reverse complement.
CCTTTCTGTATCACAGCGAACAAGGGATTATAGAAAGGTACTGAGTTAAACAAGACAGTGATTCCAACGTATTGCGATTTGATATAATGCGGGCTTGGTCTCACAGGCCAAGCGCGTTTACTGGAGGGTTAATGACATTTTTCTGGTTGGTATATTTATTAACAGAGTTCTCATAGGGGACATTGATCGGCTACTTCAACCAATAGCCATGAGCGAACGTAACAATGTAAATAAATTACGTCGGTATGATTGAAGGAGTGGACGGGCCTGTGTAGATCCCGTAGGAATAAAAGGCAAACACGGCGATCCCAAGAGGACGACAGTGCAGAGCGAAATTCTCTTTCCTGAAGTCTGGATACCGAAAAAGAAACTTCTACACTACAAATATAATCTCCAGCCGAGCTTGGTTTACACAGGCTAAGAACTAAATTGAATAGAGATACCCATCTTGAGAAAGCAGCGGAAGAAATGTTTGGACTCTGAGCGGAGACGGTCTATATAAATCCATCACTTCCGTAGTGTAAATATTTTGTCGCTTGCTCATTTGGTTCTATCATATCTCATCGAAGTCTTTGATTTCTATTCGATCTACTTTCTCTCGAAAGGAGAATAATGTCCACGAGACAAATTTTTGTGCAATTGCATCTATACTTAAATGTGACGTCATCTTGCAAAATTTTAAATTGTTAGCTGAAATTTAATCGTTATTATTTCTTTCGAATTTTTATTGTTGTTGAAAGATAACACTGTCGGATTTATCTGATTGAAAACATTTAATACTTAAAATTTTACTGATTCCAGTTAGAAATGATCGAGCATTACATTGATATATTTGTTTCAGTAATTTTCTAAGCAGATACTTTTTATTGCTGATATCTTGAGAAAAATATAAAGTTACAGAAACAATATTTCGTTTCTCCCTCTTTCCTTTGATGATAGATTGATATTTAAAATAAATCGTGTAATGTTGACCTTAAACTTAACCATTTAGTTTCTTTGATTTAGTCGCAATGCTTGAGCATAGCAGCTATATCACATACATAATGATTAGTAGACTACAAAACTTTTTGTCAAATTCGTCATAAGATTATTAATCTAAGTTTTGCTGTAATTGAGGATCACATTTCAATGCTCGAGATTAAATTATTTTTATAGCACCTATTTTCTATTACTTCTTTTATGTGTGCCTCCAATTCATAAACCTTACCTTTATTCTCGGTCTCTAATTTATAAAAACTTATATACTGGGATGAATAGGTCGAAAAATATGCTAGATTCGTCACCGTTTCCTTTTCTATGAACCATCCTTCTAGTTGCATAAGTGAAGTCGTTTTTTAAAAGCTACCTAGGGTGTCGTAGAAGGTTCCTTTTCACTAAACTTTCAGTGATATTCTCAGATTTTGAAAAAGAGAGAGAGAGAAAAACTTAAAATTTCACGCAGAAAGACAAAAACCACGGCCGGAGGGAAATTACTGCTCATCTCATAATTTCATCCAGGTTCTCTCGCGTGAATTCCCATTGCTGCAGACCCACTTATTCTGTTGGAAATCTTGATTCCTCGGGAGGATTCCGGAACCCCTCTCTCCCTCTCGTGTAAGGAAAAAGAAACGGAAGATATCACCGCTTTTCCTTCGGATGATTTCGGCGCCCCAGAAAAGAGCAACTTTCGCACACTGTCACCACTCAACTAAGGCGCTGCAGTCACAAGAGTTTCGCGACGAGGAAAAGTTCAAATTGGATCTGATGTGCAATCAGTGAAGATCATTGGTTCAATTCGAGTGCAATTTTGTTCCCTCAATTCGGTAAATGGGCGGAGGGCTGATAGCGGTCTCGGATTAACGTGTACTATTTTCCGTTGTATTTTATCTAAATACAATTCGTTTCCATCTCCGCAGATACTGTCATTCTCGTTTGTTTGTAATAGGCGTGACTATGAATTATTAAATTTCTTTGGCAGAAGAAATAAGCTAATAATCTAACAGATAACTACCTATATAGCTATAATTATATTCCCCGTAATATTCTGCTTGCTTTTTCATGCCATATTAGTAGTAACAAATTGAGGTCAGTCGACAGCAACAGTTTTAATTTCGGCTGTTGCGAAAAATTTCGGAGTTATCATATCAGAAAAGGCAGTTTTTAGATAGTGGAATATCTCGTTCATTAATCTTTAAGCATGGGTTGTCATTTTTCTAATCAAGACCTGTCTATTATTGGCATCTCTTGGTCAGTATTTGGATTCATCTAAATTAGAACTCTTTTGCAATAGCAGCCAATCGTGTTCCCTAATTCTACCAATGAGGCACTATTACGGTCCAGTAGGTTCGGAGATCTCGCGTTGCAAACTATCAAACTCATCAATGATTAAGCCCTATATATATATATATATATATATATATATATATATATATATGTTGCAGAGAAGTTTGTGTAGGGTTTGCTTTGATTTCAATTAAAATCGTACAAAACTTCATTTTAAGCAATTCGCCCTGCCGTAGTAATTTCAGTTAGGCTTGGTTAAAGGAGCCATGGGTGTCCTTGCCTACTATTTTCCTTCAGAATTTCCGGCTATGGTAGTACGAGTGCGTGATCGATTTCTCCGCGGTGGCGTTACGGCACGATCAGAGGCAACTTCAGCCATCCTCGCCCAGGAAATTTGGGTATCTCACTCTCCCCGCCTCATCTCTTCCTCTCTAGGCTTGGCAGGCACGGCGTATAGTTTTCAGGACTTGGTTGGATTTTCATCCTCGAATGTCTTTCTCCTAACATGTTCCGTGAATATTAGCGGGAATAGTCTGATTATATAACTGTCCAAACTGCGAGACAATACTTCAAGGTATTTATTTGGATTTTATTCCTCGTTATATTGCATTATTTTTCTCCTGTAACGAAAAATCCGTGTATTTTTCATTGCTGGGACAAGATATACACAAACGAGCAATATTTCGTGAAACTATAACGGACTCGAGCGTAAAGCGACAGGATGGGTATACTGTTTAGCTATCAGATTTTTTTTTGGAGATTCGCGTGTTGAAACTTGGATAATGAATTAAAAACATTTTGTTTAATATACATAAAATTTCCCATTCTAAGAAACAAGTCCATTTTATTCTCAAATGGAATGACGTAATTAATAAATCTTAATTTTTCAATGACAATTCACTCTCGGCAAGAATTAAACCCATGATGTAAGCAAATGCTCGCATATTTTTGGTGAATAAAATGCTTAACAATCATATAACCTAGTTTCTCTGATTACATAAGATTATCTGTAATTGTCACCATCGACGGAGGAATTCAGATCTTTTACTGCTTATCGTAATCTAGTTCAGGAAATAGGGACGTTAGAAAACGTGTTTTTAAGAATTTCTTGAAAATCGAGGAAAAATTCATAAATGTAAGGATTTGCCAGCCTTGATATTCTTATTTGAGCGTAAGTAAAAGTATGGTCGTAAACATTACAGTAGGAAATCGAATTTGCCGGAACTTCATGCGGGTGCTTTGGGTACCGTGGAAAATTTAGTCGGTTCCCGGAATCAAGACTTCCCGGATTTAATTTTATTTAGCTGCAGAATACTTGCCTGAGATAGGCTAACTACGTCTCGCCTTCCATAGCGCCGTTTGTTTAGCTTTCCGCTGTGTATGCTCTGCGTTTAGTATTTTAATTTCTGCTCGAACTGGAATGTAAACGAATACGCTTCGAGCGCACCTGCGGCGCTCGTGTTTGAGATTCAGTATCGCGGCATTCGGCGCGGAAGCGGGAAATCTTAACAAGGAAGGAGATGTGTTCATTTTTGGAGGCTGAAACTGCAAAGGATGCGCCCGAGATATTTACTTCCTGCTGCTGTGAGCTGTAGATAAAGTACACGGTGTGTAAAAGTATCACTTGCAGCAGTGTGTGTGTGTGTGTGTGTGTGTGTGTGTATATATATATATATATATATATATATATATATATATATATATATATATATGGCAACAAGATGTTGGGATGAGGAAGCCCAGTGAACACTCACCCATCGGACGACTTCAGGTTGGCGAGGCCCTGGGGATGTCGAAGCGACACACGTAAAAGAACACTAAAACAACACAGAAACATCACAAACGTATATATATATATATATATATATATATATATATATATATATATATATATATATATATATATATGAGAATCTAAAGAATCGGTTAACAACTTAAGAAATAAACTTGCGTTAAATACGGAAATGTGTTACCTTTATTATCTATAAAATGTAATACAGCCGTGATACAGTTGAGTCAACTTTACATGCATATTTCGCATTGTTTAAATTTTTAGAATATTTAACGTGAAAAATTGCGTGTGAGACGCTCTTCCAGAAAATACACCTCAAATTACCATTAATTAATAATTATTGGTTGTGTGAAAAGTTTTAATTATTACTTCCAAAGACGAATATCAAATTTTATCTCCAGAGTTGGTCTCTAATACTAAAAATTAGAACAGATTTCAGCTTTGCTCAGTTGACCCAAACAAATGTTCTAATCCATAAAAAATTTCAGATCGTACAATCGGGACACTTATTCTCGATAACTTATCTCCACAATTAAGGTAGCTGAATGCGTTATCCTGAAATCATTTGCATTTCTTGGTAACACTACCTAAACGTCAGTCAAACGAAGTCTCATATGCCACACTAAGCGACAAAGAGCAAAGAAATAACGAAATATATTATTTTTGACAACTTCATGTCCCATTGAAACCAGTTGGTATTCGTAAATTACATATATTTAGCATGTTGAAGTTGAAATGTTGATTTTGAACATGTGGTGATCTTTCTGAATCGATGGTTCATTAAAAATGAAAAAAAAATAGAAAAATGAAATTTCTTACGAGACGCTATTCATTAAATTGGTTTTACCAATAACTTATTTCGCTTACGATAAATAAAACGATTTGCATGAAATATTTCTATCGTTATGCATGTATAACGAGAGAACTCGGCAGAGATAGTTCATTTGTGGCAAGGTTCGTTCAATTCTCTCATTTTAGATTTTACTGTCGATACTTTCTCTCTACGAAGGATTAGAAAGTAAAAGATGAACAATTTTCGAAGGGGAAAAAGACAAAAAAAACGAGCAAAAACTTTCCTTATCTTCTTCCATAAGTCCGAAATAATCCGCGATCCATGCTATCGCTTTTCCCGAGAAGTCGAAGTCTCCTTCCCATATTCATCCGGATTTTTTAAAATTTACTCCCAGATTTAATTACCTTATCCTTAATCAATCAGCTTAACTCGGAATCAAAAAGATCCTTGCAGCCTACATCACCAACGTGCGACTCCAGAACTCCCGTCACGACTCCAGTTCTCTATTACCTCCCCTCTTCCCCTGTACCCTCCCTCCCTCTTTACCATCCATCTCTCCTCTTTTGCCCTCTCTCTCTCTCGCTTTACCCTCCCTCCCTCTTTACCCCCTCTCCCCCACCCTTACGCCCCCTCTCTCCTCCTGTACCGTCTCTCCCTCTCTATCCTCTCTCTTTCTCCCCAATTTACCCTTCCTCTCTTCCGCCTTACCCTCCCGCTCTTCCCCTTTACCCTCCCTTCTTTCTCTCCCCACTTTATTCTTCCTCTCTTCCTATGCCCTCCTTCTCTCCCGCATTACCCTCCCCCATCTTCGCCTTTCATATCTTGCCCTCCTCTTCCCCTTTACCATCCCTCTTTACCCTCTTCTCCCCTTTACCCTCCCTCTCTCTCCCCCCTTTACCCTCCCTCTCTCTCCCCCCTTTACCCTCCCTCTCCCCCCTTTACCCTCCCTCTCCCCCCCTTTACCCCCCTCTCTCCCCCTTTACCCTCCCTCTCTCCCCCTTTACCCTCCCTCTCTCCCCCTTTACCCTCCCTCTCTCCCCCCTTTACCCTCCCTCTCTCTCCCCCTTTACCCTCCCTCTCTCTCCCCCTTTACCCTCTCTCTCTCTCCCCCTTTACCCTCCCTCTCTCCCCCCTTACCCTCCCTCTCTCCCCCCCTACCCTCCCTCTCTCCCCCCTTACCCTCCCTCTCTCCCCCCTTACCCTCCCTCTCTCCCCCTTACCCTCCCTCTCTCCCCCCTTTACCCTCCCTCTCTCCCGCTTTACCCTCTCTCTCTCCCGCTTTACCCTCCTTCTCTCTCACCCTATGCCCTCTCTCTCACCCTTTACCCTCCCTATCTTCATTTTTCTTTTCCCTCTATCACACATTTTCTTCCTCCCTCTTGACCTTTAATCCCATTATGCTTAACTTGATCCTTCAGCAAGCCACTCCTCAAACTTCCGACCCATCCCCTTTATCGCACCTTCTCCTCCCTCTTCTTCCAGGTACATTATGACTCTACCATACTCTCCCCCCGCGCTCCTCTCTTTTGCGTCAACTATCTCCCTCTTGCCCCTGTGCTTCACCTCCTCATGTCTTCTTCCTCTGTATCTATCCACTTCATCCTGTTTTCTTCTCTCTCTCCTTTCACCTTCGCCAAACCCGAATAGATATTCAACGCGGGTGTTTCCCCCCGTGCTCCGCTTTCCGAAATGGGAGGATGGGGGAGGATAAGGCTGTATGTCATTGCCAGAGCCGGGGAATTTTTCCCCGAGTATGATATAGTGAGAGAAGGAGCAGGAGATAAGCAAGCTCTTTCGAAAGATTGGCGACGGAAGATTCTCGTGTGTGCGTGGGTTTGTGGAAGATGGTGGGCGTGACCGGTAGGCGCAGATGGGCGCATGGGGTGGAGGGAGACACGGGAAGTTCTCCTTGGAATAAAAGAATACTTCAATGAAATCGATTTTTAATGCGCATTTTGTCGCATTCTCTCGCAAAGGTGCATTTTACAGATGCGATAGTTTCCTCAAACGCGATCGGATGTTTCCATATCACTTTTGTTCAAATTATGCCTCTCCTTAAATTCGCTCGAGAGTTATTGAGTTCGTCTTACGGCTATAAACTATCTCAAGAATAAGCAACGCCTAGCTCCGCAATACTTCACACGAAATAGAAAACTTCCAAATTTTTGTAATTCGAAGAACATAATTGAGGTTCCTTAAAAAAATACTTGAATAATTAATAGGGTCGTACCATGCGGCAATAGCATTCTCTCACGATCAAAAAATCTGCGTATCACTTTCTGTTAGTTCGTATTTTGTAATAAGATCACGTAAATGACCTGTTGTTACTGACTGGTTAGTTAAAACAAGTCTTAAAATATTCCTTCACTCAATTATTGTGTACAAAACGGCATTTTCCGTTTGAGAGAACAAATTAGAATAAATGCAGTAATAAATACATCGTGAATAGCGTAATCACATTTGAATTTTAAGTGATTCTTTGAATTCTAGCGTTAATTGACTCCGGATTCGTCAGCTCGGTGTGCTACTTAAGCAGGTGGATGAGCAGATACCGACAACTCAAATACTGATATGTAATGCAATATGGTTTTTAGGTTGATTAAAACGCTCCTTTGTCGAAAATAATTCATCACAGTATTCTGTCGTATTTTGTGACATTTCTACGCAAGAGACTACCTATGTTCTTGATATATAATTTTTACTCATACGAGTAGTACTTATAGAGAAAGTATTTTAACAGCAAAACTTGGAGATTTTGACGGTAATACACGTATGTGTCGTCTCAGAGCCAAAAAAGTGGTGATCGCCGTGCCCCCCTCTCGTCTGTGCACGGCTGTAGTCTCAACGGTCAAACGAAACCAAATGATATTTCGTATTTAGGCATAAAATTATCCAGAATAGAATCTACGAAGAGAAGAACGACATAGCGCAACAATGAAGGGTAGTTTATATTGGTTGATTTTCACAAAAATGTCGCTATCTTGAAAAATTGCTCTAGTTTGGGTAATTTCACTTGCTTATAGAGTTTGGAGTCATAAACAATACTGCATAAGTCATATTTATAAAAAATTTGGTATATATCTAGCGATTTTATAATGCAATCATTTTTTACGGGTTCTACGGCAATTCGTCGCGCGGCAATTCCTCGCGCGTCATATTCGGCGTAAGACATTCGTCGCATGTCAAATTCGTTGCATGTAAAATTCGTCGCAAGACAAATTCGTCCCATGGTAAATTCGTCGCAAGACAAATTCGTCGCAAATTCAGGAATTTTTCTGTCATTTTCAGTGTCACGATTTGCAATGAAATCCCGAGTCGCGCATTGGCAGTGAATGTCCCGCCGTCCAAGATGCAGCCAAATTTTCGTCCTACTTTGTGTTTGATATGCTATAAAAATATCTGGCAATACTTTTTTGTTAAATACTCTTCTCACTCAAACATATGTCAGTTTTTTCCATTTCCGTCCTGACCTTTATAACATAGCTTTCTATGACTAGTCTCCCAGTATTGAAGCAGGGATTACAAAGTCGTAATTATGTGGTCTGGCGGACTGTTTTACGTCGAATGTTGTCCTCTATCCGAATAGTTTTTAATATATAACTTACTGATCATATAAGAGATAGGAAGAGAAAAATGTAGTATTTAATTATTGCTTGCCGAGAGAACCGTCAATGTAAATAAAATATGCGATTCTTGGCCCGGTATTTTATCGAATTTTTTATCCGAAACTATAACTCGTAATTACGCGGTTTCTCTGACTTATTTGTGGTGAATGATGTGCTCTATCCAAATAATTTTTTGATCTATACCTTATAGATCATATAAGAGCTAGTTAAAAATCGGAAACCGCTGGACGTATTCTGATGACATTTGGTACAGAGTAGGTGTAGTAAAATTGGTTGACTGATTCCAATTTTTGTTAAAATAGGACAACAATTAGGACCACTTTACATGAAGATCTACATGTGGTTTACAATGTTATTGTTTCAACTAGAGAACTGCAGAGCGAATTTTGATGAAATTTGGTATTAAGAAGTTTTACTACAATTTGTCGGCCGATTCAAATTTTGGTTAAAATCTGACAATAATAACGACAACTTTGCAAAATACATGCAAGTCCTTATGTAGAGTACCTTGCTAGCTTCTCGTTAAATACTCATCTGTGCGAAAAATATTGAGGACATTGTGAAATCCCAAATTTGGAAACTCTGTGTACTCCAACATGGAGTACAGCTTTCCAATCTTGTTGTTCTTCATGCGTGTTTTTATGCTTGTTTCCAAAGAGTACATAGCATTATGAAATGGTCGTATTTGTGTGTGCCCCCCCTCACTAACAGCTTTTGCATCAATGAACCGATTTTCATGAAACATGGTATGGGGCTCGTGCTGCCAGAGCCCACCTCCGGCTATATTTTATTTGGCGAAGATTGAAGTCCTGGTTTCGATTCCAGGGACGTTTTTTCCCTATTTGTTTTGCCCAAGAAGTCTCAAATCCATCGCGCAGATATGTATTCTTTAATACTTTAAAATATCTTAGTTGTGATATCGGTGCAAGAATTGTGCTATTCTAAGGGGAAAAGAATGTAGATTCTAATTCTTTTAGCAGAATTTTGATAATAGATAGTATTTTCTTGAATTTCTACTAAAACTAAGCGGTTTAGCGTTTTAAATTTCATTTTATCGGATTGTTGCCATGGAGACGATTATTACGGAACTCGACTTGAGCATAGACGAGTGAACAAATGGGTAATTTTCTTTTCCACTCGACTATCCTTCAAGGAATGGGCAGTTGATTCATACATATTAGTATATGAACAGTAGCATTTATTAAATTCGTTAATTTAAATAATATGCAACATGTAATGTCAGAAAGAGATTTTGACATTGCTTTCAGTATTTTAAACCCGATAGTTAATTTGTTTTCCAATATTTCTCTATCATTGATAAACTATGAATTACAAATGGTATTTATGGTATGAGAATACTTTGGAATGACTAACACATACCGAAACATTTCCTGTCAATAAAAGTAATCAATTCGGGATGGCAGCTTTGGGAAACCAGCCTGCATTAGTCCTGATTTGGACTCTTGTTGAGTTTAAGCTGTGTGTGAATGCACTGAAAACGCCGATGATAACAATGCCAGTAACCTCCTTTTAAAATGTGAAAACATCTGCAAAATTCTTCTACAATCTTACAATTAGAGCGAATTCGAATTAGGTAAGTTAATAGACGATAAGAGTAAGAATTTACATTCTTTTCTGCGTGAAATAGTGCAAATTCTTCGATGATATCTCAATTCTAAAATATTTAAAAATGTTTATGACTCTAGGTCTACATCTTAATAAAATGTAAAAATGTAACGCGTCTGGAATCGAAGGAACAAACTTGAAAAAATAACACCCGTCGCACCCTCACGGAAGTCCGTGTTTTCCGACCATGTCACATTTAAAGGGGGGTTTTCTTCCATTTTCACGAAACTACGTACATTTGAAAATATTACTCTTCCTTAGTTACCGCTAACTAATAATTAGAACCAATCAAACAGGGAGCGGCAAACACATTATCTCTATGGAGGTCAAAGGGGTCCCGCCGCCCTTTCACGCTAGGCAAGCCCCGCACCCGCTTCGCGCGCGCGCGCCCTAGGCCTATGCCTTAATCCGTCCCTGCCGATTTGAACAGTTTTAAAGAATAATTAATCAAGTTTCTTACTGCCAAATCTCAACTCGCGTTCTGTTATAACACTCGCAACGAAGTCTCAATTCACCTCATGTGAATGCGAGTAAAAAGTCTTTATGCACGAAAAATTAGAATTCTGACGTTATCTTATAGAAAATTTTATGCTAAATCTGATTATGCATTTATAAATATTCTAAAAATCGGTAAATACCTTAAAAATAAAATTAAATGTCATTTTTTTGTATTTTGCGTGTATCTTCACTCCTTATACCTATCGTACAACGTCATATTTCGGCTTCTATTGAATAAAAACAGACAATTTATTTAACGTGACTTCTATAATGATTCCAATTAACGACAAAGTAGTAACGCAAACATAAATAAAAATTACGAATTGCTTTTAAAAAAATAACAGTCGTAACATTTATCTAATATTTTCAGTCGAGGCAAAAAGTGGTGCCCTGCGGGAAACATTTGCCCTAATTGGTTTAGATGGGTAATTGCAGAGAATGAAATATTTAGAATAGTTTATATTTATACTAGCGTAATTGCCTGTCAAATATGACGGGATTATCATAAAAGTATTCCAAATATATATTATTTCGATATAAAAAATCAGTAAGATATGCTATGATCTGGTTTGGTTTTCATGCACAATCAAATCAGTGTTTTTGAAAGTTATCTTGGTTTTGATTACATTTTAAAAGTAGTTATTAGCAGAGGGGCCAAATGATTATCCAAATATTTGCTTAAAATAAGAAGAAAATCGAAATAATAAGATATAATGCATAAAGAAGTAGCTGAAATTTACTTGAAATATTTTAAAACGTAAACGATAAAGGTCTGCATGTCAAAGAATGACTTTTTGCGTGATTCATATATGCGATGCGAATTTATAGCTCCGGAAAATTGTATGATTCACTGCAACAATGACTATGAAAGTAACTATAAAAATAATTAATTATAAAAGCTTCAATGAGAAGTTAATTGAAAAGAAATTAATGAAAACACGATTTTAATTATAAAATAGTCGGTCGCCTTCTCTCTCGTACTAAAGCAAAAGGGCGAAGTAATAAGAGGAGTGTAAAAAGGGCCAAAACAAAAAGAGTGGAATTCTGCCATTCTGCGTAAATATTTGGTTAAAATATTTTAAATATTTTTGTGATTGCGGATGTCTTGGACGACCTAACGTAGGCTTCAGTTTAAATCTCTTCGTAAATACATTGAATAAAATATAGCCATTTGATTTAATTGTAGTTTTATAGACTTTAATTTGCAGTGATTGCCGTTTGATACAATGAACCTGCCAGCCACCAATAAGGTGAATTGATGGACGCCTAACAACGTGTAAATACTCAGTTATGACTTCCTTAAACTACTGCAGTTGCCCCCTCAGAAAATGATAGTGTTTATTGATAAACAGTGCATATCATAGTCGATTTTCTTTTGCCAAGACATGATGCTGTAACAGGCGAAACCGGTCGGAATAAATTTGCTAATGGAAAAATAAAATTTTCTTTTCTCATTTTCATTCATTCAAAACATGTAATATTAACGAAACTTCTGCTAATTATGTACTTGTAATCTGAAGAATTGTTAATAGGCTAAAAATAATTTAAAATTAACATCCTACTTGACCAATGATAGAATTCCCTCTTTTGACTTGTAGCTAATATAGGCAGTTGCAAATTACCGAATGACATGTTAAAACGAACTTTATTAGACATTTTTGTGCAGAAATATGAATTCGAATGCAATTTATGGAGAATTGCAAAAACACTACCAGCTGCATAATAAAAGTAGTTATAAGAAAATTATCGATAGGAATTTTGAAATGTATAACTGTTTATACAGGTCCTTTGGGCAACAGCTACATGAATGGGTGTATAAATTATGCCAATTTACAAATAATGGAGTGCGAGAAATTTACAACATTACAAAATGGGGTCTTCCGTGACGTATCAGTGTTTAAAATGTTGAGTATATAAATTCTTAGGCGTTCGTTATAAAAAACAATGAGGGACGATTTTTGGCCAGGTCGTGTCCGTCTGTTCGCGTGTATCATCTCCGAAACTACTATGTGGATTTTCATTAAGTGTGACATAGTGGACAAAGGACAATAAAAAATGAAATAAATGGTTCACAAAATCCAAATTTCTATGAACAAAAAATGAACTTGATCATATCTCGTAAAAAAATATTAGTCGTTAAAAAAGACTCCTACAATCGCTTATTTAAGATGATTACATAATTCGTAAAGGAAGCCTCTGCCTTGCATGTATGCACACATGAAATGTGAATTTTTTCTCTTTTGTTTATTAGTAACATGATAAATATTCCAATCTTGATCTATCGCAAAAAAGCGATATTAACTTTTTATCCCGTTATTTCCACGTGGAAGAATCCGAACAATCTGTATCCAATCCTTCGACACGAAAAATGATTATTAGTGATGCAATCGCTTCATTTTAATTCCTTTCGCAGTCGCGCCATTTTTTTCGAAATCCTCCAAATTTTACTCTTTTTAACTTCTTATCACATATTTCGGCTTTTCTTTTTTGCGCCGCGTTTGACGGTTAATACCGGAGCGCTCCGGTTGAAAAAAGTGGCGCTATTAAGGGCGTCGGGAAGGGCACGATCTTTGACCATAAATAAGATAGACGGCACTTCGGCGTATCCCTGCTGTACTGGGGAGTGAAGCCAACATGACACCCGGCTGGATCAGCTGATTGTGGGAGACCGGTCACAAATGGAGCGCTCGACTTCATGCATTAAGTCTTTCAGATGGTTGAACATATGCATAAAGTTATTGGAAAGTTTCGTTTACTTGAACTACGTAAATCTGCTTCTTTTTACATACTAATGGCCCAAAGAAAAAACTGAACTAAAAATGCTTATTGCAGTCGGCGAGTTTTAAAAACACGATTAACTAAACAGTAATATTATTATGTTAAATATACGGCGATGAACTCGCATATATATAAATTTTCATACGAATACAATTCCCATTAATAACTACAGATAAACTTGATCGAGTTGTCATTTTAAAAATATTTTATTATTGATCAAAAGGTGCTAAAACTCCTCGGTGTCAAATTGTAAGAGAACGGTTTCCATTCTAACAGACAAGAATCCGACTGAGCTAATAGTTGCTATGCTTTTCTATAATGCCTGTGGTTTATGAAATATGGGAGTAGTCATCACAAACAATGTATTAATGTGGGATTCTTTCCTATTGATATAAAAGTTGGAATTTTATTAGTCATGTAAATAGAAATGGTATACGTATTATGCAATAATAAGAAAGGAAAGTATCGTTCAAATACAAACCAAGTAAAAAAGTCTGCAGAATAGCAACATTATTTATTTTTTAACGTTATCTTCACTTGAATTCTTAAGGGGGATCACAAAAAAAGAAGTTAAAAGTACATGAATAACGTCTACATAAATTTTTACCAACAATAACAAATTCTTATCAACAATAACTGTTCGTCGACACCGTTGCTGCAGTAATTTCATTTTTTTACTGTAATTTCTGCTGAATTTTCTAGCAGCATCAAGGCATTTCTTAGATTTACTTGGTGACATTAATAGGTCATCTGTGAAGTCCCCAATGTATGTCAGCCTAGGTTTCTTTGCAGCATGCAATGTAGTACTTAAAACAAATTGAAGTAATATAATCATTACAGATCATGCTATATAGAAGTAGATAGTGATTTAACTTAAATTTATTGCAGCTATGCAGACAATCTGCCTGTATAACATCTAACTAACCGTAACCTCTAACTTACGTACAATGTTAAATCACTATGATAAACCATAATAAAAATCATTTCATAGTTATTACTAATATAAAGTAAACTACTAATATCTTCATTACGATTTTATTAATGGATACTTACTTTGATACATTTTGCTCGGAACTGTTATTTGAAATTTCATGTGAGCGTTGCTCTGACACAGTTCTGTCAATAGGAAGCTTTCTTTTCACTGATGTCTTCTGTAGATGCAATGAAAAATCAAATATAGTTGGAACTATATTTGGTTTTAATTTTCTTCCAATGCCAAATGCCTCATTGTCAAAAGAATCCGGTCTGAAATGTCGTGAGCATATTCGGGAGTATTTGGAAGGCACGAAATTTTCCCTTCTTAAAGCAAGAATCCATTTCTTCTTCTGCTCTTCATTCGCAGGAAAACTAACGAGATGAAATTACAGTGCTTCTTACCTTGCCGCATAAAGCAATTTAAAGCCAAAATATGAGACAAGCTCATTTCAATGCAAAATAAACAAATCGTGTTACAGCGCGTCGTAGGCCATATTATATATATATATATATATATATATATATATATATATATACATACATATAATGCGTGCATACATATAAAATATTAGAGATCGAAATATCAGAACTACAACTGAGTGTTAAGCATAACATATAATAATGTAAAATATAAATTAAACGTTTGTACATACATACATACACACACATATATATATATATATATATATATATAACAACTTACGGAGAAGGAAAGGTAAAATGAATATATGGATGTCAACAAGGTGTTGGGATGAGGAAACCCAGTGAGCACTCACCTCATCCCAACACCTTGTTGACATCCATATATATATATATATATCATCATCATAGGTAGTCTGTCCGTAGACAGGTCCGTGATTATTCATGGTTAAACCTGGTTCTCCATATACTCCTATTTTCCGCTGTCCTCTTTATATCTTGATAACTCTCTTTCCCTTTCAGATCGTCTATCAGCTGAAACCTTTTCCTACCTCTTTCCCTTTTCCCATCTAGTTTTCCTTCTAACACGTCTTTAATCATACTCTCTCTCCTCAGGTAATGTCCAACCCAGTTAGCCTTCCTCTTTCTGATAGTCTGTATAATCATTCGCTTCTCTCCTATTCTTCGTAGCACTTCATCGTTTTTCATCCTATCTGTCCATTTTATCTTCAGCATTCTCCTCCAAGTCCACATTTCAAAGCTTTCCAAGTATTTGATGTCATTTTTCCTTAGCGTCCATGTTTCTGCCCCATAAAATGCTATACTCCATATGTAGCATTTTATCAACTTCTTGCGGATATCTTCCCTTATATTCCCTGTAAGTAGTTGTTTCTTTCTCCTGAAAGCCGCTTTTGCTTTTCCTATTCTAGTTTTGATCTCATCCGTACATTTTGCCTCTCGTGTTATGATACTTCCAAGGTATTTATATTCTGAAACTTGTTCTAATGGCTTTCCCCCAATAGTTATGTTCAGATTCTCTTCTTTACCCGATATTCGAATGACCTTGGATTTTTCTGTATTTATTTCCATACCGTATTTTCTACCTGTTATCACTAGTCTATTTATCATTTTTTGTAGCTCCTCTTCCTTTCTTGCTAGAAGTACTTGATCATCTGCGTATTTTACTGTTCTTATAATCCTTCCTCCAATTTTGAAATCCCCTGTGCCTTCTAAAGCTTCTTGCATTAGACTTTCTGCATATATATTGAATAGGGTTGGCGATAGGCAGCATCCTTGTCTTACTCCTCTACCGATATTTATTCCGCAGGTATCCACATTCTCAAACCTGACCTTTACAACTTGATTCTCATATAGATTCCTAATCAGTCTCCTGTCTTTCCAGTCTACACCTATATCCTTTAATATCTTCATCAACTTTACCCAATTTACTCTATCAAAGGCCTTCTGCCAGTCTACGAAACATGCGCAGATATCTTGACTGTATTCTATTGCCCTTTCTGATATGATTCTAACTACTCCTATAGCATCTCTAGTTCCTCGTCCTTTTCTGAAACCGAATTGATCTTCCCCTATTATTTCTTCTGCCTTTTTCTCCAGCCTTTTATTAAGAATCCTCGTGATGATCTTCGATGTGTGTGACAGAAGGCTTATAGTTCTGTAATCTTTACACTGCATTGCCTTTGGCTTCTTCTTTAGAGGGATCATTGTTACTTCTAGGAAATCCTGAGGCCACTCTCCCGTGTCGTAAATCTTATTAATTAATTTCGTGATCGCTTTTAGTCCTTCTGATCCTATGACTTTAAGTATCTCAGCCGGTATTCCATCGCTGCCCGTGGCTTTCCCCTTCTTAAGTTCCACTATCGCTTTTTCTACTTCGCTCTCCATAATACTTGGTCCTAAGTTATCTTCTTCAATGTTTTCCTCATTTTCCAGTTCTATTTTTGCCGCTCCTGTCTGTTTGCTGTATAATTCCTTAATGTATTCTTCCCATACCTGTGCTACATCCTTTGTTTCTGAGACTATCTTCCCATCCGTATTCATAATTCCTTTACCACAAATTCCATTAGACTTCTTATCTTCTAATTCCAGTGTCCTAGCGTACATCATATCGTACCGTCCTAATTTCTCCATTTGTTCTATTTCATCACATTTTCCTTTTAGCCAATTTTCTCTAGCTTTATCTGTTACCCTTCTCAACTCATTGTTTATACGCCTATAGTTGGCTCTACCTTCTTCACTGTTAAGGTTTTTCCATTTTCGTCTCTCATCCATTTTCTCCAGCATTTCCTTCGTGATCCATGGTTTTCTGATTTTCTTCTCTTGTTTTCCAATCTCTTTATCCAAGGTATCCTTGATACTGGTTTTAATTTCATTCCATTCTATATCGACGGTCTTCGGTTTGTTTTCCAACTTTCTTAGGTTATCTTCCAACTTCATGCTGACTACATCCTGCCTTTCTTTCAGTTTTTCTAGGTCCCAGGTCTGTCTTTCTCTTCTCGTTTTTCTTATTTGTTTGAGCTTTGTACTCACGTCAAGTATTAGAAGGCTGTGATCTGAATCAATGTCTGCTCCTTGCAATGCCTTGGCGTTCTTTATGCTGTTCCTAAATCTTTGTTTTACAAGGATGTAATCTATTTGGCATCTCATTCTATCTCCTGGGCTTTTCCATGTGTATAACCTTCGTTTATGGTTTTTGAACCATGTATTAGTCACTACAAGGTCATTATTGATGCAGAATTCTACGAGTTTCTCCCCTCCTCGATTTCTCTTCCCAAGTCCGTATTGCCCGACAACATTTTCTTCCTGTCCTCCGACTATGCTGTTCCAATCTCCCATTATTATGCAGTTTACCTTTCCTCTTCCGTCTTCTTCGTAAATTTCATTAATTTGCTCATAGATCTCATCTATTTCTTCATCGTCATGAGCTGACGTTGGCATATATACCTGGATTATCAGCATGTCCACTGGGACTGCTTTTAGCTTTATTGCCATCAGTCTATCGTTCGTTGCTATTATCTTTGTCACGCTTTTCATCATATCTTTCCTAAGTACCAGAGCTACTCCCCTTTCCCCACTATTTCCTCCAGAATAAACTACCGTGAATTCTTCCGAGTCGAACTGTCCTTCTCCCTCCCATCTAGTTTTGCTTAGCCCTATAATGTCAACTCTATTTCTTCTCATTTCTTCTTTCAAGTTCTCTAGCTTTCCTGCCTTTCTCATAGTTCTTACGTTCCAAGTCCCTATTCGTAATTTACTTTCGACAAATGTTTTCCTCAAGGCAGTCCCCGCCCGGAGATCCGATTGGGGGACTATTTTACCTCCGGATTGTTTTACCTCGAGAGAACTCATATTGTCCAACCATATAATCTTTACTAGGGAATGTAATGTGGTAGTTTCCCTCTTGCTTTCCACATCGCAGTACTGTAGCCGTTCAAATCGTCCTGATCACGCCTACAGCTATATTGGATATAGACCCAACCAACATCATTTGTTTTCGGCTCTATACCATACTGACAGTACTGCTGCCTACTGCCAGGCACTGATGATAGTTTTTTTTTTTTTTAAAATAAAACCTCCATTCGAGGGGTTTGAACCCCCGAACTTTGCAATAGAAAGCCGACGCGCTAACCACTACACCACCAGTGCATATATATATATATATATATATATATATATATATATATTTACCCTATAATTATTGCCCACATTATATACAAATATATTTACACACTATATAATAGCTCGAAAAATTTTCAAATATATTCGAAACTTCAATTCGCCACTAAGGCTATAAAAGTGCACGTTGCCCCTTACCTATGAAATGATACTGGTGTACCTTTCTTAGATTTCTCCTTACACCCGTAAACAACTCAATATTGCACCATTTTTAACAATAAACAATAAAATCCACGAGATTTCCACGCCTTACTCCTATACCACTCCTACACAAAACCACGCTTCGTCTCACAGTCACGTGCTTCTTGTGTTGACTCAGATTTTGGACGTCAAGCGCTGTCTATCTTATTAATGGTCGAAGGGCACGATCGCAGCAAGGGCGAAGACAAAAGCCCTTTCGGATTATAGAGATTTCTCTCATGGTCCGGTCGGCCTCGGACGAGCAACTAAAATCGCCTTAGTCCCGATACGAAACCCTTCTCGGCGTGGGAACTAGCAAGTGCTCCTCTACGCTCGCTTAGATTCACTTACGCCGTGTTCATTCTAGAAGAATCAGATATGCAAATTTTACCGATAAACCGAATATAGTGTGGAGATAAGACTTCCGGTATTAAAAAAAATATCAACCCGTCTCATCCCGTTGAATGCATATATGCATCCCCCATATAATGTTTTTTGAGTTCACAGGTTAAAATACTGCGTATTTTCAAATTTTTACAAATTTTATAATGCGCGAATTTCTTGCTTGGTCTTTTCTAAAAGGTTTTCGTTATAGTGATACTTTAATTGAAAAGTATCGTATTCTAGCAGTAATTATTCTGCGTGCACGGCGATTGGAAATTTACGAGCAGTTGTCTCTCTCTCTCTCTCTCTCTCTCTCTCTCTCTCTCTCGTTTTGGACTGCAGGCTTAATATGTCAAAATGTTTTTTGGGCATTCCAAATGTAAAATTTATAGATTACGCGTACTTTTTATTAAGATTTGAGAAAAAAGTTACAATGGAGAAAGGAATTTGGCATTGCAACATCTTTATATTTATATTTATATTTTTCTCATAACAATATAAATTTATTTAGAATAATATTGATCGTTAGGTTTAAATCTTGGAGCACGTCTTCGCATTGGTCAGCCATTGTTTACTCTCGGACAAAATCTAGGTATAAATCTCAATTCGGTGCGATTTCTTTTGCATCCAAAATTTATAATACTTAAATATATATAGCGGGAAATTTTTTCTTTGTAGTGTATTTTAAAAATGCGTCCCATTTTCATCCTCTCCTCTCCTAATAAAGTCGTTTGTCTGTCTGTCTGTCTCCTTGAAGACTAAATCGGTGCTTCCCAAACTATGGTCCGCGAAGGTTTCCAAAATGTAATTTTTTTAGAATGAACCGCATATTTAGTTGAATTTCTTTTGAGAAAAGTTATCAATTCTTACGCTATCACAGGTATTCAATTATTCATTAACCCTTAGGCGCTCTGGCGTACGGAGTACGCCAACACATTTTGAAATTCTGGCAATTTGTAAATTTTCCTTCGTATACATTGTTCTTTTATGTAACCTATGAGTATTGCCCGAGTAGTCGAATAAGTTGTTTTCAACCTTTTAGCTATTGTTCTTGAGGAGTAAAACAGACGCAAAGCTGTGCGCGTCGCTTCTACCGTACTATATTGCGTTCATAGTTTAGAAATAAAATGTATTTTGTAATATGTTTATTATGATGTTGTTTGTAAAACCATTTTATATTTCACCAATTTCTCCTACAATTTTTGAAAACAATTCTAGTAATAAAACAAGAACTAGTCAGACGCCCCTCAAACAGACAGAAACCTGTGCAATACATTTGATAATGTTTAAATAAACTACGTATCCAACTAATCCCTTTTCTTAAATGTAGTTACAGTAAATACGTTTGTGTAAGAAATGAGGTGATCTGTAGGGCCTGGAGGGTTACTGTAGTGGTCCGCGGAGCTCAAAAGTTTAGGAAGTACTGGACTAAATGGTTGTTTTGGTAGCATTCACGTATTCTCAAAAAAGTAGAACTATCGGGACGTGAACGGTTTCTGAGGGATTTTCTGCTATCGTTTATAACGCACTCTTTTTTGGGAAGGGAGAGAGAATGAATATAATACTTATTTTTAAGTCGGAAGAGTTAAGAGAGGGGCGGGGGGGGGGGGGAGGGAAAGAGACTCCCTAAAAGCCGATTCATCGAAGCGTAATGATGGAAATGGAAGGTTTATTCCCATCCTTCAATTTCGCCCTTCCTTCTTCCTCCTCCGCTCTTCACCCGTCGAATTCCTTTCCCTTCCCATTCATCCACCTTCCTCTCCCCCTCTTCTGCTTCTTTAATATCTTTCTCCCTCTGTCTCTCTCTTAAGAGGGATTTACGACGAGCTGTGTCGGTGGTAGTGGGGAGCGGGGGCGTAAATTAATCCCAAATTTAAATTTATTGCCATGGCAGAATTAAAAAGCTTTCGACTCCTCCTTTAGAGCGCACTGCAAAGGGAGGGCGGGGAATTGACAGCGAAACGTTCGATGCATATATATTATGCGGTGCAAAAGGGAATCCGCGAGTCGCGAATTTTCCTTCGCGAAAAACGTAAACATTAGTTTGGGCGCTTTTTTTTATCGTTGATTTTTTCGGAATTATTATCTTTAATAATGCATTCTTGTTATAGAGTAAATTTTTTACGATATATATTTCTCGTTGGGAAAATTTCTCGCATCGATTGACACGTGAACCAAAAACATCTGCGAAATGTCATCCGTTTGATTAATTGCGATGAAAGATTTATTATATAACGAACAGAAAAATAGGGAACATTTTTTTGTTAGACGTTCTCGAAAGAGAGCAAGGATTCCGTTTTAACCTCGTCGTTAATTATAAATTTTCAAAACAAAGAACTATAGCGATCCAACTCGGAGCTCGTTAAGATAATTGTCCCTTGGTCTTATTAATTGAAATTTCCTCCCAAGTAATAACTCTAGTGCTTCACATTTGCATGGAAAAATTGAAAAGCTCAGCCTTAATTTTAATTTGTAAATTAATCAAAGAAGTTTTCTCTTCAAAATCTTATATGTTGATAGCTTATAGTTGCACTATACTTAGGGAAACGATATTTCTTAAATCGTATCTGCATTTTTATCCTGGCACTTACTCAAAATACATTTTTTTAAAATACATCCGTCATTTGATTGCAGTTGCGTTTTAGATTTATTATGTACGAATATCTCCTAATTGCAATGCGTTAACCGTAAGTTGCTAAGCAGCGTGAATGATTCATCAGAATAGAAGGTATTACAATGGAAGGGTATCAGATCAAAAGAGCGCAGCAATAAGGATGAGCGTCAAAAAGGCGAAAACAGAAAGGGCGGATGTAAAAAGGGCTAATACTGTCATTATATCAGTATGCACACCCTGCCACCCACCACTATGGCAGTATGTATATGCCAGAGTATGATTTGTTAAGCAACGTTTAATAAATCAATTTCAATAAATTTGTTGCTACTTTTTTGGGAAGTTTAGGAAATAACTTGAATCGTGAGATTAAACATCACCAGATCTTCCGTATTTATCGCCATTTTTACTACTTATACTACCTTTAACTACTTTAATTGACCCTCGGAAAATGATGGAGTTTATCGATAAACAGCGCAAAGGATAGTCGATTTTCTTTTTGCTCCAATATGCAATATTAAGGAAAATTCTGCTAATTAAGTAATTATAATCTGAAGATTAAAATTAATTTATAAAATTAAAATCGTATTTGCTAAATGAATGAATTCGTCCTTTTGACGCTCCTTATTGATTCTCTCTTTTGACGTGTAACCAAATGGAAGAGGTTTTGTTAGCAACTTGTCCGCAATACTGACTATAAATAAAATGAAAAGTTTGGTTGGGCTTTTAATAGATTTTATTTAGGTATCTCCAATAATTATTAATTGAAAATTCTATGTCTTAAATCTTCGCTACTCGCTGTAAAATTTGTAGCAATGGCCTTTGAATAATACGATACAGTAAATGGAACTACCGGCATCGTAAAACGGAGATGGGTAGCTAGTGACTGCATGTGGGCAACAAGAATGTTTATATTTGCTGCGCATGAAGAGATAATGAAGAAACTATTAAAAACGGTCAGTGGGCTATTTCATATTTTCAAAAATAACGGCATTTAACCTTTAATTATGCTGGTTAAAAAAATGAAGACTATTATGCTGATGGGGTCTGGAAGTTCCTTTTGTTGAAAAATAAACTATTTCAATGACAAACATGTATCAAAACAACATTTTTACAAAAACAAATATTAGTTAAATCTGCTCAGTACAATCTAAACAAAAAACCTGGCTGTGTTCTACAAAAATATGTTTCTTGCATCGGGTGCAAACATTTTTCGTTTTACGATCTAGTTGTCGGGGACAGCCTTGCCAACGACTCTCCCACACAACAGAAATCTCTCCCAAGTCTTTTTCTAGATCTTTTCCCTGAAATTGGATGACAAGTAGCTGCAAATTACGAGGTAAAAATTTTATATCACGACGAGCAATGTGTTCTTTGATAAGAGCCTTTTCCAACTCGGTCAAGTACTGTCGTCTGGGTATTTTCGTCGAATTTGTCTCAAAATAGTAATTGACAATTTCACTGTTCACTCCAGCAATGTCTAACATGGCATAAAATAAAGCCATAGGTCATCTACATGTTCTTCTTAATGCAGTATATGTAGCACACAATTTATCAAGGATATCGATTCCGCCTTTGGTGTAATTATGATCCATAATCATTTCAGGCTTTTGATTTTCGTGGATTTGTTGATCATGATGCATACTGGAAGGCAGTGTCACAACTTTGTTCTTATTCGGTATCTATTTATTACAAATTGTAGATTAAAACCAGCAAAACACAAAACAGTTATTAACGAAAAATACATTAAAATGCTGGTGGGATGTATCAAAACTCACTCTCACGCTGTTGTAGAGCACTTCGCAAAGCAACAAATGACACTGACGGGTGGAACATAAGTTGACTTGAGAATACAGAGTCACAGCGCCATCTGACAGTAAATACGGGAGATATACACAAAATTTAAAGTGCTGGGGTCCAGAGGACCCCACCAGCATAATTAAAGGTTAAGCACATATTTTCTTCCTTTTCAATTTTGACTGTTAATTAACTCGGAGGGATAATTTTTTAAAATTTTCGAACAATAATCAATAATTACAGAACACACTTATGACAGAAGCACCTCTTGTTTTATGGCGGCTGGAGTAAAAATGATCGAAGGAAGGAAAGAAAATTCTCTATTTGATCAGGAATCAATCCTTGATTTCCACTTTTTGTGTACAGGTTTTAACCATCTATGCCAGTGGTGCCCAACCTTTTCTACTGGCGGATCGCATTGGTGGTTGCAAATCCTTCGGCGGGCCGCATTGGAATATGCGAATTTTTCGTCGAGCCGGATTAGAAGTTAAATCAGTGGTTACTTACTTATTCTGAGGTGCCATACAAGTAAAAATAAAGTCTAAATAAGGTTTCCATGATTAACATTTCAATATTTATAGTTTTATTATCTAAAGTTTTGTAAAAATATCTGAATTAGTGTGAAACTTTTCGGTTCAGGCCCGCAGGCCGTAGGTTGGACACCACTGATCTACGCTATCAACCTAATACGAACAAAGTATCTTGCAGCCTTCTTGGGTATACGGTCCCATGAATACAAAACTTGAATGCTTTCCATAATTAGTCTATGGCGTATAAATCCAAGCAAGTAATATTTGAACTGAAATTCGTTGATAGGGCAATAGCGTTAAAATTTATTCAAATTTTTCTTGTTCTATTTAGTCTCTGAGAACGTTCCATTCGTCTAAAATGTAAACCATTGACAAGCATCGTATACATGTATATTTATTTAGGTGTTGCATTAAATAGAAGTAGCAATGCTTACGTTTACTTTAATGTCACGTATAAAGGTTAAGTGAAGACTACTCGGATTTATGGAACAAGAAATTAAATTTAGACGATTGATGTTTTCATATCGTGATTTAGTCGTTCAGCCTAAATGCAGCGACATGGTTTCCACTGTGGGTGACGAAGCCCTGTTTCCGGCGCTTAATCTCCCTTCCCCGTAATCTAATCGCAATCTCAGCCGTACATCGTAACGCTAGAGAAACCAACATTGGCGGTTTGTTTAAAAATAATAAACTAGTCGGCGCTTTTGTTCCCCGCCAAAGTTGTAGCTGAGGGTAAAACAACAAAGAGATTTGAGATTTATTTCTGCCCAAGTTGACGGGTTATAATGAAGTCGGATGGTAACGAGTTAATACACTTCCATTGAGATAATCTTCCTCGACGAGAAATCTGGTTAAAACGGCCTTTCTCTACCCAAAACCCTGCAATAACATTGTGTGTCAGATTCAGACGCGAAGCTTAACTCGTTCAATTTGAACGGGAAAGGGAGGGAGGTAGAAGGGGGGGCAGGGAAAAAAGTACAGAGGGAGGCAAGAGGTTGAAAGCAGTGAGGGAGTTGGGAAGGAGAGCTTGCGGATAGGCTGTGTTCGAGTCTATCCCTCCCTACGTCACCATCTCAGTCTATCTGCTCCTTAAATCGAACAATCACCTTTCATCAGCTCCTTCATTCACTCCAAACTTCCTCTCGAAACTGCATTCCTAAGTTTCGAGCGATACATTCCCGTTTTCTCAACATCCTCCACTTCCCCTCAATACCTTTCGTATAGCGTTTTCCGTCGTATTATCCTCTATTGGAAAATTCCTTCTCATAATCTCCTTCCTCTTTCCTATTATACCTTTGTGTATCTCCCAACCTTGGTCTCTTCTCCTCTTCTCGCTCCTTTTATCTCGCAGACTTTCCCGTTTTCCTTTTTATCTCTCCTTCCGCCCCATCTGCTATCTCCCTTCCTCATCCCTTTTCCTCACTCAATCTGCCCTTAACAATAATTCCCCGTGAAATTGTGGTTAATAGCCGAGGAAGTCTGTCATCGTAGATATCAAGTGGGAGGAGTTTGACTTCTCTTTGTAGGGGGAAGTGATGGGAGAAGGGGGGAGAGGCTAGGAAGTGGGAGACGGGGGTTTGGGTTACGGAGGGAGGGGTGGGGAGTTTACCGGTAGATGAAGTGTTTTGTGTGTGGTAGAAGGGCGAACAGTGGAGGAGAGGGAGATAAAGGAAGTGGTTTTTGAAATGACAAGGGAATGGGAGGTCTTTCTTAGGGGAAAAAGTATAGCGAGTGTAAAGCTTTGTCGAAGGATTAAGTTTTCGATTGATTTGTTTTATCGGCTTTAATTTATGTGAGATGCGGCATCTTGACTTTTCGTTTGTAATTGGGTTTTCTATCTGTATGGGAAGTATCTCCATAAATGTAATAGTTTTTCTCGGATCGGTAACACGTTTATACAATTTTTATATTCCAGGTATTTTAATTCGAAGTAGTGTCTGGTTGGAGATGTTGCGTCATTCACCGGCAAGGAGGTTGCATTTTTCTTAGTCGTGAATAATTACTTCGGTTGCCTTAAAGAAAGAACTTTATTTCGTTAAAAATGAGCTGCAACATAGGTATTTTGGGTGCTTATGATTTAATGGATATTTGCAAGTGACGTCGAGAATCATTTCTGTATATTTTTATTCTCAACTTAATCTCACTTTTGCTTTCGAAGTGATGTGACAAACTTTATCTTGTCTAACTCATTTATAATGCCATATGGCCAATACAGAAAATAAACAAAAGCGTGTAAATTTCTATTATCAAATCTCATCTTGCCGATATCATGTCATAGCTATTATCAAATCGCAACTTGCCGATTTCATCTATTCGCTGCACGATTCAACGTTTTAAAAAAGCTGTCGCGTTGAATTGTTTAAAAAATTAAATATCATAATATTTCGACAATTTTATTAATCTTAAATGCATGTAAAGAAACTTGGTTTGCCTCTAAGCAACTTATGTTAACTTACTGAATAGACAGAGTAATTATAAAGCAGGTACAGTTTCATGATTTCTCTCATTTTCCCATGAATTTACAATTGAAATTAATATTCCAGTCCGCAATTTATAATTCCATAGTACTAATTTCTCAGACTTGAGCTAAGTTGATTGCATGACAAACTAGAGCAAATTTTAGTCGATCGAAGAGTAAAATAGAAAATATAGAAAATTTTATATTATATGCAATACTGCCGCAACCAACCTAAATCCGTATTATTTTTCCATCGCGCCCGATATTATTCTTTTTCTCTGCGTTACACTGTTTTCTAGAATATCTTCAACCTCGACTTTACCCTGTTCCATCAATCCCTCTAATCTCACCACACACACACAGGTAACTAACACAAAATGCTCGCTGAAGTTATGGCCTTCACCAACAGCGTTGGCGCACCCCGCATCTTTTCCCATTCCACCACCACTCTCCTCCAGCCGTGAACTAGATTCAAACGAGCGATATCTCTTCCCCTCCCCCGAACTTCTCCCTTTCGTGAGAATTGGGATATATAATTATGGAGGGGAAAATAGCCGTTATGGATGGTTTTCTGTCTCAACATTCTACCCTCTCCTTCCCCCCTCACACCCCTCCCATCCTTCATTCTCCACCAATCCCTTCCATGCCCTATCAACCTCGCCCTTATCTCTTTTGTGATTGTTGCCCTTTAGCCCCACAGCCCCACAACTGCTCGAGAGGGGTGATCCCTGCCTCCCCTTTCCCCCTCCCTCGCCGATAAATCGTCCTAGTACTCGGTAGAGAGACTGCCGTCCAATTGGAAATTTCGGATCATGAAAAGTATGAAAGCGTTTGTGTAAAAAATATTCTCGAGCAATTATATAGGAAGACTTTCTACGCTTGCAAATCATTTGATTTCAAATGCGCAAGTGCGATGAAATACTACTTTACCTAATGCGACTTCACATTTCGTCTAGGTATTTTTTCCTATCTTTTTGTACATCCATTAGTACATTTCAATGATGAAAATCGGCAAAGAGCTACTTTAATGGTTGCTATAAATTCATCTATAATAATTATCGGACGTTATGCTCTAATTTTTTGTTTTAAATTCTTGCATGTGACGCTCCAGTACGTGATTAATGAAAACTTCCGATAGAGTATGTTTCATTTTACAAAACTATCGAATGGTCGAAATATTACGTATCTATCACACCCCAAACTTGAAAGGTAATTAGAAAATCGTCTACATAACAATACCCTTCTGTAGTTATTTATTTAGCTTGTTGTCATAAACAGAATTGGCAGAAATGCCAGTAGTTTTACCGAAGGACATAAAATCGCATTATCTTCTACACCTTGGAAAATTCAATTTTTAGCGCGTTCCACGCGTTCGTGCATGACGCCTTAAATTCGACTGACTGAAAGTAGGTATCCTTATGCGGCCCGAGCGTTGAGTCGTAACTCTGTTTTCATTGCCGTTATTGTTTGGAAAATTTCACAATTTCAAAGTCGAAAATTAATTTAAAACTAAACGACCTTAATGCGCGTCTAGATGACGTTTATACTGAATCTCCGTGAAATTTGGGAGGAATGCGTTTTCTTCCCTTGCCCTAGTTGAAACTGAAAGAGCTCATTTGTATTCGCATCCAATATTGGGCGCGGCGTTTTTAAATTAGAACAACTTATGCCGGAAATAGGGCGGAGGGCGTGAAGGGGAGATAAACGATTTTTTTTAAATTCCGCGCATGGTCGGCATTTGAATCCACCCTCTTTCTCTCCTCCCCTTGCCTCCCTAATTCCTCCATTTCTAACCCGCCTTGTTCCTTTCTCCCTTCCTCCTACCCCCATCCGAATGTGTGCAACGGTTTCCCAGTGCAAAGCGTTTCTGTTCGTTTATCGCTGACGGTTTGTGCTCAGATAAGGCGTTGGAGTGCAGGTCTGGAGTGTAAAAGAGGGGAAGAGAGAAACGAGAATGGCGGTTGAGGGGGAGAGGGGAGAAAAGAGGATGAGAGCAGAAGAATGGGGAGAGGAATGTAGGTGGGATAGAGAAACATTCTCTTTTTGCCCCAGTTGCGTGGACGGAGTCGCTCGCCGCCGCTTGTCCGCGGGGCAGCCGTATATCTCTCAAACTGCCTAGGCGGAAGTTCCAACTGGCTCCGCCCATCGTTGCCCCCGTTCTATTTCGGTTCGGACGTAGAAATAACAGATCATTTCGTTATTTGCTCGCGCCGTGATGAGAAATAAATGACGCTAATTTTTTTTGCCAAAATGGGACGTTTTCCTTAGAAATGTGCCTTGAGTCGTGAATCACTAGTCGCATCAGCGGTCCGGTTCCGGATTTATGATTTCGCGGACTTTTTTTTGTTACGTCAACAGGGGATATCTGTTGGGAAAAGTTGCAGCGAATTTCTAATGTACGAGGGTAAATCAAAAAGTTAAGGCAATTTCTTTTTTATTAAATCTAGAAAGGTAAAATGTAATAACTTTTAGTTTTATTTTTCCAAGTAGACCCTTTGCTTTATCAAACACTTGTTAAATCGGTCCACAAGATTCTTAATGCCACCTGAGAAGAAAGTTCTTGGTTTCTGCAGCCAAGTATACACCGCTTCTTTTACATCATCATGTAAGAATCGACGTCCACGCAATGCTTTTTTCTGAGGACCAAAATGGTGACAGTCACTTGGGGCGAGGTCCGGACTGGAGGGTGCGTGAGAAAGAATTTAAATTGAAGCTCTTGAATTGTTTCGATGGTTGCAGCGGCTGTATGAGGTTAAGCATTGTCATGATGCAAAAGAACACCTTTTGACAGCAATCCTCTGCGTTTACATTGAATAGCACGAACTTTGCGATACTTCAGGTCATTGTGCATGATCAAACACGCAGATCCATAGCTGATATCTTACATTTCAGTAACAGCAGTAACAGTAATCCGTGTATTCTCGTGTGAGAACATTAACTCGATCAACATTGTTTGCTGTTTTTGAACTTGTAGGTTGGGCTGAACATTCTTCGTCAAGCAAACATATTCTGTGACCTTAGAACCTTTTCACCCATTTGTACACTTTTCTTTGACTTGTACACTTTTTACCATACTGTGCTAACATTCTCCTGTAAATCTTAGAGGGTTTGACCCCTTCTGACCACAAAAATCTGCTGACAGCTCGTTGTTCTCTAACGGTGCAATCGAAAAGCAGAGCTGACATCTTTACCCCCTAACTCTACGAGACACAATGAGCACTGGCAACTGGGACTGCACAGTAAGTATGATGACCTTGAGATAGCGTTCTGACATTGTGTATTATTATTACATGGAAATTGCCATATTGTCAGTGATAAGGGACTTTGAATGGCGGCTGAGGTAAAATAATCTATAGTATCCCATATTTTTCGTCGTCAGAATTACTTGTTCGTTGCCATATTGCCCAAAATTTAGAAAGAATTTCATGAACGATGGAAATACGATATACCACTTAGGGTAGGTTTACTATATTTGTGGGCGGTAGAACTTTATTATATTTTTTATTTAACAAATCTAACCATAAAAAGATAATCAAATTGTTTTATTATATAAAAGAGGGCCGTAGCTCTATTTTATCCTCAAAACCTGTACAGTATATACACGCTTAACGTAGCATCTTTATTCCAGTTTTTATATCTCAAAATTCGAATGCTACAATTATGCGGGAAACTTTTTAGTCAGATGGGTTTTCCCTAAATTTGACAGATGTTTTTTTACGGTGAATTAAATATTATTTTCCTGCCGAAAAGGTAATTTTAATTGCTACCAATAGATAGGTGCAGAATTGAGTTCATATTACGTTTCCTACATAAATACGAGATTGAAAGATGAACCATCATTTAATACATGCTCAGGGTAATTCACTACTAATAAGAGTAAAATATTTTACACCATGAATCCATGGTGCAGTCATTGTGCGAGGGCAATGATTACGCGCATTAATGCGGCGATTAAAGTAAGTTTGGGATTGTGCACTGTTTTTGCTTTTCGAGTGTCAGCGCTCAATTTTCGTAATTTTTGATAACTCTCATTAAACTTTGTAAATTGAAAATATCGTTTTGGTTTCCCCAGTTTTACATTTTATAGGAGCTTCAATGGATGCTAACTCTATTCGAAGGAAGATAAATTGATGACTTCCCGCATTTAACGAGGCGTGGTAATCGCCGCAAAGAGCCTTTTGTTCTTATTCCTAATGCTCGCTTTTTTATTTCGCGAGGGGTTGACTTTCAACTTTTGTGTCTTGGAGGGCTAAAGTGACATCATTTGTGGTATCGCAAAATAACAACCGGCACGTGATGTTACCGGAATACCTTTTTCCCTCTTGGCTTTCAAAAGAACAGAATCCCGATTCTCTACCACTTTTGCTAATATCGAAAGGTATTTTCGCGGTAATATCGCTCCCAAACCTCCTCGCTAAAACTTTTAAAGAGGTCAGGCGAAAGAAAATATTAGAAATATACGCCAGTTTGGTAATATTTTTTTTAGTGATTCTCGCGTCTTTTGCGAATGTGTAAAACATCGATTTTTGAACTTTGATTTTTATTGGTTTTCCGAATGTGATTCGCGTTAAATATGTTTAACTGGGGGTTTTTGTCAATTGATGTCTTTAATTTTTCATATACGCAGGATGCAGCGAACAATGTGTGATAGTGACTAAACTTGAGTCCAAATAAGTTGTTTTTGCTCACGAGCTGAACGATTTAAACAAAATTTGAGAACTTGTGTTTATGAAAAGTATCGCTCAGAATAGAAGCAATGTTGAAACCAACCATCGCGAAAAATGGATGAGGGTTTATTTTTCTTTTATCACAAAAAATTTAGTTACCATATGACAGAAAAGATGCTGATTAAAATCCATCTAGTTGTAGAATTTGGCGTTATAAAAATTGTATTAGGCTAAGCTACAGTGTAGCTGTCATATCAAAGTAACCGCGACATAGTTTTATACACCATAGGCGTACGGATTCGTGAAGTTCTGCAATATATTTTGCACCAAATTAATTTTTAACTTTTGTATAATTTTTGCTGACAATATTTACATGGATGGAACTTATTTGTTAAATTTTTGCGTAAAATTTGCCTTTTTGAATTCTCCTGATATTTAATAATTATTTTGGCGCACTTAAGTGCGAGCGTACAAGAAATAGCATAATTTTTTTCAAAGGAAAACAAATATTTTCCTTGCTAGTCTTCATCAAACAGAACTTGGGTTCGTTTGATTTAGTAAGGGGTAAAAAATAAACTTTCAGCATTGTATCAATAGTTTGAAGTTTTGCTAAAGCAACCCAAGTTTCGGAAAATTTTATTTTTGTTATCGTTTCATTTCGTCGGAAGACAAACCATTGAACAGCTATTCTCCGTCGCGAGGACAAATAATTTTTGAAAAATTCTTTTTTACGCACGGGTCCCTGAAAATGTTGTTTTCATTCCATTTTGAAAATCCTCCGTTTTTTCATTTTTTCATTTCCTGGATATTTTCTCTCGTCATTTCCCACGGCGGCCGAAGGAAAAAACATTGAATTTATATAAATATATATATATATATATATATATATATATATATTTATACGTGGCGTGGATTTGGAGGAACCAAGTCTAGCGTTATAAGGGTCACGATATCTCCTCTGTACTGCACTTAAGAACGTCGCGGAACAGTCGAAAAGGAGGATACTTACTCTTTTTTTACAAGACTGGAAGGAGAATAAAAAAAACGAAGTCTCGAATGCAACGGCTCGCGGATGGCTTGGGCATTGTCAAGTGGAATCACACGTCCTTTAAAGGGAGAGGGGGAAGACGTCACATTGTTCGGAGAAAGGAGGGATGAATGGAGAAAGCGGGATGGGCTTGGAGGTCGCAATCCATGGCCCTTACGACCTCTCCATCTTCTCCCAGCACTCCTCTCGTGCACGGCAAGATCGATATCTTGTTGACTTTGTCTTCTCCGCGAGAGTGGAGTTCGGCAGTGGGAGTGTGTAGGATATAGGATACGACGGTGGGTGGAGGTGAAATTTGACTGTCCCACGAGAAGAGAGTGGTAAGTTTTCGTTTGGCGACACTTCAGATTGAGAAAACAAGGGATTTTTGGTTATGATGGGATGAGGGAGAGAGAGAAGAAGCTCCTAATCACCGTGGATAGGATAATGGGGAACTCAGGTTGGTAGAGATTTATGGATAAAGGATTCGGAGAAAAATTCGAATGAAAAGAGTAGTAATAGTATAAGAATTTGGTTTTTTGGGAATATGGCCGTCGAATTTTGGAAGACGTTACGTCGGGATCGAAAATTTCAGAGGTCATTAGGATCGGATGTTACGTAGAAAGTATACTGAGCCGCTAGTAACCGCGGATTGGGGGAGAAGTAAATTCCGAGTAAAGAGAGAGATTGGTCAGACGGCGATGGTCCTGACGACGAGGACGATATGCCGAGAGGCTTGAGTCGCAAGGGTTATTTCTTTTTGGCCATAATTCGAGGGAGATTGGTTTTGCAGGTGGTGGTGGTAGGAAGAGGTCATGGTTAGAGGGAAGAGAGCTTGGAGATTGAAAGATGGCGACTGAGAGATGGGCATTCTTTGTGAGAAGACAAAAGAGGAGGCTTTTGGAGTGGGGAGGGGGCGGGGGAGGAAAAAATTAAGACGGGATCTCGGAGACTCCATCTACCGCCATTCTCATTTCTGCCGCCTCCATGCCTCCCTCCCCTCTCTACTCAATTCCTCCCATTCTCTTCCTCCCTCTTTTCCTCCCATTCTCTTCCTCCCTCTTTTCCATTCCTCCCACTCTGTTCCTCCCTTTCCCCTTTCCTTCTCGTATATACTCTTCTTGCCTTAATTGAAAGAAAACAGAACTAGATGGGAGAAAGCTTGAGCTCTGACAAGAGGGGAGCGCTGAGGGAAAATGGATGGGGTGGGAGAGGGAGGTAATGAAGAAAGAAGGAAGAGGGGGTGGGTGGGGCTCGCAGACTTAGTCTTCGTGGACTAACTTCGGCGCCAGGTCTTACCTTTCCTTAGCAGTCTTTCTCCCCTTTTGCTCTATTGCGTTGTCTGCCTATCTCTTTCCCTTGTCTTTTTCACGGTATAATTCCATGAAAACGAAATAAATGACGCGGAGAGAGGTCTCTTGCTGTTTAGTTGAGCGAAATTGGAATCGTGTTTCGATGGAACTTCTCTCTTTTGGAAAGGTCGTTTTTATCATAGCAGTAAAAGTTTGTAAGATGAAAGTGTATAACTGTGTCGGCTTCGAAGTTGCAGAATTTCTAACGAAAGCTCATAACGGTCCTGATCAACATGGGTAGTTCTGAGAAACATATGCAAAAAGAACTTTTCTAGGATAATTCTGTAGTTTGTAGCGGAGTCATAGAGTATCACAAAAGAAATGTGATACCGCGTTCCTTCAAAGAAGGACCGTTTCTTGAGTTCTTTCCTGGCGATTATTAGTTTTTAAGTGCTACGACGGTTTCGCAAATAAGTCCACGGCTCCCATGTTGGAAATTTCCACAGAGACGCCATTATCATAGTTAGATCCTTGAAGAACAAATTATTTTTATTTTAACGAAGGCCTTCTGTAAGGCCACCTCCACGATGACGAAAATTGAACAGGCGGACGTCGAGTTTAAAGCTAGGAAAAAAAATCAAAACTGTTCGCCATAACCATTAACACTGTTTTGAAGCACGACAGTCGGAATGAGCGACAGAGTCGAATTTGCGACGTCCACGTACGTTTATTAAAAATAAAAAAGAAGATAGTGCTCGTAGGCTCGTTTGTTACTTTTTGAAAAATCCCACCCAAAACAGTCGTTATAAAATAATCCCCTCCCTCCCTTCGTCCCTTCCCTTCCCGTCATCGGCCTCGATATTTCCCGCTCGTTATAACTCCAGACACTTCACTTTAACGACCTTCCTCTCTACCTCCCTCCCTCCTCCTAAATGTAACAAGACTTGTTGAAAGCCTCGTCCTTCAGATCAATTTTAAAGTTCCACCTGCGAGCCGTTGGATTCCCTCGAGTCCCAATTCCGCGCGGGAGATGATGAGAATATAAGTGCTTCCGTCTTTTAGTTTTTTTCGGAAAGTAGGGGCAGAAAGACGAGAGGAAGGAGAGCAGTTTCAGACGTGATTTACGCCAAGTGACGAACTAGCCTTCCTCCCTCTGGTCTCCTCCTACCTTGCGCTCTCTCTTTCTCTCACCTCCTCGCTCACTGTGAAGGAAAAATAAAGCACGTGTAGGAATGGACTTAACTTAAATACCGTGCGGAGGGGACGCGGTTAAAACCGTCCTTCATTTCTTTTTAATTTCGGCGTTTTTGAGTATTTGAAATTAAAATAAAAAGGGATTCGTCGCGTGAGAGGATTCGGACCTTGCCGCCCTTCTTCCACTTAAGAACGTTAATGGTAGATCCATCCCGCGGCATTCTGAAATTCTAGCTTACTAACTTCCTCTTCCCCCCTTCCCCTCTCTTTAACCCTCTTCCGCCCACTCCTCGGAGCATCCCTCGGAACCATCCCAAGC
This sequence comes from Tanypteryx hageni, assembly GCA_028673005.1. Classification (NCBI taxonomy): domain Eukaryota; kingdom Metazoa; phylum Arthropoda; class Insecta; order Odonata; family Petaluridae; genus Tanypteryx; species Tanypteryx hageni. Next base: position 111,109,545 of record CM054114.1, on the reverse strand, counting down.
ACCTGTTCGTAGAGAAACCCCTCGTTTTCCCCCGAATCTCCCTAACCTTTCTCTCTCCTCGTTTCTCCGTTACTATGCCAAAGGAAAAGGGTGGAGTCTTTCTCCTCTTCGCAGCAACACCCCTTTCGTTCCGCCTTTTTGCCCTTTCCATACTCCCGGGGCCACCATAATCACATTTAAATGATGCTAATTACCGTGGGACGTGAGCAGAGTACAAAAATGAGTGAAGGATCCGGGGATGGAACGGCGGCGTAGGCGCGGGTCTAGCTGTGTGTGTGTGGGGAGGGGCACGAGTGGGTGTGGTTTTTCAGTAATGGGACCGGGATGGTGGGGGGGGGGGGGGGGGAGGGAATCGGAGAAAGCGAAATAGGGTCGCTCCCTCGGTAACGAGGAAGAGGAGATAGGACGTGAGTGTTTTAAGACAGAATTAAAATCTCGTTTAAAGCGGTGGCTTACCGGCGAGGACCTTTTTTTGGTGGCGAAATCTGTCGAATGATTTTTCCTAAAATGATTTTTGATTAATACTTTGGATATCGCCGTTGAGAAACTGCTTGCAGTTAAACATTTACCAACTATTATAAAAAAGAAAATTCATCGTTGACACCGTTATAAACTTAGGTGTCTAAGATATATTTTCCAACAATTTTATTAGTTAAACGTCAATGAAGACTCCTTAGACTGAAATTTCAGTTTCAAAACACTCGATGCGACGCTGCCCTAAGATTTTGTCTAAAATGTAAAAATCCTTTTTGACGCAACGCCTGTTTTAGCGCCGCATATTACGGCAAAAGCACGTAAACCTTACACGAATTCTGCTCTCCAGGTCTACATTTTTCTATCGGCATTCTGCAGTGTCACTAATGACTTCGTTTCTGGAGGATATATAACGGGAGGAGCTAATGAGTTCTGCAGATATATGCGGAGGGCACCCGCCCCTATGCCCTCTGGTCAAATGAGAGGAGCGCTTGTGGACTACCCGTGCCACAGAAAGGCTTTGTGGTACGTTTCCAGGGCGAGGTTGAAGGCGGTGCAAAAGAGATTTTTTTTCTAAACGGTGAGGTAGTGAAGTAGGACACTCGTTGAGGTCTGATCAAAGGATTCGTCCTAGGCGAGTGTTTTTATGCGAAACTCCTAGCGAGGAAGATTAAATAGAGTTTGCTGCAGTTTTGAAGTCGTTCTGAGATATTAAGCGGTTTTATTGAAGTATTTGAGTAATGTTTTCAAATAGGAAGTTTGTACGAGTAACTCTGGTTCGTCCGTGAACCATAAAGTTTGGCGATGCTCTAACGAATTCGGCGTATTATTTTCCAAATTTATACAGTGTATCTTTACTTAATCTGGCCCGTAAAAATGCTGACTAATATATCTTACTGTCCTCGGAAAATAAATGAAATAATACCCTAGAACGAATCTAATTGTCGAAAAATATCGCCTTGACATGAATTTATTTTTTGAAGGTAGATACATAGATGGAGCTAATTTTGCATCTCGTAAAATTAATGCGCGGAAATGCGAAAAAAACAGCTTGGCGACTTCGACAGGAATTTAAATGAGCGAGACGCCTAAAACGGAAAACTAGAAAGGGAAATATTTAATCTTGACGCAATATCGGAGATATTCGTAAATGAAATGAAGGATATTATTCGACAACCAACGTATATCGGACGGAGGGATAATGACGACAAGATTCGCGAAATAGATAGTAGGACGGAGAGGTATAAGGAGTCCTTTTTCCCTAGGACAATACGTGACCACAATAGATAACAGTGAATAATAATTAGTTAGGAACTTGGTGCGCGGCACCCCCTGCCATCCACCGTCAAGGTGACTTGCAGGGTAATATGTAGATGTACCGTGGAAAAGTGTGAACGCCTAAGGGAGCGCTAGCGCCGTTTTAGAAATATCGAGCGTGGGAGAACAAGCCGAAATATTCAGTTTGGGTGCGGTGATGGGAGTTTAGATTGAAAAGCATATTCCTCTAGAATTGTTTTCTTTAAATTATTTTGGGGCGTCCCTTCCTGATAAGGATAACACGGACTTGAATTTTGAGTAACGCAGAATGCAATAGCCACAATTGAATTCCCTTGTAGCATTGCAAATGTAATTGGAGCAGAATAGATTAAGTTGAGGTCTATAAATTCGGTTGTTATCAATTATCAAGATGATTCCATTAGACATGACGACTAAATAAAAAAATCTGTGGCCACTACATGACTTTCTCCATACCTGTAAAATTTCTAAAAATTCAAATTAGGTTAAGCGATAATAAATATTTGAAGAAACTGCGAGAAAATTTTAAAGACTTGACAAAGAACAGAAATAAACTCAAACTGTAGATTTCTGATATTGAATATAGCCCGAAGCTCCTAAATATCTCTTTAACAATGCATTATATGGGAAAATGTATTGAAAAAACATTGTAGAAAATTAAATTTCTTATAACTATTATTCTAGTATGATTTTACATTTGCTAAATATTAATGTAAATATATAAAAATAAACTGAAGTGAGCAACACATGACTTTCTCCACATTTATATGGCAAATTACATGTTGTTAGCTCTGGAATCGTTGTCAATATTTACTTCCGGTTGACAATTAAGAAAAGAAAAAGGAGCGTTACTAAAACGTAACTAAGCGTCAATTGTTAACAATAGTCTTCGGTAGGGGCGTGGTGGTGGCAGATAAAAATATAAGATATCTCTTAAACAATGCATTATATGGAAAAATGTATCAAACAAAGGTTGTAGATAATAAAATTTTCTACAACTTTTATTCTAATACATTTTTACATTTATCCAATATTAAAGTTGATTTGTCAAAATAACGGATAAGTGACAAGAGTGAACACCCACTTTCGTTTGACCAATGTTTACCAAAAACTAATTAGTTCTTTTGACTTTCATAAAATGTTAAATCTAAAACTTTGCGTTGACCTGATTAATAGTTTTTGAGTTAGATTAATAGTTTTTGAATTAGAACACCCACAAAAAAGCTGTCACATATACACAGACATCATCGAGAAAATGGTCTAACAATAAGCGTGTTTAGAGGACCTTAAAACGTGTATTTCCGTTGAAATCTCGAATTCGATTTTTTTTTCAGGAAAACCATGTACTTTCTCTATACTTTGTATATGGAGAAAGTAACAAATTTACTTGGATGTACATTAGTTAATAGTTTTTGATTCGTTTTGTATTTGAGCACAATAGTATGCGTTTATGCTCTATGCGAAGGTGTATAGTATTTTCATTCTTTGTCTTTTACTGTTGATTGTTCTAAGTCAGTTGATATCGTAGTATTCAGCTGATGTTGGTGGAGATTAGAGAAGTTTCTCGTAGGCAAAAGATATTTTTTATGGATTTGTGTTAGAAGCTATTCAAATATCTGTTCAAATTCGTCTCTTAGTACATGTTATTATGCAAATCTATCAAGGGCTCCTTTACAGATTCTCTTTATAATGATACGACTCGCTTTTTCCACAATTATTTCATCGGGCTAATACCATTACTATTACACCATTTCCATGCAATAGGAACACATTCGGATAACGCAGCCGTTCTAAAATAAGAAAATTGAATTCCCATTGTTTGTGGTACTTGATCAGTGTTTCAGCTTGGTGGAAATGTGGAGGACCCTTGCGCAACGCAGGGGTTTCTGTTCTTAAGAAAGGCCGCGTTGCGTAAACCTCGATGGCTCGTGAAATAGGCTGCAATCTATCTCACGTCATATACACATGCAAAACACAATTCAGTAATTAAATAAAATACGTCGCGTAAATTAGTGTCACATGTTACCACACCAAATCTGAGTGAGGGGAAACCCGCCTTGGACGAGGGTTTACTGTGACAGTTTTGAAGATAAATTCAACCATGCCATGTGTATTAACATCGGTAATTTATTTACAGGCTTAAGAATTATCTTTGGAGAATTATCTAGGAGAAAATTAACCTTGGCGTCATTCTGAAATCATTGTTTATTAATTGTTATGAAAATGTATTCAATGTGCCTTATTTTTTCGTATCGGTATTCTGACTATTGAGTACCTGTGAATCTGTGTTCCCGTATTGCAAAAAAAATAGAATTCGATTTTTTTCCGGTAATATCAGATTATTTTTTTAGATCCGCGCCATCGTTTCGAACCGAAAGAAATCGAAAAGCGATTTATGGCTCTCTCAAATAAAGGAGTTTTTTACCGAAATAAAACCGTGAGATAGAGAGGGAAAAAGTAATTAAGATGAGAGGGGAGAGAGAGAGAGAGCAGAAGAGCGAGGGAGAGAGGAAGGGGGAACATCCCGCACAATGCAACGCTGAAAATGAAGAAAGGATTAGCGATGGAAAGACACATGGCGCGAGCTCACGAGGGTGGCTGCGATGATTCCAACTTTAGGCAGGTTTCTTGAGTGATGAGAAGAGGAGGAAGGAGGCGTGGGCAAGTCGTGGGGTAGTAAAGGAGATGGAGTGGCCGTGTGGGGGAGGCGGAGGAGAGATAGGAGGATGTTTAATAGGCGGCAGATGAGAGGGAAGGAGAGGATCTGGCAAGGTTCTCTCTACCCTTGCGGATATTCCCTTGATGAGAGAGAGGGAGGAGGGAGAATTTCTTTACTTTCTTTCTTCCTTCCTGGATCACACGTTGCCAGGCATGAGACGTCGTCGGGTTCCGGGCGACGGTGTCCCGCAAATTGCCTCCGGGAATCGTGCGTGCGTCCGTGTGTGTATGGTGTTGGTCCCGGACGAGACAAGGTTCTACTGCGCAGGCGGTCCCCCCTAAAAGTGAAATATCTTCGTCAAACCGACCCCGACTACTCCTTCCCCCTCGACAACGGCATAACCTTGAGTCCGGCTTCGCCTTCTTGCTTTATAAAACACCCCCTCCCTTCCCCTTAACTCCACTCAATCTCTCTCTTAAACTACCCGCTGTCTCTTTCTCTCTCTCTCACCTCTCTCGCCTTTGGGTTATGCTTCCTCCGCCGCTGTACCTCCTTTCTCTCCCGGAGGGTAATTAGCCGCAGCTGTTGACTGGGTGGCGAGGAGAAGAAGCGGTATGGTTGTGAGAGTGTAGCCTCCCTCCCACGCTTCCTTACTCTCTCCTTCCTCCACCCCTTCTGCGTCACTTTTAAGCTGGCTCGGCGCCAGGGGGCGAAGGTGCAAAAGGGGAGCATTTTTTGAGGGTGTGGAGGAATAAGACGTCTAGAGCGTGGGTGGAAGACGGTTTACGCCCCTCTCCTCTCCTGATACCTCAGTTTTAATGGCTCCGTAGCAACAAAAGGGAAGGGTCGAAAGGGGCGGTGGGAGGAAAGAATAACGTCTTGGCTCACCTTTCCGCAATTTTCCGTGATAATGACCGCAGTCGGCGTTATTCAACTGTCTTTTGCGCCACTTTCCTCCTCCTTTTAAGCCTTTCCGCCCCTCTTTCCTCCCTACCCGATGGCTGGTTTGGTCATTAGAGCAAAAGATGGAGCCACTGTTCTGGAAGTTTAAGAAGTAGGAGTGAGAAAGGGAGGGTGATATGAGAATGAGTGGGAATGAAAAGAGGAGTGAGTTGGGAGAGAGAAAAAAGTAGGAGGGATGATGGAAAATTTTCGACCATTTCTCCTTTGCTTTTCTCTCTCCTCATCTCAACCTCTCTGCCTCTCTGTCCATCTCTTAAAAAAATCCCTCCCTCTACTGGTGCCATGCGAGAAATGAAGGCGGGCCTTCCGCACTTCGTTGATTGGGCTGTTTCCTTGTTAAAGGGTTTATTTTCTTTCTCCGAATTATTTTCTTCCTCATTAAATGGAACGCACGTAAGATGAAGTGAAATTCGCTAGGGAAACGGGAGTAGAGAAGAATGGCAGCGTTGTGGAGGAGTATACTAGGAGTAAATTTTGAAGCGCTTCATTTTTTAATGAGCTCTTAACACCGTCATAAATGCCTCGTGGGAAAGGATAAAAAAGAATGCATAAAAAATAAAGGTTTGATGAGGCATGAAGGAACGCGCGATGAGTCGTAATTCCGGACGCTAAATTAATTTGGTGAATGAACGACTTGGGAAGGAAAGTAATAGTAAATTTCAAACGAGTTCTATTCAATTTTAATTTCGGCATTAAAAAGTAGTTTTTCTTAGGATTTATGTAGGGCCTTAGAACTTCTCAAATGGAGGCATTTACACACAAAACTCGGTTAACATCCATTCTGAAGTGTAAAATAATTTAATAGAACTCGGCATAAATATTTCACGTTTATTACGTATTAATTCAATCATTATTATTATGAATAATAACCTAATCAGAAGTGTAATAAACTTTTCCATATTTATAAATTTGAATAAAAAAAAACAAGACATCGGTACGGTGATGAATTATCATTGTGGCTGTTGAAGATATTTAGATAAGTACGTCTTTTCAATTTTTTTAATTTTAGTTGCTTGTTGAAAAATTTACCATTGAGGATCTTTAAAATAAAATAATAGTTTCCGATTTATCTGTGGTAAACTATATGGACAAATGTAAATAGAATGGGGTAGAAAATTAAATGAAGTTTAGGGATTAAAATTTGGAACTGTTAGATAATGGGAGGGTGAGAGTAAATTTAACCCGAGTAACTGCGCCTGTATATGTTTATTACTATGATCGTAGGCTCCTTTATTAAAAAGATATGACTATAAAATATAAATGAGCAAGGACGAAGAGAATATGTAATGAATTTTATTCAAGAGAGTCGGGTGACAAATAAGGTGGTTCGTCTTCGAGACAAACGAAGGAGGCAAGAGAAAGGTAGAGAATGTGCGAGAAGGGACACAGGATGTGGCAAGAAGAAAGCAAAGGTTGGGAAAAAAGTTTGAAGTCTCAAGAGGGGAGAAAGATGCAAATTAAAGGTCTTGGAACCCGTTTATACAGGGCTGAAGCGCGGCCTTCAAAGCAAATGAAGGCAATTTTTTCACTTCTTTTACACCTCTTCAATTCCCTACTCGCTCTTCTCTGTTCCACCCCACTCTCTCTCCCTCTCTACCTATCTCTCCCTCTCTACCTATCTCTCCCTATCTCTCCCTCTCTCTCCCTCTCTCTCTCCCTCTCTACCTATCTCTCCCTATCTCTCCCTCTCTCTCTCCCTCTCTACCTATCTCTCCCTATCTCTCCCTTCTCTCTCTCCTCCCTCTATTTCTCTCTCTGTCTCCCTCTTTCTCCCTCTTTCTCCCTTTCTCTCCCTCTCTCTCTCCCTCTCTCTCCCTCTCTCTCTCCCTCTCTCTCCCTCTCTCCCCCTCTCTCTCCCTCTCTCTCCCTCCCTCTCTCTCTCTTCCTCTCTATCTCTCCCTCTCTCTCTCTCCCTCTCTTTCTCTCTCTCTCCCTCTCTTTCTCTCTCTCTCCCTCTCTCTCTCCCTCTCTTTCTCTCTCTCTCCCTCTCTCTCTCCCTCTCCTCTCCCACTATATTTCCTCCAAAGAAAGGAAGTAAAAGGCTTGCTTCACTGGAAAGATCGTACCTTTTTTAGATTTATATGGATGAAAAATACTCGTTTCATGACTAATTTTATCCCGGTGGCTTCCATTGGAATTATTACATCATTCAACGTTTAATTACGAACTCTTTCCATTATTGCTATGGGCTAACGGAAGAAATCCTTTTTTACGCTTTGATTAACTCTTATGCTTGACAAGGCCGATTCAACTCTCCATTTTGTTTGCTGTTTTTCTCCCTTGAAATAGACGAAATGTTTCAGACGGCGAGGCGTCGAAAATTCGATTCTGCGTCCTATAATTTTTCAATTTGTTCCTTTGTAGAAAATTTGAATTAGTTAATTTTTAGACGAGCTTCAGCAGCGGTTTCCATAATTTGTATCCTTCTGGAGCTTCTGATGAAAATGTATAAATAACTTGTAGATTTTTAGGCTACCTTCATTAACTTTGACAGCTTGGAAATTAAATTAGTTTAAATTTCGGAAACCTAATTCACAACTTGTGTATTTTGTACATAAAAATATCAGTTTTGGCTGCTATATAAAATTTGTAATTTCTTATTAGTAGGCGTTCTTTACCAGCAATGCGGTAACAGCGGAATGCCTTATGGGCACGTCTGTTCCGTCCGTCCGTCGTATCTTTCATCTCCTAAATCGCTGAAAAGATTTTAATTAAATTACGTAAGAGTTATCGTTATTAAAATTTATCACTTAATTAATATTTTTATCTGAAGCCGTCAATTAGAATCTTCCACTTTACATAATTACTTCAATAAACTTATACACGTATCTCGTTAAATGGCATCCGTCAAGCAACAATGAAATACCAAACTTTTCTCTCCCTAGCTCTTATATGATCTGTAAGGTATAAATTAATTTTTTTTGGATAGAGAACGGCATTTACTACAAGAAAGTTTACAAGACCACATACTTACGAGTTATAGTTTTGGAGATATAAATTTTAGAAAATCCCGCGCAAAACATCGCATATTTTGTTTACATCATTCTCTAAGGCGGTTCTCTCTGCAAACAACAATTAAAATCCATTTTTTCTATCCCACCCCTTTATATGATCTGTGAGGTATAGCTTAGAAACTTTATTACAAGATAGTCCCAGAGACCACATAATTACGAGTTATGGCTTCGAAGATAAAAATTTGAGAACATTCTGAGTAAAACATAGCATATTTTGTTTACGTCGATGGCGAAGGCGGTTCTCTTAGCAAACAACAATTAAAAATCCATGTATTTCTCTCCCATGCTCTCATATGATCTGTGAGGTATAGATTAAAAATTTTATTCGGATTGAAAATATACTACAAGATAGTCCCCGAGACTATATAATTACGACTTATAATTTCGGAGATAAAAATTCGAGTCTCGCCCAATCTTTCGATACCATTTCATAGATATTTCCCATTAAGAAGGTTTTTGAAATCTCTGTTTTCTATTTATGGAATATACTTTTCCATCTTGTTCAGAGTTGAGGACGTTTTGCAGGGGATTTGAGAGATATTTATTTTTCAACTTGAAATGGCTTAAAATTTATTTTAGCTCACTCACAGGTTCACTACAACCAGTGTCGTAACTAGGGCGGGGGAAGCGGGGCATCTGCCCCGGGCGCAACTAAAGAATGGGCGCAAAAATTGTTAATGGTAAGTTGTGCGAGGTTGCATGGCACAAGGACAGGGGCGATATCTCTACTATATTTTTTCCATAGCAGAAACCATAAATTTTGATGATGTTATTGATGAGTTTGCTACATTAAAATCACGTAGAATGACTCTTTAATATTAAAATATTTATACTTTCTGTATTAAAATTATGTATGTATGAAGGTATATTTATAATTATGTATTTAAATAATGTACATTTATAGTAAGAAATTATATCATTTATAGTTTATTTTTATTTATTAATTGTTCAGCCCAAAATCCATATAGTAAAAAATATAGGTATTAGAGAATTTTTCATGGAGGCGGCGCCCCGTGTGCTAAAATAGCTAGTTACGGCGCTGATTACAACTATCGGCTATGCATATCCGCAAAACGCATCTCTCTGTTCGGCAATATTTCTTAATTTTATGAAGAGTTTACAAGTCCGTTTTAAATGTTTATGATGAAAGTCTAATAAGAATTTAGGATCCAATTCCTATTTCAATTACACGAAGAAAACTTGAATGCATATGACCTAAATAGAATAAATTCTTTATGACAGTGGAATGTTCAGCTTTATTATAGTACTGTTTGACAGGTATTTTAGAATAACGCAGGGTAGGTGGGCTTCCAAAAACTCTGCGGAACTCCTGTTCATGCCCGACCGCTCAGCACTGTGCCGTGGAGAAGCACTGCGATTGACTAACTAATTGCGATAACTTTAATTCCAGCTCAATAGTGCTTTCGTTTCATTCCCATTAAGTGGTACTTAAGTTGGATTTTTAATATTTTAGTTTATGGTAAGTGCTGATCGTCTCCATTTGAGGAATGCTGCTCTCAGCTCAAATAAGAATGAATCAAGGCACAATTTAATTTGATGCTTAAATGGCTGTAAAATTGAAGTTGTAATGTTTGTCAAAAAGGTGTATATTTTTAATACACGGTGAATTTTAAAAAAACTTATCCGAAATTGTGGCGAGTTTTTATCGTCTTTGTTGTTAGGTATTTACTTTGGTGTATCATTAAAAATGTCGTAGATGGAAATTTCCAAGTATCGTCTTTCATAAAAGACCTCCACCTCTCTCCATACTTTCGCTTCTCTGTAATCGGAAACCTCTACCATATCTGTGAAAATTTCTTACACATAATTAACATAGGAGGTCATAAAGTCTCCCTGTCGCAGACCCTAAAGCCCGGACTGAATTTGCAAACCGTCGAATATGAAGGTTTGGATTTAGCAAGACGAAAGAGGGAGGTGGAGGAAGCGGGGCGGGCGTTGAAAGGGCTCCGATGGATATCTGGCAAACCCTCTCCGCTTCCGATTTTGCCAGCCTCGGGACGGGATTTCCCTCGTGCGATTCAATGCGGGAAAAGGTTGCTGATGGTAGCCTGAACTCTCACCAGTCTGACCTCTGCCCACCCCGTTCCGAGAGTTAACTGACCTCTCGTACGGTTTCATCCCTCCCCTTTCTCCTTCATAATTCTCTCTCCCCTCTTACCTTCTCATTTCTCCCTTCCCATTTCGTCCCTCTCTATCTCCCTGATCATTCCTTTTTCCAAAATTTTAACTTCCATATTCTCCATTTTTAATCGAAAACACATCCGTGTCTTCCGTGTGTGACTGTTTCCCCTTTTTAGTCTTTTTATCAGGTCATCTGTTAGCTACCGTAATCTTTTTTGTCAAGTTTTTTAGAGCCTTCAATATTTCATTTATCCGCGACATGGATATGAAGGTCCGGGTATTCTTCCCACAAAGAGCCGCGCATTATTTATGAAGTAATTCGCGGATTTGGTTGCGATACCGAAGATTATGGAAATTGATTACATTACTGTTCAAATCGACGATCGGTTGACGTTTTAAAATGTAAATATTAGAATATGTAGACGCAGCATTGCAAATATTTGACTTAACGTTCCGAATTTAGTGAAAATGGAGAGCCTTTAGTCCAGTAAAAAGAAAATATATCGAGAGAACGTTTTGGTTCTTTTAGCAAGCTGATGCTTTCTGGGTCGCATAAGATTAAGGGGACGAGTACAGCGTCGTGCCTAATATCAAGGATAAAGCTATTTTCCATTTAGTTTCAACTTGATTGTAGTTAAATTTGTATTGGAGTTTGTTTTCATTTGTCAAAGATCTATTTTCAGTCCATCTACGATTTTGGTACAAAGTTTATATTTATTTAGGTACGATTAATCAATACAACGGGCATAAAAGGCACCATCAAATGAAAGAAGTATCAATGAATTCTTTTTGTTCAATTCTGGCGGTCGTTAGCCTTTGAAGAATATATTCAATGCATATATTATTTAGTGAAAATTGACTGATCGTGAAAAATTGAAAATTTTTCATGTTTTGCTCATTACATTGAAAATTTTAATTTTATGTTTTACTTAATCCACTTTTACGTTTTCTCCTGCATTATTTTCCGTTTTGGGGCATTTCAAAAATTCAGTACTTGACGAATTTTGTTTTTCGTTTATTATGCAATTCGAGATTTTCCTCACTCCCACATCTTTACCACAAAATAAAACCTTATAGGAGGTTTTAAGGTATTCCCTTTCGTGAAACATTTTTACAAATGGTTAATTTTTCCATTTTTAGTGTAGCTTAATTTGGTCTTATTAAGCCTCGGTTATCGATGGATTAGGAGAGTTTTGAATTTTGATGTTAAATATTTGGGTAATAAGAAGAAATTAAGTTTTTTGTAAAACTCGATTTCATCTCTGGAAAAGCCTTACAAGGATCTTATAAATCACTACCGGAAACAGCAGTACACGGCAAGGAATGTTTTTCGTGCGGCTATAGTTTCAAAACAGTTTTGTAGCTATCGCAGTAGACATAAATTATTATAGAAATGTCTTCAAGAAAATAATTAGTGATTGAATGATGATAAAATGACAGTAACGTTAGACCAAAATCTTAAGATTTAATTTTTTAATTGTTAGTGGAGCATTCCAAGTCATAGTTATAATAAATTACAATATTGTATCAATAAATAACATTTGTTTAAATATTTCACCTTTAACTATAACGTACTGTTATAATATAATCAGACGATTCACTACCAAATGCATTCTGTAAAAGTATGCAGCGACCAAAGAGCGGCTACGCTTTTCACACGATTAATTCGTTTTTATGCAGCTTTTCAAGGAAGTTCTTTGGTGTTAGAGCATCAAGTAAAAAAAACAACTATTTGAAATACAATTACATTTTTTATTTAAAATAAATCATTTATTTATACAACTGTTGGGCAGATTAACAAAATATCAGTCACAGTATATGTATGGAATTCATACGATAGGCTATACATGCTCGGTAATATGTGCATCAGTTTTAGGTAAATATAAATTTTTATACAGAAACCTCCAAGAAGATGTATACACACACGACTACATAGTCATATGGAATCATCTAACCAAGATTTATTTTTTTACGGTTTTGATTTCTTGAATACAGAAGCTTCATATGGCTATATTTATATATGTATATATACTTTATATATATTGATTTTTTCATATTAAAATCAGCAGAGACCTCATTCTCTTTGTATAACCATGTCGTTTTTCAGGAAGAATGAACAGGCAATTATTTGACACACTTTCTCTCAATTATGAAGTCATTCTTCTTTATTTTATTTATATTTTATTCAAATATAACATTGCACCCAATGAACATTTCTTTTAGAAGGCTTTTTAAAACCTCAGAATAAAACATTTTAATCACAGAAATCCTCATAATCTTCCTTTTGTCCATGTTTTATACATGTATATAATACAACCGGATGTCACAAATGGTATTCGTTACTTGATCTATATAAACTTAAAATTACGTGAAAAGATAACGTGTTTTTAAAGATAGCATTGTGCCCCGCAAGAAAGGCTCATTTATCTTAGGGTATTTCAAACATCCAATTTTTTTTCTTGGGCCAAAGCAGTCGATCTTTTTTATTGTTATTAGTCAACTTGTATCACAGCGAGACACTTGTCCAATTGCGCAACAGACACACAACTCAAGCACACAAATTTTAGTTACGAGAGGAATGGGTTCTTATGCATCTGGTTGAGTAATCCTATAAATATCCGGTTTTGAATAAAAAGGCATCGATGATTCATCATTATGCATGTTCCAGGTTAGTCTCAATGCTTGTTACATCGTTATTCAAATATTTCTTAAAAAATTACGGTTCACCTTAAAGGAAAATCCATCTTTTATTTCTCAATCTAAGAAAAAAGATCTACGAAACGTATTTGCGTAACCCTCAAAGGCGCTATTAACAAAAATCTTTAAAATGAACTCTAAACAAAAAAAAGTCTCCCACCGACGGTGGTATATTTTTAAGTGTTTATTATAAGTTACCACTAAGGTGATACCTTTTGTAATATTTTGGGTTATTGATAGTTAAATATAGTTATTACAAAAAATGCGCCTCATATTTGATTGCAATACTAGACTGTTTTTTAATACTCAAACATTTTTCCTGAGATATGTCATTCTTCTTTAATAATCAGTTTCCATTCTTTCTTTCCTCGATGTCACATAAACAACTCGTCAGGCGTGTAAGTTGGGCGTAAAAAATCCAATTTTCTTTACAAACAACATCCAACGCATCTCTTTCGGTTCGTGTCCTTGCAAATGACCGTGAAGAAGGCAATTTTTTAAAAAAAGAAGCTCATTTATGCACACACTCACAGAAACAGTACACTAAAAAAGACGAACATGCACGCACACGGTCAAGAGATCGTTTAGGTCGACTCCATCCGTTCGCAGCTTGACGCAAGCCATTCGAACGGTTCTCGGTTGAGTTTCCTCATCCATGCGTCGGGCATTTGACATCGTACCGCCGAGAATATCTGTGAAAGGGACTTCCTTTTTTTCGTACCAAATCATTCGCGAACGATCGCCGCTTCGATACGTTTATATTTTTTTATGTCGGTACAGGAGGCACGATTAGGATTAATTTTTCCTATCAACCAATCCTATTCTTTTCTTCTACGTAAAAACCACGCGAAGTCTTCTATCCTAGACCCTACATTTGTTTTATTATTTTTTTTGAAGACTTTCCGACTAGCGACTTCGACTTTTCTCTCAAAAGGCCATTTTATGTAGAATTCCCTAGGAAAGGATACTTTTCATTCTATTCTAAGAGAATTAGTGTAGGCTCATTTTTTCCGAACTTTTCTTGTCTTCGGGTAAATTATAATGAAAATAAAACTGCGCTTTCCTTTTGATATATTGTATTTTTTACTAAGGCTATTCATGGCCAACATTTTTCACCAAACTTACTTAGATCGAAAATAGTTTTTTTTTTTTCAATTTACTAAATATAATACGGAAGGTGAAAGAAATTAATTAAAAGGTTCTGTCTCTGTTTGGACCAAATGCATATATTATAAAACAGCCATTTGTAATTGTTTCGTACAAATCATTCTGATGAACGAGTTGTCCGGGTGAAACAACTCGCTCGATGCATATTATCAAACCCAAATATATTTGGGGCATTGCGTGCTTTTTTTATTTGCCAGAAGCTTGTCATGAGATATTGTATAAGCAACGGGGAAAAATATAGTTAAATAGAATGGCCATCATAAAGAAACCTAAAATTGGACTCCATATTTGTCATATATAACTCGAGTAAAGATCTAAATGTTGTGGATTATGTTTTCCTAAGGAAAGTGCTACTTAATATTACTAAACTGGTCCCAATAAATCGGCGACTTCACCCAACGGTTTAATCCAGTAATATCGGTAGACATTTTTGTCTTAGTCTTCTCGTCGTTAAATATCCCGCTATCCAAGAGAACATGCATCGCCAAGAGTATTCTAAACAAAAATGGACTAATTATTATATGGAAATTGCTGACTTCCTTGGATGTTACCTTGTGTAGGAACGATATATCTCGGGAACTGACGTTAGAATTATCGGAGATATTGATCGGTCATTGAATAACAGCATGAACAGCTAATTTGAAAGTTTTGAACTTTTTCAAATGGGATAAACTGCTATAAAATCCTTGCAAACATTAAAGCTTTCAAATTGAATATTTTAAGTAAATGAAAAAACAAGTATGATTGTTAAAAAGTATCGCTTATGAATGCATATCAAGGGTTTATTTGTTCATGTCCAATTATCTCGCAGACCGACCAAAACGACTTTCCTTCAAAAAATAAAATTTCGAATATGTTCAGAAGGTTTTAGCTTCTCTTCCCCTCACAGTATCAGAGTCGAGACATAGTTAAGAGACCAGCTCGTTGTCGAAAAACCATTATAATAAGGAAAGTAAGAGAGAGAGAGATCTCCTTTTCGAAAGGCTACAATATCCCATTCCAGTTCTTATTTCCACAAACAGAGAATCTTCGCAAAGACTTGGCGATCTGTCGAGAAAGCAATACCGAATCAAATGAAAAGAAGAGAGACACACAAAACTGCAATAATGGAGCCACCCATATCCGCCTTATCTTCTTGTTAGCGGAAACACAATGCCCCCTCCGCGCTTTATATTCCAATGTAAATGGAACGGAGGAGTTTTATGCTTTATATCGGGACGACTCTTGAATGCCAAGCTCGTTTCCGAATCTCTCCCTCCATTTATATCCCCCCTGTTCCTCCGAGAACGGCTCCGCGATACGCTCAAAATTTGCTTTTTTGCATTTTTTTACCTTTTTTATAGTTTTGTTTGAGCTTGTTGATGATGCTAACAAAGGGACCAATATGCAACTCGACGACAAAGGGTATTTAACTAGCTTGGTAGAATCATTGTTCCTTTTATTTCTGCGCCATTCCGACAATTGTACATTCCCGTTAGGTAACGAGCCTCGCTCTCAGCATGGTGGAAAATTTTATTCGCGAAATGAAAATATTTCTCATAATTAAGAACTGTCTCGTTGAATTGGAACGAATTTTCTATAACTAACGAGATTTCGGCGATTATTCTCGGTAACGATCTGAAATGTTTGACACTCCTCTCAACGCCTCGACAACGCTGAGCTCGTTCATTTCCTGTCTCAACCATCGTCCTGGAAACACTTCCGTCGCTTCCATCCGAGATTTAATTTCGCAATTTGTGCACAGCGTCGTAGAACCTCCGCGTTATCTGCTGCGCACGCGCGCTTTTGAGTGCGGCGGGAAAATTCAATTGCTGACCTCTCTATCTTTCCGCTTCTGCTTAAAACTCCCGACTTGACTGAAGCAAACCGTTTCGAATTCTCCCCGAGAACTAGCACACAGATTTCCTTCAACCACTTCCCAGAAACTTTTCCCCAGCACCGCAACCCGGAGACCCTCTCCAATTACCCTCAGGCATCCAAGACCGCAAAACTCCTTCTCCATAGCAATCTGTTCCCGGTCCTGTCTCCCTCTCCCCTACTTCCTCTCTCTCCCAAATTTCCCCTCCTCACCCATCAGCCATTTCGCCTCTTCTCCCCTTCCTCTCCTTCCATATTCTGTTGCGGTGGGACTCCTCCTAGTGGATCACTTTGAAACCCTCTCCACCTTCTCACTCCCCCCTCTCCCACTCACTTTCGCCTGGATGCCACACCCTAGTCGTCACCCCATCATACTCCTTGGGAAGCCTCAATTCTGTCTCACATGCATAATATCTCCCCACCCTCTCTTTCCCGCCATCCCTCACTATCCTGTTTGACTCCCCGAGGCGGATCTCTCTCCTTCCTCTTTCAATTTCTTACTCTCAACCTCTCTCTGTTCCTCCCCTTCTCTCTCAATCTCTCTCTCCTTCCATTCCCTGCCAGAGCGTTAAAGTTTAATTCTCGCGCCATCAAAGTTTCACTCGTCGCCGCAGCCCGGCGCACTAACTTGGGAGAATGATAAAGAGTGGCAAAGAAAACGGGACAAGATGGCGGAAGGGGAAGGGAAAGGGGGACGAAAGAGGAAGAGGGGAGGAAAGAGGAAGAGGGGAGGAAAGATGGAGAAGGGGAAGGTAAAGATCGAGAGGGGAGGAAAATACGCAAAGACAGAGGGAAACGGGGGAAAAGGGCCGTGAGGGTAGCGTGAGGGAAACGGATAAAAATTATTAATGTATCGAGGATAGGCGTACGGAAGGATGGAGAAAGTAGCCCAAAGGGACAGGTTAAAGATGACAGTTATTGCATATAAGGTTTTTTGGGCGAGTGGGTGGGGTGTCCTTTTTTCAACGTGAAAGCCTTCCTCAAAAGGTTGTGCCTTTTTTGGGTACGGTTGCGGCTGGATTTAGATTTGGGTTGAGTGATATTGCCGAAAATTTTAAGGAACAAAGATAAAGATTGTAATAAAAAATAAAAAGTTTCTCGTATTCGTATATTTCTCGAAGACTAAAATGATAGAAGGAATACTGGATGTAATCAAGATAAGATAGAAATTAATATTAGCAAGCGAATGTATGTTTCCATTTGTTGGTAATCTTTGCTTCCGTGGTATGTAGCACTTTTCGTAACATTTGCCAAAAAGCTTTTCTATATATAATTAAAAAAAAACGATTTAATATCATAACTCAAAGCCAGAAAGGTAAAGAATCTTTTTCTTGTATTTTCTTTATTAATCGACGCTTTAAAGAAAAATGGAAAGATGAACAAAAAACGCTATCCAACCGCAAAAATTGCCGACGAGAGAGCGACCCGATGAAGCTTATTATAAATTGACAAAGGACCTCATTTTCTTCATCGCTGAACGCAGTTGACGTTAAAGCAAGTCTTGCGACGCCGAAACTCCGCGTTTCAGAGGACAGAGATATGCGAAATTTACCTGGCACACAAAATAGTTAGTGCTCTGGAGCTGCGTATTCCCGCTAATGCATTATTGATCGGTTCAGTTGTCGCGAGGGGAATATCGAAGAGGACTAGTTCATTGTTCTTTGCACCGCGGCATAGTGGTTTGGCTGAATGACGCATCGCATTGGTTCGGCCGCAAATGGATGTATTATAGCGTGCGAGGATACGAGGAACCTTGTACGCGAATAATCAAAGGGACCACGTCGACCGAGAAATTGAACGATATGTTGATATCCAAACATCAGTTCCCGATTCAATGAGGTTCCATATTAGTGACTAATTCAAAGTGGAGGACTCGTTTTCGGAGAAAGACTTCTTTGCCTTACCGATCGTAATTACTCGAGCTTTCGAAATTTCAAAAAAATAACTCGAATTGCTTAAATTTCTCAAATTTCAACTCTTTTTTCAAGTGTAATATCGTTTGCGTACCGCTTATACTCAAGATTTTCACATCCCCAGCTTCAAAACACACGTTGTATGCGTGTAATATCGAGATTTTTTTGTTCTCGCGGGCATCGCGGTCAATCTGTTAATCCCTCGATTAGCTTTACGAGTTTTCCATCGCCGAAAAGCTAGCAAAATCACGTTTACCTTCGGATCGATTCGTCTCATCCAAGAAAAGACTACTCCGAGTGAGCCCGTGTAGGGATTATGAGATTCATAAGACTGCGCCGGCATTTTCTCCCGTCGAGCGAAACATTTGAAGATCGGGATGCGCCTTGTTCGCCAAGTCAACAGACACGTGGAACGTCGGTCACCCGGCAACCGATGTCAGGGACGAACTTTCCTCCCTGACCGCCGACAAGTCTTCCGGCGCCACCGTAGCGCAGACCCGGCCCCGAGAGGCCGTACGTCATTGGCCGGAACTCGCGACTGCCGTTGTTGCCGCTGCGGACCAGTCTCCCGGGGATTCCTCCGGTTTGGCGCTCCGAGAGCGATCCTCGGCCGACGATTCCTCGGGGGACGGAGCCTGCTGCTGCGCCTCCGAGGTGCAGTTCGCCCGCGCCCGGAGGCGGGCCAGTAGGGAATACAACCTCCTCAAGTTGGTCAGGGTCGTTTCGTCGCCGGGTCTCAGCCTCAGCGCTTCCCGGTATGCGGTTTCCGCCTCGCGGTACTTTCCGTTGACATGCAGCATGGCTCCGAGGTTCATATGACTGCGCGGGTCCTGGAAGGAGACGGAACAAAGGTTGCGGTTAAAAACCTTTTTGAAAGAACTCCGTTCGCATTAATTAAGCGAAATCCTTGAGAATCCTGTAGTGTAGCTTGCGGATTTATCATCGCATTATATAGGATTCTCTGCAGTCTTATCGGAGTTTCTGGATGCTGAGAGTCACGGATGTCTTAGATGCGTCATATTTGTGTTTCTCGTTTGCTTATGTGAGTGAGCTTAGGCATTTAATTCGAATTAATAACTGCAATCTAATTTTGGCATAATTGTGCAAATAGTGTTGATGAATGGAAAAACTCAATATTCGCAAATACAAAAACGCCGCTGATCCGTGAAAATCTCGCGTAACAAAAATATTTTAATGTGAATTTATCGTTATCCAACATTCTCTTACGATATGTCATAGCAGGCCGTTACAAAATTCCTAAAGCTTTTTGCTAAGTTATCGAATCTTATCTATATTCATTGAATCGATAGCATGCCCAGAGGCATTTGCAGTTGCTTCGGAAATTTCGGCGCTGGAACCACCTTATTTAGTGATTAAAAAATAAATTTCACCAAGTCTGAATTAATGGATGAATCTTCTTATTCAATTGAGTGGCCGCATTGGAAATCTTGATAATGATTCAACAACTGTACAGCGTTTTAGTAAGCGATAACAAAGGAAGAAGTTTAAGAATGCTAGTTTATCTAACATTGTTGAGAGGACATTAAAGTAAACCAAAAGAATGTTATACTCATTCCGTGAAAAAATCTCTTCATGCTGTTGATAATCAATATAATATATGCAGCAAAAACTCTCACGTCAGTCTCAAATAGCATCACTGGTTAATTTAATTCCTTCTTACCCAAAGAAAATATATTTCCTGCTATTTTCTCGTAGCAAATTAATCTGATAATAGGCTGCGCAATAAATCGATGAGGCAGAAATGGGTATGAGAGGCTTCTGGGAACTAGTCGTTGCATTACGTCAAATGAGTTGCAACCATGTCACTGGAAGCTACATAGTCATTTCAAACACAAGACTTGTTATATTGTTTATCACGTAAAGCTCTACAAAAGCAGTATTTATAATCAAATATTTTCTAGTCGAAATGGTTGCATATGTTCTTTTCTAGTATTTTTGCGCTATATAGTTCATAGTTAATTGTTTATTTGTATTTGAGTTTCTATAAAATTGCAATATTTGGCCAGATTATGATGGGCCGTCTAGCCGACACAGTCGCAATCATTTGAAAAACTACTTGTGGACTCGAGTATCGTAGCCATCAGAATATCGGAGTCTAATTTTTTCAACATCGCATTACCTTTTCTATGAAATTTGCATAAGAGAATACAAAAATGAAAGTTGAGTAAACGTACAATTTTTTTTTTCGAATAGCGCGAGAGGCGAACGGATGCAAATGGTTTCATAGTGCAAATGATTATGCGTTTCTCTTGCTAAAAAATGTTTTATTTCTTTTTGCCTCTTTCTTAATTCCCTCCTATCATGTTCTCCCTACCATTCCTCTGCGTATGCCCCGTATCTCTAGAGCCATGTAAAAATGGTGAAATTAGAGAGGGGGAGGTAGGAAGGAAAGGTTACTTTGAAAGAGAGGGAGGGTGACTTGGAACGTTGGCGATGGAGCCCCCAGAGGACGTGGCGAAGGACGACCGATACTTTTTCCTACCCTCGGGCATTCTAGAGAAACAAGGTTGGCAGAGCACAGGGTGAGGATTCCAGCACGGAGGAGAGGAAGGTCCCTTTTTTTTAGAGAAAGGGAAGTTGAAGCGAGTGAGGAACCTCGCGTTTCAGATTAGAAAGTAAATTATTCACGCGAGGCCGGAAGCGAGTTGGCCACTCCTGACTCCAGCGCCTCGCAGCGGGAAGAACGGGAAGTGGTCGAGTCTGGCTTCCGGTCAAGCTCAGCCTCCCACGCCTCCCCACCCCTCTAGGATTCAAACCTCTTCGGGAGAAATGAACTCTCCCTCCCACCTCTTCCAACTCCTCTTATTACATCCCTCACCTTCTCCCTCCCTCCCGCCCCTTCCCTCTCAACCATCTCAGCACAGCCCGTGTAGTTTCAGTACTTAAGAACGACCAGGGAGGAATTAAAAGGAGAGAGGAAATTGGGGAAGAAGGAGAGGGAAAGGGGTTTTTTCGTGCGGAGTCCAGCGGGAGGACTTCTGTGACCACGGAGTCTGATTGCGCTTCCGAATGACGAAGAGGAAGGACAGGATGCGAGACCGAGAGAGGAAGAGAGCGGGCAAATGTTTTTTTTTATTTCGGGAGTTGCTTCTGGGATGGATGGGGAGGATTGCCGGTGTAAAGGGAAGCTGTTGTAGGATAGAAGGATTGCAGGTACAAAAAGGTCTCGGGTTTAACGAAGCGAAGAAACTGGGCGAGGGAAAAAATGTGGCATTCCGTAATTGTAGTCGCTGGAAAGCGAAGTTTGGTGGTAAACCTGAGACGTGGATTTACTGGCGAGTCCATTGCGACTCGGCGCTTAATGCAAATTCTTTTGGTGCAATCTAAATGTAAAGACGGTACAAAACAAAATGCATTTCGAGGTAGTATATTATTCATTTATGCATATCACGCTCTATCAAAATTTTCGCTCAGAAATGACATTCCTTCAAAATATTTTAATTCATTGTAGGCAGGGATAATAGCAGGGGAATCATTAAAGTTAAAACGCTTTTTTTATAATCAACTTAATTCTCTTAAAGGTGAAAGCGTGCGTACATAAATATATACTGTATTTGAATGGAGAATAATTTTGATCACTCGATTTTCGTGCGTTTAGCAAAAAGTTTCATTGCATTACTTATCAGCCTTATATTAATTGCATTTATTACAACTGAGGAAGTATATGTGCTTCGGGAAAATACCTTATAGATTAAACCATCCGAGGAGGGAATTAATTGTCATAGTTCCACATTCCGGCTTCCATTGCTTAGCAATGATTTGTCTACATTCAGGACGCAGGTATACGTGTCCTGAAAGGCGTTAGCGAGCCAGATAGTAATATTTCTCTTCTAAGCTGGCTCTCGCGTACGCTCGGGTTATTTATACCCGCGATCTCCATTACCTTAATTAGGTTTCCGATTGATTGGTTGCGCGGCTAAATGGCCACCTGTCTCGCTTCCGTCCCCAGAATCCTCCCGCCGCCACCCTTTTACTTACTAGAAATCCCACTCTAACTGGACGGGAGGGCTACAGGCGGGAAAAACAACTCCCCCTCCCAACGCCCCCTTGTGGCAGATTGTCGTCCATTTCCTTTATTAATGGAGTCTGGCACAAAAAGAAGGCGAAAATGCTGAAGCGTGGCATTTATAGAAAATAAAAGTTTAAAACTAATGCCCGTAAGACTTAAGAAATTCACACCCTACGTCTTTTAAGTGTCTTAATTGATGATACAAGATAGGGGGAATGATCCCATCTGTTTATTATAAAGAGTTTGATATAAAGAATTAAAATTTTTAAACTAAAAACGTGACCCAGCGTGTTATGTCATATCTGAAACTTGAATTTTAATTATTATATAAAAAATATGAAAAGAGTTCTCTATTTTTAAAAAATCTGCATTTTATATGACAAATCTTCATGAAATAACACATTATTATGGTTTACGGGTCAATTTATCTATCAATTCCGTACGTGAATTTCAGATAAAGTACAGGATATAATTCTGAAATAGCCTCCCGTTTTAATATCATATTACTTGGAAGAACCCCCTTAGATCCTTAGATTAAAATGAAATTAACGATAAATACTGCCATGTAAAAACTTGTAGGTTGGTTTGTTTAATCTCCTCGCTTAGATACCAGATAACCACGGGTGATAGAATAGTGAAACATGAGAGTTTGTATAAAGATTTTCACTGAGGATGCTATTATTTTCCAGGGGAATACTCATTTAGCGCAGGGAATTTCCTAACGAAGATGGGATTGTAGCCTTAATCCCTCTTTCCTCTGGCGATCTGTTTCCCTCACAATATTTCGATAATTCCGAGGAGCCGGTTCATTTGCGTTGTCTGCTCTATACGTTACATTATCCGCATTACCCTCACACCCTCTCCGGTACAAAAGGCCTTCATGGTCCCCCTTATCGTCCCTCTTTCCGAATAATCCACCTGGCTCTTAATTCTCTCTCCACATCCCTTCTCCCAATGGAACTCGGCAAACACACGCATGCATTCTGTTTCCCAGTCTCCCTAGCTCCTATTCCTTCCAGTGTAAACCCAGCACTGATCCACGGATGCGAATTGCTCCCGCAGTCCAACGGACACTCCATTCTCTCTGCTCATTACTTGCCCAATCTCCGGTCGACCCCGAATGTCCACAGACTAGCATCCGGTGAGGAGAAAGAGGAGGCATTGTTGCGAGCACGGGAGTTTTTCCATCTTCAACGGACTCGAAATCCGACCGGCCGACCGTGTCCGAAACTCCGCGTAATTGGGAGGCCGGTGGCGGCGTTGGGCGGGCCTTGTCTTCCTGGAATAACTCTTTAGCTACGGCAACCCTCCTCTATCTCCAACGTCCAAAATGGAGCCGCCTCCGCGTGGCAAAAATTGCGGTGGATGATGGAGATTATCGCTTCAATTAGGGTCATTACATGACTCGGAAGCAGAAACGCGCTGCATTGTCCGGTCCGTTCTGCGGGAAGGACGTCATCAGCGACTTACCGCGGAAAGGGGACGTAGGCGACGAAAACAGCTGTTTTGATTGCGGGGAGGCATTAATAGAGTGGGGATTGATATTAATTTTGCGGGTCATCGGTGGAAACTTTCCGGCGTCCTCATTGTGGTGACGTTTCACACGTGTAGCGACCTCAGCGTAACATTTCTTTTGTTTATTTATACTTTCTCATATGCGTAGTATATTAGAGTAATCGCGAAAAAAATCGACTTCCAGATTTTGATGGAAATACAGGTTTAAGGTGTCCTTTGAATCCAAAGATGTGGTTTTCGCCAAACCGTCTCTCTGCGAGCGTCATTATAATATATCGGCTTTATCACCAGGTCCTCTCAGTACACTGACGTCCCTCGACAATCTTCATCTAGCAATGATGCTACAGTGCCTGTCTGGCTTAGCCAATCCACATGCTACTTCATATTTATTTATTATTACATATATTCCAGTTAATAACTATACATCATTTACGTGCAGAGAACATTTCCCGCGGTTTTGTTGTTTTTGCAGCAGTACGAGTTAATTCGAATCAGGAAAGAGTGTATATATGTGTATATACTGTTCCGATTTCTGTGACATCGGAATCTTGACAAAAATCGTATCGGAGGTTTTGGGGGATATAATAGTTACCTGTATTAGATGCGCATGCTCTACAGTATGTATATGTGATGGAATCATAGGTTACGTTAGTGCAAAGGTTTTGCGAAGGGCATCGTCTAGCAAATATGCGGAGTATCTCTGCATTTTTTTCGCAAAATGTACGCTTATTTAATGAATCTGCAGCTTTGGTTTACAATTTACTCACCGAATTATGTATTGTGTAGTTTTCATTATGTCGCTTGTCTAAAGGAAGAAATAATCCTTCCCCATTTTATTTGTTATTTTCTCAAGTTTCCGAATTTTTCTTGATTTTAAAAACTTTTTATTTCTCGCGTATTTTTCTTTCGCTCGCAGTTTTTGCTATTTTTTGCAAATTTTCTCCTCCTTTTTCTCGTATTTTGCTCCCGGTTCTTCGCTTCCTTAATTTTTTGGAATATTTCTAAAGAAATCGTTTATGTATTTGGTTTACTTTTTCCATCCATACGTGTGGGGAAAAATCCCTGAAATCCTGCAACCTAGAGATGCCAATGTTTAAGGATAGGATGTCTATATGGCCTAATAAAATTTGGATCTAGGAAAAGCTGCTAGAGGGCAGAGGGGTCACTCTCCCCCTCCCCCCAGGATTCCTAATGGTCAGAGGGCCGAGGGAATGTGCTGCATTGCAAAGAAATAAAAAATAATACGAAAAGAGGATAAACTTGGGTAATGAAACAAGTATGGAAAGGCGTATTCCATGTCGTAGTACACAGTTTCCGAATGCGCTCTTTGAGATCGACAAATTTTAGTAAAACTTCTCAATACAAAGTTTCACAAAAATACCTCCAGCGGCTCCAGAGTTGAAAAAGTGGCACGTTGAAAATTAATGTAGATCTTCATGTAAAGTGGAATCGACCGAAAATTTTAAGTAAAACTCCCTAATACCGAATTTTATCAAAATACGTCCAGCTGTTCCCGAGTTGTAAAATGTTTAAGTAATATTTTTTTGGAATGAACAAGAACATCGAAAATTGTATAATAACGTAAATACCTTAATTTCCTTTTCTTTGAATTTATCGTAAACCTTAAGTTTTACGGAAAATTCATTTGAGAAAAATGCGTATTTAATTATTTTATTTAAATTTTGTTCTCAAAATTTTTTCTCAGTTGAATATTTAACGAGAATCCTTTGAAGTACGTTATAAAATACATGTAGATCTTCATGTAAAGCGGTCTTAATTATTGTCCGATTTTAACCAAAATTGGAATTGGCCCACAAATTTTAGCAAAACTTCCAAATACCAAATTTCATCAAAGTACGTCACGTGGTTCCCGAGTTTAAACATGCGCACGGACGGACGAATGGACGGAAACGACCTCCCCTATATGCGTTCGTTCGCGCGAAATGTGATATTTTTAAAGACGGATATGCCCCGAGAAAGGAAAGGGGTTTTCGGGTCAGGGTGCTAACGGTGTTGATAAGGGGTAATTGTTTAGCAAGGCTTGGCATGAGCTTTCGGGATTTGCACGGTTTCTTTGGGGATGAGGCGGATATCATGTTTGTTTAATGAAGCGGAGAACTAAGGGATTAGCCCAATAAATGGGGCATCAACTCAAACGCCATAACAATGATGAACTAAACATTACATGAGATTTTTGCCAAATATAAAAGCGTTCATAAGGAAATAACTGTTTTTATCAGAAGCATGGTAGATTTCCCACAATTTAACGTTATTATAATAACATTGTGGATAGCATTTACTCCTAAATTCCTGATTATAAATATATATATATATATCATCAGAAATAGCTGCTTCTTACATATATAGGATATATCATATAAAACCTAAGGTACTTAGAGAAGTGCTACAGAGCTGAAATTTGGCATGAATATAGGTCATTGGGTACGACCTCGAGAAAAAATTTAAATTCCAGAGAATGTTTTAGTTAAGGGGTGTTTTTGACCCCAATATCCAATTTTAAGAACCCATAAGAAAAGCATCGAAAACTGTGCCGAGCTATATAAAATTGCTTTTTTAAATTATTTACAATTAAGATAAAAGGTCGGGACACGCACCATAATGTGAAAGAAGGAATAAAGTTTGTTTTTCTTGAAGACAAAATTCAAATCCATCCAGAATTTGCGTAAATATTTGATTTTAATCATAAAATTATGAAAGGTTTTCAGTTTTCAACAATGAAAAATATGAACTACCATAGCAACAACTCCAATGCCTTTCAATGGGAATTGGTTTTCCATACTTCATTAGCATTGATTTAACGGTTAGACTGCATTATAATCTATTTGATTTCAGCCAACGACGTATACATATGATGATAATTTTAAATTAATTTTTATTTGGAAATGTACTAAGGGTCCAGATAAAAACACCATAACACACATATTTTATTGTAACATATAAGCCATTGTCTTAATGATGATTACAGATACTGTTGAAACGGCGATCTGAGCCACGAAACCTAAATTCGAACTCAATTTTCGAACCCTCGAGAAATATCACCCGTACCACAACGGTCCAGGAACCCTCGGTTAAGAAACACTGCTCTAGACCAGAAACAAAAAGTGTCCTACAACTTGAACTACAGGTCCAAAGAGTCACTCTGCACGTGAATGTCATTTATAAAAAGTGATTTTAATAAGAAATTTCACAATCGGAGGCCTTCTTAGAATCGCTGTGCCTTCAAAATATATCTATACATACGAAAAAAATATTAAAAAATTAAAAAAATATTTAAAAAAATATTAGAACACTTGGATCATATATTAGACCAGTGGTCACTAGCTTTTTGAATATTTGAACCACAATATATAGCCTAATGTGAAGTCATCTACATCTACAGTTTACCCTGCAAGCCACCGCAAGGGTGTGTTGCAGGGGGTGTATTAACACCAAGGGGAAAACTCCAAAATTAGGCCTTGGTTACTTTTGATCGCAAGTTTTATTCTGCTCAGTTATCGTTCTAGGGAAAAATGAGCCTTTGTATCTCTCTGTCCTACAGGCTATCTCTCTTATTTTACGAGGATGGTCCATTCTACCGATATAGGTGGGAGTTCTTATTATTTCTTCGACGTCGCTGGAGAAAGTACTCGTTCTAAATCTTTCAAGAAGTTTTAACCTAGCACGTGATCGGTGCTCAGCTAGTGATTCCCATCCTAAGTCCTGTATCAAGCCTGTAACGCTTTTATTTCTATCATAACAATTTTTGACGAATCTAGCAGCTTTTCGCTGCACTATCTCTAACTCTGCGATTAATCCTTTCTCGTACGGATCCCATATGCTCCACGCATACTCTAGCAGCGGTCTAACTAAAGAAAAGTAACATGTCTCTTTGACTTTTTCTTCGCTTTTACCTACTATCCGTTTGATGAATCCTAGTTTCTGCTTAGCTTTCCCGGATATATTTCGTATGTGTGTGTCCCACGAGAGGTTACTTGTTAGAATGACACTTAAGTATTTGACGGATTCGGCTAATTTTAGATGTACGCCTTCTATACTGTAATTCATCGCCTCAATTTCTTTGTTTCTCCAGAATCTCATGACGGAACACTTACCTAAGTTCAGCTCTAATTGCCACTCTTTACACCACTCGAGAATTGCGTGTAGGTCGTTAGAAAGTAATGCTTGATCAGCAGGACTGTTAATCTCTCTGTAAACTACCGTATCATCCGCGAATAACTTGATTTTACTTGTAATAACATTATCTAAGTCATTTATGTATATAAGGAATAATAGGGGACCGATGACACTTCCCTGTGGAACGCCGGAGGACACGCTGACCGAATCTGATTTAAATCCATCTATGACTACCATTTGTTCCCGATCATTGAGAAAGTCCCTGATCCACTCGATTATCTTTCGATTTATTCCACAGGCTTGCAGTATTTTCCTACTTTTGACAGTTTATCGACCCCTGCCTGCGACGCACCCTGCGTGCGACGCACCCTTTTTCGTGGGAAGCCTTCTTTTATAGCAACAGACATCAGCCCGGAAGAGGACATTAGTAGATCGCGGGTAGAACCAATTAGAGTTCGCGAGTGCAGCGCAATCTACCGGCACCTCACTGCGAACTGCATTAGTTGCGAGCCGACAACGTCGCCATGAGCAGAGGCAGTGAAGGAGAGGGAGAGAGCGAGATAGGACGGGAGAGAGAGCGAAGACAGCGGAGCGAACGCACCTGTGGAAAGGTTATCTGCGAGTCGAACCCTTTTCCATATCATTTGTGATTCCTCAAGTGGACATTTCTACTAAGTATTGTACTATATTTGTGCTTTGTATTATGTCACTGCAATATAATTGTTAGTACATTTCGTGACATTTATCCAGTGTATGCTATTTGATTTGTGGTCGGCAGCAGCAGTGTCACCGAGGGTATCGTATCGTTTAACTATTTTAAAGTACTTATAGTATTACGAGAGCATAATGTAAAATGAGAGTTTCGTCTCAGGCTTGTAATTTTTTCAATAACTTAATATGAGGGACTTTATCGAATGCCTTCTTGAAGTCAAGAAAAACCGCGTCTAGCTGGGTCTTTCGATCACCGGATCGTAGTATATCATGTGCAAACAGAGCGAGCTGAGTTTCACAAGATCTTGCCTTCCTTAAACCGTGCTGATATTTACTGAGCAAGTCCTGGCTATCTAAGAAGTCCATCACAGAACTAACGATGATGTGCTCTAGAATCTTGCAAGATATTGAGGTTAGCGAAATCGGCCTGTAGTTTTCTCGGTCGTCTTTTTTCTCGCCTTTATGTAGCGGAGTTATAAACGCTAATTTCCATTCCTTAGGTATAACGCCATGACTAAGTGACTTACTGAAAACTGTTTCGAGATAAGGTGCTATTTCTAACGCTAATTCCTTTAATACTCTAGCTGGTATCTCTTCCGGTCCCGGGGATTTATTTGCATTGATGATTTTGAGCTGTTCTGCTATCCCTTTCGCTGATATAAGTATATCGTTCATCTTCTCTTCGCTTGGTTCAGGTGGATCGTCCTTCCTTTTCTCTACTTCGGTCGTAAATACGCTTTGAAAAAATGAGTTTAACAAGTTTCCTTTATCAATGCTATCGTAAACTACCTCTCCTTTGTCGTTTCTTAATGGTGCTACGGTTGGGCGTCGATCTTGAACTTCTCTAACATAAGACCAAAAGATTTTGGGATTTTCGTTTAGATGTTCACAGAGAATCTTTTTCTTAAAGTTCATTAATGCCTTGCGCATAATCTTTTTAGTCAAAGTCCGACAATTTCTGTACTTGTTTGAAATTGTATTTATTACCTCCTGTGACATATTATTTTTGGCGCATTTAAGTTTTGAGTGAAGCTTTCTTTGTCTCCTGAGAGCACATCTAACCTGCCGATTATACCACCTAGGTTCTCCATTATCGGTAATATATTTACTTGGTATGTACGTATTTATACCTGTTCTAATTACTGATAAGAAAGCTTTCCAAGTTTCCCCAACGTTCTTCGTGCTTGCTAATTTTCTGAAAGTTGCGTAATCTTTAATAAGTTTCTCTTTAAAGTCCGCAAAGTTAGCATTTTTAAATATGTACACTATTCGCTTAGGCTTGCGATACTTGACGAATGCTATGTTCAAGATAACTCGGACTACTCGGTGATCGCTGATTCCTTCTTCAATAACTACTTCAGAAACACGTTCAGGGATATTAAGTGCTATTAAGTCTAATATATTGTCCTCTCTCGTGGGTTCTCTGACTACCTGAATAAGGGAATGTTTATTGAAGATGTCTATTAGTGCTTCGCATGACTCACGATTTCTACCGGGTGGTGTGAAGCTGCAACTGCACCAATTTATCGAGGATATATTGAAGTCTCCTCCTACTATTTTGCTATTTTTCATCTGTATTGAGTTGATTTGGGCCTCTAGCTCATAAATTTCTTCTGCGTCTGCACCTGGCGGCCTATAGCATGCACATAGGTGGATGTTTCCTAAACCCCCCTGCTGATTGTACACCAAATGCTTTCTATTCTGTTTTCCGTAAACTCAATTGGCGAACTGATAAGCGTGTCCTTCACCGCTATAAAAAGTCCACCTCCGTTCCTATTTACCCTATCTCGTCTGTGAATATTATATCTTAAGGGGAAAATTTCTCGGTCGTGTATATCCGAAGTTAGCCAGCTCTCTGTGCCTATCACTATATCTGCCTCAGTTTCCTCTAATAAATTCTGAAATTCTGCTGTCTTATTCCTGATACTACGGCAGTTTATATTTAAATTTGTTAATGAGTCGCTTTCAGGCCGCTTCTGAATTTTTTCTGTGTTATGGATGGTGCGACTTCTAAGAGAGGCGTTATCATTGCTATTGTTAGCGCAGAGTTTATTGAGTCCCAACGTCGACCTAGGTATTGACCTACTATCGCAGTTATTTGATGACCCCGAGATTGACCTACGCACTGGCCTACTCCCTAATCTAAAAAAGCTCTACAATGCTCGTAGATTCTACCACCTACCTTCTGGGCTGCCACGGCAGTATAGTGAACTCCCGATCGGTTCATGGGCACCCTACACGATTCGAGAACCAGCCCGAGTTCCACGAAATCTACTCCCATGCTCTCGCACAACTTCCTGAGTCTCAATGCAGCAAAATAAATTATTGATAAACTTTTAAATATGAAATAAATGTAAATAAATGAATGCAATCGACATGAAAAGTAACATAACCTACTACTAATACAATTTATTTGGAGATTATGACATTTGAAGAGTAAATCAAATTATTAGTTAGCTGTCGGATAAATCTCACTCATTCAAAAGAAATGATAAATTCGTCTTTGTCTTTAAATAAAGATACAGCAAAAGAAATACTACGGATTTAAGATGCCTTATGATTTCGACATGATTAGACGTACTCATTCACGTATTAATCCGTGGTATAATATTGTCAATAGGAATGAGAACTGCACAAAATTGCCTTGGGAGCCGCATGCGGCCCTTGAAATATAGGTTGGTGACCAATGTATTAGACCAATTCTACTAACTAAATACTTACTTGCCGAGAAGGTGTCTAGCACAGTCACCACAATGTCATAAAAATATACCGTTAATCCTCTTAAATATACTTCATGAAATGCATATTTGAAACTATTGACTACTGTATAACAGAAACATGATAACAGGTAGTCATCATATTAATATGGGATTTATAAAAAGCTTTGTTGTTTCGAGCATTTCCCGTAAAAAATGTGCATTCTTTTCCTCTCGATTACACGACGGCGAATAATTCAAAGAACAAACTACAATTCAACCATTATTTGGCGGAACTTAGCTTCTATTTCCAGAATCGAAAGTAAAATAGAACGAGCCAGACGGCGGTCTTCTATTCGCAAGTATTTACACAAACACACCCTTCCATATCTAACCACTTTGTCGAGAGACATAGAGAAAAAGAAATAAGAGGGCGTGAAAGTCGCGATAGCGATGACAGCCAACTGCATATATCTCATTTCCGCCGAAAGACGAGATTTAATTCCCCCCTCCACTTCTGCAGTGCACGGGGCACCTCACAGAGGGAACGCGCGAAAACACTCCGGTTATGGAGGATATGGAGGAGGGGCGAAAAGACTTCCCCTCCAAACTCGCGACGACAAACAGGTGTCGCGTCGCAGGGTGCAGCGAGAGGCGGCGGAGGAAGAGAGGGAAGCTTCGTGATTTTTCAGAGGAAAACGGAGTTGAAGGAGGAGGATAAAAGGGAAGTTTCATTGAGCAGATGGGATGGAGGGCAAGAAGGTTAAACGCGCGGGGATTTCTCGCGAGGAAAGACCTTTTTAAAGGCTCGGGCGCAGTCTTCCTTAACGAGCCTTAAGGCTCCCATTTAATTATGCGTATACACCATATAGTTGACGATGACGGCGAGCGGCGTATATTGAAATGTTGGGAGGAACTCGCTGGGATTGTAGGGAGAAGGGGTGGAAGAAGGGCCGACGGAGCTGTGGGATTTGATATAGGCGAGATTGGGAGTGGCGAACGGGTAGGAAGAGGCGGGAAAGGGAAGGAAAGAGGTGCAACAGTCGTGTGAGCACGTCTAAGAGGATACACCCGCGAGCATGCGAAAGACGAGAGAGTGTTCGCAAGAGGTTTCAGGAGGTTTGAGCGGTTGAGAGAGGCATAGCGGGTGAGGGGAAGAGGAATAAGCGAATCACAAAAGCAAAAGTTGACCATTTTAAGCATCCGAAAAGGAAACCACGGGAGAGCTAAAATTTGTGTAGTTACAAAGGTAGAATTATGGAAGAAAAAATAGGTAGAGGATAGCTTGAAGTGGTTTATCTCTCTTATATTATTGAATTTGTGTCCTCAGGATTAGGATTTGCCTCTTACGCAATGAATATTAACTTTATTAACGCTAGAATTGCCGAGAGAATAATTTTGGTCCCTATCAAATTTTAAAATGCAGGCATTTCAGTATTTTTTATCGATGAACAAATTCTCATCGTGACTTTTCATCATTCAGGTTGGATAATCTTCAGAAACATTTTTGGCTGAATTGGAAAACAAAGGTACCGTAAATTTGATCTTTTACCACGGATTACCAGGGGAACCATTTTGATCACTATACCTAATACACTATTGCGTCAATGCGAATGAGATCTGGCTGGTTTTTTGGCGAGTTGTTACACATGCAGTGTCTAGCGCCGCACGTACTATCACCTGCTGACACACAGACTACTGTGTAATTTGTTATCGTGTTTCGGTCCGCGGGGATGAGTTGGTGGCGGTTTCGGTAACGGCGATAGAAGTGTGAAGGAACTGCAACCAAAACTTATACCTATAAATTTGGGCAGAAATATCGGCTCGTTGTCGACGTTGATACCAAGTACACACGTGGTAAACGAGTTCCCCTATCTTGGCAAGGACCCTACTAGACCAGCAAGAGAGGGTCTTTCTGAACGCGCTGTCATGCGTCTCATGGAGCCATACTTAGGAAAAGGGAGAAATGTGACGACTGAGAACTTTTTCACGTCATTGCGATTGGCAAAACGGCTCAGGGAAAAGGCCAAGAGTTTAGTTGGGACTGTGAATAAGGCCAAAAGAGAAATACAAGCTTCATTGAAATCTTTAAAAAAATCAACTTTACCCCACATAACTCCTGAAATCGGACAATATATCTCTGACCGTGTATCAAGGGAAACGAAGTAAACATACTGCACTGTTTAGCTAAGTAGTACTACATGTTTGCATTCAACCGTAGAAATTAGTGACAATGAGAATAAAACACCAGAAACTGTAAAATTCTAGAACAGAAACAAATATGGAGTTCACGTATTAGACCAGATGGCCCGTAAGTATACTGTGAAAGGAGATTCCGGAAGGTGGCCCATCCACACATTTTTCAATGTTCTCGACCTTTTGGCCATAAATGCCTGGGTCATTCTAAAGGCCGTGACAAACAAAAGAATACCTAGGCGCAAATTTCTCCAGCAGCTTGCAGAAGAACTCAGCACCGCTTACGCTCTGACGCTCTGCGAGAAGAAAGCAATATTTGGAGGATCAAAGTGGATCAGAATCAACAGAAGAAGAACGAACGACTGATGGCAAAAAATAATACAAATGCCAGGTGAAGAAAAGGTGTAAGAAGAACAGAAGCGTAGAACGATGCACAGTATGCAAAAAACGGCTGGGTGGGACTTGTACAGGCTTGAAGCGGTATCTGCGTGTTGATTGCGCGGAGTTCGCGGTGGTGTAGAGTTCAGTAATTCCTGTACAAACTTTGATTCAACTTTTTTGACGCACTGAACTCGTACTGTTACACTTCATTACATTCTTCATTAGCTGAAACTACACTTACCTTGTACTTAAGAATCATTATCATTATTATGCGCTATGATGGAAGTTTTCTGTTATGTTTATATTCCTTGACATGACATGTGGAATGTTTTTTTGAAAGGCTGTAACAACCTGATTTTACTTGAAATGTATTACTGAAGTAGAATTTTACTTAAGTTTTGTTTTGGTAAAATTTTGAACAATTAGTGTTGCATATCAATAATTTTGCATATTTTTAATTTTACAATAAAGTTTTTCGAGCAATAATGATATTTTATGGACATTACTGTACCGATTTTCCCACTGATAGGATACATTTAACGAAAAGCCAAAACATATACGTCCGGTACCAAAATAGAAAAAAATATCGATTTGTAAAATACAATAACGGTATACATTACAGATTACTTTAAAATTTACAGTTTGCTGGCAGAAAAAAATTATTCCTACTTTCGAATATAGTAACTTTTAAAATATCAACTGAAATTGGCGTGAAATGCGCTAAAAGTATTATTAATTTGAATAAATGAACTGCTACGGATTGTGTGCCTGGCCTTATTGCTACGCTTCAATTTTTATACAAACTCGCAATATTTGAAATTAAAATTAAAATTATTTGACCGCGTTGAAATTTCAGTTCTGGTTATTTGATTATCGAAAGAAATTGATAAAAATCGACTCGTTTTTAATTGATATTTTAATGGAAACTCGTTGTGATGCACAAAATGTGTGAATTTAATGAAATACGTACCTCTCCTTATCTGGTTATAAAGACAAACGCCACTTTGTTCATCGCACGCTGTTCAAAATTTCAACAGTTTTCCGAATCGAAGGAAAAATTGTACTTGTTCGCGCGTCCATATTAATTTAATGGCGATTTTTTTGCCTCGCTTGAATTGGAAATTCGGCAGACCATGAGCCTCCCCTCCTCCCGCCACACACTTTTCTCCCGCCCGTGCATTCGTAGCCGCTTTATTTCGCAATAACCCGATGACTGGAAATGAACCTAATTTTCTTCCCAAATCGAAAGTGATTACCAGAAAATCGAGGTAATTCCGCGAAAGGATGGTGGAGGCTGATTTAATCAGTCGCTCCTGGAATTAGCCACCGCGTACGCCGCTCTCAACCAATTGAAAACCCAGGCAACAAATCAGCATCCTCCTGATAAACAAATTTCCGGCTCCGAATGCAAAGTAATCGTTTAGAAGATTACTACTTCCTATCATTTAGGACGATGATTAGGTAATCCATTCTAACGTCTGTAGCAATCCTCCAGGATAATGGCATTAATTACTCAACCCTGAGAATTTTGCCTTTACAAACGATGAATACGACCGCTACCTAACGCAGGAGCTCGTGGATTTGCGAAATTAATCAATTATTATTGCTGGTATAAAGTGGAAGAAGAATTTTTATGAAGGCGCGTTAGATGTTCTGCTCCAGGTTGATGTAACCTAATTCAACGCTAATTTGTGTGTTAGGCGCGGTCTTCCTTGTCCGAAATCTCCATCAACGGGACTCAAATTACCACAAGTCGGAATGGTTCATTAGACAGATGAAAATCGATCACTCGTATAATATAGTAGATCACCATTCGAAAGCATCTTTCCCATAGATAAATCACAATTAATTGCTACGAAAGGAATAACCCGAAAGATGGGCGCTTGTTTTTCGCGACACAAACCCCTGTACTGACTTAATGGAATAGCATATCTAACCTGAAAGTCCTCAATGTTAATTATGGTAATGATATATATATATATATATACATATGTATGTGTGTGTGTGTATATATTGCGGTACGTTCCCATCAATCAAAAATCTTAAGGAGATTAACATAGGATGTATAGCAATGGCAATATTGCAAAAGGTTTTCAATGATTTGTAGCAGACAGCCATATTTTATATAAAAAAATTACTTGGATGATACATCATCTTCAGAGGCTTAAGCGAAGAACCTGAAGGAATTTAATAGAATATTTAAATACGTTTTCGTGTGGATTTTCTTTGTCACTATAATAGCGTAAATTTTAGGCAATGAAAGTAAAAACTAAGACCATGTTACAAAACCTGTTCCGAAACTAAAGTGTCTTGTTCGGCTTTTCATGCTTCGTAAAAATTAAAAATAGGAAAATTAAAATCAATATTGGCATGAAAATAAGAAATTTAAGATGAAACTTATCTAATCAAGCTGAGAACAAACGATTCGCAGTTCTCGTTACAAATGTTGGAAGTGGAAGAATTGACTTATTATTTATTTATTTTTTATTATCCCATGGACAGCCGTTAACGGCCTTTTACGATGAGTACAATAACGTTTACAAAGACGATCAGAGACATCCATGCCCTCGATAGGAATCCAACCCGCGACTCTATCATTGGGAGTCAGACACGCAAAGCACCCCTCTGCCAAAGCCGACTAAACGCAGGTCGTAAAAAACGAACTCTGTGCGAACACGTTTCAATTTATAAGAGATAAGCAGCTAATGGCAATTAAATTCGACATCAAAAATACCCATTGGCCAATACAAAATAAAAGCTTAACCATCAATTCTCAGCATTTATGAACAAAGTGGACGGAATTGCCACGATTACCGAGTGATTGGAATTATCCTGACGATGCCTGCTTTGTATCTCAAATACTAATCGACACCTATCAAGTTTTTATTGGTTTAGAATTATCTTTGGTAATCAACTAGTTTACTTTGTTTATGGACGGGCACAAGCGGCACTGGCAGGCGAAGAAAAACTGGCGCTATCACCACAGCTGCGAAGTAGGAAGGTCGCAAGTGAGAAGACGGTTCGAAATGTTGCATCGTAGTATCCGTAGTATCTCTGTGTTTTTTGTTCGGTAGATAAAGAAAAAGCTGGATCCGGAGATGGCCAAGAATGATGAGAAAAATAAAATGTATACCGATAATGCATTACAAAAAAAGCCGACGCATGATTTATGAGTTCCGGTTTGCAGATGAAGTCTTTCTCTCTTCCTCTGACGCGCGCTGGCAAGTCACCTGATCCGAATAACCTCTCAACACAATTCCCTTTACAACATCCAACCTTTTTTCCTCCCCGGAATATTTAGGCACTCCGTGGGAGGGTAATGCTTCGAACGACATCTCCCCTTCCGCCATGGTGATTCTCCAGCAAAAACTAGAGCGAAGGGTAAAAGCCAAGCATGCATTCCCTTTTATAAAACGGGATAACGGTCCTCATCCACAAATTTCCATTCGGTATCCGCTTTGCTTCTCTCTAACCCTCCCCTTATTTTTTTCCTTTTGACTCCCTCACCCCATTCTTTCACTCAATTATCCATATATTCGTATCCTTCCATATCGCTCCGTCTATGTATCTTTTTATTTTTCTTCTTCGATCCTTTCATATCCTTCCTTCTTTCTCCAACTTTCCCCTTCCTTCTCCTTCATGGTCTACCCTTTTCTTATATTGATTTTTTATCTTCTATTCCCATCTCCTCCCCCTTTCATAACATTATGCCGTTCCATCGCCCAACTGTACGGACCTTGCTATCGCAACTTGGCAGCAGTTGTCCGTACACGTGTAAGGAAATTGAGTTCTCTTTGCCCAAAAAAGCTCAAATTCCACTGCCATCATTATGCCTTATAATAAATCAGAAAATTCTACACAACCTTTTACGAAAAATTACCCACTTGAAGTGGTTAACTATACTTTCTTCCCTCTCTCATCTTCACTCTCTCTTTTTGCCTTTCCCTCTCTTTACTCCCTCCTCACTATTGCTCTCCCCAACTCCCACTCCTATCTCCATCCTCCTCTCCTTTTGCTCCCCGTAAGACGTGCGACTGGCGATGTTCATTTTTTTCCTTCCTTCGCATTTGCGTGTGAACGGCGGCGTTGAAACGAGGAGCTTTGCAAATAGGCTTTCCTCGCTACTTATTTTTTTCCCTCGCTCTTTCTCCTCCTCCTCCGGCACCACCACCCTCCTCTTTCTTCCTCGAGTTTATTTTTTTCCGCCGCCGCCGAGGGTTTGGAGTGGGAGGTCGAAGAGGGAGAGTTTTTGGGAGACGCGTGGATGTTGGTTCCGTGCCATGAATTATTGCGAGCGGAAGGGAACGGGAGGATGGGAGAGCAGGGTGAGTTGGCGGAGGTAGGGGTTGGAAGGGGGGAGGGAAGAGGGGTTTAGGCGGAAAGTGAGTGAGGCGGAGAGGGGTTAAGGCGGAGAGTGGTTGAGGTGGAGAGGGGTTGAGGCGGAGAGGGGTTGAGGCGGAGAGGGGTTGAGGCGGAGAGGGGTTGAGGCGGAGAGGGGTTGAGGCGGAGAGGGGTTGAGGCGGAGAGGGGTTGAGGCGGAGAGGGGTTGAGGCGGAGATTGGTTGAGGCGGAGAGGGAAGGAGGAGGAAAGAACGGCGGAAAAGGGGAGGCAAATCATCCATCTCTATTCTCATCGCGACTTGATCTGTTCTTCCGGCTCTCCCCTTCTCTCCATCCCCCTCTCCCTTCTCTTCCACCTAATTCTTCCCTTCCTTAACCCGTTCCCTCCCCTATCCCCTAACCGATTTGCTCCATCCTTTTTCCCTCTCTATCTCCAAATCTCATCTCCCGAGAGGAAAGCGCGTCTCCTCATCAACTGGATGTACAGCACGTATCGCCTTTCGTCCTCATTACGCAAGGAAAAATATTCCGGTCCGGACATAATTTCAAAACGGGCTAGAAAAAGGAAACACTCCGGAATTTATCGTTGTACGATACAAGGACGACATCTGCCATACTCTCCATCTCTCTGTCAAAAATTTAGCACCGGGATTTGCTGAACGATAAAATCCAAATGCTAATGGATACTTTACATTGTTAGGTTAGAGAGAAAATTATATTTCTCTGATGGCCATAAAGATTATGGGAAAACAAGATGCGAAGTTTTTCATATTTCTTAGTAAGTGTGTTCGACGAATCTTTTTCGCGTTGTCAGGTCGTTAACGTAGGTTTATTAATGTTATGCCTTTGAATGTAAATTGGGACAGGTTTATAAATACACACAGCTTAATCGTTCTCCCTTTTAAAACCATACGATGAAATTCAAACCATTTTTAAACGACTTTGCTATTAAGAATTTGAATGTATACAGCAAAAACTTCAAGTTTTTACCAGATCTGTTAATTTCTCATTCATTGGTCTTATATCGATGTACGAGAACCGAATTAAATTTCTGTATATTATCTTTATATCTATTTTTCATTTCGTATTCCAGATAGATACCCATTTTGTTTTCAAATTCGAATACAAAAAGGAACCGCGAAATCGTTGATGCAGCATGGATCGGTTTATTACGGATAAAATGCTACCTTAATCCGCATAGCATCCGCGCAACTTGACCTGAATTACGAGGATTTTCTAGGGATAAACAAAGACTACTCTCGAAAAATTCTTGAGCTTTCGCTTTAGTTTTCCAATAGTAGGGAATTCAAAACCGACTTTTCCTTATTCGCTGCCAATGAAGTTGATTTCTTCCCACTTCACACGCGATGTTAATTTTAACGGCGCTCGCTCGTTCTCGAGCCCGCGTTCCACTCTCTCCCTCAATATCTAGCCTCGGATCGGCGTTTAAGTGTCGACATTAAGTGGCGTGCCCATAACGAGACTTCGGCGGTCAGATTTATCAAACAATCTTTATTGCTCGACGAAAAACGGATAACTTCGCCGCGAAATTGGGAGATATTTGGATTCTTAATTCCTTCCTCGAGCGTGCCCGATAGCTCATTCATCTCTCTAGTTTTTTCCCCCTCCCGACCAAATTGGAAAATCCGCGTGCTGAGACAGAACTTATGCAGTAATTTTCGCGAGATTAGAATATTCGTTTTTTTCGTTCGAGAAAAAATTGACCTTTAAGCTTTCATAATATTTGGCTTAACCAAACAGATAGAGGAGGACTTAATTAAGCGAAGGAGCCTAATATTAAAGTCTATGAATACACTCGGGTAAAAGCGGTTGTTTGAATCGGAAATTAAATTTAGCAAACGGAAGTATTTCTCTGTGACGGTGAGATAAAATATTTTTTTGCAGATTGACGAATTTTTCCTCTGTGAATTAACCTGTATACGAGCAAAAGATTTTTAACAGGCCATCGAGTTCCAAAACTTTGTAATGCTACATTCGAATGAGAAATAGAACTTTATTCTACGTATGTAAAAATTCAGTGCGTAAACAAAAGCGGTTGACTTCGACGTTTGATATCTTGCTTGTCGGCCCGGAGTTTAGATTCTATCCCAATGAGCTGAATATATTGGTGGCTCTCTCGCGCTTGGCAAATTTCTGCCTTTTCTTAGGTACCCGTTCCCTTTTGGCAAATAAAACGCACTTGATTCGCTATTTGCCATAAATTATGTTTGAGAATGTCATCATTAGTATATATGGCGATAAAAAACTTCGCCATCTTAGGTGTCAATATATTTAATGATGAATTTTACTGCAAAATAAGGAAATATCTTGTTTATTTTCAGCTGGCGTATAGTGGATGCCATTTTTTTCCTTTATCTATTTATTCATTAGATTGTTTATGAAATCGAGGGGCTTTATTATTGAATAAACGCGAAGCAATGTTCAATTTCCCTTGAATCACGCATTACTTGCATAAAGAAATCGCAGTGCTTCGCCGTAGCAGAGAGAAATTAGCTACACAAATACACATAAATGGCATTGCTATAGTTCATATGAGAAATCTTCATTTTAATATACGAGTTTTGAAAACGCGGAAATTTTCAGAATTCATGACGCGTAAACACGCATTTCTGGTACACAGTGGAGGATAAGATGTGACGGATTAGCGCGTTATAAATACAGTGAATGTTTTGATAGCAAAACCTTGAGCTAAACTGACGAAATAGCAGCAAAATGAGGAAAAGCCGTGGTTTTCAACACACGAAATATCCGCGATTTAACATACGAGACATATTAAATAATTAACATGCATTAACCGCAATCTCGGAAGCAGTAGAAGAGGCAGTCATTTCCCGCAAGTATCCTCGCCACACTCAGAAAACGTAACGAGGTTTGCGACACGGCGGCAAATGTGGCGCAAGATATTCACGGAGATGACGCGTGAGAAGTAGGTTAAGGGCGGAAAAGGACGAAGGGTTTGGGCCCTGGAAGGGAAAGGCCAGAGCGAGAAGTCAAACAGAAAGATGTAAAGAGGAAGAGAGAGAGAGAGGAAGGTGGGGAAAAGGTAAGAGAAAGAGGGAGCAGAAGGTTGGGGCGAAAGGTAAGGCTAGGGAGGCGTGCTACATGGTGTGGGAAAGGACGAAACGGGAGAAATTGTAATGAAAGGGAGAGAAAGCAAAGCAAGTCCCCTGAAGGAATGGATTTAATTCACTTCTCATCAAGAACCTCCATTAATTCAAATTACGCGGTGAGAATTGGAAGACAGTTCTCCGAGACTGGAGGGAATGTGGCGAGAGAGAGAGTTTGACGGAGACGCGCGCGAGGATAGAAGGGTGTGAGAGGAAGGGTAGACACGAAGATGTAAAAGGAGGGTTGAGGTTGAGGTTGAGAAAGGGTGCAGGCTGCAAGGTAGCTGAGAGAAACACCAAGAGAACAAGGTATTAGATGCGCAAAAACTGGAAACAAAAAAGGAAAGAACTATAATGATCGACAATTTGCACGAACTCGCAGTTTAAAATAACGTACGAACTGATAGGCTGTTAATAATAACTAAGGATAAATGCGTAATGAAGCAAAAGGAAGTGAGAGAAAATGATGGCGAAATCGAAGTGGAAATTGTTAAGACGAAATAAAGAGAGATGGAGAGACATCAAACATGATTCAAATCCTTCCACTCTCCATTTAATCCACTTAGTTTTCTCAGTGAATGAGATTCAAGGATCGTTATCGCTCTCTACCACACTACTCCGTTCTCTCTTCTGAAAGCGTTTGTCGAATTTTAAAGCTATTCCAAACGCGGAGTTCTTGGAAGTTAAATGTAACGCTGATTGAGCGCACTTTTTTAGCAAATTGTAAATTTAATTTCGTCGAGTTTCTCTCAACTTGATAACTGAAATGCTTCAAGTTAGAGGTATTAGCTATCTTCAAATATATAACGCAATTTGCACATGCAATTGGTGTGGCTTTAGACTGTAGTAACGGTCGTATATAGAGATGAATTTATGAGTACTAAACACGAGAAAATTATGATTTTTCGTATAGATATCATAGAAAATTCATTGTTTGCTCTAGGACGCGATATGAATTCACCTGTTGTGCTTATCGCAAAACCCATTCTTTACGTAAAACCCATTCTGAGGTTTATAACTTTCTCGGTATTTTTCAAAACTTTACAAATTTCTTTATACGCGTTTAATTATAAATAAATTATTTGATTACACGTTGATTATACTGGCAATTAATATTCTTTTTATCTTCATCATTTTTGTTGAATATTGTTGGTCGAGACACCAGCAAGCCATTCAAGCTGACTCTGCCATCAGTAGACTAAGACTTTTCAGGGTAGCGAAATCTCTTAAATACGAGTATCACAAGAGGAAATTGAATTCTTTTCATTATACACGATG
This sequence comes from Tanypteryx hageni, assembly GCA_028673005.1. Classification (NCBI taxonomy): domain Eukaryota; kingdom Metazoa; phylum Arthropoda; class Insecta; order Odonata; family Petaluridae; genus Tanypteryx; species Tanypteryx hageni. Next base: position 111,066,953 of record CM054114.1, on the reverse strand, counting down.
ACCATAACTATCGCATTACAAAACAGCTCGTCGGAGCAGCATAAGTTTCTTTTGGTCATTCCGTCATACAGTAACGCGGCGCATTCAATAAAAAGGAATATCGTTTATTCATCATGTTGGAGCTTTTTACTATCTAATGCAAACTAATGTAAAAGCTTTTAAACACGAATAGAACAATGTAGGATTCATTGTGATACTTTTCCATTCGAAAACATCTACTTCCGGTGACAGAAAGTTATAAATTTTACAGCACACATAAAATACTCATGATTATTAACAGTAATAGAATGCTTCGGATTGAATGTAATAATTCCTTCTTTTCAAAATACCTTAGTGGCTTAACGTTGCCTTATATAAAATTATCATTTAACGCACACAAAAGATAGCAACACTGATGGAAACAGCAAATAACAGGAGACATTTAAACATAAAAACGGCAAAAATCTTTTTCTCTTTGTAACAACGCACAGTTTCGAAACTACGTCCCGGCATTTCAAGCCCTCTTGATATTTGATTCGGGTCAAGTATTCAACAGCAATTGCGTATGAAATCTAAATCGAGCGGCGACGAATCCCGAAAATGTATTTTTTCGCGCATCGAACCTTTTATAAACCAATCCGCGACACGGATTGCGCGCATTTTTATTTGGGGAGCGAGCGATTTTTTTCACGCGAGAAGTGACGACGGAAAGGACATATGGGTGCAAGCTTCGCGGAAAGCATTACTGGAACGAGAAAAGGAATAGAGTCGAAGTGCTACGAGAGGAAGGGTGTGTTCTAACAGCGAGGCGAGAAAGAGGGAGGAACGGAGAGGTGAAGAGCGAGGGACAGAGGGGGGAGAAAGGGATGGGGGAAATTAGGGAGGCAGTAAGAGCACGAAATACGTCGTCGAGTTTCTTCATCTCTCCTCGACGCAGGTGCAACGGACATGCGACTCCGAGAAGAAGACACCGGCTGGAGGAGGAGATCCCCCAGTAGTTGACCACCTTACCCTTATATGACGTCACAACCCTAGAAGTCTATTTCCACCTCTCTAGCCCTTTTCTTTTTGTCGCGTGTTACACGCTTTAAAACATATGAGCTTCGCTCTCGCGAAGCAAAAAGAGTCGAGGTTTAGACGAAAGGTGGAGGAAAAAGTATAGAGTAAGTTATGTGTAAGGTGGTGTGAGTGTGTGTGAAGGGGTGTGATAAAACAAGAGAGAGAGAGAGACATACAAAAAGAGGCAACCACGAGCGTGCGCGTGTGTGTGAGTAAAGGTGTGTGTGTGTGCACCCGTGGCGGTGCGCGGAAAGGGAAGGAAAGAAGTGAAAATATGGAGCCCAGAGCCCCCTCATAACTCTGGCGGTTCATTAAAATTTAATGCGGGAAACGGGGTAGGCGGTGGTTTTCTGTCGGGAGGAGAAAGATAGAGGGAGTGGGAGGAGGGAGGGAGTGGGAGGAGGGAGGGAGTGGGAAGGAGGGAGCAAGAGAGGTAGTTTGGCAGGATGAGGGTGGACGTGGGGGAGGGAAGGATGTGGGAGAGAAGGAAGATGGTGACCGGAGGGGGATGGCTTGGCGGCGAGGACCAATAGGCGAACAGGTCGTACGTCCTACCTCCCACGTCCTCGTCGTCTCCAGAGAAAAAACGACCCATTACACCCTTTCCTTCCATTCTTTCCTCCCTCCCCTTTACACCCTCTCTCTCTTTTTTCCAGGCAATTTTTTGCGCGGAGCGGAGTCTCAAAAATCTCTTCTCTTTCCCTCCATCTCCTCCTGCCGCCTTCCTTATCCTAATGAATAACCTTTAAAACGTATTCTTCGCGCCTCTCCTCCCCTTTCTCCTTCTCTCCCCCTCACCTTCTTTCTCCTCCCTCACCCTCTCTCTCTCTCGCTCAGTATACATAACACGGGTACCATTTTGCCGCCGTCCGATACGGATTTTTTTTGGATTAATTTCTAGCTTTCGACCCCTTTTGCTTTCCTGGACCGGCCAGACGTTAAGGTGTCGCTGATTAATTCTCATAGTTTACATCTCGCGCCTCCGGCATCATTTCTTACGAGAAAAATGAAAGATCCTTCCTGACCTAATTCTCCCCGTTCCTTATTTAGGGTGGATTTTCGCTACGAAGTTTATTTCCTCTGCTCTTGCGTGTTTTGTGACATTTATTCAGTAAATTTATTAATTCAAGTTGCGTTTCTTTGCAGCGGGGCTGTTTGCGAATTTTCTTGCAACGAGGAGTTCAAATTAACTATTGAAAAAAATAAGGAGAAAGTGCAATTTTTGAAAAAGTAAACGAACTGAATCGGTCTTCTGAGCGTGTTTTAAAAATGCAAATTCCTTTAATGATACTAGAATAATTTTCAAATGCGACATTTTCTCATATACTACTCTGAACAATTTTCAGTGAAGTCACTGATTGCTCGTGCCACTGAGATCATAAATCCGCTTCCATGTATACGTGAGAACCCTATGACATATATATATATATGTGTGTGTATATATATGTGTGTGTATATGTATGTATGTATATATATATATATATATATATATATATATATATATATATATATATGTATATGTATTTCTCCTGACATTTGAATAATGCTTATTGCAAAAAATCAGTAGAGAGACAGATGATGAATTAATCCTACTACGTTACAAGAGGAAAAGACGGTATTATTAAAGCGACGGAACAAAAAAAATACGTCGGACACGCGGACGTCATGTCTCAATAACGTATTCAATTTCGAGCAATAAAACTTTGAGGCACGTCCGAAACCAAACTCATCTCGCCTGCGCGGGAGAGAAGAATAATAAACCGACACGTCTTTTTTCTCCTTTCAGTCTTAAAATATCCGGATTGCCTCCTATATCCCCTGTCTCGAGCATTATTATTTCTGTTGCTCCCCTTTCCGTTGACGTGACGCAGGCTGGGTAAGCATTAAGTCACCCTGGGGCCACTCACTCCACATATAACAGCGTAAATCTTTATTCCTCCTCCGTCTTTCGTTCCGCCTCCTTTCCTCCATCGCGATTTATTTTTTCTTATTCCTTCCTCCTCCACCTCCGTCTTTTATAACTCTCCCTCTGCCTTACTCCAGCTTTCTTATAGAATTTCTCCCGTTGTCTCTCTTTCGTCTTTTGCTTTTCCTCTCTCCCCTTCGCCCACCCTCTTTCCTTCCTCCTGCCTTCCTTTTTTCTCCCTCTCGGTTACTCTTTCCACCCTCTATCCCTCTCATTTCCTCTCCTCCCCTCCCTTATGAGGTGGCCACGCCCGAACGAAACAAAAAGAAGTACGAAGAAGGAAACTTGAAACGTGTTTCTTCGAACAGGTACAATATTCTTGACTGAGTGCCCGCACGCCAATGGAACGCGTTGCAAGTGACGCCGCCAAAATGAGAACAGTTTAAACGAAACGTGTTTTACTACAAGTTTTTTTAAACCAGGCGCTTGATCAGGTCGTTTCGAGAGCTCGGTAGCAATCAATACCTGCAATTGGCTTTGTTTAATGGTGCAATGTTTCGAATTTCACGTTTTATGCGCAGTAAAAAACCACATTTTCCGTATTGTTTGCGAGTATAAAATCACGAATGGTGTGAATACTAGGATAATCGGTATGATAAAATTTAAGCGGAAAATTTGCTCAAAATAGCTGTTAAATACTGCAAATAATTTATGCACGCAAAAAAATCGTTACTGCATTCACCCGAATAATGGCGATTTGTATGTGGAAAAAATGAAATACTGAGATTGGTGTAGCATACAATAAATTCGCAGACAGTATTTTAGCTAATTTAATATTGGCGTTAAGAGTACTATATATGTGCCAAATAAATAAAGTGGAAAAATATTGTGCGTGCAAAACAAGCCTGAGTAGACGTTATGGTGAAAAATTCACTTTATTTTCAGAATGCCCAATCACCCGGATAATCCACACATGGATAATGGGGATTTTACTATAAATACTTTGTTTCTTCGGTGTGTGGCCTGTTTAACCGCCTCCTTCTATCACTCTTCGCTATCTTACTTTCTTACCACCTATCTTTCTCTCTCATTTCCGTATCTCCCATTCTCCTCTCTCCACCCACCATCCCACTTTCCTTCCCGATCTCATCTTTTATTAGAAAAAATACTGGATATCATGCGGTACTGGTACATAAAAAATCTCGCCCGTGTCCCTTCAACCTCCCTCTCTCACTCTTTGACGAGGCGCACAAATCCCTGCCTCCGTCGCCTCCTGACTTCTAGGGACAACACTTTTACCAGGCGACCCATAAAAATGTCGCACCGCAGCCGACGGGGAAACCGCTTCGTGTTGCGGGTAGAAAGGGAGGAGATGGATTTTGACGTGGAAACCGGGTTGGGTGTTTGTACGGAACGGATCGTTTGGGTGACAGGAAGGGAGAAATTAGGGGTTTGGATGAGTGAAGGGCTGGAGAAAGGGACAGGGATGTAGCGATATATGAGCCACGCATTATATGTTTCGAAAGGTAATGTTTGTATTAACATATAACTAGACGAGGAAGGGAAACTGAGGTGCAGGGAGTGGACAGGACAATGAAATGATGTAAAAACACACCATTTGTTTGCAAAATAATAGTTTATAATATGGAAAAACCCTGTAAATATTACGTTAGTGTGCAATCGCAGTTGTTATTAGTAAATAAACCAACTACAGGGGAATGCTATTTTATATAAATTTTTTCGACAAGGTAATCGTTGCTAGACACTATCGGAGGATAACCGTATAAAAAAAATCTTTCTGAAATCATACTTCTAGACAATCATTTCAATGAGCAAACTGTTACTATCTTCTCGGTATGAATAACTAAAGTTATTTTTCTCAGCCTCGAGGTACATGTGGCTTTCGCTCATGAAAAAAGACGAATTAGATTTCACAAAATTTGACCAAGCAACACTTAATCGCGCTTATTATTCCTAATCTGTTAAGTAGAATTAATTCCCTTCTTACAGAAAGCAAAAATTTCTCTAGAAAACCCATTTTCATAAAAATATTTAATATGAATATCTTAGTTTGTGTTAGATTTACTCATTTATTATTAAAGAGAAGTTGATTTGTCGAAAAAATGGTCGGAAGTTTAAACAGTTTGCAAAAATAAAGATTATTTGCTGCTCGGAATTTCCTCCGTTCATAGCGTGTAGCGAAAGGTTTCTAGTTTTAGCACAAGAGGCTTTTAACCTTAACACTTTACATGTTACTAAGTAATAGAGCACCTGGCTTTTCCGAAGGATAAGCGAAGAAACCTTTGAATAGTGGCCTAAACGTCGGTAATGAGTTTTTTCCCTTGCCTTAACACGAGTTAGCGAGAGAAATACCTTACCAAGCGACTTTGACCTGAGTAAAGAAAGAAAACACATTCTCGCGATTTACAGAAAAAAATATCAGCAAAAGCAGGCCTTCTAACGTATCGCTAACCATATATGCTTTAGGTCACGTACAAACATCGAGAAATATACGAGAGTTTTAAAACCTCGGACGAGCGTTTAAAGAGGAAATATATTTCTCTAACATTAACGAGTCGTTATTCGTCACGTCGAGATGAAGTTTACTTCCTCTCTCAAAGCCAAAGTAAAAAAGATATACACGGAAAGTAGGGTTTAACCCGCCGTGATTTACGTCAGAAACTTATCCAACGACGTGCCTTGTTATGAATGATTCGCGATGTAATATGGAATTGGATTTTTTACATAGAGAAAAACCTCGATTATCTGTGTGTGGGTCAACCGGGCGGAGTATTAACTGGACGATCTGAAGTCTTGAATTTTGTCGTCCATCGCCCTCGCATAGACAAAAAATATGGGTACAGAGGGAACCTTTGATGTCTCAAACGAATGAATTTAACGTCACGGAATTAGAGGGCTCCAAGTATCGAGGAACAATTACGTGGCGACAACATAACTCTTTTAGAACTTTGGGACGACTTTGAAAAATCGATCAAGGACAGAAATCTAGTTGAGGGTCAGATTTACAACGGAGACGAAAGTGGTTTATACTGGAGAGAGCTGCCCTCGCGAACTCTCGCATCCAAAGCAAAGAACAGTGGCTCTGGTAATAAGATAATAATAGACAGAATTACAATTTTATGCTGTGCAAATGCAGTTATGATAAAATTCCCTTGAATGTTATTGAAAATCCTTATTTCCAAGGGCTTTCAAAACTATAAAAAATTAGAATATTCAAGTCTTGCTATATTTATATGCAAATTTTTCAATTTTCCAATTTTAAGTTTATTTTATACTACAAATTTATTGCACATTTACAGAATCTCAATATGAAATTTAGTTATAAATTCCATCGTAAATATCTTCTTAAGTCAAATGAATATGGCATGTGGCCTGTTTTACGTACGTTTTGCGATATTTACCAAATTCTTCAGATAATCCGTGGTTATTCAGTTATCCGTGCCTAACCAAGTCCCTTTTGACACATAATCGGGGTTTTATTGCATATGTATTCTGAATAAACGACGTGATAAATGGATGCTGAAAATGCCAAAAGTAGAGCAATGTGCAGATCGAGTATGTGCTTCAGAATCGGATGGCAATGGGAGTGTGCGTGCTCGTGCACAAGCGGGAAGATTGCGCGTGGTACGCTTATGATGGGGAGGGAAAAGGGTGGGGTATCCTGCTGCAGCGCAAGTGGAGCTTCATCTCCTTCCCTATAGATGGTTCTCGGAACCGCTTTGCCGCTGAGCAAAGGATCAATTTTTCGCGAAATAAGCTTCTAATAGGCTAGCGAGGGTCTATTATTCTCCCTCTCGAATAAAAAAACGTACCTTTTTTTAATCTCTCTCTATCTCCGAGAGTCTCGGAAAAAACCTTGCAGCATCGATCACCCGTTGTAGTTGTTTTCTGTCCGCTCTAAATATATATTTTTTCCCGCCTTCGTTCCAAGGTTTAATAAGTTGAAAAATTGCGCCGCGGGCGCGGATAGGATCGGCGATTTCGGATGAATATCCCAGGTGCAAAAATAGGGCACGGCTCGCTGAATACGCGAATATGAGCGGCTAACCATGAATACATAAAGATAAGTTCGTATATTTACATAATCAAAGCGTCATACTACAGCGCGATGCGCAATGAAGTCGCTCTTTCGGAAAATAATTTTCGGTGCCACCGTCAAGAATAAACGGAAACATTATTATTCACTAGACTCGCAGATAAGAGAAATTCCATTGTGTAAAATCTCATTATTACGTGAAACTCTCCTTGAAATTTATTTTCTTCTGAAGCGTTTTTGCTCGGGGATGATGGGACACTAATTACTTTCGCGATTTTCACAAATAATACGAAGCCAATGAGAGTATAACGAATTTATTAGATGATAACATCCAGCGCATTATATTACCTTCAGAACTCTGAAGAGGGCTACCTGGTAGCCGAAATACGCGTATTAGTCAATACTCTCTTCCTTACGCATTTATCGAATCGACTTCACCGATTCTTTGTTTTATTTTGATTATATTTTTTATATTTTTCATGTTCTCTTCCGCCTTCTTTCGTTTTAACCTACAAGGGTCACTGCACCCCCCCCCCCTTCCTCGCATACCCGTTGGTTTCAATCACTTTTAATTACTCTTCTTAATCGGCTTCAACGAGGTTTTATATATTATTTTTCTGTCCTAGGTTTGTATTGTTTTTTTAATCTATGATAAGGGTCACTGCAATTTTTTCGCACACCCGATCTATGTGAATGTTGAGTGTTTGTAGGTCCCTGGCGAGGAGGATTCTCCCGCAAACCTTGGTTGGCTGATTTATTGTCCCTGTCGCTGGCCTTAAAAAGCCTCTAAACAGCAGGTGGAGCGTCTGGTCGTATGGGTGAGGTTTTTATGTATTCAATTTTTAATTATTTAATTTTGATTTTTTCAAAAAATTTTCCCCCTTCCCTTATCTTAGTGGAGTATCTCAACTTTATTATTTTATTACCGCTTTTGGAGATTTTTTACCTTTTATCATTGTATGTATGCCGTGAAGCTCATTCCCAATCATATGATAACATACGTTACTATTTTCGTTGTTCACGCATTTTTGGAAGCAAGTCACCTTTATTTATTTTTGTTCGTTATGGGATTTATCCGACCTATCGCGAGACAAAAAAAGAGTTTTGTTGCTTTGGTAACTGCCTTTTCTCCTGTTTATTTTTTCCCTTCTTATGTCGGAAGTTACCGCCCGCAAAACAAATAACGAGGTAAAAATAACCCACCCTCTTTTTCAAGACGGGGAGAGAGAACGGGAGCAAATTTTGAGGACGTAAAAGGATATCCTTCAAAGGGAGCCAATTATTTCCAAAAACCCGATCCTTAATAGTTCATTTTTCCAGCGTCTCTCTAAACCCTGCATTATTTATATACAGTTTTTTTTTAGAGGAACGAGCATCTCGAAAAAATAACCCTTTCGAACTCTAAAAGGGTACTGATCACGTCGATTATTTGAGCAGACGAAAAACAAACTGCTTTTCGTGGGGAAAGGTTTATTTTTCTGGAGAGGACATTGAAACTATAATCACCACAATGGCTCTCGACCTCCTCAACTCAAGAAAGCATAGGAAAATTTGCGACGCGAGTTGGAGAGGATATTCTATATCTTGGAAAGGATTTTTACCGTGATAGGCTGCCTTATGGACCATGAGAGGGGAAACAGAACATTTTAAGTATTGAAAAGGCGGTTTATTACTTTTATTTTAAGTCGAAGGATGTTACCCCGTCACTAGCTCCTCTGAAGTTCTTTGATGCTTCGTGTTAGGCTATACCCACCTCTCGAGATTGAAGTTGAAGGGGCGGAGAACGTGAGTTAAAAGGATGTAAGACGGAAGGGGGAGTGGGATGGGAGCAAAGGGGATGGGCGAAAGGAGAGTGAAAGGTACAAGGGTTGGGTTGCTCGAAAAGCAGTCGAGCGCAGTGGAGCTTCAAATAAACGCCTCGTGGAGGTCGGGTCGAGCTTTCGTGTTAGGGTGCATTGGTAAGGAGTTTGGCGGGGGATCGAAGACGTGTTGGCGGTAAAGGGTTCGGTTATAAGCCGAGGTTGATGTAAAATTCAAGATTTGAATGTATCTGCTTTGCTGGCGATGTTTGGCGGTGAGATACATGGTTCGTTAAGTTCCGCGACTGATAGCGGCGTATGGCGGAGGTGAAACGCCGACCGCGCATATTTTATTGTGGGATGAGTTGAGAACCATCGCTCTTCGGTTGGAGAAGCTATAGATTTTCTGAATGCTGTATTGATTTTTTAATAAAGGGCGGAGTTTAAAAAGAGTAAAAGGGCGTTAGGTGTTTCGATACCATGGTTAAATTCCACTGAAGAGAAATCGAAATTGGCGATGACTTGTAGCTCAGCTTAGATATAAACTTCTTATTTTATAATTTCCTAATTGACTTTGAATATTTAATCTAAATTTAAGGGCCAATTACTTCGTCGAAAATTTCGGTAGTTTCGGAAAGATCAAATATGTGCACAAAGAAATTAACTGGATCACGCTTTTATCCCTGTATTCGGCCATTAAACAAGTTAATAGTAAAAACTTAGGCAGTAATTAATCAGCAGTCATCTGGGCGTATTTTAAAGGTCAGTTTCCAATAAAAGCAATTGCGTAGCTAAGAATACGCAGCCTGTGGCGCGTAGGGTACCACCGACGATGGGATACCATCAAGAAAACCTATTTATTATCAGTTTCTTTTTTCGCATAAACATACACAATTTAACATTTCCTATTAAATTATATCGAAATTATTAGTAAAAAATCACCTATTTTTAGGGAAAAATTAATCGATCTTTAGGACTGTAATAATAATTTAATTAATCTTCGAGAGGGGGCCTGTCAGCAATTCTCTCAGCGGGTTTCGATCTTTAATATCTATGAAACACGACTTTTTGCTGACTGTCATGCACGATTTATAGCACTGTTTAGAGCAGAATACAATAGTTATGAAAATTATTTATCTTTATCCTGTTCGCTGTCATTTGGCCGGAAATTTGATCCACCGACTGGGGAAAAATGCATCTTTACTCAAAATTAATCTACGATATTCCAGAATTTGCCCTTTAAGTCCCTTAATGTCCCTGGTTAAGGTTAAGGTTTAGGTGCTAAGGGATGCAGAAGCATACATGGCGGAATAAACCAGTGTATGGGTGATGTTGAATGGAGTTTGCGCGTGTGCGTCTGAGAGAAAGAGAAGTTGGTGTTCAGTGGGTTGTGAAGGTGGGCACCGGCGCGGCAGGAATCCTCAATGTAAGGAGAGAGAGATAGAGAGAGAGAGAGAGAGGGGGAAGGAGAGGGAGAAAGGGGGGGAGAGAGATGGTTCACTCATTACCTTGAGGTCAGTACCCTTGAGGATGAAGGTGGGCGTCGACCGGTTGAGAAAAGGAGGGACGGAGAACAGGTGAGGTTGGGAGTGGCTCAGAAATTGCTAACCGCGGGCGGTGATGCGAGAGAGAGTACGGTACGGAGAAAGGGAGAATGGCCGTGTATGTGAGCGCGCGAGAGGCGTTACTGTCGGCTAAACTGGATTTGGTACTACCTCTCCCCCACCACGATGGCCATTTCGGCGCACTAATGCGCATTTCATGGGGGGGAAGGGGGTTGCTCATCTCGACGAAAATGGGGGACGAGGGGTTCGTTATTATTAACTTTAATGACAAGACCTAAAGAAATGGACATCGTTAGAGGAACGTAGGCTGCAGGCTAGAATTAAACTACTGGAAAAATTTATGTCGGAGGGACTAGCGAATGAGGTAGTAGGACTTATCAGAAGCCCGACGTATTTCGGTAGGCAGGACAGTGAGGATAAGATTCGCGAGATTGACTGCAGAACGGAGCGATATAGAGGATCGTTTTTCCCTAGGACGACAAGAGACCATAATAGGAAAAGATAACGTAGGAAAACTATGGACCCTTGGTGCACTGCACCCCCTGCCATCCACCGAAAAGGTGACTTGCAGGGTATAATGTAGATGTAGATGTAGACGTATGTCGTCGACAATTTTCCGGCGGAATGTTCCGTGAATCCTATACTTAGGGAAAAAATGCCTTCGAGAAGACTAATCCTGATTCGTGGAAATGCTGGCATTCATCCGACTGACGGAAATGAAGGCCATTCGTGCGTTCGCGTTAATATTTCCGAGGAAATGTTTGCTATTTGCCATGTAAATATTACAGGAAACGCCTTATGGCACTTTATACTACAAATTTAGACTGCGTTAGAAACACTTTCAACATATTGAACTTTAACCTGAAATATAATTATTTAGAACTGAATATTTTATCTAAAAATATTACTTCGGCTATTGTGATTTGAATGCCGACTTTTACCCCTATAAATTTAAATTTAAGAAAAAGGCAAACGATTTTTTTCGCCGAGTAGCTTTAATTTCTCTTAAACTGCGGCTGCCGAAAATTTCAATCGGTGTTACAGCGCAACGAAGATTTATAAAACGAACCAAACACGAACAACGGTACACTCCTCTGGATGATAACTACTGCTTCTCAGGACGCTTTACCTGCTCGTAGAAAACGTGATTGTAAAGCCAAGTGCATTTCTAAAAGCTGGATAGATTTGAAAGATTTTGCTACGTACCAGAGGGCTTAATTCCACAGCTCGCCGATAGTACTCCTCGGCTCGCGCGTTGTCTCCCGCTTGCCTGAGGGCGCTTGCGGCGTTGAAGGCCATCTGGTGCTCCGAGGGCGCGAGCTCCACAGCGCGAACCCACGCCTCCGCTGCCTCCACGTGCCTCTCCAACTCGGAAAGAAACTGACCTGCGAGGCGAAAATGAGACATAATTAGAGGAAGAGTGAGCAACTGAGAAAGGAAGCGATTAATTAATGCATTAAAGAATAACTACTTTGCGTCCAAATAAATAACCTTTATTATTCAATCTAATCTTACAAGTGAGCTTTGAAAACCACTATGGTGATGATTGATTGATACGATTTTTATTTGGGACAAGATAGAGAATAAGAAGTCCCACCTTCCTCCTCACCCATAAGTATTTCTTATTTTTCACTAGATCATTAACAGCTCTTTACGCAACAAAAACAATGACGAACACATACATCATCATACGTCATAACTGCTCCCTTTTGAATGGTACAGTGACGGATACTACTCTCGTGATCCCTTCCGGAGAAATGCACGCAGGAATTATTTCATTCCTAGTCCAATTTTGCAGAATTTTTCAACGTGCTGAGGACAACTATAGCACAACTAAAAACTGGTATAATCGTTCTGTCAAGCTTCTTAACAATATTCACTTAAGAAACAATCAAAGAACTATATTCTCTTTCGTAATGCCAATACAAGCAATTCTTTGTTTGTTCCGGAGGCACCAAGGCCCTGCCATTGAGCCACCATATGTAGGTCACATGTTAAACTTCTCCCCTCAAAAATCCGCTGTTTTTAGGTATGACACCAATCGCACAATAAACTAATACACACTACATTGGAAAATGAAGGAGGACGAAAAGTTTTTTAGTGTACTTTAAAGACCCTAGTCATCAATCTACAAATTCGATTAACATTTTTTAATGTGATTTGGAAATTTCCATTAAATTGCAAGCACAATACCACCTTTACCAAAAGATTTCGTATAATTTACTCCTCGTCAAATCAGAAAGCAATACTGAGTATGGATGTTCGTTTCATTCAATCATAGAGACGACATTAAGTACGGTCGTAAAGTATTTTATCATGACTAAGATAGTTAAACGTATAACAGTGTAACTTTATCATGTAGTGCCGTAATATGAAAAAAAGAAAACTTCAGTGTTGAAGGGACTCGCTACAATGCCAACAAAGGAGCTTCTTCTATGTAATAGAAAAAGATAATGCCTATTGCATAAAGAGGGCGTCACATTCTCAAGCCGAACATTTTCATGTCGGTAACTGGATGCTTTTATTCGTTGAGACGCCTCTGCAAAATCCAGCAGGTGACACAAATTTTGCCTTTTATAGAGAAATCTGCCACGTCTTTGCTCGACAGGTGGAGAAATGGGTCAAGCTTGAAAGTTGAAATAATACCTCGTCCTTTGTGAAATTGAATGGCGGTCAATCTGGCGAGACAGCCGAAGGCATCAAACTACCACATCTATTTCGGGCTTATATCACCTCAGATAGAAAAACCATCTGGCGAAAAGACAAAAGAAAATCAGGCCGATTCCCCCATCGCGGGAAAAAACAAACGAATCACTTCAGAAGGAAATAGAAAATTGACAACGGCTCGGCTGCGAAATCGTCCTGTTCTTGAGAAACCGAGAGAGGTAGAGAAAAATATGGCGCTTTAAGAAAGACAATCCGAGTCGAATTCGTAGGCGCCGCGGATTAAAATGAGACCGACGGCCAAGTGTTTTTATTTGACCCAAGTTGACATCCAATAGGAAGGTGGCAGTCGGAGACGCGTGAGAGGGGAAAGGAAGGAATGGGAAAAATAAACTTTAAGGGGAGCCGACGTCAGAGCCTATGCGCATTAACACAATTTTGGTTCACACGAGTCCAAGTTCGCGCATCAAATGCCCACACATAAATACCACCTCCCGCATATTCGGTGCCGCTTTGAGGATGGGCTCGTCCTACCGTTATGTGTGCCTACTGCGCACTGCGAGTTCAAGGGTTTTAGCTATATAGATATCTACTACTGTTACTATGATGTATCCTTGACAACCGTCTCCCTCCTTCCCTTCCCATCCTCTCGACTCCGAACTGTCTTCTTTCGACCAATCACGGCATCCTCCACCCTCGTATATATCGAGAGGAGATCTCGCCGATTCCGTGAGCCAGGACGATAAAGGCTTATCTCTCTGTGACTTCCTAAAGGTCACACACACGCATACATGCACATTCTCTGTCTCCATCCCACGCCTCCTTCAGGTCGCCATACTTCTGTTTTCGGAAGGACATAAGAAAGAGCGGGTCGCACACGGCGGGAGAGTATTCTCTCCTCTTTTTTTTCTAAAAAGATGTGGGCTGGGTTGGAATTTTTGTACGTCTTTGACACGGTAAAGCAGTATGACGCATTTTATTGCTTCTTTTGTCAGGATATTGATTTTTGAATAGGAATATAGAACACGCGCACACCTGACATAAAGAATGATAAAATAAATAAATGTATTGTTTCTTGATGTGGCGTATTTTTCGTTTTTGTTGTGCCTGTGAGACAGGAAAATAACATTTTTAGGTATCGTTTGATTTACGAAGGTACTTGGTCCCTTTTTTAACGGGCACCGAAAATATTATTCATGGAACACTTACAAAAGGAATATAAGAATTAATGCTTAACAATGCTTCGGCGGGTCGGATTAGCGTTAAATCGGAAGTTACTCGGACATTTTTAGGCAACATACGAGTGAAAATCGAGTAGAAATTAGATTTATAGGGTTAACATTACAGTATTAAAAATCATGATGGAATTCAATCTTACGAAAAGAATAAAAACGGCATTAAAAAGAATTTATTTGAATTCATTTCTGAACAGAAATCCAATTGAGAATTTACAACAAACTCCTAAACTGTACGATTCTCAAAAACATTTTTTAAAGTAAAACATTTACATTATAACAAGTTTACGGAAATGTTTTTTCACCCCAGGAACTTGATATCTCAATATTTTATTGTAAATTTTCAAATTTTCACCGTAGTCTTCTTTCTCTCATACAAAAATCCAATTGATGTTGAAACCAAATCAATATTTTTTTAAGACCTGCTGATTACCTCTTGTCTACGCGCATTGGGTATATAAGAGGTAGTGCAATGAATAGCTGGTCAGTATAAAATTCTAGTTGACAACATTGTGATGATTGGGATCATTTTTAAACTTTAATAAAATATTTATGCACACGGATAAGTTAAATTTCGGAAGCTAAATTTCATTAACCTCTTTTTCTGACAAAGGAGATCTTCAAAGCGTTTTCATTATCTAAGAGCCTTTTTAGGTAAAAAAATAATGAATTAAATTTGCTCCAGCCTGCCAACTACCTTCGGGCGGTGCAACTAAGGTAACCGGGGTGCGGCACAACGCAAAATAGGTCTCTTCAAGAGGATAGGAGGATCTCGGATAGTGTATGAATGGGATGCGAATCGGATACGTGTGGATTGAGCGGGTGGCAAGGAATAGAGAGAGAGAGAGAGACGCAGACCTTTGGGGTCTCCGAGATTTCTAGGAACGCAGTCATCCTACACCGCCCTTGGAGGAAGTTAACCCCACGGCGCAGGGTAGCCTGCTACTTTTTTCAAGCCATAAAAATTGGTCCGGTTCGACCGAACCATCCTCTTGCCTCTCTTTCAAACCCTTTTCCCTTCATCTTGTGCGGCCCTTCTCCCCTTCTCATCTTCCTCAGCCTGATCCACCCCTTTTTCCTCAACTTTCATCTCCTCGATTCTTCGCGATGTTTGGTCTCACATCTCTCATTCCTCTCTCCCCTGTGCGTCCGGCCCCAACCATCTCGCTCCACCTATCTGTGTCTTTCTCTCTCTCTCTCCTTCCATCTTTCATCGTTCTTTCTTTCCATATCCATCCAATCTACCTCCATTCCTTTCCCTTCTCTCTCGTCCCTTTCTTCATCTCCCTCCCTCAGTCTCTCTCTATCTTCCCCCTTTTTCTCCTCCCTTTCCCTTTCTCCCTTTCTCTTTCCTATTTTCTCCTATTTCTACTTTCTCCTATTTCTACTTTCTCCTCTTTCTACTTTCTTTTTCTCCCTTCTTATATCTTCTTTCCAACTCTATACACCTCCCTCTCCTTCTATATCCCTCTCTCTCTCTCTATATTCCGCACTCTCTCCCCCTCTATATTCCTCAATCCGTTTCTCTCCCTACCCCCCTCTATCTCCTTATCGCTTCCTCTCTATATCTCCCCCTCTCTATATCCCTACTATTCTCTCCCTCTCCACCCTCTATGTCCTTCTATCTTCTTGCTTCCTCTCTATATCTCTCCCTCTCGCTCCCTCTCTATATCCATCCTCCTCTCTCCCGCTATATTCCTCAATCCC
The DNA here is from genome assembly GCA_028673005.1 of Tanypteryx hageni. Classification (NCBI taxonomy): domain Eukaryota; kingdom Metazoa; phylum Arthropoda; class Insecta; order Odonata; family Petaluridae; genus Tanypteryx; species Tanypteryx hageni. The sequence continues at coordinate 111,050,982 of CM054114.1, read as the reverse complement.
TCTATCTCTTCCTCTATACCACTTCCTCTCTATTTCTCCCCCTCGCTTCTCCTTTATATCCCTCTCTATCTCTCGCCCTCTATATTCCTCACTCCCACTCCCTATCCCGCTATATTCCTCCCTCTCTCCATCTTCAATATCCCTCCCTCTCTATCTCTCTCTCACCCCTCTATATTCCTCAATCCCCCTATCTCTCTCCCTCCTCTATTTCCTCCCTCCCTCTCTATCGCTACCTCTCTATATCCCTCATCTCCCCCTCTATATTCCTCAACCCTCTCTCCCTCTATACCCTTCCTCTCCTCGCTTCTTCTCTATATCCCCCTCTATCCCTCTATATTCCCCCTCTATATCCCCCCTTTCCCCCTCTATATCCCTCCATCTCTATCTCCCTTCCTCTCGATTTCTCTCTATATCCCTCTCTCGCTCCCCGTCTATATTTCTCACTCTCTCCCTCTATACCCCTCCCTCTTTCCTTCTTGCTTCCTCTCTATATCCCCCCTCTCTCCTCCTCTATATCCCTCCCTCTCTCCCTCTCGCTTTCTCTCTACTCTCCCCCTCTATATACCCCCTCTATATCCTCTCGCTTCCTCTCTGTCCCTCCCTCTCTCTCCCCCTCAATATTTCTCAATCCCTCTATCTCTCTCTCCCCCTCTATTCCCCATCTCTCTATCTCTTTGGCACGCTCTCTATATCTCTCCCTCTCTCCCTCTATATTTGTCACCCCCTTCCTCTCCCTCTAAATTCCTCATTCCCCATCTCTTTCCCTCCTTTTTGCTCTTTCTCTCGCCATCTCCTCAAATCCTCTCTTTGGGGTAGCCACTCGATCATATCAAATTCAGTAATCGAAAACGCAAGAGCTCTCTCTCATTTTTTTTCAAGGAAAATAACTTCGAAGAAGCGTCCACCCTATCTTCCAAAATGTCAGTTGAAGTATTTAAGTCGCCGTTTGCTTTTTCTTAAAAAAATTCAATAACAAAACCAAGCGGTCACGCGACATTTAGGAAAACCGTCACATGAGGAATGCCGGTGTATAAGTTAATGAAGGCGTTCCAGTTTATTTGCGGCGTAAAATAAAAACGACGGAAAATATTTTTTGGCTAAATATCCACCGGCTCGAAATGGCAGCGCGGAAAGCAAGGTTAGTTTGACGAATGGCTCCCGCAAAATGGGACCCAGTTTAACATCTGATGAGGGGACTCTAAGGGTAATTCTGTTATTCAAATCGGCGATGAAAATGGCATTAATCCGTATGCAAAAATGAGGAAAAGATTTATTTTCGTCTGGATAAAAAAAGAATTAGTCTTTGGCAATAGTGCGATTAAATTTGCGATTCGTGTCCTTTTTAACTCTCCTCGGGGAATAATTACTCACAAACCTTGTTGGGATGCCGTCAAACGTTTACTTTTTCTGGCTTAAACCCGATTGTGGTCATAAACCAACACGTGCGATGCATTGTAAAAAATACTCGCAAAAGCGAAAAATATATCTTTAATATTTTTTCCTTTTGATTGAGCTTGGAACAAATGCCGTTAGAATTAACGAAAATTCGGCGTATATCATTTACCACCGCAAAAATTTTAATGTAATTATTCGAAACACTCAACACGTCAAGTTCTTTTTTGGCGCTATGATGACGCAGTAACTGCATTTGCGCGATGGGTTGGACAAGACGGTTTGGAAGACTCGGATAAACCACTATTGTTGAGCCAAAACTCTGCTTAATAAATAATAAGGTAGGAAAATAATCTTATCAATGGCGCGTGCATTTCTAACTCTTCCGCTTCATTAAAAATAAATTCCACCAGGAATAATAAATTAAACGCACACATTTGTAATCCACACGTCGCTCGATAACTGTGGAGAAGGATAGACCAAAAAAGTGTCCAACATTTTAACTTCCTTCACAGGTAAATAAACCGCCCTAATTATCGTAAAATTTAAAAGTCTCCTATTTTCACGCTTCGAGAATTCGTGTAAATATCACGAACTTTCAATGGAATATTTACCCACTGTATCAAAAACAAAGAATGTTCGATTTAGATTTATTTCCATTTATTCACGCGTTATCTAAAAACGTGGCGTGGATATTAAATGGTCGCTGGGAAAAATCGGACAGCTTTCGTGACGTGGTAGTTCTTCATTTAAAATTTCAGCAAAGCTTGGTCATAATGTAGTTGCCTGAAGGGAATGGCTTCCAACTTCTGATAGGATTTTCCTTCATCAGTCCCCGTACAGATGAATAAAAACTCGTATATATCACTGCTTAATTTTACATGTCGCATCGTGATAAGATTTATTTTAAATATATAACACCATTTATCCACGCTGTTGTGAACTTGTTGTCAGCGGAGAAGAATATAAAAAATAAAGAAAATTTCAACCGCACATCTTGAAAAGAGCAACATTATTCGAGAGCTTTTAAACACAGTAAAGAGTTAATTAAACATGGAAAATCAACGAATATATAGTAAATAAAACTCGAATACTCGAATTCTGATTGTTTATTTTAATCTTTAAATGAGTATATTTTATAAAAAATTAGTGTCGATTTCGGCGGAATTCTCGTAAGCGCATCGTCAAATATAAATGAGTTATGTATAAATAAATTTACATAAACAACATTTCAAATGAGTGTGATAATAATATATTTTACAAATATCACCGAGAAACATAACTTCCACTAAAGAACTTTCATCTAATCCACACTGGCCACCATTGGTTCATACCGATGAAACATTCATTAGTTTTTCCGTCGCAAAAAGCTCCATACATGCTCGAATTTACGCATTTTTGACATTCCATTCTCGCGAATTCTAAACATCTCCAAAAACTCCACGAAACGACACCATCCTGCCCTAACTTCACCATCCCCCACTATCTTTCGCGTACTCCAGCCTTCACGTCCGGTCCAGAAAAATCTCTCTCTCCCTCTCACTTTCTCCATATATTTTCTTCCACCATTCCCCTCGCCTTTCTCCCATTTCCCCTCTCTCTTTCTCACTCCATCTCGATGGTCCTATTTGCGGGGAGAATCCTCTACGGGGTCCCGAAGAAAGAGGAAGTCCCTCATCATCATGCATTTTCCTCCATAAACCGTCAAACGTGATCGCGCCTATACGCGGGATGTTACGGTACTGCCCAAAACGGGCGGGCGTCCATTATATAAGAAGAGGCGGAGAAGTGGGAGGGGGGAGCGGTGTTGGGTGGAGTTGGGGAGGGGGAGAAATAGAGGAAGAAAGGGGAGGGGCGGGGTAGTGGGTGGGTGGGGGAGCGGTGTTGGGTGGAGTTGGGGGGTGGGTGGGAGAAATAGAGGAAGGAAGGGGAGGTGGTCCCTCCTCTCTCCCCATCCCCTCATCCCACTCCGTCTTACACGTCCGCTTAATAATTCAGGGGCTCCAGGGCCCGAAATGAAATGATCTCCAAAAGTCACGGTGAAAGGGAGGCCCAAAAGGATGGAGAGCTTTCGCAGAAGGAGAGAAAGGAATAGAGAGAGAGAGAGAGAGATGGAAGTAGAGGAGAGATGGGGAAAAAGGCTTCCTACTTTTTTTGCGCTCCTACTTTTATGCATTCATCTCCGCCCTCGCCTCGCCTTCGCCATTGTAGAATATAAGGAAAGGGAAAGTGGAAATAAAAAGGATCGAAGATCGTGTTAGTCGGATAGGACAGATATAAAAAGCTACAGATAGGAAGAGAGGAGGTTACTAAATCTTATGTGTATATTTATGTGCGTGTATGAGTGTACGTAGGTATACCGCTAAACTTTCATATCAAATATTTACCCTTCATATGAATTTGGCGTTTTATAGAGGGTCGGAGAATGTAGTAAAAGTTGCCCTGTGTTATATGCGGAGCAAGGAGAAAAATTATGAGCTTGACGGGGGATCGAATCCCTGTCTCTCACTTTCCAGGTCAAGCGCTACGTAGCTTAGTTGGTTCAAGTACACGCAAGGACAGTGGGAGTGGGATTTTTCTCCTTCCTAAAGTAGACATTTATGTTAAGCTTTATGTGCTCGTGCATAAAACTATCTCCATACAATCGACGTTGTTATTTCATGAGAGTTGAAATCGACCTCTTTGCAAGTAAGAACTACTTACACAATTTTTATACTGTGATAATTCTGTCTGTTCATCGCCACCGTTGCGATGAATCTTTAGGCAAGTCTCCTACTATGCGATGTATTTATGTGTTCATATTTAATCCTTCGAAAAGGAGATTTACCAAACCCATGCGATCGCCTAACATTTTAATATTCAGGAAATAAAGTCAATGTTTAGGTATTTGAACTTTGACTGCAATGTGTCTGCTTATCCAATCACTTGAAGAACAATAACTGCCAATCATATGTGACAGAAAATCATAACACTGAATAAGTTCAGCCCTATAATTAAATTGGAAAAGCCACAGTTCACATTCATGAATTTCAGAAGAAGGCCACAACAATGGAATGCAATAATACATTGAGCAATGCATTATAAAAGCTGTGACTGCGAGTGATATTGCATGATTAACAAAACCGTTATAATTGAACAATGCCCTTTATCCAAACCATAAGTTGGTTTAGTCTTTTGTTCAGCTTTGTGGAATTGCGATGTGTTTTCCTGCGCTAGTTCTGCTATTTCCAATCTTGCTTGGAGAGGCTTGAATTTTACGCAATATCGTAAAAATAAAAGAAAATTTACACTCTATAATATTATGCACCTGTACATACTTTAATACCGTATTTCAGTGGTGGCAAAACTTTAGATTTGTAGTACCATTTTCAAATAGGAAAGGTATTGGCGTGCCACAAGTAAATGTGAAGCAGAAAATTTATTATAAATTCCACTAAAGCACAACAGCGATCAAAAACCACATTAAAAATTGAATTTATCACATATAACACAACATATTAATTGTAATGCGAGTTCTGCCTTATATTACAAAAATATTTGGAATTACAGTTATTAATTTATTGATTGACCCTTGAGTTGCTCTTCAATTTGTAGTTGCAAATTTGCAGTTATAGAATATTTCTAAGGTGGTATTCTGTAAGTCGAGTTCGCTGTTTGCTTTTTATGAGATCCATTGCTGAAAAAGTTTGCTTAAATAAGTTTCACAAATTTTATGCTCTGACACAAGGAAAAGCTTGGCGTGACACAAATGGCGCGCGTGCCGCGCTTTGGCTGCCGCTGCCGTATTTATTCTCATATAAGCTGCCACTTCATACAAAAAGCACCATTGTTTTTCAAAACTGAACTTAGTTAAAAAGAATTCGAATTTTGGAAAATATGGGTAATATTCAATGTACAAATAATAACCAAAACACCGAAAAAAGTCTACCACGAAAAAATATATATCAGACGAGCGCATATAAAGGTTTTATAATGCATGGAAATATTTTATAATAATTCTTATGCATAGCAAAATATTCTGACTCGTAAGGGAAGAAAAAATGAGGAAAAATTCCAAACCGACTGGGATTCAAACCATGACGTTCCGCTTGCCGGGAATATGCCTTAGCCGTCTCAGCTATGCGCCAATTATATTGCTATTAAAAAGGCACGGGTGTCAATTCTGGGCTGGCAGACTTGCCGACAGAGCCACCTATACCACGTAGACGTTTGGAAACTTTTAATCTTAATAGTTTAATACTTTGGAACAGATACGAAATTCAGAATTGTCTACGAACCATCTACGAACTATGCATCTTCGATCTATGTAACATTCATCTCGATACGATCATCAGTTCAAGAGATACGAGGGAACAAAATATGGTCTACCCCTATATATATATATAGGAAGAACACGCATAAAATTACAATAAATAAACAAATCGCGATTAGGCCTAGAGCATCCTTGAAAACTAAGTCACAAATAAGTAACGTCGCCGAACAGAAATATTTATAAATGGATTTATTTTTAGAATAACAGTTGAACAATAGAAAAATAATCGCGGTGAGCAAGTGATAATACAGCCGAAATAGACTGACACCAGAAAATCGAGAGATGCGCAATATTTTATCAAAATATATGGGACTTCGTCATATCATATATATAATTAATAATGTCTTCATTTACCAAATTACACGTGACATACAGAGTGCCAATACTTGCAGTTTGAATGCACGGACCATCTTTTCATACTCGCACACTTTTTTATAAATACAATAACGGCTAATGGAAAGAAATCGTAAAATATTCTAAATCGAAAGCTACATCACAGAAATGACACCCCCGGGTGTAACATGGGAATATAAGACCATACTGTGACGATGCCTTGACATCCGACTGACTACGGCATCGTTCTGGCGGGCTCCTGGCGTTTTCTCCTGGGAAAACAAATGTTTATAAATACGTCATGTATATTATAAATAATACTAGTAGAGAGCCCGCAGTTCTACTGCGAAAATATTTGAGAAACCTAAAAGATATATGATAATAAACGAACAGAAAAGAATCAAACGTCGGGGGAGAGTGGCAAAATGAGGAAAAAACAAATAAGAACAGACAAAGAGTCATGAAGAGGAACAAAAACGATAAAAGCAATAACAAATGAAGAGCACAGAGAAAAATAATAGTCAAACATAGATAGAATGTGACAAACCGTTTAGTTACAATGCCTTACAGCAACCAAATACATTTTCTACCTCTCCTTGTTTTCTTCCGCTATTTCTCTATATGGCTGTATTCCCAAACCATCTATTTCCCCACTTGACTCTTCTTCCACTCGCATGACAATGTTTCGTCTTCGCACGCAGCTAACAATAACCTCCTGCCCCTCCTTTTCGCAGGGAGCAGAGAATGAAATCGACAACAATCAGGTCGCTATGTCGACAAAAGTTTTCGCTTCAAAAACCTTGTGATTTTGTTGATAAAAAGCACAGTTTTGGACTGAGCTAGCCGGTATTGGAAATTTGGCGGTATGAAAATAAAACTGCATTCTTTTTTTTAAACTTAAAGTTATTTAAAGTGCACACCCGTTCCCGCGTTATTTAATCAATTAAAAGAAAATAATTTTCTTATCATATCGAGGTGGTGTGAATTAACTACCCCCATCAGAACTTAACGCAGCTTGTTTCGAATAAACGGCGAAACTTCTGTCAAAATCGAATCAATAGTTGCGTAGAAATTCGCCATTTACCGTTTCTGGTCAAACACCTGGACAGACACTCGGTTATTGTTATAATATGATGATGATTAAGATTATGATTTATTTTAGTTTCTTATTTTCTGCTATGGTTATGTTTTTAGAGGCCACATACTGTATTATGAAAGTCATTTAGCGGTGGAACCTAACGATTTTCACACATTTTAGACCTTTCTAATGTCGCATCTCCGTTTTGTTGACAAAAAATCTGGAAAAAAGAGCGAGCAAATACGGCATGTTTCAAGCGCGTAATACTGGCACTCAAAATAAGGGCTTCCACGCATGGTCATAAACGCACACAGCAAGAGACAGCGTTTGGAGCGAAGGAATTTTTTCGCTGGGTAAATGAAAATGGATAAACATTTTTGGAGGACTTGAAACATTCGTATCCATTAGGCATAAATTCCGGCTAGAAGGAAGCAAACTGTATTATGCCTCCGTTGCTCGCTTCAGCATTCCTTTCATTATTTTTTTCTTCCAAGTAATGGGGGATGTGGGTGTATGGTGATAACCGTGTTTACACTACTACACATAACCTCCATCAAAAAACCCATTTTGACGAGAATAATGATGCTCGATTTTGTTAACCGGGCTTCGGTAAGACATAAACTTACAAATCAAACAATCGGATTGTATCCTATATATTAATATGGCAGCGCGCGTGTGAATGCCACACGCCAATTCCAGCCGGAGGAAAGATATATTTTGTTTATTATATTTTTATGTTTATCTCCATTTACTCATTGTTATACTAAATAATTTATCCATTTTCTGCTTCAGATGTTTATAATTCTTAATGTAAAAGGGGTGAATGCTGTTTTTGGTCTGTATATATGAGTAATTAATACGTTTTTAAAGATTTGATTTCAGATGGAAATACGCCACATAAAAAGAAACTGGCTTCGGGGAACAGCGTGCATGATTACAGTATAATTTCAATTTATATTCAAGCGTGTTTAACTTTATAACACTTTCATACAAGGAACATAATACACCTATTTACGTTCATTTATTGCTTCCATTAGCTGTTTGTTCACGTAAACTGAAGAAGAAAAGAAAAGAATATTTCCCGCAGAACTTTCTCCCAGATAAAGCTGTTACCAAAAATATTGTTCAGCATTAGATTACATTACACTTCATCCCCATATTACTACTTAGTTAATCCGCTTGTCTGAAGGGTTTCAATCCAATATCCGTGCACAACTGTAAGTTTCCCTGCATCTTCGGCTGGATTCCGAGAATCGTGTTTTCCTTACCTCCAATGTTTTCTTAACCTTTCAAATCATTCGACCGTTTTCCTTCCACGCGAACCAATCATTTCATTTAATAGAAGATTACACGGTTACAGAGTTTTAGCTCTTGTTGTTTCTATCCTTCGAGGAGCTGCTTGGGAGCTAGAATGCCCGAGTGTTAGTTGAAGTAACATTAATAATTGATAGGCCAAAGATTTGACGACTTACTCCGCTCATTTGACAAATAGTTTGTGCCTTGTTTCATTTGTAATACGATAAAATTGGGTTCGAAAAAGATTAAACCAAATGTTGAACCATGACAGAATGTGAGAGCTGATTTTCTTAATAAATATTTCATTTGTAGTACGATAAAATTAGGTTCAAAAAAGATTTAAACCAAATATTGAACTAAGACAGGATATGATAGCTCATTTTATTACCAAATTAGAGATTCTTAAGATCGGTGGCAAGAAAGACAAAACAACTTTGCGAATTTAGATTTATTACTTGAACTTGTTTAAAAACGAATGCAATAAAGTTTCAACTAGAAGTGACGAAAAATTAAGTTCAGCGGGAAAAATTTTAACAAATGCACGGCAAAGCTTAAGAGCTTAACTAACGATAAAAGAACAACTGCTTTGCTTATATAACACATTGCAATGTGCCATAGCAACTCGGTCCGGAAATTACGGCAAAACAATGTAACGTTGGGAGAGATTTTTTTACTTTTAAGCACTTCCAATAACATTAATCATTAAGTAGACCGAAACCAACAACTGTGTGTAAACCTATACACCTATGACTATTTAAACATGTGTAATTAAAATCATACGCAAGAGAGTGAAAACTTTGTTTGTACATTTGGAAAATAAAGAAAGGCGCATAAAAATATTGCTAATTAAATGGAATGATACTCACCAAAATGTTGGAAGACGCTGGAATCATTTGGGGCAAGCTCTTTGGCGCGTAGAAACCACTGCTCGGCCTCCATCAGTCTCGTCTTCTATTGATCCAACGTCCATTTGGTGGGAATCGCATGGAATGAAAAGTGGAAAGAATATTTAATGAATGAAATGAAATGCATTTAAGAGTAAATTGTGGAATGTGGTGACTAATATACAGTTTTACCAAAAAAAGCTTATGATTCAAGAACAACCACTTATAAATACTTGAATTAGGTACATATCTCCAATAACCATAAGATGGTTATAGAAACCAGACTACAAAGCAGACGTCTTCAGTGATAATTCAACAAAAATAGATTCTGAAAGAAGTTTACGATTAATAAAATAGAAAATTTTCATGCATTTAAACATCTATTTTTCCGTATAAATAAATCATAAATAATATGAAGTAAAAAATTAGGCGCATTGAAAGACTTTTTATGGTCGCTGAATAATTCCTTAAAATTGAATTTTGTATTCATCTGCTATCTGAATAATAACAGCTGATACATTTCTGCGTGGTAGATTAAATTGGTTAGTGCAGTTAGTGCATAATTTGCTTCATTGGTAACATTAAAACGCTAAAATACTTTATCGACTGTGTCACGTCGATTCGATCCACGAGAGCTGGTGGCTTGTGGAAACGACCCGAAACACGAAAAAATCGTGATAATAGGTCATGCCCATTAAAGCCCCCACAAGTAGGAAACTTAACTGGTTGAAACACAGGAAAGAGAGACCCCTCGATATTATCCGGCAGATAATAAGCGTTAATAAAAAATTAAGGTTCCCGCTGCCGACTAATTAACGAACGGGATAAGGACAGTCAATAGGGGATCGGCTAAAAGACTTAAAAACCAAGGGGGAAGATATCGAATGGAAGAAAAGGATGGGGAAGGGGAGTGGTGGAGGAGGAGGAGTCAGGGGGGGCGGAGAAGGCTTTTAAGGAGTTAATTAGAAGGAAGGAGGAGAAAGTGGAAGGAGTCGAGACCGGAGGGAGACGTGCTGAAGGAGCAGTTAGGGAGGGACGGTGCGAGCCCTAAGTGAAGGTTCCTTAGAGAGGAAGGGGTAAAGATATTAGAGGCAAGAGGAAGCCGTGAGAGGATAATTGAGGAGAGAGTGAGTGAGGGAGGGAGGTTTGGAGGAGCCGAGGGCTAGAGAGAGAGAGAGAGAGGCGATGATCACTAGGCAGGAGGAGGACTAGTTAAGATGGGGCGGAGGCTCGGGCAGGGTGGGGTTGGGCGAGGATTTGGGAATTAAAGAGGCATGGCGCGATCAATTATTTCTTAATAATTGACGCGAATATCGTTACCTAGGGATATTTTGCCACGGGGTCAGTAAAAACAGTATTTTTAGATTCAAAAGGTTACCGAGCTTGTCTTTTATGTCTAAGATCAAATTAAAAAATAATAATTACAAAATAGCAAAAAATAGTTGTGCAAACCATTTTCACAAACATTTTAGAGCCTTTCGAGTATTCTGGTTCATCAGTTCTATATTTTCGAAACAACAAAGATCTCAAAATGAGGAATATAACATTCATTTTTCTTAGTTATTTTAGTAATTATTGGTGAAAGGCGTAAAAATAAAGGAAATTCGATGTGGACAATGGCATGTGTAGCAATTTCTTTGAAAATGTCTTTTCTACGTTTAGCGTTTCGTCAAAAGGATGTTATTGCAATAGTTTTTAAAAAAGAATTTTACCCTGAGAAAGTAAGATTTCCCCAAGGTGAAAGAATATTATCTTCACATAGATATAATTAGCCAATGTTGATCATCACCATGGACACGTGTGTAAAACTGACAAATAATGAGGTTCCGATAATTATTTTTTTGAGCTTCCGCAGAAGATTAGGAGTTAGAATTTTGTGCACCTATACATAATAATAAGTTATAAAAAAGTAAAGAGTGTTGGAGCAGTGGCCCGGGTTCCATTTTAAGAATGTTTACTTTTTCGGTTGAACTAAAATGGTGACGAATTTTTGGGAATTTTTAATTAGAATTTTAAGTATAATAATAATAATATTTGACTCGAACGTCTGGGTAGGAAAATAACAAAGATCAATTCCGCAGTTTACTGCGTTAAAACCTTACCGAATTAGCCTTAAACTTATTTTTTATTATAAAGGCCATAATTTTGCATACCTTTGAGGGCATTTTAATTGCCATTATTAACATCCGCATATTCTTTGCATCTGTTTCTTAGATTAGAATTTTGTATGTACACACAGAAATCAGTTATAGCCTTTGTTTATAAAGAGTTATAATGAAAAGCAACTTGTCCTTATTCATATTAAATACAAACTCGATTAACTCTCGACCGTTTGAAAATCTATTAAAAACAAATATAAAAAAGTTGTAGCGATTTTCTATATTAATTATCATATCAATGTTAAAATATTCACAATACCGTCTAAAAATTATTTAATACTTTATATTTTGGTGTCTAAATTTCACTGAAGTTGGAGCTTCTCAACTGGAAGTGAGTGTTGAAAGAAAACCAGCAAGTGTGTACTTGGTGCTATTACGTGTAATTTAATTTGAAAATTAAAACCTAAATGTCTGGGTAAATTAAAGTAAATAATGTTTGTTATTAAGAGTTTTATTAAAAGTTCTTTTAAGCTGATTATTGGGCTAAGGAAATTTATATTTCCAATGTGAAAATGTTTTTCATATTTTCTCTTTATCTGGTGTATAAAATCATAACTATTTGTATAAAACTGACGATAAAAATTCATAACAACAATATCCAATCGCTTCTGGCGTATATCAAATGCTCGTTTTCGAAGGAAATAAAATTTGTTTCAACTATATATTTCAAGAATAAGCATTTCCCTGTTGAAATATAAATTTTTTTAAGAACCTATACACAATTTTCCCAAGATATATTTATATTTTTAATAATTAATATATTTTATCCACTATATTCTGTTATACGATACTTATATTTGTCGTTAAAGGACTTGAATAATATTGAAATTCATCTAAAAGATAACCTAATAACTAAATGGATGTTGAGGTTAAATTCATTATTAAGGTAGAAGCAAATATTCCATCAATTGTATGGTCCATATCCGTTATCGGATTTCAAAATGTCAATTGTTTATGGCAGCATAACAAAACACCGAAGAAAAGATATCTGTTTGCTATTTTGTCTCGAATTTCAAATTGTCCTAAAATTTCTATAAAACTTTGCTGAAATACACTTAATTCCGTAGACGTCAATGTGTTCTTCATTAAATCACCAGTACAAGATAACACACAAATATAAAATTTATAGCATAAATAGACTATTTACGATATTTGTTTAAAGTTTACTCATTTTCCAAATTTAGCGCCCCCTAACGGTGTAAATGAAGGTTTCGTATAATGCGAATCGTAATATAATATTTTATTAGCATCTACCAAAAAAGATTTTTTAATCTATCTATTAAAATAAAAAAATTGAACGTCAACATGCGGTCGGAAGACAAAGCAGTAACAATAGCTCATTTTTATATTTTTGAAAACGAGCTAAAAAGCTGTTGGAGCACCGCTTGTGAGATATTTCACCAACACAAATTCTCCCACTGTGACATGACAAATTCCGCGAATAAGTGAATGAATAGTCGCTCATATTTATCAATGCTTAATGTAGTGGCTTAAGAAATAAGCAATGAGCGATTTAATCTACCAATAGTAACTGCAATGCGGTGAAATTGTAATCATGTTGTAGACCCTTATAATTCACATTATAAATTTATTTTCAATTAAAATTCTATCCCTCGCATATTTTGTAACGCCCTCTGTCCTTGAGTTTTCCATCAGAGTGCTTAGGACAGTCCCAAATACCCTAATCCTACCCTATCTCTCTTTCGGAAGGAAAGAGAAAGTGATACGAAGTTGTTTCATTGTCTCAGCTGTCGCTCACTGTAACGAAGTTGGCCCAAGTCACTGAAGGGCTGGAGTTAGTGGGTTCTAACCCCGCTGGTGGCATTTGCGGGGCGTGAAACCGGAAAGGCTTTGGTCGAAAACAGTGCGTCTGCAATAGCGCAGAGGACGTGATGTTTATTCTTCTTGAAGCGATAACGTCAATCTGGACTAAAACTTGTTTATGCATTTGTGTGATGGCAGGCACGAGCTCATCTCCGATAACGGTTTGAGTTTTTTTTACACATTTTCATGCTCCACACAATGAAAGGAATTTTTAAAATATCTTTTTTATTCACAATTTTATACCCAGCAGTTCCCAGTCGTTCACAACTTTAAGATTAGAAAATAAAGCTCAAAAATTAGTCTAGTATGCATTAACGCGAAACGAAACCATAAGAAGTAATATAAAAACTTGGCACGAGGGAACAGCGTGCGAAAATCCGCCGAAGAAGCAAGTTCTCGAGGATTACAAAAACAAATGAGAACAAAAAAAGCATGTTCCGTGTTAATGCGCGAGGAAAAAAACACTGGACGTATAAGGCGCCGCACTTTCGCGGGAAAGAAGAGGAAATACGCGTGCACACTGTGCGAAGAAGCCTCTGGTGAAAATAATTGGCGGTTAAGTCCAGGATTACACTGGGAAAGTTTATTTACATTTAGGATTAAATGAAAATGGCTGACGACGAACGAGAACAAAGCTAGGACGGAGGAAGAGAGGGAGCATTACGGAGAGAAACAGAGAAGTAATGGGAGATAGAAGCAGGAGTGCTTGGAAATAGCAATAGCTCCGGATAAGACGAAAGAACGTACGAGGTCAAAGGACGAAAAATTGGCGGCGTTATGGGAAAAATAAAAACGAAGTCTCTTTCTTAAAAGAGAAAGAAGAAAGCCTAAAGGTTATCAAGTCTAGTGAGGCCATAAGGAGTCAGACGGTTAAAAAAGGGATGGTACCTGCTTGGTGATGCTTATCAGCTTCTGCAGCTACTTCTCGATCGCCCGAGCGCGCTCTCTCTCTCTCTCTCTCTCTCTCCTCTAACGAGTTTAATTATCCTGTAATTATCAGGACGGATCCTCAGAGGATAAGAGGGCAAAGAAAGGAAGAGGCGGGGAAGAAAAGAAGCGAGGAAGGAGAGATGGAGAGAGAGAGAGGGAAAGGAAGGATGAAAGGAAGTATAAAGGCGGCGGTAAGGGGTCTACCGGATACACTTTAACTTAGCAAAGGATACGTGGCGCGAGGAGATGGCGGCAAAGTCTGGACTACGCAAAGTCCCGTCTTGTCTTAAAGGGTCCTCAGAAAGAGATGGAGGGAAGCAGGCATAGAGGAGGAGGTCACCTTCTCTCACCTCCACCTCATTCCTTGCATTCATTAGTATACTAATGGTCCCAGATCAAAGGGAGAGAACCAAGGATAAGAGGCGTATGGAGAGAGAGGTCTATGATGAGAGAGAGAGATGGGGAGGGAGGGGAGATGGAGAGAAAGGAAGGATGACTTGGGTGGCGTAAGTCCTAGGAGATAGCGAGTGGATGGGTGTGTGCGTGAGTGAGAGAGCGAAGCGAGACTAATTCCCTCTCTTTGTGCGAAGAATATATGAGAAAGTAGGCAAGAGCAGTTAATGTTTACGGCTGAGTGGAGATGAGAATATGAGGAGTTCGGTGTTACGCGTCTACAATTTTTTTCTGAGCGATAACGATAAATATAGAAGGGGGAGAAACGGGGGTTTAAGACGATCCAAAGAGAAGGAGATCAAGAGTAAGACAGAGAGCGCCTAATAAAGTTTAAGTTTGAGTCAAAAGGAGGAGGGAGAGAAAACGGAGGAAAATAAATGGGGCGATGTTGTTATCAACAAAATGGCGCCAGAAAGGGAAAGTAAATTAAACAGGATGTAGCGCACTTAGGAGTGTTTGGCGTGAGGTGCCGAGCGAAAGAGGTGTACAAATGCTTTTAACCTAGTCACGCGGCAAGTAATAGGAAGATCACAAACAATCGAGTCTTAAGTATTTCGGACAAAAATAACATTTTCTTTTATATGAAATTTCGCGATCAAATATGTCGTAATCGATTTGATAACTTGGTTATTGGCGATGGAAAGAGGAACGAAGTTGATAAGTCAATTAAGCTAATGAAGCTGGATAGATAGTCCAGAACTTGAACAAAGGCATTACCTGCAGGATATCTGGGTGAGTGTTCGTGTAAAATGATTTCGGATTTTCTTTCCAAATATAGTATGGGTTTAATACATGAAGGAAATAAATGAAGCAAAGCTTGATTACGTAAAAATCATAACACTGAAAGTTATTCTCATTAAGAGTACTTCAGTAACTTCAATAACGCGCAAGACCTTTCATGGATGCTCCTAAACTATTAATTGTCTAAATAACGGCATCTGCTGCTCATACATTCATTTTGTTCCATAATTGCTCCTCTCAAATCAATTTGAAAATAATTACTCACCATCGCCATTTTTGGTAGCATGAACAACGTAGTATATTAATTTAAACTCGTTAATTAATCGAATGATTTTAATATGAATGAATAGGGAAAATTAGAAAAACATCCGCGCAAATTAATGCAGTAGAAAAAAGCCTAAAATTTATTGTAGAGTGCCAGAAATGACCGAGTTTCACATATTTTGCAATGACATATTTAGGAAAAAAATCAAATTCCACGCTATCTTTTCCTTTAGGTAGATATGAATCCATCTCATAATGAAACAACTTTACAGTAAAAAAGCTTCTTAAAAATTCCTATTAATATCTCAAAGGGACGTTTTTGTAAATGTACTGTAAAACCCCCTCACGATCGAAGCGTATATAATTGATCGACCGAAAGTTCCATAAAATCGACAAACTGAGAGGTTTGTAATTTATTATGGTTATTTTTAACAATTTAACGCAGGCGTCACTTCACATATGTAAAATACTTACTTGAACTATCTAATTATGGCATTGTTTCCAAGTAAACTTAATTAGTAGAGAGGCTACCAACTGCAAACAAAAAATATCCCTAACAAAGGAACTGCTACAAAAAATTGCGAGAATCACGGCCGTGCTAGAACATGCTCCCGCCCTTGGATATAGAAGAAAACAAAAGAAGTTTCCATTACAGCAGACGACTAAAAAAAAACTTCCGTCTGCTTGACGCATCAGTAATTAGAAGTGGGTTATCCCTAAAAGGAGAGGTGTTTTTTCCCCTCTTTCCAAGGAATAAAAGAGACGGGAGACACAAAAATGTAGCTCGTAAGGTCGTGCTCATTAAAAGGACTGAAAAATAAACATCGATCATGTTTCAGGATCATGGAAACAAGTTAAGCCAAAGGATATAGATGGGACAAAAACAGAAAGAAAGAAGTGGAACTATGGGATGTGTGGGAGAGGAAGAGGGGAAGGGGGGGAGCAAGGAGTGTAGTGGGGCGGGGGCACATCTCCCATAGTTTCTCCTCGCCCTTCGGAACAGAACATCATCTCCTTAGCCCTAAGGAGAGACCCTTGTCGGAGATGAATGAGAAAAGTAGAGAGGCTGTCGACCCGAATAGAAGAAAAGCAAACGTAGGTTTTCTAGGGGGGAAGAGGGTTGGGGATGAGGAGGAGGAGTATTGGGTGGTGTAAGAGAATAGATAACTAGAGGATATAATGTGGCTAGAGGATTTATTTTCTTTCTCGGCACAATGGGATTTATGGAAATTTCCCATTTCACGGATCACCTGTCGCTCAAAGATTTTTATCTCGTGCGTCAACTCGAATCCGACCTTACGATCTTGTCTCCGTTTCCTCAGTGAACACGTATAATTTTGACAAGTTGACGAAATCATTCAGCTCTATAATTTACCTGTGGTTTCAAAAGCAGTCGCGTCAATTAAAAAAATGTGAAAAGTATAGTCTTTTTTTCTTCAGTTTTATCTTTGGCTTTCCTAAAAGTGACGCCTTCACCAGTAGAACTTGCACAGTACGGACCATCTGGCAGAAATTTTATAATTTATAAATTCATGAATCTGTCATTTAAAACTATGAAATAAATTTATGCGAAAATGGTAACTTCACTAACCAAATTTCTTTAACCCTAAATAAAAAAATCGGTAGTGTTCTTTCCTCCGTAAGAAAATGAGCTTAACAAAAATTAAGTGAAATTAGTACTGTCTAAATTCAAGTCCAAGCTAAAATTTCAAAATTCTATTTTACCATGTAACACTCATGTTCAATTGCTGGCTAACAGGTATATGATAACGAAAATTAAAACGCAGTCATTGACATTGTTTTCAGCTGCATTATTTTAATTTCAAGAAAAGATTATGGACATTGGAGAATAAATATTTTAAGATTCCGAAAATCTCCAGGAATACAAATAATTTATCTTATATTTTACACGCATTTTTAAAAAACGTTTCAAAATCATCCGTTTTGTGTTAAACACTTCAATAGAATTTAAAAAATGTGGATTATATCTTGGTCAAGTCATTATTTTTATAAAAATATAAATAAACTTCTTTTATTATATGTGCGTTTATTTCGATTTGGCACAAGAGCATTATTTTATTAATAATACACTGCCATATTATTCCTTATCTAAACATTTTTTTCTATTCTGCATAGTAACTTATTACTCCACTTTGTATTTAACAAGTAAAATTTATGCAAAGAATGAATTTCTTAAGGCGAAATACGTGGACCAAAACCAAAACTTGTAATCGTCCATACTAACACGTTTAGATGAATATTTTCGAGAGGAAGAGGATGCGAGAGAGGTGACCACACTCACGTTTTTCGCCAGCATCTTGCCGTATGTGAGGTGGGCCGGGACGTGGTCCGGCTTCACCTGCAGCGCCGCTTTGTACCACCTCTCCGCCTCTGCGTACTCCCGCAGTAAGTAGTGCGCCTCACCGAGCATGTTGTAGAGGCTCTGTTGGAAGAAGGAGATTTTGTTAAATGCATTTTCAACGCGACAAAGGCTTTGTCGCGGTCAAATTTCGACACAAGTAACTCAAAGGGCGCCAAAATTGACACAACCATATTTATATCGTTGTTGATAAAGAAAGGATGGCATTAATTAGCTTGTCGTAGTCACGAGAAGAGGCTCATTTTGTGATTACTTTTTAGTTCACAATTTATCCGATTTGATACGCTCTAAATATTATCTACTTAATGAAAAAGATTTTAACGCAATTTTGTCTTAATAAAGTAATTATCGATCTCACTTTATGGCTGAAGTCAAATAAAAAACATTGTTTCTGTAACAGTGGAATATTGACGGAGGAAATCAGATGCGCATTTTTGATACAAAAAATCTACTATCTGTGGTTCATAAATGATGACTCCTGCTTTAGAGCATAAATGCCTATCTGGATTTTCCAACATAGTTTGATAGCTATTTGCTTCGTGATTATAGTTAAGGTAAGTAGAATTAGCGCTTCTTAGTAAAAAGTTGCGTCTTTTCATATTATTTACGATGGAGTTCCACAAAGTAAAGTTTCATCCGTAAAGATCTGCACATTAGTGATTAAACGCTATTTAAAGGAAACAGACAGTTTTCAAGAAAATAAAATAATCTTGCCACCTAAATAACTAGGTATTAGTGATATATATCATCCGTTGAAAATATTAAAATACGAAACCGGATTGAGAATTACCTATAATACCGATTCAATTAAGGTATTTAATTTTTCTCCGTCCTAATAAAAATGTGTATTATCTCTGAACCAGATATGAAAGAAATTTCTATAGTCCTTCACTGAATTTTCAAATTGGAAAAAATTTCGCAAAATCAAAAACTCTTTTTTTGAGTATCACTTTCGCAGCGGATATAATCTGTTGAATATAAGCAACAATTTGGTCTTAAAACAGTAATATGGACTGCGTATGCACCAAAAGTGATTGTCTTTTGTCATTTTCACCAAATTTCTACGCTATTAAACAGATTATGCAAAGTAAATTCAGTCAAAACTCTGGATAACTCGGAATAAACAAAACGTCAGAACTAAAAATCCACCTTCAGGAACATCGTAATTTGATGGACTAAATACCGTCAATATTTTTGATAAAGGAGATTTAAGCGTTACCTCTAGGTAAAATAATAATTAGAAAAGCATCCGGCGGCGAAAATTGAAATTTAATACGCAAAGGATGATGTTTTAGGACTTATAACCACAACGAATCGCCCCATAATAATAGTCGAAATATAAAACACCGTACGAGAAACACGCAACGGTATCAAAAAACAACATTTTTCCGAATAAGAAAGCACGCGATTGCAAAAAGGGAGAAGCAACAATCTCCACCGAAAACACCCCGAGAGTTACGGTTACGCAAATGAAACCGTACATACGCAAACAGGAGGGAAGGCACAAATAAAAAATATTCCACCAAAATAATACCACCTTGGAACGCGGCCTTTTCTCGATACTTAGCGAAGCGAAACCCGTAAACCAATCTCCTGGGAGATGGAGATGTGCTCGTTTCCGTCCTCGTAACAGTTTTCGGCGGTTAAAACTTTTAAAAAACATTTTCGATCCCCGAGAGAAAATTGCCGAAAAAAGGACGACTCCTGTGAAGAGAAGACGAGAGAGGGAGGAGAGAGAGGGAGGAGAGAGAGGGAGAGAGAGAGAGGGAGAGAGAGAGAGGGAGAGAGAGAGAGGGGAGAGAGAGAGAGGGAGAGAGAGAGGGAGAGAGAGAGGGAGAGAGAGAGGGAGAGAGAGAGGGAGAGAGAGAGAGAGGAAGGCGAGAGAAAGAGAGAATGGAGGGAGTAAGGTGGCGGCCGGTGGCAATAATTTGTACCGTTGGGAACTTTCTACGGACGCACGTTTCCCTAATTCGCTGCCCTCGCGGCAATTTCGCATCAACCGTGAGGAAAGGAAAAGACCTCTTCCTCCCCCTAGAGAGTGAGAGGTAGGGTGAGAGGATGGGAGTGTGAGAGAGATTGGGATAGAGGGAGTGGGAGAGAGAGATAGAGAGTGGGAGAGAGATAGAGAGAGGGAGAGAGAGTGGGAGAGAGATAGAGAGAGGGAGAGAGAGTGAGAGAGAGTGGGAGAGAGGGAGAGAGAGTGAGAGAGAGTGAGAGAGAGTGAGAGAGAGTGGGAGAGAGATAGTTGGAGAGGGAGAGAGAGAGTGGGGGAGAGAGAGAGTGGGGAGAGAGAGAGTGGGAGAGAGAGTGGGAGAGAGAGATAGAGTAGGAGAGAGTGGGAGAGTGTGAGAGAGAGTGAGTGGGACAGAGTGGGAGAGTGGTAGAGGGAGAGAGAGAGAGAGAGAGAGAGGGTGGGAGGAATGGGGAGGGGGAGAAAGGGGGGGTAGTAATGCAGTAAAAGTAGTTATGCAGTAAAAGGGTGAGACCCGAAGTGGGAGAGGATATGCTATGGAAGGAGAGAGAGGGAAGGAGAGAGATTGAGGAAATAGGAAGGGAGAGAGAGGGAGGGGAGAATATGAGAGAAAGAAGGGCGAGAGAGTGGGAAGAGAAAGGTGCGAGAGAGGTGGGATAGAGAAGTAGCAGAGGGAAGAAGAGAGGGGGAAAGAGAGGAGAGAGATAGACAGCCGTCATTATTTGCAAAATTTAGATTAAGTCCACTATCACATTTCACTCTTCGTTAGTGTGATGAATAATGGATTTAAAAAATAAACAGCACATAAAACAATGAAAATAATAAAATATAAATGGAAAACATCCAATGAAAGATTTCAACTTGTAGGAAAACCTGTGTTAGAACAGGCTAGATCTCCCTAATTAAACACCCGCGTGAAAATACCCGCGGGGAAGGGGAGGGGGATGTTAAAAATCTGTGAAAAATAAGATAGTAGTATAGGTGTATGACAACGGAAATTTGAAACAGTACTCAAGAATGAAAATAAACGGCACAATATACATTGCAAAAGCGTTCTCATATACGTTTGGTCCACTGTGTACGCTTGTAAAACAAAAACGATTATAATTCAATGTTAACCGTAGTTTAGCGTATATTTTAATGCCACTGATCGATATTTAGTAATTTTAGTAATTTAATTTTAGTATAATATTCCTAAAATTGTAAAAATTATACATTGTGTAACTCCATTATTGTTCCATAATGAAAAAACGAAAACCGATCCCGAGGAGAAATCTTTAGAATTAAAGAAATATTCCTCATGATGAAATATCTCTTTGAAAATTAATGTTTTTACAAGGTGAGATGAAATGCTTGCAGTATGCAAGCACCTTCTACTAGTACGTTGTTTCCTCCTCCTCTCTAAGAAACGTCTATATATAATGATAAAAGTGGGATGTCCAGCCCAAACTACAAGAGCTAGAGAGCAGAAAGTTTTAGTTTTTGTAGATATGATGGAGAAACCTACAGATAAAATGAGACTTCTTACTTAAGTGACATGAGTTCGAATCCAGAAATTCCGAAATTTGCGTTTTTTCCCATAAGAAAAGCATTGCGCCATTTTTGTAAATTAATTATGGGCACTTGCCGGTAAGCTAGAAAAATGAAATTTTCAGAGTTGCTAGATGACCGCAATACCTATTAGGAATTATTGTCACTTTTGCTTACAGTGTTTTGGGTTCGAGTCCAGAGACCCCGGAATATCTCCCATAAGTTAGCATGGAAAAACGCAATCCAGGTTGTAGACCAATCTAATAAGTTTAGGAAGTTGAAATTTTGCAGGTCTATAGAATTTTTCTCATAACCGACTATAAAACTCGAAAATTTCAAAATTGTTAATTTTTAGGGGGTGTTTTAACCGCATTTGTACTATAAATTTTAATATCTTTATCTTGGAAACTATATGCTGTAGGTTCGAGTTTTTGAAATCATTTTGTAGAAAATTATACATAGAAAAAAAGGAAATTTTGAAAAAGTTAAAAAACTCAACCACTATTAATTCGCAATTGTTTAAACATATTTTTGAGGTTTATGTATTACCGAATGCGCTACGGAGCTGACATTTTTTTAGAGGCAGTGTTTGTAAAAAAACGAAACAGGGATTATAGAAATTTTGATATTTTAATTTGTTTGGCAGTTAAAAATTCTTCAAGTTTAAACAAATTGGTATATGTTTAGATACTACGGGGCGAGTTATAAAGCTGAAAGTTTTAAGTTATTTAGAGTTTAATCTATAAAATCGAATAAACATTTCAATGCATCCATGAAATTTTATTGCGGCAGTTAAAAATTATTTAAATTTTAACAATTTGATAAATGTTATTTCACTTCTAGAAGTGCTACAACTTTAAAATTTGGCAATAATGTGTAGCATTAGTACCCCATAATGGAGAAAGAATAAAATTTTTAATATTGCAAAGTTTGGGGATTGTTTTAATCTATTATTTTTACATAAAGGAAAAACGAAAATCGCTCCGGAGGTGAAATCTTTAGAATTAAAATATTTGTAATGATGAAATATGAAAAATGAATGTTTTTTAATGTTGAGATGATACACTTGCAGAATCAAGCACCAACTACTAGTAAGTTATATATATCCTCCTCTTTAAGAAACGTCGATATATAATGATGGTTAAAATTGATGTTAACAGTTCAACACAAATAAAAATAATTTTTTTATCCCTTGTATTGTGGCAGCCCTGCTTTCTATATCTATACTGTACATCTTGATTTGGTCATTTTAGGCTGCACGCCTACATCATACAAAATTTCGTTGAAATCGGTTTAGCCAATTCCTTCCGAATTCATAATTACCAAAAAGTTTAACTTGGTGATTGTGGCACCCATGCTTAGTAGATCCAATCCAAATATGTCTTTTTGGTAATTAATTTATGTGAAGATTCTATGTGCCAAATTTAGTTGAAATCAGTTCAATCAGGAAGAAGATGTTAGGAGGACACACACACACACACGGACACCGAGGAGATCTTATAAGAAGACTACTTTCCATTTTTTGGAAAGTAGGCTAACAATTAAAGACAGAAGACCAAATTACAAGGATTAGAGAAGTTATCCTATATCCTCTTATAATCCCTCGCTCTTTATTCTCATACTTCCATTTTTGTTTTCTTTCCCTTCCTCTCAATCTTTTTCCATCTTCCGCTTCCTATTATTCTTTCTCGCAGTCTTCTCTCTAGTTATCTCATTTCTTGCATCATCGCCTAGCGTCATTTCTGCTTCCCCGTGGTGTCCATACTATGTGAACACACGCACGCACACATTCCCCTCTCCACCCCAACTCTTCTTTCGCCAACCCACTTTCTGTCCTATCTATCCAGAAATTACTGGATGTGCGTACATCCTAATTAATGTACCTACTGTTCTGGGATGAGAGTGTCCTACGATCCTAACTCCTGCCTTTGTCTTTCTCCCCTCCTTCCATATCTCCCTCTCCATGTCTCCCTCTCCATGTCTCCCTCTCTATGTCTCCCTCGCTCTATCTCCCTTTCTTCACCTCATCTCCACCCTCTTCCTACTTTTCCCCCTTTCTCCCGCCCTCTCTTTTCTACCTCTATCTTGTCTCTTTTTCCTTTCTCTTTCCTATTTCCCTCCTCCTGTTCTCGCCCTATCTCCTTCCACTCCCTCCTACCTACCTCTCCCTATTTATCCCCTACCTTCGCCCTCTTCCTCTTCCCCCCACTAATTACGCACCCATTTTCTTCCTCCCCCCACTCCCTATATAAATAGTTTAATTTGCCGTTATTTGTCCAAATTTCATTTCAACTCTAACTTACCCTCCTTCCTTTATAATTCACGGCTACCTTAATCCTAATGAATCTTAATAAATTCTTTACAATATCAAATATCTCTCAATGTATCTAATTGTGGACTTGTTAATTTTTGTTTTAATTTTGTTTATGTTATTATTTATTTTATGTACATGTACTTAATTTATAGAATGTCACCTTCGACCTTATATAACATCCCTATATATATGTATATTGAGCAAGTATTGTAATCGTGAAAAAATTCGACTTCGAGAGTTTGATGGAAATACACGTTTTAGGTGTCCCTGAGTCCATAAAAGTGGTTTTCGCCATGCCGCCTGCCTGTCTGTTCGCCGTCCTAGGACCTAAACGCGTACATTGAATCAAATGATATCTCCTATTTATGCACTATATCTGAAAAATGAATGTTTTTTGAAGGCGAGATGAAATGCTTGCAGAATGCAAGCACCTTCTACTAGTATTTGATACTTATAATGTAGACATATTCAAAAACCATATTAGCATATTTTAACCGAATCAGCCAAACATGTGCTATAATTACAAATTAAACTCTTTCAGTAATTAAGGATTTTGAAGGAATTGGCAGAACGGATTTCAATTTAACTTTGTATCATTATATATAGACGTTACTTACAGAGGTGGATACTAATGTTTAGGCACTTCCAGATGAGATGGAGATTCAAAATTTTTTATCTTAGGTAGTATTTTATGCAAAACTGACTAGAAAAAACGAAAATCTTGAAAAAGTGCAACAATGCGGCCGCTAAAAATTCGCAATCGTTTAAACAAAATTTCAGGGTTTATGTATTTCCGAATGAGCTACGGATCTGAATTTTTTTTGAGGTAGGATTGTAAAAAAAAACGAAATAGGGATTATAAAAATTTTGATATTTTAATTTGTGTTGCTGTTAAAAATTCTTCAAGTTTAAACAAATAGATGACTGTTTAGGTACTACGGGATGAGCTAGGAAGCTACAATTTTCAAGTTATTTACAGAATAGTGCATATGCACAAATTAACATATGCATCTCTCCATAAATTAATTGCGGCGGCCGGTAAAAATGTTTAAATGTTAAACAATTAGAAAAATATTATTTCATTATAATTTGGCATAAATGTGTAGCATTAGTACCCCATAATGGAGAAAGAATAAAATTTTTAATATTGCAAAGTTTGGGGATTGTTTTAATCTATTATTTTTACATAAAGGAAAAACGAAAATCGCTCCGGAGGTGAAATCTTTAGAATTAAAATATTTGTAATGATGAAATATGAAAAATGAATGTTTTTTAATGTTGAGATGATATTCTTGCAGAATGCAAGCACCTTCTACTAATATAATATATGTACAGCATACCATAATGAAATGAAATGTTAAAAGCGGAGCTCAAGAGCAGGACTGCCACAATAAAAAGTGAAATGATATATTTTACACGCATTTATAGAGAGCTGACCAATTGGATTTTAACCAAATATAATATATTTAATCTTCATATAAGTAAATAGCCAAAATGTCATATTTCAAGCGGGTCGACTAAACAACTGTCATAATATCAAAGTTACAATTTTTTTGTAACTATGAATTTGGAAGGTATTGGCTAAACGGATTTAAAAGAAAATTCGTTTGGAGGGCGAGTATAGAATGAAAAAACAAGATGAATATGTTTAGAACGGATCAAAAAAGCAGGGCTACCACAACATGTGGAAAAATAATTTTTCCGATTTCAAAGCAAAAACATTACACGATTATACTACGGCGAATTTTACGACAAACACTTCTGTAGCGCGGGAAACCTGTGTACACTTCTACTTGTCATAAAATTGTATTGAAAGGAAAGTATGCGGATTAGTTCTTTCCAGAACTACTTGTCTACTTGTTGCCAATATATAGTAAACATATCAAATCCTCAGTAAAGGTCAAAAAACAAGGCGGAGGCAGCTATAATATATTTCAATGGATTTAATTGAATTGCATGGTAAATAAATTAAAAGCATTACCATTTCACGTGTTAGTGACAGCTAAGATATCGTCAAAAGAATGAGGGGAAATATAAACGACAAAATGCGATCACCACAATGATAAAACCCGATACCAAGAAATTTCGGAACAAAGCAAACGAATAGATCCTCCTCTGAAGATAAGCTGGTGAGAGAAACGGATGAAAATGAAAAGCGTAAAAAACGGGCGAATTAAACGGAGTGAGCGACGAAATAATAAGATCGCGAGAGATACCAGAAGGGAACGTATTGAATGCGCCGAAAGAGACATGGGTCGAGAGGAGAAAGGGCGCGCGCGAGTTTAACACCCTGAAAAAACAGAGATGGAGATAATGAGATGGGTAAATGTGTCAGAGAGAGATGGGAAGTGAGAGAGAGAGAATGCCTTTAAGCATGGAGGGTGTAAATTAATTGGAGTGGGCGGGAGAGGAGACGGAGTGGGGATAGGGAGGCGGAGCGAGGCCAATGAAAGGAAAGGTAGGAAGCCGCGGTGGAAAAGAGAGAAGGCGAGTAATAGGGGAAGTGGCCCGGCGTTGAGACACGCGTCGCTAACCTCCGCTCTGTTTAGCCGCTTCGCAACGGAAGTCTCTTATTTCTTGCTTTTCTTATCTCTTTAACTCCCTTTCTCTGACTATTTTTCTGTCTCTCTCTCTCTCCCTCTAGCACTCTCGCTTTTCCTCTTCCCCGCCCCTTTCCCTAGCTGACTTCAGCTGACTTTCTTACTTCTATGGCCATAACAGTTTGGTGATAATTTCCAGGCGCTAAGTACATCGCGCTCATTCGCTGTCTTATCGTGGCAAAGTAACCTCCGAAGTTTAATGTATTTTATTTTTTGGCGACATTCAGTCAAGGAGTTGAACTCTTCTTATTAATATTACCTAACGGTAGCCCGTAAATAATTATGTGATACAGCAGTGTTGTGGACTGACATTTAAAAACCCAATTTGGAGTTAATTCATAAAATTATTATTACGCAGTCTATGAAAAATATTTTATGCAAAACAAATTCCGCGATGTTAATTGCTGTATTAATCTGAATGCGGTTACACAGTTTTTTTACAAATATGTTGGTGTCTTTAAAAAAGGTAGGTTGAATACAAATATGAAACCATATTCTCATCAGGTGTAACCTTTAGCAGACTAAACAAAATTGCCGTATTAGTAAATTTAGGAATGATTTGAGATGCTTTAAAGAAATTATGACTGGATTATCATTAACACGAAGCATCAAATCAATGGTTTATATGCGAAATGCACTTCTGGTTCACTCAAGAGTTGAACTGCTATTCCTATTCATCTTGACAACCAGCTGACTTTGAAAAAGATAAAACGGCTAAAACGCGAACTTTTACGCACAGTCAGCGTATCGACCATAAAAAATGAACGCCGGTGGACTCACAAATAACGAACCCTTTATTCCAATTTTTCCCATTCGCCCTAAGAATAACAAAATTTTCTCTCGAATTTAAATCCCGTTTTACGCGAAAGTTTTAGACCTTCCATTTCCAATTCCAAAAACAAAAAAAAACATTCATTTTATGAAGCCCTCAGCAAACCTTCAGGTATCTTTTCCTTTTACCAACCTTCCTCCCCATTCTCCCTTTCCACAAACTTTCCTACCTCTCTATCCTCTTCACCTTTCTATCCCTCAACGGTCCCCCACTCCTATGCCATCATCCTCTCTTCCTAACCTCTCGGCTAGTCATTCTCTCTCCCACTAATTTGCGGCGCAAATTAAAACATATGCGAGGAAAAGGTTATTCTTGCGATGCTGAGGGCCCGAGGTGGAGGTGAAGAGATGCGTTGAGAGAAAGAGAGAGAAAAGGGAGGGTGAGAGTGGAATAAGTAGGAAGGGAGAATGAGGCAAGGAGAGAAGGAAACGGAAAGAGAGAGGAAGACGGAGAGAGGGAGAGAGGAAGACGGAGAGAGAGAGGAAGAGGGAGAGAGAAAGAGAGGGGGGAAGAGGGAGAGAGAGAGGAAGAGGGAGAGAGAGAGAGGAAGAGGGAGAGAGAGAGAGAGAGGGGGGAAGAGGGAGAGAGAGAGGAAGAGGGAGAGAGAGAGAGAGGAAGAGGGAGAGAGAGAGAGGAAGAGGGAGAGAGAGAGGAAGAGGGAGAGAGAGGAAGAGAGAGGGAAGGTAAGAGAGGGAATAGAGAGAGGGAAAGAGAGGGGTGGAAAGAAAAAGAGGGAGACGCAGGTAGAGAGAAAAAGGGAGGGAGTGAGGGAGATAAAGAGAGGCAGAGAGGAAGAAAGAGAGGGAGAGAAGGGGGGAGAGAGGGAAAGAAAGGGAGAGGGGGAGAGAAAGGGAGAGAGGGAAAGAGAGGGGGAGAGGGAAAGAGAGAGAGAGCGCGCGTGAGAGAGGGATGCAAAGAAAAAGAGGAAAACGCAGGTAGAGGGAAAAGGGGAGGGAGTGAGTGAGATAGAGGGAGTGATGGAGATAGGAGTGAGTGAGGGATATAGAGAGAGGATGGAGAGAGAGGAAGGGAGAGAGTGAGAGGGATGGAAATAGAGAGAGGGAGACGCAGGTAGAGGGAAAAAGGGGGGAATGACAGAGGGAGATAAAAAGTGAGAGAGAGGGAGAAATAGAGGGAATAAGAGTTAAAGAGAGTAAAAGAGAGGGATAAACATATATGGAGAGAGAGATGAAGTGACAGAGGGAATGAGAGGGAGGAAGGGAGATGAAGGGAGAAAGGGAGGGAGATAAAGAGTGATGGAGAAAGAGAGGGAAAGTGAGAGAAAGGGAGCCAATGACTGAATAAGAGTGAAATGGGGAGAGAGGGAGTAGGATTGAGAGGAAAACTCAAAACTGAAAACGCTCGGAGAGAAATCAGAAAGGAAACGATGATTGAAGAGGAAAAAACTGGGAAAAGAGAGAAGGGGGAAAGAAGGGTCGGTTTTGGGGGCTGAGAGAGGTTAATACGAAATAAAATTGGATCAAGAAGAGCGGAAAAAAGGATATGAAACAGTAAAAACAGAGCGGTGACCCGAAAATTGAAATTAAGAAAAAAAAAATGAATGGGATATTACGGGAAATAAAAGAAAAAAGCGAGTGGCGTCGATGGATTTGATAAATTGTTTTTAATTGCGCAAATTAGTATAAATGTTTTCCGCTTAATGCACTTAAAGAGGGTGCGTTTACCTTTCGTCGTAATTTAATGGAAAATATCTAGGCTAAGGAATATATCGAATCACATTAGAACAGTTAATATTCCGAAGGCATCCAATTATCATTTTAACGTCGAATTTGTACAGTCAGTGTAATACGCATGGATTCCCAAAAAAATGAGAAATAATTCATATGCTAAATCGATAATTTTATTATTTCAACTGAGCCATTATAAATATGTGATTATTATTGTCACAAATGTAGTAGACGTGACTTTTTGGAATGCTTGGTTAATGCATGGTTAATGAATTCACAATTTGTTGATAAAATTGAAAAACTGAAAACATTTCTGAGGGAATACAAACAAGAATTAATTACAAAGATGCAAAGAACTTCTTCAATGTTTTTGAAGCTACATTTCACAATGCTCTTCTTAAGAATTTAGAAATACTAATCGTCTCTCGTTATTTAATTTAAGTTTTGAATATAGGGAATATCGATATTATCAATTAGCCAATATTTGGAAGCCTTAAATGATAGAAATGCCAACGCCCTGCTACATCAACCAAATAGATTTCTGGCGAAAAATTAAATTGGAATAATTGAAAACGCTGAATATTCTAGGTAATTAACGAGAATAATCATATCAAAATTATAATTATCTATTGTAAAATGAGAATATTTATTATGCTGAACCACGTAAAAACAATTTGAAAAAGAAAATAAATTCCGATGGTAATTGCTGTTTCGCATTATATTCTTAACATTTGAAAGTGACTTATTTTTACACTTTGCAAACGGCCTCGGCAGAGGGGTATCTAGCGCGTCTGGCTCCCAGGGTCGCGGGTTCGAGTCCCGCCTTGGTCATGGTTGTATGTGATTGTATTTGTTGTTGTTATTGTTATTTCAATATTGTTAAATCGTTATTGATATTCAGTGTAATTGGCCTTGTGCTTACTCCGAGTTCCTGCTAATAAAAAAATACATCACCTACGATTTTATGAACATTTTGGAATAAATCCTAAATAAAATGTTCGAAACACCCGAAAGATGATAAATGTTTATAGCTTTCCTTGACATTTTGCCCTGAAGGTTGAGGAATACAAAGAGGAGGGGGACGAATTTCAGTCTTTTTACCCAGCACAGAAGTTAGGCAATCCAAGTTACGATATCCTCGTATGGCGGTCGTTGAAGCATAGCCGAAAGCAGAATATTCTAATGCCCAAAAAATAATCCTCGGCAAAATGAGTGGCACTTCCAAACTAGAACGCATCGCCGCATGAAACATGGTCGAACAAAATGACATAAACTCCGCATGCCCGAAACCGCAACCGAACCCCTGACTCCGCGCTCCCGGTGCCTACTCCCGCATACTTGGACTCGACGGAACCGGACTTACAGACAATGATTTATAGAATGCGAAGGCGGATGGGAGTTCCAAACAACGCCGAATGCCCCGGAGGCGGCGACCCGGCAAAATCCGCGCACCAATCAACGCATCAAACATCCCCCTCCCCGCCTCACTCTCCATCCCTCAGCCTCACCACCGCCGCCCCCATCCCGGAGCGCCGGCCAACTTCCGCCTCCCTCTCCCGTCCCTCCCCGCACCACCTTCAAAACCCGTGCCCTATATAGCGTTCCATTAAACTGCTTCCCGTTTCAGTAATAATTGCAGCCCGCGGTTTACTGCGCGGACTATCAGCAAGCGCTGGAGTGGGGGGAGTGGAAGGAGGGAGAGTAAAGGAGGGAAGTAGGTGTTTGGGAGAAGGGAGGAGGGAGGTCGGGAGGGCAGTATAGAGAATGTGAG
The DNA here is from genome assembly GCA_028673005.1 of Tanypteryx hageni. Lineage (NCBI taxonomy): Eukaryota > Metazoa > Arthropoda > Insecta > Odonata > Petaluridae > Tanypteryx > Tanypteryx hageni. Next base: position 111,020,229 of record CM054114.1, on the reverse strand, counting down.
AGTTTCTGCAGTATCACTCTCCGCAGAGCAATATCCCACGAGATGGAGTATACAACTTCCACTCCCCCTCCTCGTCAAGGAAATCTTATTTCGCCGAACTCGTCCAACGTTCCACTCCTAACTCCACGCCCTCTCCCTCCAAATACCAGCCCTTAAAACACACTGGAATTCAGAGAATCGCTACTCTTAGAAAGGAAGATTTCTTTTAATAATTAAATAAATATACTATATATATATGTATATATATATATATATATATATATATATATATATATATATATATATATATATATATATATATCGATAACCCGAGCCCGATTAGGAATTATCTTTACATCCCGTGGTGGAATTACAGAATTACACGCATATAAAGATATAACACTTACAAAAAAATCTGATGTGGCCACCACATAACTTTCTCCGTACCTGTAATATTAAAAAAAAAAGATGATCCAAACAGACCTTATGATGCCTACTTTCCATTTAATCATTTATTTAATACTTATATTGGCTTTAATAGCTTTAAAGCCATCGCGGATATGTAGCTATTTGTATTCCCGAATTTCATAATTTAGCGTTATAAAATTCTACAAATACATTCAAACGGAATATTAAAATGATCACGCGTATTTGTGCGGCAAAAGTAACGCGTGTACGTATTAGAATATACCGAATCTTAGTCCAACAATAGTTGTTGCTATGGCAACACTCTCGTAATGAGTGATAAAAACTGCAAAATCCCCAGTATTTATGTGGAATTCCAATAAATACAATCGATAACCTAATTCTACGATAAAAATTAGAATCTTCATTCCTTTCCTAAGAGAATAATAAAAAACTCGCTACGATATTACAATTTTAAGGTATTTTAATGTGCAAGAGAAGATTACCCTGCACGAAGGATTTCAGATTTCCCATGTAAATCAAATGGGAAGGACAGTTCATGGAATCGAACCTGGTACTTCAATATTCGCAACAAAAACTATCCTAGAGAAATCAGCCCATGTGGGAAGAGATTTCTACCAAGTTTCATTAAAATCGGTCTATTGGTGCAAAAGTTAATAGACAGACACAGACGGATACAACGACAAAACTATTTCTGGAAAGTAGGCTAACAATTCCAAATAGGTTAAATGATGATAAATATTTTAAGGAACTGCGAGAAAAATTCAAAGACCTTACAAAGAACAGAAACAAACTCATACCGTAGTCTTTTGTTGTTGGACAAAGCCACAAAGCTCCAACAATTAAGGAAATAAAAAGGAGCGTTACTAAGTCGTCACGAAGCATACGGTGTTTACAAAAGTTGCCTCCAGCTGGTGGCAGCTAAAAATATAGCATTTAAAATACCTCTTAAACAACTCATTATACTGGAAAGGTTTTCAAACCAAGGTTGTAGAAAATTAAATTTTCTACAACGTTTATTCTAATAATATTTTACATTCATCAAATATTGAAGCAAATATTTGAAAGAAACATAAGTAACAAGAATAAACACCCACTTCCGATTGCATGATTTTAACCAAAAACTAATAAACTCTTGGTTCTTTAATAAAAAAGTCAAATATAAAATTTTGCATAGATCTGATTAATAGTTTTTGAGTTAGAGCATCCACAATAGTCCTATCACATACAAATAGAAACACGGACATCGAGAAAATAGTCGTCAAAACGTGTTCTAGGGACCTCAACGTGTATTTTCGTTGAAATCTCGAAATCGATTTTTTCGTGAAAACAATCCCTATCCTGCGTATAAAGAAAAAAATACGCAAATTTTCTCCCTATTTCTTCGGAGAGAGAGAAAGAGAGCGAGGGAGTTCGCTCACCTTTCGTCCTTGCGGATTTTTTTCCAGGGGAAAAAAGGAGGAAACCCAATTCCCGCCCCTTCCTTGTTTCAGCGAGAAGACTTTTAGGGATCTACGTTAGGAAGGGTTGAGAGCAACAGGGAGCCGTCCACGATTGCTCATTTGGAGTGCAACGCAGCGAGACTGGGGAGCTTCAAAATTAAACTTTGAAGGATGCCATGATGCGGAGAGAGAGAGAAAACAGACGGGACGTGGAGGGATAGAGAGAAATTAAAATGAACGAACAACTCCGTTTTCGTTTTGAAAAAAGAAGCGCATGAAAACATGGGCATTCTCTCTCTTTTTTCCATCTTTCATTTTCTCCTTTGATGTCTCTTCAAACTTCTCTTTTGCTTCCTTCTGCCTCCCGTCTTTTTTCCTCCAGTTCTTTCGCCCCGCGCTCATATTTTATTCTCTCGCAGTCATTTCGCTTTCCATCTCGCCATTTCTTTCTTCCTCTGTTTTGTGTCTTAGTGTTTTGCGCGATTTTTTATAAAAAGAGGCTTTCATGGTTTCGCTCTGCCGTTGTTCCGTCCCTCCGTTGTACTTATTTAAATTGATACTGCAATCCGAAGGGATACGACGCTTAGGAAGATGGGTTCCACGGAATGAAGCGATTAAAATTATAGATGAGTTCGATAACCACTCGATAGTAATATGCGATTATTTGACGCTTGTTAACGGTAGAATTATATTTTAATGGATTTTCAATGCTTATCCTTGTTGATATTCTCAAACCTTTTGCCTCATCTATCTCTTTTTTAAGCATCAACCGAGGCCCAGCTTTCTTAATTTATTTTGATAATATCCACAATATCAACTTCTTGGCGCGAAATTGCTCCTACGCATTTTAATCACAAGCTTAGCTCTTGGCCCATTTAATGCTATAACATTTTCTACTCATGTAAACGATTCGTACACAAATATTTATTTTACTAGCTTTGATGATTCGGATTCGTAATATTTTAGGCTTTTATCTAACTTATGTATATACGAGGGCAATATCCTGGCATATTTCATTTTTGACCAAGGGTAGCAATTTTAATTCCTCTGCATCAAAGAGGAAATACGAATATACAAACAGATTGAAAGAAGTTGGCTTAGTGTATACCGTAGTGTAATTCAAGTAGATCTAAAAGTCAAAATTGCGAAAAACAAGATAAACTCGTGAGTTAATATTTTGCACGATGTTTACCTTTCATAAGACCATTTCTTCAATTATTTTCATCTAAAAATCATTCATATTAATATGTTACAAAGTTATGTTTTTAATTGCCTTTATCATTCGTCATGAAAATGAAACATCATTAAAGGAATTCTGAATCGCCGTTTAATATCGTTCGCCATTAAATCATCCGTTTGACTTGAAGTTACACTTAAGGATAATAATTTCCGCTCAAAATGAGAGCAAATGGTAACTCCGCTTTCACCAAGTCGTCAGTCATGTTAAAAGACAACTACAAAATTATAACCAACGCAGTGGAACTTAAACTTAATTCCATACTTAGGATTTTCAAAATAAAATGGGATGACCAAAAAGAAGAGATGATTGCTTTCGTCGGAAATCACTCAACCTCCGAGTTTCACTTGATGGATTAAAGTTCGTTACGAGTGGGACCTCTTTAAAAATCGAATACCAAATAAATATGCATAATTTTTTATCGATAAACCGCTGTGGATCTTTCTAATTCAGTAAAAACTAACCCAAAAGGATATGCGACCAATTCTGATTTTTTTTACCAATAACTATAGATCGAGAAATAAACCTATCGATTGAATAACTTCTATTCTAAAAATGAAAGATCCTCCGCTTCGGAAAAAAGATCTACCAAGTAAACCAATTAGGTCAAGTTTCAATCTCAACCTCTCCCTCACTCCCTCTCTATTCACCCCTTCTCCTATACATTTCCTTTCAGAGCCGAAGAACCTGATAACGCCTGGTATTCTCTCTCTTTCCTTGCGATTTCTTCCTTTTCTCTCTCATTCTCTGACTCGAAAAAACAAGAGAGAGATAGTTTTGACCCCCTTGCTCTACCACTCGAACGCTAAATATATTCTCCTTCTTCTTGCAAGCCACTCCGTCCTTTTTTCCCCTCTCTCCCTTTTCACTTCCGTGTCTCTCATCCTCTTAGCATTCCTCATTCTCTTGTTTTGTAGTCTCTACTATTCCTCTCTCACTTGCCCACTCGAGTCGCCTCTCTTCACCTCCCTCTTAACTCTTCCTGACCCCTGCCTCCCCCACCTCTTCCACTTCGCCCCATCCCTCGCACTACATACCATGTACAATACAGAGAAAACAACAGATCTAGACAAAAGTCCCACTTGGCCTAGGCGTGACTTCTCAACCTGATTCAACCCTCCCATCCTTGTTTTCTTCCTCTTCTTGCTTAGAATCTCCAAACTCCCTGAAAAGTGCCGTCTTTCCGAAAAATTGTTCGCTAGTATTAGATTTCACACGCAGGTAACCGTAAAGAGAGATAAAATAGAAATGATAGTTCGTAAACATTACAATTTTTGACTTGCGTATTCACTCTGGCAGAATAAAATGACGATGCTGGCGCCTAGTATTTTAAGTATATTTGAGCAAAATAGTGATACGTTATTTGTCATTAAGCGTGTCTTTTTCTAGGAGAATTGATAAGAAGGATAAACATTTTGAAAATTTTTGGTATTAATCTATAAAAGTTCAAAAACGCAGCTGATAAAATATGCTAGTCATTGTAACATTCCAATATTAAATATACTTAATTTACCAGTGAATTAAAAATTTACTCAAGTTCAACAAAAATCGTCTCCCTCGTTTTAACTGAGAAAAAATACCAAATATCACCGCATTTTTTCCATTTATCACTAATGTAAACATCACTAAATATAGTCTGGAGATGATATCGAAAGATCGTAGAGTTATCAAATTATTCTATAAAATTTCCAGGAACTAATACGGTATAGAAAACCGGAAATGAAAATAAGTTAATGTAAACTTCATATTCATGTTATAAGTTATTATATAAATTATATTTTATTATATATTATAATATAAAAATTTTATGGAGATATTCGGACTAGAAAAATATGTTCGAATAAATGCACAAGAGCAATTGTTTCTTTGCTATAATCCTCATGTGAAAGTATTACCTAAGATAATTTTAAAGTACTTTCTTTTAAAGAATATCTTATACACAATTTATTAATATTTCTACTCTTATTTACAAATTAAAATCCATGGACGATTCGAAGGGTATTGAATATACGAAGAGGGCAGAAGAGGGCGGCAGAGGGCAGAAGAGGGCAGAAGAGGACAGAAGAGGGCAGAAGAGGGCAGAGGGAAAAAGAGGGCAGAGGGAAGAAGAGGGCAGAGGGAAAAAGAGGGCAGAGGGAAGAAGAGGGCTGAGGGAAGAAGAGGGCAGAGGGAAGAAGAGGGCAGAGGGAAGAAGAGGGCAGCAGAGGGCAGCAGAATGCAGAATAGGGCAGAAGAGGGCAGAAGAGGGGAGAGGGCAGAAGAGACAGAGGGCAGAAGAGGTCAGAGGGCAGAAGAGGGCAGAAGAATGCAGAAGAGAGCAGAGGGCAGAAGAGGGCAGAAGAGGGCAGAGGGCAGAAGAGAGCAGAGGGCAGAGAGAGCAGAAGGCAGAAGAGGGCAGAGGGCGGAAGAGGGCAGAAGAATGCAGAAGAGAGCAGAGGACAGCAGAGAACGGAAGAGGGGAGAGGGCGGAAGCGGGGAGAGGGCAGAAGAGGGGAGAGGGCAGAAGACGGCAGAGGGCAAAAGAGGTCAGAGGGCGGCAGAGAGCAGAGGGCGGAAGAGGGCAGAAGAATGCAGAAGAGAGCAGAGGGCAGAAGAGGGGAGAAAGAAGAGAAGAGGGCAGAAGAGGTCAGAGGGTGGCAGAGGGCGGAAGATGGCAGAAGAATGCAGAAAAGAGCAGAAGGCAGAAGAGGGCAGAGGGAAGAAGAGGGCTGAAGAGGCAGAGGGCAGAAGAGGACAGAAGAGGGCAGAAGAGGACAGAAGAGGGCAGAAGAGGGCAGAAGAGGGCAGCAGAGGGCAGCAGATGGCAGAAGAGGGCAGAGGGTGGAAGAGGGCAGAGGTCAGAGGGCAGAAGAGGGCAGAGGGATGAAGAGAGCAGAGGAGGGCAGACTGTATTTCTCTGAGATTATTTGCTGGGGAAGAGGCGCTTGAGGAAGAGAATGAGAGGCGACAGTGGAAGCATGTATATATGGCCGAAGGGTGTGGGTGAATCCACTCCCTTATGCTCTCCTATTGTCTCTGAAGAACGGCACGGGAGAGGATGAGGGGAGGAAAAAGGGGTTACGTCTAGAAGGGGCGAATGGTAGAATGTGGTAGACAGCATTGCCGCGGGGAGAGGTTGGAGCAAATAGGCAAATAGGGAGCGATAGAGTGAGAGAGGGAGAAGGTGATTGGAGAAGCCACTCGAGATGGGGTGGCTGGAGAACAAAATTTTATGCTTGAAACCAATTCATATCGCGATTTTAGAGAGACGGTCGAAGGAAATACGGTCAAAATTTTCTTTTTTTATTAATGAGGAAGTTTTCATCAAGAATGAGGCGCGTAAATCGGGAGCAGAGTGATAAGAAATCTTTATTACCACAAAAAAATGTTAATTTAGATGTAATTTTACTAGGAAATGTTTGGGAATAATTTTGAATCTCGAGAAATATTCTGTGATTCCCGGGATTTGAACTAGGGTCTTCCACTGGCCGGGTGGATGTTATACTACTAAACTATCGTGGCAGAATAGTTCTCCCGTTTTTTAATGCGGATGTCTTTCGGAATAACCTAGCTAGTATCAATCAGCCCCAACAGATGTCCCCCGAGCAAAACCCTTCCTTCTCAAATGGTGAGACTTTCTAAGAAGCTAGAAATTGGTGGAATACATTGATCATAGGAATCTATACAGATAGGCGTAACCTGAAATTTTATCGTGATAGGCTAATTCTCCCGTTTCAGAACGCGGATGTTTATCTTAATTAACATCCCAGGTCTGTCTGCATATGATCTTATGATCAATTAACTTCATCAATTTCTAGCAAATATTTGTTTGATGTGATAAATTTGACAGATATAGTTTCTCCAATAACAAAAAGAGATTGTGAAAACCATACGCCTTTTGCTAAACGTAAGGTATATGGCAATTCATTGATTGTGTATTTTTTTCTCCACCTATTTATGGTTACTGTAGAGTCGTAGCTGGTTTCGGGCTCCCGCACGGTGATCGTTCCTGATAGATCGACGGAAAAGATCAGCCGATATCTCAGGAGGGCCCTCGTTGAGACGTATCGGAAGCGCCTGGTCAGCAAATCCGACCAGGGGAAGGTCATGGAGGTCGCCTCGTCGCAGGCCGTCAGAAACCATTTCATGGCTGGCGGTAAGTATCTGCGGTTCTGCGACTGGCGGTTCCTCCATCGCGCTTGCCTCAACGTGCCTCCCCTCAATGCCGCTAGGAGAGGATGGGCGACAGGGGATACAAGGTGTCGGCAATGTGGGGCAGTGGAGGAGACTTTTCCGAACGTCATCAACCACTGCCTCCCGATGTCCGGTCATCCGCGAGGACCTATCAAATTCGTGGACGTGACGATGCCCTTCGAAAACCACGCGGAAGCGTTCGGATAGCCAGGGCAACCAAGAAGGAGAAGTACGCCACCCTGGACGATGCAATACGGGTATACTATCGGTATACGACTCGTGTCCCAGCCCAGCAAGGGCTCTTGGCACTCGGCAAATGAGCCCCTCCTGCGCCGGCTGCGGATACCGAAGAAGATCGGCGACATGCGTCGGCGTATGGTGAGCGAGTTTATTAAATGATCTCGCGACCTGTACGTCGAGCATGTCACCAGAGTTTCGCAGTACGGGGGCGACGCCGGAGAGCCGCGAGGGGCCAATCGGGAACGCCCGCAGAGGGAATCTACCCCAATAGCGTCACCTCCCGGACTCGACGACGGCGGAGATGACCTGGACATCGCCCACCTCCTCGCCTGCGACGCCGGAGGAGAAGGCACCGACCGAGGGGATCCGGAGTTCGCGGATTGAGTCCTCGACCACCGATCCGGGATTTCCTCACCGTACATCGGTGCATCCGTCCCTCGGCCTACGGACAAGACGGGCCGGCAAGGGGAAGGACTGCCTGGTGTAGCTCTCTTGCCGGCTCGCGCGTGTGCATGGGAGGGAACTCCGCGAGTGCGTGTGAGTGGGGGCTGTTGGGGGCAGGACTGCCTGAGTTAGACCCCCCGCAGCCCCGCGCGTGCGTGCGGACATTGACTTTACTAAACGGGATGTATGGAATTTTAAAATAACATGTGAAATTGTTTTGTATTTTAAGGGTGATTTGTGTCTTTTTACTTTTTTTACTTGTCGCGACTCCCGTTCGGAATAACGAGTAAACGGATCGCGCGACTACCGTTCCATGGTAGTCGCGCGATACCGCTTGGCCGGCTCTCGGCACGCCACATAAGCTCCACCCCCCGTGCCCTCTAGGCAGGTGGGCGGGCAAATAGCCATAACACTCGCCTGGCCGTATAAGCCGTCTTTATTTGACAGCGGGCATTCTTTTGAAAGGCGAGATACGGTAAGCATTCGCGAGACTACCGCCCCACGGTAGTCCCACGACGTCGTGTTGACCAGCCGTAGGCGATCACGACGATATATTGCTGTATGACGATAGTCCGGACGATGATTTAATTCCTCTACCTCCTCGAGACCCATCTTTTGGTCGTAAGACGAGGAGGTAGCGCCGGGCGGCGGCCTTTTGTTTCCTTGGCACGCCGCCGGGCGGCAACGTCGGCCATCGCGGCCGTATATGACGAAGCCTCTCTTCTGCAGCCCGACTGACCAGGCGGTCGGGCTGCCGACGTTAATCGTTCCAGCAGCCGAGATAGATGGAGGGAGTTGTTAACGTTCCCGGCTGCTGAGAATATTATCTTATTTATGAATTGTTGTTGTACTTAGTATTTTCCTCTCCCGATTGAGGGGGTGGTAGATTGTTTTTTGTAAATGCGGGCTTGGTAACCGTATATATTTAATTGATATCAGACTTGATTAGAAGTCGATAATTCTCTGGAATGGTAAGAGGAAGGAAAACAGCAGTAAGGATTGGACATCCGCGATAAAAATGAACCCCTAAAGGCAATTTCCAACTATTGTATGAGTAGTCTTTGATTTATAAATAAAAACTTTCAAATTTAATTATCGAGCCCCTTATGCCAAAAGATGATGAAGAAAACTCTTATTGAATAGATCTGATCTTTGATAAGATTACATTGATTTTTTTCTTAGCAACTGAAGTAGACATGTACTTCGATCATCCACTGATAAAACAAACTTCATTAATCCGCCATAAAATTCATAACGAATGAAAAGTTCGAAATGAAAATGACCCTCGAAAAATATCGCGCGACACGAAACGTATACATAAAAATCCTTGGTTCACCTTGCTCGGGCAAAATATAACCTCAATAACCAACAAGACGCAGGACGTTGAAGAGTATTCCTGGGAAAAAATGATAAACGAGTGGAAAAAAATTGAGAGCACGAACGAAGAAATGGAATGAACAAAGAACGAGGGCAAAGAGAGAGAAAGGAAGGAGATTGTGGAGACTGACGAACCCTGGAAACCCCTTAAGAAAGTGACTGCGATGAATGGCGGTCTGAAGAGAGGTAGAGAGAGAGAGAGATAGAGGGAGAAAGACGCAGGAGTGGAGTGTGGCACTTCTTCGCGACGCCATTGCAGACGAGTGGGAGGAACAAAGCATCCACTCATGAGCCCTGTCCCGAGAACCTCATCCCTCTCCTTCCTTCCCACTCTCCTACGCCATGTTCCCTCTCGCGCAGTGTAGTGGAGTGGGCCCTCGCTATCTCCCACTCCACCCCATCCCCGATCCCTCCGGCGGGGCTTGGTTAGGAGCTTGGATGTTGAAGACTGTTGGAGAGTTGAGGAAGGGCCTCGCGGAGCCTCCACACACACTCGAACTCCTTCCCCCCTCTTTCCCCTCCCTCCCTGTTTCCCCTCCCTCCAAAGCGAGACAACATCTCCCGACCCCGTCCTCGAGACTGGAAAGATCGCGACCGGCGACAACCCAGCATTCGACTCGAGTATTTACACTCTCTTTATTAGAGAGAGTCTCTCTCTCCCCTCTCGCCTTGCTCTCTCTCCACATCCCCCTTTCTTGCTCTTTCTGCCTCTCTTCTTTTACGAGAGGGAGGGAAAACAGCAGACGAAGTACAAATGAAGCGAGCGAGCGGGTCAGAGTGGGAGAGAAATATGTGGAAAGAGAGAGCTCTCCGGGCATTGCGAGGTGCGTTTGTTTAATGGACAAAGAAAGAGCGCATGATGTAGAATTTCTTGGGACATATGCTTTCGAGATTACGCCGGGATCGCTCGCGTTTCCTTCCATCAGCAAGGGTGCACGAGACCTATTTTAAAAATTAATATTCAAGAAGTATACGCGATGGAATCGTATGCGATGGGTTGCGTCGTAATATTCGTGACGACTGTTAAAAGAATCCAGGAGGTAGGATTCTCGCCTTCAAATTTTGTAGCAGAAAGTAATCCTCTTTGGTTTTAGAAGATTGAAGATATCGGGCTACACTTGTTTATGCATTATTACTATTATCATTACTGTTACTGAATAAAAGTGCTAAAAGCAGACTGATAAAAATACACAATTCTTGATTAAATAGTGTCACGTATTAAGATTTTCAAAGATCATTATAACAAGTTAAATCTCAAAATTTTCTCCGCGACAAATAAATCTCGATTGATTTAGATAAAAATAAAAGATGATAGCAAATATTTTAAATAATGAAAATACTGAATAATCAAAGAAAACTTAAAACGTTTCATGTGATCTTTATGCATATAGCACATAACATCAAGCACTATAAAAGCATAATTCTCTGGGTCACTTGGCCCATAAGGCTAAATATCTCAACGGTTTCTTCGGCCAGCTCAACCAAATTTTATATAGGCTCCTCATTTTTCCTCGGGATTGCCAAAGGCAAAAAAATCCTTAAATAAGACCCGGGTTTGACTCCAGAAGATAATTTCAATATCAATAAGATAACACGTGAAAAATCAATTTGGCGACGTGCAAGCTTTCATAATTTTGCTCATAATAATTAGAAAAAGATAACAATTATTTTATCTACACACAGCGTAAACAAATAATCGTACATACATAACTAACTTTTCATCGCAATCACAAAAATTAATAATTATATAAACGCTAAATTTTAATTGTATGTACACGAAAGTGTTTATTAATGATCAAAGGTATAATTGTAACGGTAGTGACACTGACATAAAAGTTGAATTAACTTAACCGTAAAAAGAATGAAACAGCATAAAAACAATAGTACATATTTCGATGTTATTTAAAGATTATTTTAACTCGCAGACAGCGTTAAGTTATCCATAGATATTCTAGTTCTAGGACAGACTGGTAAGTTTAATAAGGCGCTAGAAACAAAACGTGGAAATGCGTTCCGTGAAACATGATACTCGACCGAAATTCCGCAGAATATTCTTGGCTCTTTAATAAAAATAAATTGCGAAAAAAAATATTCGCGTTCTTTCCAACGAATTAACAATGTCCATTCTTTTCCTTCGTGTAACGTAATATATCCCCATGACACCTTCACCCTCCATATCTCTCCGTCCGATTTAATTCCCTTCTCCCTCCCAGCCCCTCCACTCCACCGCGCTCCCGCCGCACCCCCCCACCACCTACTTATCCCTTCCGCCCTCATTCTTCGCTGCCATATCCCCTGATACCCTCTTCTCTTACCTCCCCTCATAAAACGTGACAAAGCCGCTTTCCGCGGTTTGCCGTCAAGACTCTTGTCCACTTGTGGCCAGCCTCGAGGGGGAGTTCCCCGGGGGCAGTCGGAGGCCCTCTTCAACCCCTCCTCCGCCCGCCCCCTCTCTCTCCCTCTCGGTAAACCAACCCCTTCGACCGCAGGTGCACAACCCGCCTTGGTTGGACAAGTGACGTGTAAGCTAGGGTTGCGTCACTCCCCTTCTTCCCCCGTCCACTATCTCTCGCCGACTTCCCGAAAACCTCTTTATTTCGTAACCCGGAGGCTGTTTGGAGGGAAAGGAAGGAGAAAGGGACGGAGAGGACAGTTCTCTCCAATTTGAGAGGAAGAGAAGATGAAGAGGGAATGCGTGACATGGACGGCTCCCAAGGGACAGGAAGTTTTTATTTTAAGGACATTATTTTTTTTTGGTCGAGGCTGTGTGTGTGTATTTGTGTGTGTGCGTGCGTGTGGCAGTGAAGTGAGTGGGCGGGGGTATTTCGCGCTATTATGACAAAGGGCTTAAAAGCACGTACACTTCATTTAGTTCAGCCTGTAATTCCTGGTGGAGCACGTTAAAACTTAGCAATTTGAAGTTTTTGGTTGTGCGTAACTTATTTTTTATATCTTACTTGTCGCCGTTCATGCTTCGGAAGCTTTATTAGACATATTGTTCCCTCACTGCTGAGTGATACGTTTCGGAAGTTTTTCCTACAAATTTATCGTAAATTTACAGCGTTTAGTTTTTTTTATTACGGAATTTTTTTAGACGCAAACTAGCTGTGCCCACGATAAACTTAGAATTGGCCTACTGACGTACTATAGTAGAATAATAGACTTGACATCAATGTTTTATTAGTGCTTTAATCTTTGCAGCTGTTCCTGCCGAATAGACAAACAAGCAGGAAATGTTCATGTTAATGTCATTCTTATAAATGCTTATCATGAAATGTTTTATCAAAAATTGCTATAAAAGTATGGTTTTACAGAGTTAAGGTAATAAGAGATCGGGAAACCATAAAATGATTTGACAATTGTTAATTAAATTTCATTTGCATTTAATTATGAGAATTTTGGCGTAATTATTGGAAATAAAATAATACAGTTAATGAAAATTAGAGTAACGTTTCGATTTTCGTCCGCTCCTTTGTTGAAGTATTCTTTAGAAAAATATAATTATTCCTAAAATTTTATAAAATATGAAATAAAAGCATTTATGACATTTTCAAAAGTAGAACTCGATTCGGAAATACTCCATTATTGATAACAATTGGAACAAAAAACATTCTATTAAAAATATACGCAAAACTGTGCTCGGATTACTTCATCTAAAATTGAATAACAGCGCTCTTATCCAAAGTGCCCCCTCTGAAAGAGAGAATTTTTGATTCTAGTCTAATAAAAACTTCATTATAAATTTTAATGCCGATAATGCGCTATCAATCCCATTTTGCCTATATGCTGCGACACGAACGTTATTTTTGTATGACAGACCTGGAACTACATGACCTAAAATGGTAAGTATTCCGTTATCTACTTTTCCACACGTATTTTAAAAGATGTTTCAGCAAATAATTCCCAACCTTATTCTTAAATCCTTAGATGCAGCACGTTATGCCCCATTGGAAAACTAAACTCCACTTGCCTTTATTTTTTACCAAGAATCACTCCTATATTTCTATAAACATTTGTTTAATCTCATACCCGGAGACTCTATTCTCGCAATGCATCGCAAATTGACATAGAGTCGGAATACATATTTTCAATCAAACAACGCGAAGCTGAATCGGGATTTTTAGTCTCCATAAACAAGTCTGGGTTAAGCAAAAAAACAAAATTGGTGCAATCTCCAGATTGAGCGAATCGGATAGTGTGATTCGCCTCGCATTTATTTTTATTCTCTTAGCTCACCTGAGCCTGGTAGTAGTCAGGTGGCATGTGCCGTATGGCTTGGTGATAAAGGGCGACTGCGTCGTGAAGCCTGCCGCCGTCTGCCCTGAGGCGCCCCAAGTGGGAGAGGGCGGAAGCTCGTGCTGCGGCGTGAGATTCCGGGTCTCTGAGTCCGGCGCCATCTAAACGCGAGGCACGAGAATACGACTCCGCAGCTTCTTCTGCCTTGCCCAGCTTCTCGAGGGTCTGTCCGAGGCTCAGGTGCGCGACTGTAAATTAAACAAAAAACATTAAGAGGAAAATATAGACAGATCAAGCTCCATGTTACGCTAAGAACAGTAAATATTAGAAAAAGGAATTTTTTGTATCCTGTGACTTATGCAAATTTCCGAATTACTCCTCCTTAATGTGATGCAACCCAACCAACACCAATCACGAAAAAATCGATTTAAATATTGAACCCAAAGCATCAGTTTTTCAGGAGATATTGTCGGATAATTAATAAGAGGTGGACAACGCGAGTTTTCGATAATCCTGATTTAATTTAAAAGTAATTCCCTAATTAAGGTCTCCCGCGATGGGGCTGAGGTTTTATATGCGCCGCGGTATACGAAAATTTGAAAGATTGCAAATAAGGATTTTGCGTTACCGCTGATATATAACGCGGATTAAGCCTAATCCCGAGGATTATATATATATGAAATAACGCAGGGGAAGTGGAACTAAATGAAATTCGTACAAAGAGTACGCGAAGAAGGGGGAAGAAGTTAATTGGAGAGAAATTTATTGAAGAAAACACTTCACTTGTACGGAGAAATAATTATCAACTACCTAATTTCGAAAAGTAAGAAAGAAAAATAATGTGCGGCAGCAAAATATTGGCAATAAAATCAAACATTATAATAGTGATATCCCTTGTTTACATAAATCCCCTTAGAAACCCAAAAATTTCTCTTTTGCTTCGAAGTATTTTTATAATCTGTTATAAGCTTCAATGAATAAAAACTTTACATAATGCTCTTCTAAAAATAAAAAAAATATTATAGGTAATATTGTTTCCTTCTCATTTACATAATAAATAATTTTTATTTTAGAATATCACTACGGAAATTTCATACTAGAAATATTACAAGATCTAATGTATTTTTCATAGACACCGCTTATTACAATTGATAATAAATATCCGTCTACCAAATTTTCAGCGTAAGTAATAGCTAGACAGCATTATTATAAAAGGCACGGAAGAAATTCTAAGGGCGAAAAGGATAATAATTACGTACTAAAATTAATTATTACATTCAGGGCCATCCTATTAAATTTAACAGAATATTTCAATGCGCCGCGAAAAGCTGAAATGTTTAAACTTTTATTATAATTATTGCTAGCGATGCCTCTAATATCCTACACAAAAATACCTGCGCAACATAAGTTTGATAAATTTATCTTGAAGCCGTCATCTGACTCTTAACGTCATTATATGCTGTTCGTATTTATTGTTACAAAATATAAACGCGGATGAACATGTTCCTTGATTCACGAAGTAGGCAACGAGCGCTGCGACGTCAAAACCAAGAACGAAGAGACGAGGAGAGTAGACGACGTGGAATGGAGTAGGGGAGAGAAGGAGGGGAAGGGAAGGAGATGGAAAAAGGGTTTGGGTGGTTAGCTCTTGTAAGGTCTTTTTTTTGCGTTCGGGCGAGAAGCGAGCATAAAAATAAGAATAAAGGAAGGGAGAGAGAGATGAGTATTCGTTCGTAGAGGGAGAGCAAGATGGATGGAATAAGAATGCCGAGTGGACGTGACAATGGCGGATAATGGATAGATGAATTTCTTTTCATGCAGGGAGCAAAACAAGCTGACGGGTAGTGGGGGGGAGCATGGAGGGACGGAGGGGAGGCGAATGAAGATGGCAGCTCCACGACAAAGGTTGCAGGAGAAAAAAGATGAAGGAGGTAAGGCGTCAGAGTGTTTAAAACCAGACGACGGGGAGGGAAAAAATCAAATCAAATCCCTTTAAGTTGGATAAACGTAGACAGCGCTCGGGAATAATAATAAAAAAATGTTGTCGGGAGAGGGAATAAATTTGCATACAATGAGAATTTTCTAATGGCGGATGGGTTACGGAGCAAAAAACTTCTTCTCCAGGCAGCGCAAGAAACGTTACGAAAACAATGTATTTCGATAGAAATTTATATAAATTCCGGCGATACCGCATAATGCGAATAAAATTCATTCGCTTGACGTTATGAAAATAGTTTGTTGATCGATGACACATCGAGATCGGGAAAAAGTAGTGAGAAAGGTAAAATAATTCTCTTTGAAAATGTTTGCGAATACAGAGGAAGGTTTTAAATAAACGATGCATAAAAATCGCGAAAAATACAACTGAATTAAAAAAATTGATTTTTTTAATTGAGTGATTTACCCACAAGAAAAATTTAAATTAGTAAAAAATATTTTGCCATTTATGTCACAAGTAAATAGTCCTTAAAAACTCAATAGCACAAGCCATGATGTTCGTCATAGATACTTATCAATATTTATGATGTGCCCCATTTACATGTATCTAATACAGATTTTTTTCTTCTATTTATGGAATATTTAAAAGGGAAAACTTAAAAATAACTTATCATATTTCACGTAATCGATCCTATTTCCAGAAATTCGTAGGGTTACCGATTATTTAAGTTACAATAACGTGACTACATAGATCATTCACCAACATGTAAGAATTTTGGATTTGTAATTCAGTGTCGATAGTCTTATTGAAATTTCAACATTTGAAAATCATACGTACATATATCTACATCTAACTTCTTCAAATACTTTTTTCTCCATCGAGATGACTAATCGGCCCTAACTCGTCTCGAATCCTCATTCCATATAGATGGTGCTTATGTTAATTCAGAAGCCGAACGGCCTGCCTCCAAATACGGAAAATGAGAAGTTAATGATCCCTGGAGTCTCACAGGGAGGAATAAAAAAAGAAACGAGGTAAGGAGAGCGTATCTCGCTAGAGCATACGGAACGATAAGAAGAAGAGTAAAAGAAATGGATGGAGGGAACTGTGAAATGGGATGAGGAAGGGAGAAAGGGAACTGAATGAAAGGAAAGGGGGAGAAAGGGAGACAGAGAGAGGGAGAAGGAAGAGAAATCGAGATGCCTTTGTCGGATGGAATAACAAACAGCCATGGAGTGGGAGAGGGTGGAGGTTACCATAAGAGACTCCCCTTCCCTTCCTCCAAACTCGGAGATCAACAACATTTAAAATTCTAATCCGTTTAAATAGTTCCATCTTGATTAGGGGAGGGGAGGAACAATGAGGGAGGGGGAACAATGGGGGAGGGGAGGAAGAAGAGGGGAGGGGGTAGGATACCGCGACTTGGAGATAGAGGGAAGAGAGAGGATTTTAGTTGGTGGATGGGTTTTTGTAATGGCACCCGACACAGAGAGGAGAGGGGGGTGGTGGAAAGTCTCGTCGATTTTGAGACGAGGTTGTGTCCGTCCTTCCTGAGAACTCCACTGTTTGTACGTATGTGTGCGTTTGTGTGCGTGAGTGCGCGCCTGGTTTAGGGAACTGGAGGAGGGTGGGGGATATCCTTCTGGGGGGCCCGGACTAGCAGCGGGGGTTGAGTAGAGGAGGCGAGACGTGGGGGGCGGAAGGGGCGCCGCAGGGCTCTCTTCCTCCCCCCCTCAATCCTCTTTTTTCGGGCGTGTAATGCGGGTCGCTAGTCAGCAAGGCGGCATATTCAAGTCCTGCCGTGTAATTCAGTTTTCTCGAGAAATAACGGAATGAAGCTGTTTTTTTCGTCGGAGCAACGCTCGAGCGAGGAGAAGAGTGATGAGGGGAGGTCAAAAAGTTACGTCGGCGAGAGTAAAAAAACAGAGAGACTTTGAAGAGGAAGCTTTCGTCTCGGGAGTTTTTTATACGTGCCCCATGACTTCGGTTGGAGAAGAAACGGGGCAAAAGCAAAAGAAAAATTGAAATTACGCCGCTTTCGTCTCCTTGTTCTCTTCTTGATAAATGGAGAAATACAAAAATCGCGATCGTGCCGACATACTCCGGTGACAAATGAGGGTGATTATAATAACAAGTTTTTAATTCTTATGGAGTTAGAGAAATGTACGTATTATTCCTTATTTTGAACGGGCTGTAATCTTGCGAAGAAGTTAGGAAGATGAGAGACGACGACATTGAAAATAATGACATTATTCAATGTTCTTTTCATTTGGAAGAGGTTTTATCCAATTTTAGGAATGTAGTATACGTTGCAATACATTTCGTGTACAAAAGGATCTGGCGTAACGCAGAGGTTATGTTTCTAAAAAGAGGGCCGTGTCGGTTAGAACAGCGAAACGTTAATATCTTATTAAAGATCACGTGCTCCTATGATCTACGAGCATTTTTACGTAACATATATACGTAAAATGCAATGCTCAATTCAGGGTCACCAATGATTACATTTTATGTGTTGGTTAGCATGAACATCATAGACATTTAAACTTATATAAAACAATGCGCGTGTAGGAAACCCACGCTGGGTTAGAGTTTACTGTGTCTGTCAAAATGCAAGTCCTTGCTTAAATGTGTGCAATTAATAAAAATCAACAAAATAGCAGCTTCCAATGTCACACAACTAGTCGTCGCAAAAATGTTCTTGTTATTGGGGGAATTCCGTTGGTAAATATGTTTTAACTTTCAAATTCTGCCTAGCCATTGCTTATTCTTGTTATGTCTCGCATTAGAAAGGTGGAAATCTAGAAACAATCGCAGAAAACATTTTCATGTCTCTAACGCATTTTATCACTTGAACTGATTTCTCCGAGAATGACTCGGGAAGCCAGAAAATTATTTTAATGAAATCAAGTATTCTGTTACGTACACATATTACGTTAACGCGCGGTGTATAGAATTGAAAAACTATATTTCTCCAATAGCTATAAAAAGTGTTGGAAATCCATGTTCGCAATTCGGCAACAAAGTGATGATTTACCTACAAAGGTATCTATTATTGGCGAATTGGCACTAATTATCGCTTCATTGTAGCTGAGATACCGATTTCGTATTCCTAATTAGATTATGGATATTGGAGAAACACTTTTCTAATTATATTCAAGCTTAGACGTGAGCTCAATATTTTAATGTTTATAGAACTAAAAAAGTACAAAAAATTGAAATTTATGGTTCACTTCTTTGGAAAAAGTTAACGAGCAAGTCTTTTAATCTACTATAGCATCAACTTAATTTTTTACAAGATATAAACCGGAGATATTTCATTGGCGGTTGCGTAGCAACTACATCAAAAACATGGTTGGATACAAAATTTTACGCGTAGATTAATGAGTACTGATATGAAACGAGTAATTAGGATAAACGCTTTGTGAAAAAAACATCCTAACCAACGTAGACATCGATGTCGAATTGCCGGTGACGGGATAATGCATTTTTGGTAATAATTAATTGTTCTTATCCGTTATTGTTCCACGCATTAAAGTCACGCAGACAAGTTATCACATATCTTTCGTCGAGGTCAATTTTTCTTCGCGATTAAATCGCTCTGTTGTTCGAAATTTTTCACAGTACGAGAATAGCTTGAAAAAAGTTTCTCTCCTTCGACGAAAGTTTTTACCTTTCCAAATATCTCTGCGGAATTTTTGCGATCTTAATTATTCCCCCAGTTATAAACAAGAGTTAACTTATTTGATACGGTTACGCTACAAACGAACAGACTTTAATCATGATCGAATTTTTTCTAAATATGACGACATGGGGATTCTCGCAAAAGAGGAAAAAGGAAAAACCTCAGATTCTCTGCAAAGGTGTGCTTTTTTGGAGTCGGTAGAGGAACTGAATATGCAACAACGAGAGGGAGAGTTAGGGACGGTGAGAATGAAAGGGGTTGGCAGCTGCCAATGCTACAAATGATGGTTTGGTTGAAGAGGGTGATATCCCAAACGGTGATGGGCAGATGGGGAAAGAGGGAGCAGGGAGGATGAAGGGGGTGGTCGAGGAGGGGAGGTAGTGGGAGCTTAATGGGGAAAGGGACAGGGGGATTTGTAGCGGGTATATGAGGGATGGAAAGGAGCGGCGAGGGGATGGCGAGAGAAGGGGGAGGTCAGGGAAATGTTATGAAAGATAACGAGGGATGGATACGGCGGCATGTGGGTAAGAGGTGAAATTAGGAAAGAGGAGAGAAGGGGAGGTCTAAGGAGGAGGAGATAGACGGATGGAGAAGGGGAAAGCAGAAGAGAAGCCGAGTAGAGAGAGGAATAGTGGAGGTGAGCAGAAAGGGTAATAAATAAGGAGAACAAGGAATAGAAATAATGAGAGAAGAGAAGGAAGGAAGAAGAAAAGACAAAAAAGTGAGGGTGGAGAGATTGTGGAAGAGGTGGAGAGATTGTGGAAGAGGTGGAGAGATTGTGGAAGAGATGGAGAGATTGTGGACGAGGTGAGGAGATTGTGGAAGAGGTGGAGAGATAGTGGAAGAGGTGAAGAGATTCTGGAAGAGGTGGAGAGATTGTGAAAGTTGTGGAACAACGACAAAATTATCACGAGGATTGCACTGGGGGAATCAGCTGACGCTGAAAATAAATCTTAATGGAGAAAGAAACAGTAGATGATAGCTCATAAACACTTTGGAGAAAGAAAGAATAATTCAAGAGATACATCTGTATAATTGCAAAGGGTAAAGCATGTATCCGACACATGACTAACTTTTAATTAATTTATAGTGGCACTCGTAACTCTTTTTACAACTAACAATCTCTGAGAAGATTAAAGATGCAATTGAAGTAAAGTTTGAATTAAAAAATTGAGGAAGAGGGATAGTAATTCCGTCAATCGACGGCCACAAGAAGGAGATGTTGTAGAGATTCCCAAGTGGGTAGAGCAGAATTAGAGAAAACGGAAAGTACTTGCTTTATTCGATAGCCTGCATAATGAAGGATCACCAACAATAAGCATCTCTCTGTGCATCTAGGTATAATCGGTGAAAGAAAACAAATGGAAGATTATGGAATGAGCCCGCGTTTGAAAAAAATAAAGCAAGTCCCGAGACGGAGTTGAAAGATAGCCAGGAATTCGCCCTTTGAGTCGATGGGGATAAAGCCGTCCCGATAAGCGAATGAATTAGAGACGAAAATGATAACGGCGATTAAAGCAGACAGAGAGCATATGAGAGAGAAATGGTGACTGGTTGGGACAAACGACTAGAGAGATAGAAAGAGGCAAAAATAACGATTGATGTGAATGGGATGGTCGAAAATGGGGGGTGGGGAAGGAGTGAAGAGATACGGGGCGGTAACGGCACGAAGAGGAGGCACAGGGCAGGTTAAAAGCAAGGGGCGAGCGCATGGTGCAGTTAAGTGAAGACTTACAGCCGCAACTGACGGTCGACCCTCGTTGTATCCACCTTACCGGAAGATTTATTTATAAAAGAAATAAAATATTTTATTCACGAGCTCGCAAATGGAAGAAGAGGGATGAGATTTTTTGGAAGACCGTCGGGTGTGGGGTGCCGCGACGTAAAGCACGAAGGGAAAAAAATAGGAAAAACGAGAGGAAAGAGTGAGAGAGAGAGAGAGAGAGAGAGAGGGAGGATATTATTTTCCACCGCTCTAATTCGGATCGTCATTAATCGCGGCCACCGTCGGACGTATGGGACTTTGAAGCCCTGTTAACCCTTCACTCCCCTTACGTGGACTTTCATTCTGCTTGGGCTGTCAATCTCCGACCTCTGCAGCTACAGCCTCGACCCCTTTACCCTTCCCAAATACGCTTCGGCTTTCGCGCTGGACGTCCAATCCCCCACTTCTCCCCTTCCTTCCCTCCTTAACCCTCTCCTACAACCCTGTCAGTTCCCTTTTCCTCATAAAGTGGAAAGGGTATGGGTCCGAAGGTCATCTCTTGCGCCGAAGGTTGACATATTGGGACCCTTGATAGTGCATTGAGTAATTGCCGGGGATTAGGCGGATTGCGAAAAAAAATGGCGGCGTTATTTGTAAATATATATATTTTTTCCGCGTATGTTCTAAAGTGACAAATAAAGCATACGCCCTATCAGATTGAACCACCACGCTCTCTCGCGTGAGATTATTAAACCAACAAAAAAACAACGAAGGGTGCACCGAGAAAGGTCTCCTTTTATGCGTCCTCTTAGATAGCTCTAACTTTTTTTGAGATTTTAATTGTTTTCCAACGAGGTTATTTTTGGTTCGTCCTTCTTGCGAAGAAAAGTCGCGGCTTAAAAGATCATCTCCCTCGATTGCGTCGTACGCTCGTGAGCTGAATACGTACATATATTACGCTATGTGAGCACGTGCGCACGTGATCCCGTGCACGCGTGCACGAAACTAGCGGGAGGAAAGAGTCGAAATAATTATCAGCAAATACGGAGCGGATGATCGGGGTGACCGGCGATTACATCCAACAGACGCGCCGAGTGTTTTGATTTCAATTTCGGGAAAAATACGAAGCTAGAGGGGGAATCGAACGATTCGTGCGGTCGCGGACGACTGAACCGCTCATTCTACGAAAATTCTAATTAGTGGGGAGGCGGAATTTTGTCTCTGTTAGCGCAAAAATAACAAATCAGGGCGATGGTGTATTTGTTTGCTATATCCGTTGACTAAGCAAATTTCACATTAAACTGTTTTGTATATATTTCTGGCCAAACAATGAACATCAACGCTTCGTAAGCGTAAGTGGAAAGGCACACTGAGACAGATATACTTGTTTTATTTCTATTAATAATTCAATTTAAAAAATCTCTAATAAAATGTACTCTAATAGCTTAAAAGTACGAATTCGTTATTCATAGCAACTAACTGAAATACGACCAGGTTATTTTTGTATAGATAAAATACGCATAATTTATTACATGCGTAGGGATTATTGTCAATGCAGAATCATCAATGACAAAAACTATAAGTAGAAGTCTCATGTCACAATTCGACTTAGTGGTGTTTATACGACAAGCTTTGTTACTTACTTGGAGTATTTCGGATTGACACTTTAATTGGAAGATGCGTTGAGCATACGGAGTAATTCATATGAGTATCATTAAATAACGTTCGTGCTCTTGGAAACGATAGCCTCTCTTTTAACCCAGAGGTATTCAAATATATACTTTGTCAGCTCGGTTAAAGAAAAATCTAATCCACTAGATAAAATAATCGATTGATTCGAATCGTTAAACGTAAACACAAAAAAGAGGTTTTATAATCAGGCTTTCCTAATACCTGAAATTGGGAATATGCACAGGAATAATGTTCATAGGAAATATTGTTTGTTAAATAATGATACATACAGAATGCATACATGTGGAATGAATATATTTTTAGTTATGCGTTTAATTATTATTTAGCATACAATTGTACCTATGTATGTTGAGTTCCACAGAACTACGGCCTCTTCAGCGGATGGACATCAAGTACGTCCGATCATAAGGTTGGCATATAAAAATATAAACCCACAAACGCGCCTATGTTTATCAATTAACGCATGATGTAAAAGACCTTTAAATACATCACATGTTAAATAAGACGAGCTCGTACGGCTTGTACCCCAAACGATCCACTTGAAATCGTTGTTAAATACTATTCGAAGTGAGGCACAATAACGTATTATTGGACGCAAAAGACCGAACAAGCGGGGGAGGAAAATTAACCGGCAACTCCAAGCTGCAGCGACCTGGGACGCGATCCGAGACAGATGGAGAGGGAGAGAATTTTGGCGATAAAGGAACGGAAGAATGGAGAGAGAAAGAGAGAGAGCGAAAGGAATGAGAGCGATGAGAAGTTGGTTCGAAGGCCGGAGAAAGAGCCACGGACGGGGGTGCGAAATCTAGCGGGAGAGATGAGGAGGGTTTTGATGGGAAGGGGTTGGCCGACTCCTAGCAGATTGCACGTAGAGTCTCGTCCCCTAATCTGCCCCCGTCGTTTCTCTCTCTCTGCCGCTCACCCCTAAACCTTCCCCTAGCACTGGCAGCGATCTCTTTCTCTCCCTCCCTCCCACTTCGCCATCTTTTTTTCGCCCGCTTCCAAAAGCTTCGCTGACTTGGCTTCCTTAAGTCTCTCGGGCGCTCATCTTACGAGTCTAACTCGAGTGATCTTACGAGAAGATGCGAATCACGTCCAGACGTCGATTCGTGATTGCCACGACGAGGGAAAGGTGGAGGAAATAATCCCTCCTTTACTCGACGGATCCTATTCTGATCTACAAAAAAATAGGAATCGGCTTTTCAGATCGTTTTACAATAATTTGTTTTAAACTGATTATAATGTATTAGCGATGTAAAAATTCAAGAGAGAATTATCGAGCTGGGCTTATGGCTAACATTAAACTGATAAACTGTGTATCTCAAAATAGTCACGAGAGAAGGCTGGTTAACCGGATGCTTTTGAATCTGCTATCCGTTTATTGCCACTGATGATGGCTAATTTGTGGCACAAATGCTCATCTGGTTTTCCAAACTTTTTATGACTTGTTGGGAGAAATGTAGTGACAGTTTGTCTTGTATAAAGATATTAGTGTAATTGTTTGCCAAAACTGACGGTTAGGCATAAAAGAAATATTACATTAAAATTACAATAATTGAAGATGTGTGCCTTAGCTAAGTGTTAATACAAAATGATAATTTGGGAAAAGTAAACCAAGGGTGATTGTTAATATTGATTGGTTCTTATAAAATAAAAGTCAATTATAACTTTATTATTACACGTCGATAACTTTAAACGTAGATTAGACTTTTACAATATTCCAGACAATTTCATTTAGGAAACTTAATGCAACACGATAATATGGCAAAAGATAAAATTGACAACTTATTTGTTGCTCCATTCTTGATTTTAATACAACTATCAAATAACCTGCGTTTGAATTTCACATATGCATAAGCACAAAAATTTGAGCAATCGATATAAACGTTAGAATTGCATGAGATTAAATACACAAAAGGTTTATTGGTGCTCAAAATAATGAGTTCCAATTAAAACTAATGATCAAGAATTTATTTCGAGGTTGTATCTTGCTTTAATTACGCGAAGCAAGAGTTGCCCAGAATAAAAAAATGCTTATTTGACACGAGTAATTGATGTCTATATGTGTGCATATTCGTTTCTCTTATCTCCAACTCTTATTCTCTTCTAACTTCTTAAATTAACCTACCGATCGCCAGTCTCGCGTTACCTAGCGTTGTTCATTTATTACTCTGCTTGGTGTTCATTTGTTCTCCGTCATTGAGGCGTATCGTTATCTAGTCTTAATTTTTCGTATTAGAGATTTCGTCAGTTTTTGTTTTCTGGTAAGAAATTTCAGCAAGTTTACATAATTTTAGTTCTCCGACTTTTATAAAATAGTAGGTTAGACTGTTTTTCCATTAACATGTCAAGAATAAGACACCAAAATATAGTTTTTGCATTTTGTGATTTTAGAATATGGGAAACCTGAGTTGATGAACTTCGTTTCTCCAAAATTCATGAAACTTTTGGTGAAACCAAATGTGCATTTCATCCACAAGGCGATCGTCGCTAGCGGTGGTTAACTGGTATTAGAAAATGAGTTTTAAAAGCGGATAATCGCCACTGATGATGGGCTGATTTACAGACAGAATGCATACCTGGTTTTCTCTGCCCTCTCATAGATATTGGAGAAAAACTTCTCAAGTTTTATTATGGTCTATCGGTGAAATACATGATTCTAATGAAGAAACACGTCTATAAAATTCAGGGGCGCACCGACAGGGGGGGAGGGCTGACGGGCTTCAGCTTCCCTTAAAAGATCTCTTACTAGCCTTGTAAATGTTTATTTTTACAGGAAATATACTCTTTTGACTTTGACTCTTAACTTATAATTTATAATCATTATACAGATACTTCCTGAATTACGCATGCTTATATCGTGCAAAGTTTCTAACAACTAGCATTCTACTCATGTATTTTTAGGGCTGAGCCCCCTAAGAGATAAATCTGAAAGCGCGCCTGCATAAAATACTTACGAATGTAAGTTTAGTCTTATAACTATACATTGTTTCATAATCACTGTCTTGAACGAAAGATTTTTCGGCAACGACGGATTCAACATGTGAGAATTATACGAAAAAGAAAATTTTAACGCGAATTGAAATTTAATCACGCTTTATTTACCAACCAAATTTTTTTCACATAAATTTTCCATTTTAAATGAAGGATGGATTGATCATGATCGCTGGAAGAACATTCACCGTAACCATTCCACCCGCGATTAATGCTTTTTTAGCATTCTCGGAAAGAATACTTCTAATTTCCCTAGAAGGGTGTTCCTAGCATCAAATTACCCTCTACATCGGTGTTCTTATTTTAATTACCTCCCGAATAGGTCCGTAAAAATGCAGTTCGTTCCCGAGGAAAGAAGCCCTTTCAAAATTGCGTCTCACTTTCCCTCCTCCTAGGCTCCATAAGGAACAAATGACGGATGTAAAAGCACGCCAATTCCTCCCAATCAAAATATTCCTGCTCTCTTTCTCTCCCACACCTACTTGTTTTCTTCTCTTCTAAAAGCTTTCCCAGATTCGAATCTCAAGTTTTCAATCCTTCGTACCGGTGCTAAATCAGTGGAAAGAGCATGGGCGGATAAAGGGACGCTTGGAGGCTGGATAAGTCCACCTACGTCAATTTCCCATAAATAACCCTATATAGGCGCCAATCAACTTTCTCCATATCCTTCCTTTGAGTCTCGAGACGCAGGCCGTATCTTATTTTTCCTACACCGTCCCCGTGTCGTTACAGCTCCGAGAGATACTTTTACGTCCATCTACCCAATCTCACGCGTTTCTCGCTCTCTCCGAGATCATGTGTGCAACCTTTTATTTTTCGTTCCACCCTTCATCCGCTTTCTCCTCATTCCTACCAACCTATTTTTACACCCACTCTCTCTCTCTCTCTCTTTCAATCTCGCCCTTCAAGCTCCTCCAATCTGGAGAGGCACTTAATGTTAGTGACTGCCCTATTTATGGTTGTCGTTTGGTTCTGTCTCGTTCCGCATCCCTGCTAGAACCAGCCAAATGTGAGGCCATGGGTACCCCAAGGTACCCTCCTTCCACTCCCTAACTTTTAAAACCGTTGTCGTGAAAAATGGAAGGAGACAGAAAAGGAAGGGGAGGAAAAAGCACCTTGTGCGATTTTATCTTTAATGAAAGCGGATTTTTACGATCATCCGCCTTCTAGCAAACAAGGGTTTATTTTTATTTCCAAAGAAATTACAATTTTACTGCTTTTGTTACACCATCTGCTCGGCAAGGTACGTCAAATACTGGTCCAAATGATTCTTTAAATAATGTTGTTTACTCACGGGGAGAATTATATCCGAGTATGACGACCTACAACCCTCCAAACAGGAGCACAATAAAATACGCAAATTACATTACTTTAAATAACAGTAACATGAATAAGACTTATTTAGATGGATAAAAAATAATTTTGAAAGAAGAACGCTAAATGAAACGGAATTTATCATGAGCCAACGTAGAAAATACCTTGCAGGGATGGGCTAAAAACACTTCCTATCTAAAATATAGATTTGTTGATGTGTCAGAGAGATGTCCTTCATAAAAACCAATTGCCAATTTTTCGCTCTATTTTAGACAGCCTAGTACCTAAATCTAGACATTCCTTCGATGCGGCGGCTCTATCCTTTGCCATTACTGGGACAATCCAGCATTCCACATTCCTTTTCCCTTACCTCTCACCCAACTACCCTTTTGCTATCAACTTCGGCCTCTCCGGCGCCTCCTATTCCTTTCGGCTAGATGACACCCATCCTAATAGCCATTTATTCGATTCTGGAAGGAACGAGAAGGGGGGTGGAGCCCGTACCCATCCCCACCCACCTAATCA
This sequence comes from Tanypteryx hageni, assembly GCA_028673005.1. Lineage (NCBI taxonomy): Eukaryota > Metazoa > Arthropoda > Insecta > Odonata > Petaluridae > Tanypteryx > Tanypteryx hageni. The sequence continues at coordinate 110,992,824 of CM054114.1, read as the reverse complement.
CCATCGGCACCAACTATCGAATGAAACCTAAAGCAATCCCCTTATTCTAGCCCTTTTTTCTGAGGTACCTCTCCGGAATCGCCTCACAAAGGGACCCTTTGCGCTTCCCTTTCTCTCCCTTCTCACGCACTTACCGTGTTAGATCTTTCTACTCCCCCCGTCCTCTCTCTCTCTCTCTTAACCTCGCCCTCTCCCACTCCTAGCAGAATTGGCACCGCAAATTGGCAGGGTTCCAAAGCGCATCCTCGTGGCGGCGGGGCAAATCAGTCAACCCATACAACCGGTTCGCCAACCCCATCCCACCGCACACACACACACACACACCTTTCTAACTCCCTTTGAACCTAAAAGGACGTCTTCTACCGCTTCTCCCCTTACAATCAAGTGCGCCGACACTCCAAAAAAAGGAACTTTTTTTGAACGCTCAATGAAAGGTAAGAAAATTCGTCGGAGAAATTCGGACTCTTTTTCAAATGCCTTTTATGTTTTTACGTGACGCGTGCCTTTTGTCTTCGGGCGCCAATTAAATGACAGCCTTAACGATTCAGGACCGCTAACTGGTTTTATTGACGTTTTAGGGGTCCAGAAACCTTAAAAAAGAACATATCTGTTGCAACACATATTAGTGTCAGGTATCTACTGTGCAGCTTAGATTTGAGTCAATATAAATTAAAAATCTTTAATTCCAAATAAAGGGAAAACCATTGATTGATAATTGCTTTTATAAATGAGAGCCCGACATCACTTAATAACCGTAAATTTGAAATTAAGGTTATGGAATAACGGTGGTTCTATACGTTGCCCAAAAGAAAACTTGCAATACTACCGTGAAAACAAAATGGAATAAAATGGCATAATCGGAATTGAACACGTTTATTAAGGCTGATTACTACGTAATAGTGGAGATTAGAAGGATAGCCAAACATTTAAACGGTATTATCCCACTGTGATTTTTATTTGCGAGTATCTTTCATTACCCTACGCCACATTGGATTGATATTGGAGAGCCATTCCGACAGATTTTATCCTATTTCTAGTGAACTCGAGATAAAACTCCCGTTTGATTCACTTGTCGTTTGTTAACTGCCGTCTCGAAAATAAAAAATAAATCAGGGATTTATAGCCTCTAGTTTGATGGACTATTGTGCGTCGGCGTGAGCCATAATAATTTAAGTAGGAGAATAAACGGAGTAGTAAGAAACAAAATGGAATATAACCCTCGATATAAAAAATTATAACAGCTGTTCGCTTATGAAGTAACCAACAGGCGCATACTTTATAAATAATAAGTATTTTAAAAATGGGCATTTATTTTGAAACTCGCGCAGAGGCGTATAAAAAACTTTCCGCCATGTTATTCGCGATAAAATGTCTGAGGATACCTGTAGCAGACGGTCTAGATGAGAAGTCGGCAATCTATGCCGCGCGTGTCAAAGGTGACACGCGAAGAGATTTTACATATTACGCTGGTTGACGGAAAATTAAAATAACTTTTATTAAAAAAATAATTTACTTTCACTTTCACTTCATACAGTACATTTCAGAGATATACTCAGGACGTATTATATGTACAAATAAAATAATACTTCGTAAATGGAAGAGTAAAAATTTGTTTGTGGAGCGTGCGGAGAGTCACTATTTTTGAACATTGGAAAAGAATGGCTCTCTACAGAAAAACTTTGGTAAACCCTGGTTTAGGTCAACGATCCACAACTTCTTTCACTTTAATATACAGTTTCTGGTTCGCCCAACTCGTGTATTACACCGAAATGAAATTTAATGAAGATAGTACGGGCTAATCCCGAAATGCAGGCACATCTAGATTGGCAAGGACAAATCTAAATATGGCCAGGTATTTTGAGCAAACCCCAAAATATTTTTAGAAAATGCACTTTCGGGATTTGCCCGGGCAATTCGCGATGTGCCCTAATCGTTTTGGGCAAATCTAGATGTGGTGGGTTTCACATCCTATATCCGTCCCTAATTTGTTCCGGTTTTCAGTGTTCTGTCCCGGTATCACGAACATCTTTTTCGGTACGTTTAATTGCCGATTTTGTTAATTGTAATGATTTACGCAGCAATGCTCTCCATATTCAGTTCGTATTAAGTAATTTGAAGATAAAACTCGATCTACCAACTACGAATCAATACAAGGATAGGGTTAACAATCCAACCCAACCAAACCAAACCCGAATTTACCGAAAGGGGATAGTTCGGCACGAGACAATTTGGCGCGACCTTTTCGGCGCTGGGACACTTCGGCGACGGGACAATTTGGCGACTGGACGATTTGATGAAGGAATGATTTGGCGCCGAGACGATTCGGCGCCCCAGGTTGGGTTAAGTGTTGGGGGATTTGGTTCGTTCCATTTTCCTCTCCCTGGTTGGGTTATGTGTTTGGGGGTTGGTTCGTTCCATTTTTCCTCCCCCGGATTGGGTTGGAGGAGTACCATTATGCATAACTTTTTTCGTGCATTTTAATTTAAAAGTTGTTTTTAAAATACTGCCAGTTCATTGAAATATTACCGCCTCAGTGGTTAGTCAACTTAGCCGAATTTCCTTAATAGTTGTAATATCTTATTATCACACCATTCTCGTCAAATCATACTGATACTGTGCCGAGCGCAATCCTGCTGCCGTCCAAATCACGTCGGCAAATCGTCACGGTGTAGGAGACAGGATGGACTTGACCGGCATCTTGTACTCAAGAGTTCACATTGCCGGTAGGCAACATGGAGTACACCACTCCGAAAACTGACGCCAGGCAAGACGCACTCTACCAGGCAACATGGACTCGATTGCTTTAAATCAACTTTTCACGCATTTATGTATATAAATATTTTGCATAAACGATCCTGCTACTTAAAGCACTACTAATGCACTACTTTTCGCACCGGAATATGCTGGGCGAAAGGTTTAAATAATTATTTTTGTTTTCCATGTGAATAACATGAGAATACCTCGAATTCAGGGTGCAAGCCTTTTTTCATTAGCATTTTAAAAGACGATAGAATTAAGCTATCGACGCGAAGATTATACCATCCTACGGGGAATTAAATATAGTTTCTAATTCATATGGTAGAATGGTAGAAATTTGCATTGAATTTGAAAATTACTTTTATTTTCTGATTTTATTTTTTTTGTAGTCACACGATGCCTTCCTTGCGAATATACATACAACGACTTATTTCGGTTTCTACTGAATATAAAGGGACAATGTTTTTTATGTCACTTTAGTATTCATTCCGAATAACGATAAAGTAATTCAAGAATACATAAAAATTATGACCTACCTTTAAAAAAATAATAATCGTAACATTTATCTAAAATTTTCAGACGAGACATGAAAAAGTTTACCTGAGGAAAACTTTTTACCTAATTAGTTTAGAGAGATAGTTGCAGCAAATAAAAGTTTAGAATTGTTTATATTTATATTTGAAGAAGGTTGAATGCCAATAACTTCAATAGTTTTCACGATATTGAGTATTATATGAAAGCGCGGGCACGCGTTGGATAGATAACGGATCGGTTTGCAAATCGCTTTTCTCTAACAAAGAGTTTACATATTTCAAGTTAGCGTAAATGTTATAGTTTCAAATATCATGTTCTGTGTAAATTCTTAAAATATTTCACAAAAATCCAATAAAAAGGTGAAAAGTTATTAGTTTTTATTTTTTTTGCAATTTTCGCGCCTGCATTTTTGGAATCTGGGGCCTGAGGGGTTAAATTAAAAGTTGACAATACATATTCTCTACATTTTGAAGAATTTGTTTGTCCAGAATAAAGCTATATACCGCGCCTACATACAGTGACCAAATTTTGTGCAATGAAACCTTCTGTCTGACATAGATGAATGGAAAACATTTTCACTAAAAGTCGTCAATCAATGCTGCAGATATAAGAGATTAAAATTTTAATGTGTTGACCTGGCTTTCAACTTCCTTCCAACAGATATCCTGACAATTGCTACGTATATATTGCTATAATGAATATCTGTGGAAATCTACTAAAAGCCTAGATTGATGAATCACCGCTGATTATGGCCGCATTGTAGCCCAAATGCGCATCTGGTTTTCTATATTCTTGTTCTGGCTACTGGAAATATCTACGATAAGTATGCAGCTATTTTTCAATTTTCGTTTCTTAAGTGCTTATTTTTGAGTTTTTTTAGGCATGAGGCGATATTGATAAATCTCCAGTGAATTACCTACAGCCATAGTATTAAAAAAATTACCAATTACCCCATTCAGTCACATCATAGTTGCGGTTCTAAATAGTTGGGACAGTTTAAAAAATTCGACGATAATGTATCGTTTCTACTCTGTAGAATAAGCTTGGAAATAATAATGCAGCGATATTCTTCTCTTCTATAATTCTAGTTTTCAGCGGGAAATGGACTCCATGGAGACGTATCAATGTGCTGCGGCAAACAGTTGTGAATCACTAAGACAAATCGCTTAATTCGGATTGAAACCATCAAGTTTGGTTGAAGATTCATTTTTAATTTTTCTTTTCAAATTGGCGGTGTTGGTAACCAAATTAATGAAACTCTCTATCAATTAAACTTCACGACGTTTTATTAACTTAATTGTTGGAGCTTTTTCATACAAATCTAAGGCATCAATAACTAATGATTTACCAAGTAAAAAATTTTTATATGTTAGCCAATATTATTTTTTAATAACACCAATGAGAAACTTTTGATAATCGAGATGTCTTAATCGTGTATGGGAAGCGTTCAATAGGAAAATTAATCCTACGAGTGTTACAGAATACAGCGTTATGGGGTTGATGATTGGAACGGGCGACTAATACTTAGAGCGGTGACTTTGTCCATCCGAGTATGCTTGGCGGGAGCATGGTACGAGAGGAAAGACTGAAAGAAGTACTTGATCCCCCCTAGAGGTTATGCGAGGGAATTAAGGGAACGCATTCCAACGACCGCATTACCATAATTCCTTGTAGTTGGGAGGAGGAAGGTGATTAGTTTGCCCTAAGTCAGCTCGATACGGATCCTTGACGCACCTGGAACATCAACCGTCCACGCCAAACGGGCGAGACGACGGTAGGGGTGGGATGAGTAGAAAGGGATCTCCGCGTGGGCGGGTGGATGACCGGTAGGGAGACCGTCGGTCAGTGCGACACTGAGTTAGAGCAGATTGGATACCGGCAGTAAATAATTCACTGTGCGTCACCGCGGTTACCTGGAGATAATGCGAGCCTTGGTTACGCCGCCCGCAAATGCTTACCATGAGTGGGAGTGGGGAGAGATTAGTAATGTCAGAGTTCGGATGCAGAAAAACTTTTACCCTACGTGGGTCTCCGCAACGAGGACTCGATCATACGCTGTTGAATAAATGCGACGCTCGTTTACTCGACACGCGTAAAGTTTAATTATTCGTGGTCCTGCGTTGGGCGCGCACCACACTTTGCATATGGGTGTGACGTGAGACAGCTATTTGCTTACAAGAAGACTTGATTTTTCTCATTAAGTTATTCTCTGTGCGAAGTAGTTTCGCTTAAGAACGTAACCTCCGCGATGAGCAAAGGCCCACTGCGATTTTATTTTCACTATTTATACGTAACCGTTATGTTTCATTCTTTTATTCGATCGATCGATCGAACTTTTTTACCTCTTTTGCAGCAGAACCCAATTTGCCAAAATAGTTAAATTAATACTTTATTGCTAACAGTCACTCCAGTAAACCAGCAATCTTGTTGTTTAATATTTGATGGACATTATTTCAATTTCTTAAATTTATAACAAAAAGCAATGCTGAAAAAATGCCTTATATAAGAACTCTTGCGTGTCGTTAGAAATTCACTACTGGTTTGTGAAATCCATGACTCCGTTAATATAGTTAACATCCAGTTAAAACTATAGGTTTCACAACTCTTTAATTAAAATACATCAATAAATATGCCAGAAAGCTTAATGTGATGCAATTGAATTAAGCTCGCTTTTATATTATAAAGCCAACCAGATATTTTACTTGGAAAAATTACTCGAAAAATCACATGTGGTTTTTTTCTGTGCCCTTACCGAATCCCGAAGCCCTTGTCGAATCCTGAAGCCCTTGTAGCCATTCCAATAAAACCGAACAAACTTGTTTAGGAGGCAACTTATACTAAACTATATGCGCTCATCTGATGGATGGGTTAGCGATCTCCCGGCAAAATATCACTCGACATGGGCACGCATATATATCCCTTTTCTGCCCAAAGCCCCGTCAAACCAGGACACTCGACGGGCATGAGGTGACCATGGATACGACACTAGGACACGAGAGAGAGAGAGGAGGAAGGAGCGAGGGTAAGCGGAAAGTGGACTTTATATGGCGACGAATGCATGTGAGATCGAAACTACGTGTACGGCTGCATGTGTTTTCGGACCGCGTGGTAGGGAGGGGGAGGGGTTAAGAGGGTAAGGCAAAGGCAAACACCGGAGCTTAACTGCACATCCCTTAATTATTATAAATGAGTCCGACACCGAACCCCCTTTACGGCTGTTGCCGGGTGAATGAATTCGAGCCTGGATATCTCGGATGCGAGAGGTTAAAGGGAGGGGATAGGAACTTGTGTGTGTGGTGGAGTATAGTATGTGTTGGGATATTAGGCAAACATGGATTCGCGCCGCGATGCTTACTTGTGCTTCTGCGGCATTTATACCGCGGAATTCCTCTCTCTTTCTCTGTCCAACCCTCTGTCGGCGTGTGTTTCCGACTGCCGCCGCCGAAGGGGAGAAGAGGAAGAGTTGAATGGGAATGAACATACGGGGAGGGGAGGCAAAAATCGAGGTTTCCACGCGAGATACATGGGGCAGGATGATAAAAAGGTCCGGAATGCGGTGCGAAGAGGAGAAGAAGGGAACCTAAAAGTTTGATAGGTGGAAGGAGAACACGAGAGGAGACATACTGGGGTTTTGGCGGGAATGGGCGAGTTCGGAGGAGGGGGCGGGGAGGTTGGGGGGGGAGGGTGGGGAGGGGGATTAAGGGAGGAGGTGGGCATGCACACGGTGGGCCGCAGGTGTGCATTCCAGAATATTACTCACGCGCTAGGCGAGGCCTGAAGTGGATGGCCCTCCTGTAGCTCTGCAGGGCTTCTTCGTAACGCTCCCTTCCCTGCAGCAGTATGCCCCTGGAAGGGGAGAGACAAAGAAGAGAGGATTGCAGTTTTAGTCTCGAGACCACGTATGGAATGGGCGTGATATACGAGAGAAGGACAGGGAAGGCTTACAGTCAGATAGAGAAATGGAACGAGCATACATTGCTACGTAATTATCTTTTCCATTGAAAAGGACATACCGCAATCCGACTACGATCGGGGATGATTTTTTATGAGAATATAAATAATTCTGTAAGTAGACTTATTCAAGAATGATTTATAAACTTCACTTCAAGGCTTGGATCACTAGATGATCAAGGTAACCCCTTATTGCCATAAAATGGTCGAGAGATCAGGTTGGTTACAATATTTATGATGTCCATTTAAGGATACTATGATGGCACCTTATTGCTTAAAATATTAACTTAGTGTGGATTATAATAAATTAAACTCTATGAAATCCACAAATATGCTGAAATTAAGGATTATTATAAACATGATATCCTTATTCTGTCTGTCCGTCAGTTGGTTGGTACGTTCGCCGGAACGCTCTATATAAATCCCCATATGAGAACACTTAAAAATCTTTTTTTTCACTTGCAGGAATTTTTATGGCACCCCTCTCCCCTTCCTCCCTCCCCCAAAAATAAAAATTATGGCCCAGAGGTGCACATCCTCAAGGTCTACTTAGTAAGTGCACCTAGTTTTAAGTCCCTAAGTTTCTTGGTTTTCGAGAAATGCTGTCCACACAGACAGACAAACGCCGCCTTTTATTTATTAGAATAGACGGCAATTACTAAGTTTATATTTCATTTGTAAATTATAAATCAGTTTTATTTATTGTGTTTATCTTGATTTCACCATATAGTTTTCTAATAACCAATTATGCTACAGTTATCACAATTTTAATACAAGAGGCCACTGGAGAATCTAACACTAATAATTATAATTTCATCTTTTCCAAAAATAAACAATAACTTCAATTTAAAAAAACGACTATCAATAATTAGCTTTTGGCCGTCATATTGAATTGAATTTTAAAAAACTGTACATATTTTAAAAAGGCATTGTTTGTTAGTAACGCTGTTGTATAATATATGCACATTATAATGTTATGAGTGTGATAAGGTAGCGAATAATTTTGTGGGCATTTCCAAAACTGTAAAATGTGTTAGAACAGATTATTTAGTTTAGAGCAATTGTCAATGCTAGCTAACTTTTCTTTAGTTTTTTTACTGAAAAACAAGAAGTTTGATGATAACCTATTTAGGCAAGAAACAGTGCAATACGTAGTTCAAAACTGGGATCGATTTACATATTTTCTTGGGATGGAAGAACGTGGGAGGAATACACTGCTCATATGAAATGTGAAGGAATTTACCAACTCACGCATACCAGTCATATTTGACAGGCAATTGCGCTGCTACTATTTAATAAATAGACAAAGAAATGGTTTGAAATATAAAGAATAAAAAACAAGCTAGTTCAACCTTAAAGGTATTTTACATTTCAAAGAGTAACTTTACTTCTATTTTCAAAGAACTTGCAACATAGAACAGTAGATAACAAGAGAAATTATCAAAAAGTTTTATAAATTTTACTAGGTATCTAGAAGGCACATAAATTACCAAATGGAAAGCTTGTTCGCGCAGATAAAGAGAAAAGATAAAGAGGAAAGAGAATTTTTTAATTTTAAATGTAAACATACATTTTTATGAAAAATCATTGAAATGCAAAATCGCCTTAATGTCCAGCATCAGTAGTTTCACTATTTACCTATGCCAATCTCATTAATTGGTATGAATGATTGCGTGGTAGGAAATAGCTCAGAAGTGCGGTCATGATATAACTGCCTAGGTGACTACCATAACTTGGAATATACTAAATAACATTACTGCGGTCATTGTAATGGTTATATACTGAAAATTAAACCATAATAATGAACTAATATCAGTTTATAGATTATCTATTCCTATGTATTAGCTGGACTAATAGCGTCAAAAAGGACCGCTAATAGGAAAAAAGGGAGAAATTTCAATCAATTTCCTGTTCAAGCGAATAGCAATTAAAATAATCATCCGTATTCATCGAAATTAACAAAATATTCCTTTTCGCCTTAAACTTCATGAATCGATAATATTACGATGTTCAACAACATTATCCAAAGAGAAATTATGACGCCTACATTCCATTTAATCATTTAATTAATACTGATATTGGTTTTGATAACTTTAAAGTCTCGCGGATATGTAGCTCTTTGTGTTCCCAAATTTCGTAATTTAGCGTTATAAAATACTATAAATACATTCGAACGGAATATTAAATTGATCACGCATATTTGTGCGACAAAAATAACGCGTGTACGTATTAGAATATACCGAATTCGAGTCCAACAATAGTTGTTGCTATGAAAACACTCGTAATGAGTGATAAAAACTGCAAAATCGCCGGTATTTACGCGAAATTATAAGAAATACAATCGATAGCAAAATTCTGCGATAAAAATTATGATCTTCATTCCTTTCCTCAGAGAATAGTATTAATCCCGCACCGATATTACTGTTCTAAGATATTTTAATGTGCAAGAGAAAATTACCCCGCACGATGGATTTCAGATTTCCCATGTAAATCAAATGGGAAGGATAGTTCCTGGAATCGAACCCGGTGCTTCAATCTTCGCAAAAAAAACTATCCTCGAGAGCTAGGCCAATGTAGCAAGAGATTTGCACCAAGTTTCATGAAAATCGGTTTTTTGATTCAAAAGTTAATAGGGGGACGGACAGACAGACAGACGAAGAGACAGACATAACGACAAAACTATAAGCCAATTTTCATTCTGGAAAGTAGGCTAATAATGTCTACCATGATTAGAAATATGCATATAAAATCATTCATGCGTACATGTATATGTACATATGCCCATGTATACGCTAGAAGAGAGTCAAGGATTTTTCTCAGAAACGGAACTAGGTCAAGAGAGAAAGAGAGAGAGAGGGGGAGAAAGGAAGGTGGAGGAGTGTGGAGAAGGTGGGGAGGTGTCGGGAGAAGGAATCGGTAGGGTGTGTAAGCAAATCGGATACCGGGGTTCGAAAAGTTTTTTCTTATCAGTGTGTTGCAGGCTCATGCGCCAATGTGATCTCCCCGGTTGCAGGGTCAAGTGAAAAAGCGAAGGATGAGGGAAACAAGCGAAGGATTAAAGAATGCGAGAGAAAAATGAAGTCGGCGGCGAAGAGAGAGAGAGAGAGAGAGAGAGAGAGAGGAAAAAAGGAAGGATATAGTCTTTTAATTTCGTTTCGGCCGTGACCCGGAATATTGATCAGAGATTATATCGCATGTGTGTGTGTGTGGAGTCGAACGCTGATGAGTCAAAAGGTCTTCGAGTGAATCGAAGCGAAGAAAATAAACGCACCCGTATACGAACCGGCCAAACGGTGTTTATCTCTAGATTTTGCGATCACGAGCCGCTGACGGGCTCCCTCTTTTTTGAGAATTTCCTATCCTGAATCCCGTGTTTTTTTTTCTTGTTATTCTCGGCTTCGTTTGAAGATTTGAAGTTGCTTCCATAAAGAGTGATAAAAGGTATCTTTCTTGGTTCCATTTCAAGTTAATTGTTGGTGTATATAAATTGGCATTAGTAAGCGAACAAAACTGAAACCAGGCGAAATATACTAATTGCCCGCCCATCAACAGATTGGGTGGTAGCGGGAGATGAAATGCATGCAGCTACCGGTAGCAATCCTCGCAGAATTCACAGACTTATTACAACCTCGATCAGTAGATTATAACGCTGAAGTTGGGGGATTTATCTTCCTAATATGCCATTAATAATGAAACGTAACATTCACTACGAAGTAAATCTTTTCTTGCGCAAACCCGACGTACTATATCTTTCCAGCCAAGTTATAAAAAATGGTCCACGCTGACAAATATAGCACTATAGCGCAATATTCAGATTTTTCAATCACCTTTTAGAATTGAAATCCAGATAGTGGACGATTGTGAGGAAAAGTCTAGTTGTGTGTCGCATCCTGACAAGAATTTGTGATTTATTTCTTTTGCAGGCAAAACTGACAATGACGCTATGCGACGTTCTACACTGTTCGAGAGAGATGCAGTTTCAATCACATGAAGCTAAGGAAAAGATAAAAAGGACGACGTAACGTCATCTGTTTGAAAAAGTGACATTGCGCTCTGTACTTTCCGCGGAGCAGTGCTAGACAACTGCGCATCGGAGAAGGGAGAGAGAGGAGAGAGAGAGAGGAAGGGAGGGAGGAAGGATTGAAGGTACGGAGAAAGAATCGGAAATGTTTCACGTTTATATCACTATCAGTAACTCAGTTCGAAGCTCCGACCTAGATACGTATATCGCATTTTATTGATCTTCATGAAATAAAAAAAATACAGTGAAAACTTAAATGACGCCCATTGTCCCATAGATCCTTAAAAATCCGTCGGAATCACTAGCTCGGCAATTTCAACAAATTACCAAAACGCGGGGATTCCCAAACATTTCAATTACTTTCTATAACATTAAGCGAGAAGCTTTATCATATTTTCAAAAACTGACAACAATAATAAATAAAAACTAAACGTGGGTCATTATTGATATATATCACAAACATTTAGAAATAAAAATCTTATTAAATTAATTTTCTGGTTCCAACGAATACAATTTCAAGCAACGTAGTAGTGAAACGCCAGACTGCTTGAGAGCCCAGCGATGCTCACGATCGCTAGGTTGGCAAATCCTGCCTTAATGGAACAACATGAGCCGAAAATCTCCAACAAATAAAAAAAACAACTTGCCAGAATCGGGATTTCGAATTTCTGCCTCTGTAGACTGTGCCCCGCCTCTCCCAAAAAAACGCTTAATTAAAACTTAATTGCCACGGAAAGAATTTTCTCGAACCAAGTCGCAATATTAAATAAAAGAGGTCGAATATCGCGCGGGTAATTGAATAGACACGCGAGAGCACGCTCCAAAAGAGAAAGCATTTTAAAGATATCCCTCCGAAAGTCCTTCCCTCGATAATATTCGAAGCAGAAGTATGTGCGTGTGTGTGAGAGAGAGAGAGAGAGAGATAGAGAGGCGACATCAATAGCTAATGCACTCATCTCTTACGGTAAAAATTCCAAATTACCAAACAAGCGTAATTTGAATTCTTGGGAGCGAATGTAATTTTACCCGTATCCGCTCGCAACCCTTTGCGGCCCTCCCTCTCCCTCCCTCCCCCCTCTTTCCCTCCTCTCTCACCCTCTCTTCCACCCTCCATTCCACCCTCTCCCCCCCACTCTCTCCCTCCTCCCATCCCAACAACCCATCTCTCTCCAACGGCATCACATGATTTCGCCCCATTTGCCGTCACGATTCTATCTGGCGCGTAATCGTAGTTGGATACACACCTTATTTTCGTACGCCACATGGCACACACACATCCATCTGATTCTTACCCCCCACTCTCTTCCTTTCTCTCTCCCTCCCTCTAATCATCCACTCCATCCCCTAAGGTCTACTCTCCTTTCCACCTTCCTTTTCCGGACCTCTATACATTCCCATCAAGAGCATAGGGGAGGTAAGAAGGATGGGGTAGTCGTGGGTGGAGGGGGGGAGAGAGGGGTGGATGGGGAAGGAGCGGCGATGGTCCCTGCTTTGCATACATATAGGAGCCACCTCTAGTTGACTCCTCTCTCATTCTCCCCTCTCATCTCCCTCTCCTCACTCTTCTTTTCCTCTCCGTCACACTCCTCTCTCTCTCCTTCTCCCCTCCTCCTCACTTCCTTTACTTTTCCGTGTCCCGACTCGATATTGCTATTCGCGACGCACTTTACGTCCCCAGGTTACATTCTTCATTCTCCTTTCCCGTTCGCCAAAGCTTCCCCGCTCCTTTTATTTTTAATTGTCCACTAAAAGGAAATTACCTTATTGACGCATTTTACCGCCTCCTCGCTCCCACCTTTTTTGCCTCAACTGGGTTGCGCTTAAAATGCGTTTCTTTTATTATACGACCTCCGGACCATAATTTTTAAAATTTTATTTCTTTCAAGAATATCCCACATTTTCTTCCTTTCAAATCCTTTGTGCTAGGAAGTATTCGGATCTCAAAGTCATATCGGAAGAGCAGAAATGAATGTTAGATATTTTTTATTTTAAGACCTCGAGAGAGAATAAAAACCCTATGTTTTTGGCGTATATTTTATTATTTCAGTTAATGTAACGTAAATCATCACTCGATGAAAACCATTCTGGTTAAAAATCAGGATTTAAATCTAAATTTGCATCTAACTTTAAATAAGCGCATTTGTAGCTGTTCCAAAATTTTTTATAATGCAATATTTGTATTAATATCGTTTTGCATGCGTAAACTAGGTTTTAAAGCCAGTCCATTATCATTTCTATGTTATTTACATTGATTTTAGGAAACTCAAGTTTCCAGAGTCTGAGGCACCCGTAGCGGTCAAGGGACTCTGCCAAGCATTCCGCTACTTGCTCTTACTCGTCCGTTAACTTTGTAAATATTAATGCAAATAAATTTTAAAGTAAAAACTAAACTAGATAAATTTGTGAATATCGACGTAAGGAAACTTTAAAGTAAAAACTAAAATAGAGTAAATATTATTTGTTGATCTTGTCTCTTTGTGCTTTAACTGGATAATTAAAAAAAATCAGATACTTTATTTTCTTCTGCTTTGAGATTACCGATTTTATTTTTTAAAATCCATAATCGCAATAATAGCTATTACTTAATTATCAATCCACTACTCATATTCAGATTTATATTAATATTAATTCGTTTTAAGTGTTTGTACCTTTTGCGTTTAGCATTTTAGGATTACTTTTCGAAACATTCTCTGCGTTTTCTATTTTACTTGTCCTTCGTCGTATAAAGCGTGTTCGCGCTGCATTTATCGCCTGCGTTCGTTCCCAATTTCATTCATTCCAATCATTCGCTCCATTCCTTAATAACCATGTACGTCACGTTCTCATTTTCGCATTTCCCATCATCCTTCTCGTCTCCGCTCCCTTCATCCTCACTCCCAACAGTTCCGAACCTTCTATCCTCATTACCATTTATCTTAGACCGTTTTAGGATTTTTGTTTATGATTTTCTTCCTCCTCCGCTTCGTTTCTCCCCTCGCAACCCCTCCCTCTTTCTCTCAATTACCTCACTCCCGGTTTTCGGATTCCCTCGTTTTCATTCTCTCCCATCTTCTCACACGCCTATCTTATAGTAAAACGTCCTCCTCCCGACTCCTTATCCTATCGTATTCGACACGAATACCGTCTACTCTTCCTCCTTCCCACTCACCCCGACCCTCCCGCCGAAAACCTTTTGGCTCCCTCCCTTTTACCGGCAATGAATCCAGAGGTTTGCTCTTCTTGCCTATAATCAGGACTGTTTGAACAAGATTTTGGGTTCCTGTTTCGCCGTGCCGAGGAAAGAGGACCCGAAGAGACGAAGGGTTCCAAAGAAGAGGGAGAGAGTGGAGGAAATCGGAGGGTAAGGGCAAGACAAGTGAAGGGCAGAGAGACAGAGAGAGAGAGAGAGAGATGGAAGGAGGGAGTAAAGGGAAAAAGAATCGAGAGGAAGTGAGAGGGACCGAAACTTCGAAACTGAGGCGCGTGTTTAAGGAGTTTTTGGTGTGTGTCGGGGTTTTTGTGTGCTCAGAACCAAAGTAAGTGGAAACCTTTTGAATATGAGGTTTACATTCGTTCCTCAAATACGAAATTTCCGTTAAATCTGGTGGCGATGATTGGTGTATGGAATATCAGTAGTCGGAGGTGTGAGTGAGAGAAAGAGATAAAGAAAGAGAGCGAGAAGAAACTCTGTAATTTCACGGTCCACGTTTTACATTAACTCCAATGAGAGAGAGAAAGAGAGAGACAGCCGTCGCTAACGAGCCTTGAAAGAAAAAATGACTGCTCAAAAGGGATTTTCGTTTAAGTTAAGGGAACGTTTTCTAACATTCGCCATGTTTTCCGGATTCGCAGAAATTTCCATCTTTTAAATTCTGAAGTTGAATGCTTTCCATCTATAATTCGGAGACGAAATTAATTTCGCGATAAAGTGTGATTTTAAAACTGCTGTATATGCCGAGGAAGAAATTTCGAGTTCGGTTCTCTTATTATATTTTTTCGCGATATTTTTTGGGGCAAATTACTTAAGTTGACTTTAACCGCCGTTGAAAAAGTTACTTTCACTGTAGGATATTCATTAGATCTAAATGCACTCAAAGATGCATTTAGCAAGGAAAATGAAAAAATATGGAATGCACGATTTTACGTTTGCCGTATCTTATGCAAATTACTTTCACTAGATAAAACTTACGAATCATTACGAAATTATTTTATGAAACATTTAGAATTAAATTAATAAAATTCCAATAAATATCGTATATTTTCAAGCAATTCGTTGTTAATTTATTGCGCAAGCAGTATCAAATATACGCTGACAATCGCAATTGCCTAAACGAATGATTAAATTAAAAATAGCTGACGCAAATTCTTAATCTTCCTTAGATCGACTATTATATTTATATTTTGAAACTGAGTCAATGACAAATTGAAAATGCAAAAAATAAGCGATGCCAAATCAACATAAATTATTTGCTTTGACTTACTACTGTAGATAATATGATTGCGGCTATTTATAGTCTTTAAATAGATACATTTCAGCCAATAAATAATGTAGCAAAGAATTTTACTAAAAATTTGGCAAGTTTACAGTTTGGTCATCACAAAGGATAACAACAACTCCATAACGCTCTATGGTATTGCTTACTAGTATGGTAACCAAAAATCCTATCCTTGGATTCGAACCTGAGACCACAGCGTGGAAGGCCAACGTTCTAACCACTCCGCCGCGCCCACTTTCCGTCATTTGATATGTGATAGCCGCGGGAATTGACCGTATAAAAGGAATAAAATTAGGGATTAGAGCGCATGAAAACAGGGATCGGATTAAAGCGAGAGGAAGGGAAATGTGGTACATTCAGGCAGGAGTGAATTTTGTGTCATTGAACTCGGGGAAATTTCGTTTCACTAGGACAACGCAAGCCGCATACGGTATTATTTCCGCCAATCTTTCTCTAGCTCGCAAATATAAAGCCTCCTCTCTCTCTCTCTACGAAATAGGAATCATTTAAACAGAATAGCATTTAGGCGTTTTGGGAGGTAGAAAAAAGAGATGTTTCATATTCCCGACATGACCACTAGATAATGAAATAAAAAAGAATAAAAATTGTCTATGAATGAAATATAGTGCTTATTTTAATGAAAAAAGAATGAAAATATTTCTTAGAGATTATAATAAAAATATGAAAATGCATAGGTAATTTATTTTGGCTTCGGAAGACAAAAGCTTAGTTTCATAAGCGCGGGTGATAAAATAATGAGATAATAAATTTCATTTCATTTAATCCATAGTGAAAGGTGATTAAAGATTTTTTTCATGAAAGTTATTAATTTATTTTTTTAGCAAGATCTTAATTAATAATACGTTACATTCACAGTATAATTATAGACCTTTAACGTTAAATATGGTGTATATGAACAAAGTAAAACATTATGCAATAAAATATAGAAAATGAAACTATATAATTAAAATGACGTCTATATTGATATCTAAATCCGACAATCTTGCCACGTGTTAGAATGTACTGTTAAATAAAATGGTTTGTTTTACCTCATAATATACCGCTAACCTTTGGACAAGTTTTGTAGAAACGCTTTATTATTACTTGAATGCAAATTTATGCGTTATTATTTCAAATATATTAGTTTGAGGAAGTGAAACAAACAAAAATTCACAAAAGGTAGCTAATAATCGCGCAAGAACATAATAACGGACATTAAGGTCTTAAAATTGACATCACTGAACACATCCGTTAATTTAAGTTAGCTCGTTCATTACCCAGAGCCACGTTATTTTGAGACCCTTAATTTGAAAATGGGGAAGTAGGAAAACGTTTTAGATAGAGTTTTAGAAACAATAGAGAGACCTTTGCTCACTTGGTCGCATTTCAACGGCACCCGGGAGCAACAAAATCCGAACGCTCTCTTGCGAATCCCGTCGCAGCGCCTGCTTCTCCCCTTTGTTCAAAATCGCATTTATAAACACGCCAACCACCATTGTGGAGAAAAAGAGCCCTCCTTCTAAGACCCCGTGAAATCGTGCGACGGGAGTTTAAATTCCACTAAATCCATCGGAGGAATCCAAATTTACGACGACAATGGGAAAAAAGCGAGAGCTTACATCTTGACCCCATGACTCTTCATCTAACTCAACACATTTCTCCATCTCTTTCTCTCCTCCCTCTTCGCCTTTGCTACGTAAACCCCCCCTTTTTTTTTTCAAGGGACACGTTTTGACCGTAACCGTCAAATAACACGAGGAGGGTGGACAATAAGGGAGTGCCTCCCGGGATTCCCGTGGGAATAATGAAGGGAGGAGGAGGCAAAGGGACGAAAAAGGGAGGAGAGGACGCGAGAACGGACGAAGGATTAACGCGAGCTGGAGGGTCCATTTCGACAGGAAAAGAAAAGAACGTACATGATGAATGAGCGGAGCAGATAAGAGGAAAGGAAAAGGAAAATGAGAGAGGGATAGGTAGTAAGAGAAGGGAAGGAAGACGACGAGAGAGAGAGAGAGAATGCTAACTTTGGAAAAGGTATATTCCGAAAGGGCTGAGGAAAAGCGGCACAGGTAGGTGGCAAAACAGAAAGGGTTTCCAGAAGTACCGGTCAAGATGGAGGGATGAAGGGAGAAAGCTAAAGGGAGACACCGAGTGGGACTTAAGGAGGGTATAGGTTGAAGAGGAAGGGAGAGAAAAATGAAAGCGGTCGATATTTTTTTCAAGTCCTAAGTTTTACTTATAACACATGCACGCTTTGGAACAAAAGCATAATATGGTAGGAGTTTCCCCATTGTGGAGAGATACATAAAAAACGCTCGGGAAGGGTGGAGACGGTAGGAGAGGAAATGGAGTTAACAAAAGGGTAGTATCAAGTGCGCTCGTGGGAGGCTAAGAGAGAAGCAGGTCGCAGAAAGCGGTGAAGGGAAGGTGAGACGGAGAGGGATGGAGAGCAGACGAAGGGAGGTTTCGGGGAGAAATACAAAGTGGAAAAGCGAGGGTGGAGAGAGAAAGGGTTAAAGGCTTTGAATATGAGAAACTTCCGTGGATCCATTGGTACAAAACGAGTAAATTAGGATAGAATGAAACCAAATACGACTGGGTGCACTAAAATAGAATAGTCTTGGTTCTACGAGAGGTTTTTTTTAAAGGTTGCAATGCGTTTTATTCACTAGATATAAAATTTTATAATTATCCCTTTTACAATAGTGCAAAAGAGACGATGAGACGATGTGGTTCCTAAGCAATACGAAGATCGTTTTTCAAAAATTTACAAAAAAAGGAAGATTAGAATCATAGACGAGTTTCTCAGAATAGGATAAGTATACTCATTGTAGGCACAGAACGTTCTTCTTTACTTAAAATATTAAAACGTATAGATCATACCTTACTAATATTATTCCACGCTCAATGAACCTAGTTTCTCATAAATAGATGTATTTTTTGATATGTAGTAATAAAATATATAATTACATTTCTTCAAATTCATGAGAATGAAATATTAAAGCATGACTAAATAAAAAAATCATATCAAAAGGTTCAACCTTAAAAATGAATGTGAAAAAGCGATAGAATTTAAACTCTGCGTTATTAATAAAATTAAAAAATACATTTGGGAAGGCTAAACTTTGTGGAAAGATTTCATAATGTAAATGAAAAAAGAAAATTGTATTTATCGTATTGTATGAATTTTTAGTGGAAAAATACAATTTTCTTTTTAAATTTACAGTAATAAAATTAAATAAATCATTTCAAAGGATGCCACTGGTAAAATGAAAGATTTTTGATAAGCCAGATTGGCAAACGGATTATTTCGGAGAATATTGACGTAACAAATTCTTTATGTAAAATTGGTAAAAATTGACAATACATTAATTATTATAATATCGAAAATTCTTCATGCTAACATTTTAACGGATTTAGAATAAAAAGCGAGCAAAAATGTCATTTTTGGCGAATAATTCTTGCATTGCAAATATTTTCTGAATTGTTTATTTTATTGCTTCTTAAACCACTTTGAGATGATTGGGTGAAATAAAAGAATATGAAGATTTTACATTTATTTACACGCAACTAATGAAACGATATCGCGTGAACATGGCGACAAGATTTACCTACACGCCGAATGAACCAGCTTGCTGAGAACATCCATGGAAAAGGAATGTTAGATGAAGAGGGAGAATGGCCTAAAAGGGAGAGAGCGGGAAATGTAGAGAAAGAAAAAAGGGTTTTGGCAGAGGGAACCTAGTGGAGGAGGCGTATTGCTGAGGTCTAAAGACTTGAGTGAGCCGGTGGGACCATCATTGTTTGTAGAGACCCCGGGCTTTGAAAGGCATCTCACAATAGGGGATGAATCTCAGAGGAGAGTTAGGGTATAAGAGGGGGTGAGTCCGTAGGGTCAAGAGATAGAAGGGGCCGGTGGTTGTCAAACGGCGGAAAGGTTGACTAAGTTGGCGTAGGGTGAGGGCGATGGGACGGGGAGGTTTAACAAGCGCGCCGTATTTCCTTATATCTCCCTCGGACTCCTCTCCCCTTCCTAAAACTTCCGACTCCAGAAAGTGCTGACTATTATTCGGGTGCGCACGGCTTCCAGTCTCTTGTTCCCCAGTAATTACGCCTCGTCTTCCCGACATTTGATTGCGCGTAGTAGCTGGACCGAAGAAGATATACAATCCGAGCGTTGTTTGAGTTTGGTCCTATAGCAACTCCCTCCAAGGTAATGCGACCTGTTTGGTTATTGCTTCCCTTAACGGCTATGGTCCTTGGGGAAACGGCGTATCTGATAATTACCAGTGGAATTGTGCCATAGTGCCTGAAAATCTCCGCAGCAGCTTTGGTTAATTGCCTTTAGTGAACGTAAAGAGCGGTGCTCGTTCCCGGAAGTTTTGATGCTTACGGAGACAGCGACTGTAATTAAATTATTAGCGTGCTAGAGCAACGCGCACTTCAGAAAATTTTATATAAAAGAAATAAAACTGAAAAGTTGACAGGAATATTAAAAATAATTATTCTTATAAATATTTTAAGTGTGTGCGTGTATGTATGTTTTTTATACGTTTTTACACCGTTGAAGCTATCGAATTCAAAAGTTTCATGGACCACCCTATGGACCAAAGGAAGAACTTGGTCTAGGTTTTCAGACCGTGCGGTCTGTTATACCCCATGGGGTCAACAACATATTATTTCCATAAGAATGCATTGGAAATGGTGTGGAGAAACCCTAAAATGCCATGCAGCCCTTAACTGATGTGGGTATAAATATACCTGAATAATAATAAAAATTAACTTATGATCACGGGAAATGGCTTATTTTACGCATGAAAGACTGAATATTTTAATTCTGCTCATGTTTTGTCATATTACATGCTCAATTTCTCGAAATGTTTCTTTAAGCGCAAAATTTATCGGTTTAGATGACAATTTTCCAGGCGGAAACAAAGCTAAATTTCTTAACCGTTGTCCTCCTCAAAGGGAGATAGCCCTCTAAAGATTAATGCAAAGAAAATTCACGCCATGGCGTGTTTTGTCATATTACATGCTCAATTTCTCGAAATGTTTCTTTAAGCGCAAAATTTATCGGTTTAGATGACAATTTTCCAGGCGGAAACAAAGCTAAATTTCTTAACCGTTGTCCTCCTCAAAGGAAGATAGCCATCTAAAGATTAATGCAAAGAAAATTCACGCCATGGCGTGCCGTAGAGAAAAAATAGCCAACGCCAAGGTAAAGCTTAGAAATGGATTCATGCCTAAATATAGTCTATGAATACTTTTAAAGCGAGTCAAATGATTCTTAAGGAATATTAGAACATTGTTATCTTTTACCATTAACATTGAAAGATTTCTCGCAACATAAATCGCTACAGCTACTTATATTTGTTCGGTCACCACGATGTTGTTTATTGTTTACGTTTTGGCTAATAGTATTGACGTAATCCAAAAAATTTTATTGCTGCTTTAAAGGCTTCGGTGGATCTATCGATGTGAATATTAAGTAAGACGTTAGTGCGTAATTATATTAATAGAAAAACTTTACAATACAATACATAAAATAGTAAATGTTTATGTAAACATCGCTTGCGTAATTAATGAATGGGGAACGTTTGGTAAAGTTTGGATCTTTTTCTGCGGGGGCTCCGACCACAAACCCCCGACCCATGAGGAAAATTGACAGTGGTTTAAAAGTATAAATTTGATGAATATTAATGATTACGTTGAAACATTTTCAAATTCATGATTGAAGAGTGTAATTGCAAATATTGATTGCACGTTAAAAATCATTTGGCAATTAATTTAACATCCTACTGGGAGTTAAGGTATGTTTAATTAACATTGATTTAATTATTTTCTCGAATTTGATATAAAGACCCTCAATTTAATGGATACGATCGAAGGAAACCTATACTTCTCATGCAATTTCTCCTGTTTTTGCTGCTTAAATGCGCATCGCAGACTTATGCTGATGTATCCACCTCCAAAATAACCACCAGACATTTAATCACCCAGACTGGATCGCCGTTTTCCCTCTCGCATACATCCACACTGCATCAGCCAACACAAACCATTAAACTGAACCCCATTAGATGCATCAACATTTACCACTCAACTTGGGAGCAATGTTTTAGGAGAGACGGGCGCGACTGCATCTTAAAGGAGAAGAAGAGTCGCCCGACGCCGGTTACGGTATTAAGCAAGCTCCTTTTTGGACCACTTCGTGGGTCCCCTCCCGAATCCGCCCCCTTGCCCTTCAGACGCCCTACCTCTCCGACGTACCGCGATACCCAGGGCCCTCAGCCGCAACGGGGTGATTAAGCGAGCAATAATCAGCCAGGGGATGTGGTCGCATACTCAACGAGGCGTGCCTGGGAGTCGGCACAAATTTGGAGTAGCAAAGGAGAGAGGGAGAGATAGAGAGGGTCGGATATAAAGGCGGAGAAAGGGGAGGTGGAGGGCAGAAACCGTGAAGGAGTCATTTCCTATTCAAGGTTAGAAGGGAAGGGGCAAGGGGAAAGCGATAAGTTTTGGAGTAGCGAGCAGGGAGGACTGGGGAGAGAGAGGAAAATGGGCAAAGGGGTGGAAAGGAAACGGATTATGAGATGTGTAAATAACTCATGACGTTTCGGCATGATTCGGCACTATTTCAAGCCCTTCCTGCGGTAAGCACTCGGAGAATAGAGGAACGCCTACTCGAGTTTATATATGGAGTGTATCAGATTAACGAAAAAACGCGATGATATATGGCAAGGGATTTTAACAAAGTTTCCGAAAGCGGGATGGGGTGGAAGATTGATTGCGATACATTGAGCCAATTCGTTAAAGCACCTGAGTTCACACAAAGGGAGTGGGTTTTAAGGGGGAGGGGGGCGAAAAAAGGAAGAAAAATCGCTCTTTTATGGATGCGAGCGCGGTGAAGGGGAAGCGGATGGGCTATAAATAACGCCCCTCTTCCATTTTTTTCGGAAACAAGATGCCATCGTCGGAATTATTAATTAGTGAGCGCGCGTCATTCAATTGTTGCTTTTTTGTCAGCGATAGATGCCAGCGCATCTACGTAACCCCTTTAAATACCTTTCTTCTAATATATATATATATATATATATATATATATATATATATATATATATATATATATAAGGCGATAAATAACTACGCCACGCGTTCGAATATTGTGATAAATTCAATCTTTCAACGAAAATATTTTGTAGGGCATGTTTGTTTCGCATAATTTATATATATCGTCCCTTTGAGACAGAGGTCGCTTATTGCAAGAAGAGCGGTTGCATTTTAGATTGGATTTACAGGTGAATTTTTTTGTCAACGTAAAGGAATGTGCGGCCAAAAACTAAAATCTACGCATTTAGCATTCAGATACAAACCACACGAAAGGCTACAAAGGTGCAGTAAATGAACGATTAATTTCAAAATAATGCTTGGAGAATTTATTTTAATCGATAATTTGGATGATAAATAATTGTTATTCCCCAATGAAACGACGATAGTGGCCATATACAGCTTTTAAGTTGGAAGAAAATCTAATAAGATCTCTTGACAGTCAACGCCGTAAATGGAGTTTTGTTATTTCTTCTACATCATCCAAGCATTCCTAAGTTTATGCAGTTTTATTAACTTAGTTTATTTTAAAAAATCAAGAATTGTAGGAATGGTTCAACGAAGCATTTACGTTCGAAAAAATCAAATAAGACTGCTTGAATGTCAACACGGTCAGGGAAATTTAGTCATCCATCCCTAACTAAATCCTTCTATCGCTAAATTTTATTAGATTAATTTACATATAAAATCACGGTTTCACGTAAAAAAAGTTATACGAAAGGCAATGATTAGGCTTGATAAGGTTAACACAAACGTATTTTTTCTCGCAGTCAACTAAAAACAAGTAGGTGTGTACACGGTTTTCCCGTGGTACAGAAATTCTTCTCGCCAAATTCGCCGAAGTATAAACATATAGGTATTAATGCATTTGCTTTGATATCAGAAAATTATTTTTCCTTATATTGTGATAGCCCTGCTTTTTTGATCCGTTCTAAACATATTCATTTCGTTTTCCCATTCTATACGCGCCTTACAAACGGAATTTCTTTGAAATCCGTTCAGCCCTTCGAAATTCATAGTTACAGAATAATTCTAACCTTGATATTGTGGTAGCCCTGTTTATTCGACTCGATTGAAATATGATATTTTGGTTATTCATTTATATGAAGATTATACATATTATATTTGGTTAAAATCTATAAGGTCAATTCTCTAGAAATAAGTATAAAAGAAATATTATTTTACTTTTTTTTGTGATAGCCCTGCTCATTAGCTCCGCTTTAAACACTTTGATTTCATTATGTTATGTGGTACAAATCTTATATACAGAATTTAACTGTAATCCGTTCAGTCAATTACTTCCAAATCCTTAATTACTGAATGAGTTTAATTTGAAATTGTGGCACCCCTGTTTGTCTGATTCGATTTAAATATATTAATATGGTTTTATATATGTGTATATTATAAGTATTAAATTTGGTTAAAATTGATGTGGAATGTTCAACACAATTACCTGTAAAAAGAATATTTTTATTTCTTTTATTGTGGCAGCATTGCTTTCTATATCT
This sequence comes from Tanypteryx hageni, assembly GCA_028673005.1. Classification (NCBI taxonomy): domain Eukaryota; kingdom Metazoa; phylum Arthropoda; class Insecta; order Odonata; family Petaluridae; genus Tanypteryx; species Tanypteryx hageni. The sequence continues at coordinate 110,968,474 of CM054114.1, read as the reverse complement.
ATATAAATATTTATTTAATTATTTTATGTTTCACGCCTCCTTCATGCAAAATTCCGTTGAAATCGGTTCAGCCAATTCCTTCCAAATTCTTAATTACCAAAAAGTTAAACTTTGCAATTGTGGCACCCCTGCTGAGTCGATCCGGTCCAAATATGCCATTATGGTCATTAATTTATGTGAATATTCGATGCTCTAAATTTGGTTGAAATCGGTTTAGCAAATTCTTCCCTGATATATGCGGACGGACGGACATCACGAAGATAATAGTGTTTTTCAACAATGACGAAAAGCACTAAAAACAAGTAAGCTTTAGTAGATATGCGGTCTCCCGAGTACAGTTAGGCGCGAGATCCGGCGTATCTGGAGGATAAAAACTACATTTAAAAAAATTCGGATTTTTATCCCGAATGAAAACGTATTCCGACCAGGCGAATAAAAATAACACTTCCCGAATTCGCATACTGATATGGGCACGATCGGTGGGCAAACAAGTTCGGTCCGGCAAATCGTGCGAAAACAATGGCCGCGAGAAATATACAGAGAGAGAGAGAGAGATCAAATCTCGCGGTGCGCTTGCACCAACAGCAAGCGGCTGCAGACGAACCGTGACGCTTCCTCAAGCGACCAGATCATAGGCCGCCTACGTTGCATCCCCGACCGCCGCCATAACACCCTAAAAACACCCCCTCCCCCTCTCCTCCCCCCTCCCTCCACACCATGCTTATCCTGCACCATAAGGGATGCGGTACGTTCGACAGCTGTCAAATGCATGCCTGCACACAATCGGGAAATGGAACTGTCTCTTTTCTCTCTCTCTCTAGCCGTAAAACGTGGCGCATGGATAAAACTAAAAAAATCCCTTCAGGGGTGGAAAAACAATCCTGTATCGGGGATTTGGAGAGATTTATCTCCCTGGAATATCAGCGCTGGTGCTAAAACCGACGCAGGGTGAGAGACGGTGACTCTTCACAGTGTAGATATTTGTATAATGGGGTCGGTTTGTTATCTTTCTTTTTCCTACGCTAGATGAATAAAAAGAGGGGGAGGGTTTCTCCCATCCCTATCTATTCCAGTGCACTCATTCGGTATGCAACGATCGGTTACGAGAATTTTCAACTAGGCGCGATTTCGCCAAAACGTGAATCCGTGAATCAATGATGAATTAACCGGGTTACTGTGCTACAAAACATTTTAGAACCGAACACAATGAATTTGGGCCAAGTTGTCGGTTCGGAAATGCCTCTGGCACTAATGGTCGCCATCAATTATTCTAAATTCTCCCCCCCCCCCCCGGCCCTTGCTTTACGATTTAATTGCTTTGTAATTAGGTATCTGCAGCTAAATTGGCAATTAAATTTCGAGGAGGGGTCATTTGCAATTAAAATACGACCTAAAAATAGACCGCTGCTGGAATACCCCAACCTGGTTTTTACGTTTTTATTAGAAAATGTTCAATAAATGTAGGCATTTAAGATAAAATATGCCAAGAATTCTTGGAATCCATTTAATTATATACAATTCTAACTAAAATAATTTATTTTGAGTAGTTTACTTCACCGTAAATCTCTATTATTTTTTCAATAGCCTTGAAAGGTTGATTAAACCAGATGCTCAATGTGTCTGCAAATAAGCCGTCATCAGTGGAAATTAACGAAAAGTATATTCTTCTTTATTTTAGTATAGACTACCGGCGAAACACCGGTGATTACGACAGCTTTGTAGCCGAAATTATAATATGTTTTTCCTAAACATTTGATGAATATTGGAGAAACGTAGTTTAATTTGATTTCAGTAATGACTTCCTAACATCTTCCTTGAACAGACATTACCGTTAACCTAATGAAAAATTCTTACACCTCACATTATTTTCATCCATTTTAGTATCCATGATAAACGTAAACAAACCCCCACTCCATGCCAACCCGATCAAAAGGGGTAGATAATTGAAAATACGCCCTCGCAAAAAAATACCTCCGCGAAATATTCATCGCGCCGAAGATGAGCACATATTAACGAAAAGCAAAGGCCTCCGAAAACAATTAAAGTTCAAACGGTACAGTTATTGCGTTCCACCCTGTTGATACACGGTTTCATTCCGCGTGAGCTTTAATAAATCGTCGCCCGGAGAGAGAGACAGATTGATCGGCTGCGTGCACGGGGAAGTGACAGAGAGAAAAAGATTCCAACACTTTGTCGGGAGGACATAAAGGGGAGGGAGGAGAGGAAAGAGGGGAAAAGGAGAGAGGAGGGCAGAGGGGCGGGGGAGGGGGTGAGGAGGAGTGAGGGAGAAAGAGAAGGAAACAGGGAGCGGGAGAGGAACGGTTTGGGGATGAGAGAGAAGTATATAACAAGTGAAGAAATACAAAATCAATAACTTTTTTTTTAAAGAAAACTAAAAAAAATTGTTAAAGAATTCACTTAATCAAGATTCTTCAACTTTACAACTAGAGCCTTATGATAGCTAGGCAAAGATTCATAACTGAAAATCTAAACTTCGTAAAAATGAATTATGTATTCCGAACAGGTCATCAAGATCCGTAGTACCTAGGGCAGAGGTGCACGACTTAAAAGTCGACACGGGCCAAAATCGACCTTGATTGGAACGTTTAGTACATAAAAATTTAAGTACATTATTCTAGATTCGGTAATTACCGTGGCAACTTTAACATGCAAATATTATGCGACAAAAATGAGGTGACAAACAAATATAATTTACTTATTCAATAGGAGAAGTTGCGCCGTTTCTCTCTCGCCATTCCACTTATATCCGGAGTATTGCTGGTAGTTGCTGTTCTTAGAATGTCTCTCAAACTCGGATCTGTCAATACTAAACGCAATGGAGCTTTGTTAAATTTCTTAAGAGAGAATGTTTGTCCACACATGAGATAAATATCCATAACAAATTTTAACTGTTTTTTTTTACGGAAAAGGAAAGCACCAGCTGAATTAAATTCTGCCGGGCCAACTTTGGCCCGAGGGCCGTATGTTGTGCACTCTAGATCCTAGGGTCTCTTATGGGCATCAAATCAAGCCCTAATAAATATTTCATCCATTGATGCCTCCCTGAGAAAATCCTTATTGGGCGATCTTTACCAGCGAAGCCGTAGAAGCAGAACGCCTTATGGATACGTCTCGTCCGTCCGTCCGTCGCGACTTTCATCTCCTGAACCGCTGGACGGAAGTTAATTAAATTAAGTTTGAGTGATCCATATTAAAATTCATCGCCGAATTATGATTTTGAACTCCAACAAATTAGAACCTGTGCTTCACGCAAGCACTTAAATAAACTTATACTCGTGTCCCGTGAAATGGCATCCATCGAGAAACAATTCAATGACATAGTTTTATATCCATAGCTCCTATCTGATCTATAAGGTATCGAATAAAAAAATTATTCGGATATAGTATGTATAACATTTACCGCAAACAATTCCTCAAAACCACTTAATTGCGACTTATAGTTTCGGAGATAAAAATTCAATCTTTCGATACAGTTTTACACCTATTTCCCATAAAGAACACCTTTTAAATCTCTACGTATTCCACTTATGGCGTATACTTTTTGTTTTTGTTTCTGGCATGAATTCTTCTAAGTTATTCGCAGAGTACTGATGCAAACTCTGGTTACTCCCCAATACTTGATCAACCAAAATATTACCACTCATTCATATAAAACAATCTGTCATAAAATTTAGTTCTCCGGGTTGTAGGATTCTAAAGACATTGCCCACAGAGACGGACAGATAAACAGAACACATAAGCGATTTTTTTAGAAAAAACTCTAAAAAGGAGATGTGGAAATACTGTGGGTGGATGTGGGAACCATGCATATTCCAATTTTTTCCACCTTTTCAATAAAAAAGAGATATTTTTTTCGGTCCCTTCTTCCGAGTATTTAGGCGCGCAAACAAAAGGAGGTAGGAGATGGCGGCTCGGGAAGTTGTGCGGAGACACGCAGATTTCCCATGTTTGATCGAGTGGGGTGCGCGACGGGCGGATCCGATGTGGGTCGATTGTGCACGCTACGCGCCGCGCATTCTAAGGCGGTTTCCGCGTTACCTAACATGGTTATAGAGTCTGGAGAAAACTCGGAGGGAAATTTCAATAAAAAGGGGTTTACTCTGAGGAAGCTTGAAATAGGATTCATCGCTTACATCTCCCTCACTAGGAGAAGGTGCTGCCAATAAATTTCGCACAAAAAATTTCTCCATAACGTTCAATAAAAATTGTTAACATCATATAAGTAAAAAATTGGGCACATTTGATATTAATTAAAAAAGGTTAAGTAAGCAACAGTCACTTCTTATTTTTTGGAATCTACTTTCCGCGAATAACCACAAACCGCCGCTTTTTGTAGCCAAGATAAGCGTTTGATTCTTCCCCAATTTCTATGACTAGTAGATCTTTTCAATTTATCAGTTGGACTCCGGTTAGAGAGAGAGAGAGAGAGAGAGAGAGAGATCTCGATGGCCCATGATTAAATATATTGTGTGGTTAAAATATTAATATCAGAAGATTGTACCTAACAAGCGAAACCCCTTATTTTTTGTAATTTTGACAGCTTAACGTAAAAACAATTTCAAAATCATAAGAATATTCAGCTTGTTTTACATAGAAAATATTATTATACAAACACACACACACGAAATGGAATTTCGACGAACATATGCCTAGGGTTTATAGTATCGATGTGTTGAAACGTACAATGATTTGGAGAGAACTATTTACCAATTTCATTTCTACAGCTTTGACTCTGAAATAAGACCTATTAAATTACCAATCTTCAAAAAAACTCCAGCAGTTGTAGCATGAGCAGAATGCGTCATGAAAAGACTGGATGCAAGGTTTCACTTCCTTACTTACGATTTGTGTCCACTCCGCCTTCATTGATCATTTTATAAACTATCTCGCTCATTCTGATAATTAAAAACGTTTTTTTATCAACTATGTAATCCGTTTAATGCCCTCCCATGTTTCATATTATTTTCAAAATGACAGTCCTTTCTTGACTTTCTAAAACCAATTAATACTCATAGTGGTTGTATTTAAAGTAGTTTTTTTGCCTTTTTGGGTTTCTACAATTTTGTAGTCTCCTGTATAACGGGAAATAACTCGCAGTGCATGGAATTTTAATTATCTTAGTACTAGTACAATATGACGGGTATGCGTGGATTAAAATTAACTTTAAGACACTTCCCATTCTTTCTCCTTTTCTCTCTTTCATTCTCCTCCCTCATATTTTAAGTTGACATTGAATTTTCCCTGATTTTTCGACATTTCATAAAGAGGTTGCAATGAAACAAAATCATGAAGGACAAACACCGATTGAAAATTTATGTGAAAAATTTCATGTGAATTTAAAACAAATAAATACGTAGCGTAAAAACTTTGTCAGAAACGACTCCAAGGCGTTGTAATGATGGAAAACTCAAAATTTCAAATAGAAAGATACTTCACGCGTACATTGAAAATACTTATCTTTTCGTTTGTAAATTTTATTGGGCTGTTTAAAGCAAATTATTATATATTGACAATGATTATGATTAATTTCTTTCGATAATTAAGATATTTGACGCATGGTAGGTGCATTTATAGTGATTACAAAAAATGTGTGAATTAAATAAGCTACTTACTAAGTTCTTTCGTGATCAAGGTAAACAAAACAAAAAGCTAATTAAAATATTAGCGGTCGTATGTTCGTTCGCATTTCTTTCATGCCTTAGAAATTAATTAGTACGTGACGCGAAGCGGTCCGCGCGCATTTCTTAATTAATTAAAATTAATTGACAAATTCCAAATTTGGTTATAATCGGACAACAGTTACGACCACTTTATATAAAGACCTACATGTAGTTTAGATTGTTTCTCCGTTTCAACTCGGGAACCGCTTAACATATTTTAATAATATTTCTTATTGGGGAGTTTTACTAAAATTGGTCAGCCGGTTCCAATTCTGGTTAAAATCGGGCAACAATTATGACTACTTTATATGAAGACCTACAAGTAGTTGACAATGTTCCTTTGTTGCAACTCGGAAACAGCTTGATCTATTTTGATGACACTTGCTATTGGGGAGTTTTGCTAACATTGGTCGACCGACTCCAATGTTGGTTTTAATAGGACAACAATGATGGCCACTTCACATGAAGACCTACATGTAGTTTACAATGTTCCTTTGTTTCAACACGGGAACCGCTTGACATATTGTGATGAAATTTGGTATTGGGGAGTTTTGTTAAAATTAATTGACCGATTCCAATTTTGGATTCCAATTTTGGTTAAAATCGGAGAATAACTACGACTACTTTACAAGAAGACGTACATGTATTTTACCACGCACCACACTTGCTTCTCGTTAAATTCTCATCGAAGCGAAAAGTTTTGAGAACACCGTGAAATCTCAAAGAACGCATTTGGAAACAGTGCACTCCGACATGGAGTACACCTTTCCAATCTAGTATTATTATGCGTTCTTTGCACGAAGTGAACGCATATAGGGGAGGTCGTTTCCGTTCGTCCGCATGTTAAAACTCGGACACCGCTGGACGTATTATGATGAAATTTGGTATTTGAGGGTTTTGCTAAAATTGGTCGTCCAATTTCAATTTTGGTCAAAATCGGAAAAAAACTGATGACCACTTATATGAGGACCTACAATGTTCCTTTGTTTCAACTCGGGAACCGCTTTACGTGTTTTGATGAAATTTGGTATTGGAAAGTTTTGCTAAAATTGGTCGACCGATTCCAATTTTGGTTAAAATCGGACAACAATACGACCATTTTACATGAAGACCTACATGAACATAGTTTACATTGTTCTTCTGTTTCAACCCAGGAACCGCAGGACGTATTTTGATGAAATTTGGTAATGGGGAGCATTAGTAAAATTTGTCGACCTATTCAAATTTTGGTTAAAATCGGATTATATTAACGACACTATACATAATGACGTAATGTATTTTACAACGTACCTCTGTAGCTTCTCATTAAATACTCATCTGAGCGAAAAATACTGAGAACATTGTGAAATCCCAAAGAACGCATTTCGAAACTCTGTGTACGCCAACATGGAGTACACATTTCTAATCTTGTTATATGTATATGCATGACTCTTATAAATATTTTAGTGTGTGTGTATGTACATATATTCTTTATATGTTTTATACCGTTGACGCTATCGAATTCAAAAGTTTCATGAGTCATCCTATAGACCAAAGGAAGAACTTGGTCTAGGTTTGCAGACCGTGGGGTCAACAAAATACTATTTCCATAAGAATACATGGTAAATGGTGTGGAGAAACCCCAAAATGCCATGCAGCTCTTCACTGATGTGGATATAAATATAACTAAATATTAACTAACGATCACGGGAAATGGCTTATTTTACGCACGAAAGACTGAGTATTTTAATTCTGTTCATGTTTTGTCGTATTACATGCTCAATTTCTGGAAATGTTTCTTTAAGCACAAACTTTATCGGTTTAGATGACAATTTTCCAGCGTAAACAAAGCTAAATTTCTTTGTTTTCCTCTTCAAAGGGAGATAGCTACGTAAAGATTAATGCAAAGAAAATCCACGCCGTAACGTGCCGTGGAGGAAGAATAGCCAACACCAAGGTAAAGGTTACAAATGGATTCATGCCTAAATATAGTCTATTAATACTTTTAAAGTGAATCAAATGATTTTTAAGTAATATTAAAACATTGTTATCTTTTACCATTAACATTGAAAGATTTATCGCAACATAAATCGATACGTCTACTTACATTTGTTCGGTAACCAAGATGTTGTTTATTGTTTACGTGTTGGTTAATAGTTTTGACATAATCAACATAATTTTATTGCTGCTTTAAAGGCTTCGGTGCATCTATCCATGTGAATATTAAGTAAGACGTCAATGCGTAATTATATTAATGGTAAAACTTTAAAATACAAAACATTCAAAACTTGGGGTACCCAACAGCAAAAGTAAGTAAATTTAAAAATTTAATGTATTATTATTATTGTAATATGGCATCAAAAGTGATATGTCAATTAATGAAATAAATAACAAAAATCGTATGCTACTTAGAGAAAATCGAAAAGTCCAAATTTTTTAATTTTTAGTGGGGGTATTTTTGACCCCAATGTTCCATTTCGTTACTCCATAAGAAAAAACGTGGAAATATTTGCTGAGTTTCATAAATTTGCATTTTAAAATTAGTTTTAATTCTGATATAAACTCGGGACGAAAACAATTCTATAGCTATAAAAATTAGATTTCTTATTTTTGAAGACTAAATTCAAATCGGTGCCGAATTGACGAGCAAATATGTTTTTAAATGGAAAAAGCAGATGCTCAACAATAAAGTACTTCAGCTACCCTAGCAACCAGGACAATGTTTTTCAACGGGAATTGGCAATCCGTATTTTAATAGTATCGCTTTAATGCTTTTTAATAGGAAAATTCTTTTTGTCGCATTGATTTCAATCAAAGACGTATACATATGATGACGTCATAATTTTAAAACGCGATATATGTTGTTAAATAAAATAACTTTACTCCTTTCAATTATGGGAGTTGATGAACTGTATATAACAAGTGAAGATATCAAAATGAATTTTTATAACCAACTTTTATATAGTTTATACTTTAACATGAATAAACTCTATAATATAATTATGATAACCTTTCTGCAAAAGTGTCTACCAGCTGTTGAGTGATGTGGGGGTCTCTCTATTTAACTTCTAATCTTTTTACAGTTGTGAGAATGGCAGACAGAAGTAGAGAACTGTAAGAATGTTTAGTATATAAATAGTAAGAAGATTGATAGTATCTTTTGTTTCATTAATGAAAATACTAACTTATCCATTCATATTGCTTAAAATCAACGAAAATATACAGCTACTTCAGAGTAATTCAGCTTTAGATACTAGTAGGAATGAAACTTGAATATTTCATATTTTAGTCACCTAACTTAAATGACAAAAATAATAAATTGTTCTTTTCCTGACATCACATCAACCATCCATCTAAAACCACTGTATAAGTATAGTTAGCTGAAGAATTGCTAAGCTGCAGCACAACATTTTAAAATGTTTTATTTAAATTTGTTCAAATTAACATCCTTTGCAACAGCTTTACCTATCTTAAATTGTGAAAAAAGGAATAAGATACTTAAATTTCAGGACTTTTAGAAAAATGCAAGAATAACTTGTCTTAAAGGTCTATAATTAGAAAATATTTCATTCAAAGTAAAAAATAAGCCAAGTGAACAGTTCCAAAATTATGTTCATGGAACAAGCTACATAAACAAATATAGTCATCTAAAGTAGATTTCAAATGAATTTTCAAGGTGAACTATTCTGAGATGATCGCATTAATGATTATTAATAGTGGAGCAATACGAATGTGATTATAATTTGATAATAATAAAATACATGTATAAGGTAATATTATACGAGGAGCAATAAGAATTTAATAATAATTTAAAATTAATTTAATAATAATAACAAAATTCATCAAAAGCTTACATGTTCCTTGATTTTCTAGACGTAATTATTAATGAAACTCATAGGGAAAACAGTTCTTAGAGTAATATTAAATGAATAAAGATAACAAGTTTTAAAGATAAATAAAAACTTACTATCAAAAATAATTATGATAAATAAAAACTTACAATTATTAGCAGAAATAACCCTTCAAAAAACGTAGGAATGCCAGTATCAATACAAATTCACATTAAATAAAAACTTCTATTCAACAATGACAATAGTTTTTTTAATCTCATTGCTATGTTGGACGCGTCTATCTTCCCACGCGCATTCAAATACACATTTATCGCAGCGCTAATGCAAGGTTCTGGTGGCCGCGGTGAGTAAATCACTCATCAAACGCGATTGTGAGGTTAGGTGGTTCGAATATATATATATATGTATAGTTCTCTCTCGGTAGCTGAAGAAGGAATAACTCCGAGAGCTTCTACGTTTGTGATGTTTCTGTGTTGTTTTACTGTTCTTTTACGTGTGTCGCTTCGACATCCCCAGGGCCTCGCCAACCTGAAGTCGTCCGATTGGTGAGTGTTCACTGGACTTCCTCATCCCAACATCTTGTTGCTATCATTATATATATATATATATATATATATATAACGAAGTCAAAATCTAAAAACAGGAAATATTAGTGACGTTATGGACTTCCTGATACACTTCATCAACTCAAAATCCTATGGTGTTACTTTGATATGGACTGAAATGTTTGCTGAATGCAAGCACTAACTAGTTGTATAGGCTTAATAGGAGGAGGAGTAATCTGTCATTCCTCAGGCAGATTTATTGTTTAAGTGGAAATCAGACGAATCGTTATAATTATATCCTGAAATACATAATTCATTCTTGCACTCAGCTATACGTCGTCATTTATGAAACGTACCTCTATCAACCATAGTAATGCGGTGATTTACCTTAGATTTTAACTTTGTTTTGCATTTAACCAATGATGTCTTAAACTTGCGAATAGCTTAACTACAATCCATACAAAGACATTATATGAAAATATTTTTGAATGACATTCCATGAACATGGACGGATATTTTTTCAAAGAAGATGTTTTGAAATTTTCCGCTTTATGTAGCATTTTGAACTAGGTTTTTTACGTGTAATGAATAGTAACGAATTTTTCCGAAATCTAAACAAATCTAATTGCTACATTTCTTATAGTATTTTTAAAGGTATTTACGTTAAGAGGTGAAGAGTATTACTCAATTTTGTCTTAATTATCAAAATTGGAAATACAGTGTTGGCATATTCGAGATCGAAATAGTTGTTTTTAAAGTATTTATTCATACGAGGGCCGCGTTTTACTAAAATGATAAACAATGAAATAACCATGGGAATCCGCTGATGGGAGCGAGGGGGGGGGGGGGGGGTGCACTTTTCCCTCCCTGAAAATGCTGAAAATTTTGTAATTTGAAATGCTAGGGTTTTTACTTAAGAGACATCTAAACCTATTTTATATCATATTAAAGTTATTTTTATTACATCCAAGGGGGATGAAAATTATGAACAGGCCGGAATTGATTAATTTCCTTTATCAAAGAAAACCACAATGGCTTGCAAAAATATCAATGACGTCCCATGTTCACTGAGCGAAATATTAGATAAATATACATTTTTACCAGGCTTTAAAATCACCAACGTAAATTGCGCTACTTTTACCTGCAACAACGTGTACAATCAAGTGCTAAGAGAAAAAACATTTTGAAGAAATATTTTATCGAACGAGTTATAGACGTTTATGGGGAAAAACTAGGAGTCTTTTGTTTGTCTTTACAAATGAATAAATATTCTTCAATCTCATATTTTTTAAATAAAAAGATTTATTCAATAACGCTGACACAATAATTATTTTTTTGGGTTCGATAGCAAACAAATAAATACTTAAGTAAACTATATATCCTAAATACACATAAATAAAATTTTTCTTGAATCAATTAGCTTACGTCAACAACTCGAATTAAATACCTTCGTACAGTCTCTATGCATTAAAAATGCATTAAAGAATTTCTTTGATTAGGTCACATCCGTCCTAATTAGGAAGGGAGAAGACGTCCATTCCGGGGCAAAAAATAATAAAAAGACTACGAAGACTCCGAGGCTCGAAGTATCGCGCCACCCTTAACGCTCCAATGTTTCGATCCCGTATACAATTATGCTCGCTCTCCTCGCTACCATGACGACAGAACGCTCCGTTAGCAGCGGAGCGGATTGCATACACACGTCCCTTAATTAAGAAAGTCCGCCCTGCTTGTATTAGAGAGGGAGCCTCCATCCTCCTCCCTCTCCCTCCCCAACGAAACGAAAAAAAAATTAAAATAAACGAAACAACATCGGATAACGATTCGAGATTTACGACGTTCCTTGAGACGGTGGGGAATTCATCGCCGCGCTGTGGCGATCCGAAGTCTAACGACCTCGGCTCTTCCTGGGTTTTAATTCCGTTCCTTCGGTACCCTCCATAAAAATGTTTAAACCGTAGGATAAAAAAAATATTAAAGGTATCTTTTTTCTTTATCCTACTGTTAAGTCGAATGGCTTTCTTAATTACGTGGCTCCCTTCCTCCGATGTTGACTACGGCAGTGGAGAGTTGAGGATGGAAAGACTTCCGGGAGAATGACCGTCTTTCCCCTACACCTCCCTCCCATTACCCTTTCCCACACTGGTATTGCGAGGATGCTAAATAGTGTGGTTAATTACGGGCGAGCCACATCTCGGGACGATTCCGAAGAGAACGCCTTGGTAGGTGATCTTTTGTTTACAAGGGGTGAAAAGTTACGAAATGGGTATTGATGGCAAAAATTACGGGCGGAGAAAAATTTACGCGAGGAAAAAGATTGGGAAAAAATTGTATGAATCTAAATTATTGCGCGTTTCTTAAGGGAGTAACTTTTTGATAATGACGCAATTACAGTTTTCGCATTCATGCATTCAGAAGGTACGAAAGCAAATAACCCATTTTATTTGAAAAAATTAAATCGCAGTTTATTGGCGTAGTATCAGTTTGCGAGCTCATGTTCTTGTCCATAAATTTTAAATGGCTCTGAAATAAAAACTTTCATAATTTAGTCAAAACGTATCAAAACTCATTTAAGTGCAGGGCACAACAAAATAATTTTATCCAATTTTTCAATTCCAGTTACTGTATACTTGTACCTAGATGAGAAACATTCTCTTGAAAGATCGTGAGCATCTTCGATTAATCATAAACAAGGAGTAACTAAAGGACATTAACTTTAAATTGGATATTACGGAAATAATCATTGTATTACTTGAGAAAATGATCATGTACGTTTTCATTAAATATACTCCCTATGCCCTCGAGAAAATTATTTTTCAAAAACTTAAGGGGCATTCAAAGCGCCCTCCATGAAAATACACTGAAGATTTAATAGCAATATTGAAAAAAAAATTTACGAGGAAAAACCGATATAAAATAATAAAAAATTGATAATGACCATTAATAAAGGAAATTAAATTTATTTCGTTTAAGAGGTAACGCTGTTTTCTCCGCGGTAAAGGCTCAACAAACTGAAGTAATAGATTTCCTAAAACAAAGCCGGATATAATAAGAAACCGGAAAAAACTGGAGGAATATGCGACGAAATATATATATCACCAGAGAGAGATTTACCCAAAAGGGCAGGCCTATAATTAGTTTTTCGCATCTGTCCCTTTAGTTTTTTAGACAGGTTCCGAGAAAAAAGAAAGAATTAAAGAAAAGGAAATATAGAACGACGAAGCCACGAGGAAACAACAACTCCCTCTCATGAGCCTTAATTAAAACTACGGACGCCGTTGAAAAGGAAGCGGGAAAATAACTCGCCACTCCTTGATTCGCTGCTTTCATTCCAACAAAAGAAAAGGCGCTATGCGGCGGTGATATTTCTTCCCAAAATGTGCTGTGAATCATGGACAATTTTCCTCTTCCGTAACCATTTAACGGTGACAAGGCTAGCGTTGCGTGTCTCGATAACAAATAAATTTGGCGTCAAAATTATTTTTATCATAATTGGAGAATGGAGAAAAAAATTCCATTCGATGTTTCACTGTGCTAAGTTACAAAATTTCTCTCCGCGCATGGAATCGGTTAATTAGTTTCCTCACGTCAAATATCTGGATAACGGAGCCGATTATTTACTATACATGTACGCGATGAATAACACTTCAAAAATATTGTTGGCATAACTAAAACACGCCATTAAGCCAATCATACTAGAGAACAAGTTGGATAATTCCATTAAAAAATGATGGAAATGAATTAAATGAATAATATTCTCGTTTCGTTAATCCACATGAAATCTAATAAAGTACACAAGGACAAAAAATAAAAATTTTAATTCAGCAAAACGCGTAAAATATATAATGCGAGAGTGCAATTTGGATAACGTGACTGAAAATTATAGAAATGAGTTAAATGAACAATAATCTAATTTCGTTAATTCATGTGAAAAGTACACAAGAACAAAAAACGGAGGTAAAGTAAATAAGTCAGTGTTCCCCGCGCTTTGCATTCGCCACGCATCTGTCCATCCGATTTCTTACAGAAAAAGCTTAGCGACGCGCTGAAAGAATCATTTCGTCTCCCTACTAGCATTTTAAACAAAAAAAGGAAGAGGGAGGAAGGGGTATTAAGGTAGGGAAACAGAGAGAGAGAGGAAGAGAGATAAAAGGGGGAGAGAAAGAAAAGTGGATCCCACCAATCCATTAAAACCCTTTCCTTGATGAATGGGACATCGTGGCGTGTGTCTGTGCGCGTGCGTGCGTACCAACGTGTTCCTCTTCCCTCCCCCTATCTCTCCCATTCCATTCTTTTACTTTTTTCGTCGAGTGGACAGCAGTCGGCGGATAATAGGTCATCGGAAACCTTTTTACTCGCTATCAAAGCCTCTTTCGCTTCTCCCATAGTAACCGCGAGGATTGGATTTCCGGCAAATCTGGTCCCTGGCCTTTGTGTCTCCATACCTTTTCCGTTTGTATGCCCGTGCCTGTCCTCTCTAGCCTCTCCCGTTTTACCTCTCTCTCCGTCTGTCTCATTCCTTTCCCTACCCGTACCTTCTCTTTCGCTCACGTCGAAGTGAGCTCCGCAAAACCTACCTGCCCGGATTTTGAACGACCAGCCCACAACCTCCACCTTCTCTGGCGCCACCCCAAAAAAAAATTGCTGCATGACTACTCCATCCCTATCCTTCCTAAAGTGGAGATAGTGTATCGCGCCTTTAGTTACGACCTATTGGAACACACAGCGCCGTACCAAGCGCTCCGCCGAAGTCGCCATTCTGTTTAGATGATGCAAAAGGAAAGCGAGAACTTCGGATAAATTTTAGGTTCCTAAGTTCCGACATGAAGGCTACCTTCTGCAGTTTTAGAATATCAGGCGGCTGAAATTATTCTTATATAATCCCGTGCTCTTGCACGAGAATGCACCTCCGTGCAGTTATTGTCGAAGGCAGCTTTATTAAGAAGTAAAAAATCTTCTAAATTCGTACGGCTGTGAACTTCATCTAGACGTCTTTAAGCCGAATCTATATCGATTTACTGAAAAAGTGGCAAAAAAGTATTATTAGAAAAAAAAATAATGCTAGAAGTTTGAGCAGTTTAACCTTTGCGTTCGTATTTCTTGCGTGATATTTTTCTTATCTATGAAAACTAATCTGTTCTTACATAAAATATTTTTAGCATCAAAGTTCTCTGATAATAAATTAAGAATTAAAGGAAGGATTTTAATTTGCAATTATTGCCATAAAATGCACGGTTTATTTTTAAACACTAAAAATGCAATTAATCTTTATAACATCTTTGCGATACAATAGAAGAGACAGTAGAGCACATTATTTTTCTCGACTGAGCCATTTATAAAGGCTGTGAATTATTTTATTGTGCAGGCGAAATAAAAAGGGTTAATCACCTCGACTAACTCGCGTCTAAATGAATAATGGGCTGTTTCTCAGCCAACACTCTTTATTGATAAGGGACTGCGAGAATTTTCCCCATTAGACTATTATATGTGTTAAATTCTGTATCCAATTTTTTTTAGGTAAATACACAACATAGATAAAATTTACTAGTAGAAGAACATACCTCCGTTAGATTTCCATTGGAGACGGCTACTTTATAGGTATAGTTAACCAGAACAAGTGCCACTTCAGGGTACCACACTACACTAGTGAAATTAAATTCACTCTGTAAATTTCCACTTATTTTCGCAACCGGTTTCACTATAACGGTTTCATTGATTCATTTTTTTACTTAATACCTTAAAAAGGCAAGGTTTACTCAATCTCTTTATGGCTACATGATCATGTATTTGAATCACGACTAACAGTAGCTCGGTGAGTGATGCTTGAGATTAGTTTTTTGAATATGCAACTTTAACCTTTCAGAAATTCCATCAAATTCAATATTTACGGAATGATCAATGATAGCACCACAAATATTTTATGAGACTGGCAAAAGTAAGCTCTTCATTAAGTAATTTCATTGTTAAAAATTTTCAGCTTCATAAATTTTGAAAATATTGTTTCGGCTATTCTAATGACATCATTTTATAATAAGACGTTAGACTCGAAGATACTGTAGGCGTTTTAGATTACAAATTGAAGCAAAAGACAAGTTTAAGCAATGAGTGCCTATATTTTATTTTAAATTAAGCGTCATTATCTTTAAGTATACAAAAAAATGGAGCACTGCAAATTCAATTTAAAGTTATCAACCCCATCAGGAAGGTTTTTAAAATAAAAATACACAGATTTGAACTCAAGGTTAAAACTCAAAGCATAATATGAAAATCACTATTTACGTTTTTAAAGATAAATTTAAATTTTTGCGTAAAAGCCGCCAACGCGAACATTTTTTTATCGTATCGCGATGAAAAATATATTTTTTCGATAACCTCACGACCGTTGCGAGGAAAACGAGCACTGTTTTTATCTCGCGTGAAGTTTAAGTTGACCTATTTTGATTTAACACTTTCACGCCATATTGTTTTCTACAGTAACAACAAAACGCCACTCTGCGGAAGAAAAAAACATCGAAATTGTTTTTCCGCGGAGAACGTTACCTATAGATCACAATAATGCATCCAAGTCACGTACGCAAATAATAATGCGCGTTCATTCGCCTTGCTTTCCATCCACCATATACCCACGCATACACGAACAAGCTTGCAAATACACCCACGCACGCAAAAAACACACGAGAACGCACATAGACGAGAGCGCTCAAACACACACCACCGTAAAGAATTGACGTCCATTTTATCCACGCCACCCACCTCTTTCCCACATTTTCCTCCCCTTTCCACCACCCCCTAGTGAGCCATCTCATCCATCACCCTCAGACCTTTCCCCAACCACCGAACAATTCATTAGCGGGCAGACTGCTCATTGCCCTGTGACGCCGCAGCTCAGATAGTGCGCGGCCCTTTCCTCCACTCTCCCCCTGTCCACCAAAAACCTCCGCTTTTCTGCCTTCACGCCTTCCTCCTCTCCCCCTTCCTACCTCCCTCCTCCTCTTTTGCCCTTCCTAAATTCTTATCACTCCCGCGACACCTACTATCCAACCTTTTCTCCTCTTCAAATCCCATCCCACTTTACTGCCTCCCTTTGCCACCAAAGCGTCACCTCGAGGGTACAACATGGTAGAAGGGGCCTTCTATCGCAGAAATCGTTAAAAAGGCCGGCGTGTACACACGCACGCACGTGCACAGTAAATTTCTGATTTTCAGGATACCTCGGGATCGAGTGTATTTCGCTTAACTGGATGTTCCGGTTGATCGGTATTCCTGTGAACTGTAAAAGTAAATACCTAGAGAGTAAAAATGAAACACTCGAGGAATATGAGTTAATAAGTAAGTTACTCAAGTAATACAGTACCATGTATTAGCACATTTTATCAGGTGTAGGCATTACCTTAACTAGAGTAAGGCGAGAGTGGCATTTGCCAAAGGCGCTGTTTGCAAAAGGCGCCAAATATTCTCGCAAAAAATCGCAAACGTTTATTTTCCTATAAATAAGTATTGATTAAATTCTCCACTGTTAAAATAATGGTCGCTATACACTACATTAGACTTGATTAAAAAGCAGGAAAAGTTTTCTACATAATAAAGGTGTTTCCTAAAATTTTTACATAGGCGGCATATCCCCAAGATACGTCACTGGGTGTAGGTTAAATAAAAACCGCACATATGTAGGCACGTGATGCAGCATAACAATTTATCAAGATTCAAAATTTCCGGTTAATCGAAATTATGGGTTTCCGATTTCCGCTTAAACGGGAGTTTACTGTGCGTGTACATGTTTGAGTATTTTTGCGTACATACGTGTGTACACAACACATGTACAACGAGTTCGGGGGCGATGGGGGAGGAAGAGGAGTCGCCAGGAGAGATGAAAGAGAATGAAAAAAAAACACCAAGCTTCACCGCCACGGACATCAAGAGACCTTTCAACACGTGACAGCCTCGTAGCGTGCACCTCCGTTGTTAAAACCCACTGCGAGGCGTCGTTAAAACCCGAATTCACTGAGGGAGATTACTTTATATCATCTCGAGTTAAGGGCTTACCGTATATGTATACATATATATATGTATGTTGCGTCGCTTTTATACTCCCTCCTTTGCAAGAGGGGATACTAATGTATGTTCCCAGCTAATTCACCTCTTGACTACGCGCAATGGGTATCTAAGAGGTAGTGCAATGAATAGCTGGATGGCAAGGGAGAATAGAAACCAGGTGCCGGCATTAGCCTACTCTTAACGAAGAACACCAAGGGGGCCAGCGGCTTAACGTCCCCTTTAAAGGACGGATGCAAAAGGAGATATTTTCGGTTTGGGCGTTTTTTTAAAAATGACTCACCTTTGTATGGCCTTCGTTTCGACGGAGCGCGTGGCATTCAAAATTTATTTTTACGGTATTTTTTTGCTCTAGCATATTTGATGGGAAGGGAAAGTGAGGAGATGAAATTTTACATATTATTTCTTGGATGAATAATTAAAATTTGAACAAGATATACTCCGCGTTATCTTACCTTTTACCAAAGTTGGTTAGGAGCAAGTGGTAATAATCACCGATCAAACTCAAGATATTCCTGCGGTTTTTGAGGATATTTCCGTTTAATATAATCTAGTGACAGACTAAACTTGAATACTCCCTAAACTTCCCTAATTTCTCTATAAACATTAAAAGTTATTCTGTAACGCCTTCATAATGAAATGTTCCGGAGAAAACCGTGACGTTCATATCACTTAAAATAAGATATATATATATATATATATATATATATATATATATATATATATATATATAAGATATGAAATCTCTTATCATATGTTAAATTATTAGGCGTTCTTTATCAGCGATGCAGTTATAATTTCGGAGATCAAAATTCACAATCTTTCGGTACCGTTTAATACGAATTTCTAATCAAGAGCGCATATGAAATCTCTTATCTTTCAGTTACGGAGTATATTCTTTCTTCTTGTTATTTCTTTTTCTCGCTTATTGTTTTCTTAAATGAACTGCTGATGTAGCTCTATAAATAGTAACAAAAATTAAAACATAATGTGTATTGTGCTTTGGAAATATTTTCCATTATTTCAGGACATTCCAATAGACTGCACTATTTACAAAAAACATGTTCGCCATTTGATCGTTAGTAGAGACATTCAAAGGGAAAACCGTTAATGCTAATGCATAATCAACAGTTTCCTGGAATCTTTTAATAGATGCTAAAATACTTACAGCTCCAGGAAATTTAGCCACAAGCAAATATTGAAACCTCATAACTATACCTTGGCCGCATTTTTAACCATATAATAATATGCGTGGGTAGTTACAGACTGCAATCTATGCGAAGACAAATATAATTTAATAGAGGAATTTCATTCTAAATCTCTTACTAAGTCCACTGATATGAACCAAACGTTGCGGAACATAGCCGCTGATTCAATTTAATTTTATACATCTCAATAAAAGTGAATTAAATTCTCATTCGAGAAAAAAACCCATTTGTCAGTGATATATGCATGTTTTGTATACTGTAGCTTACATTTCATTAAAACAATCAGCGCCAGGAATTTTCGATGTTGATCCCTTTATTCTACTGCAAATAATCTCCATGAAAATAATCCGGAAATCATCGAGCTTTGATACAGCTAGTTGTCATTAATTTCCATTATATCGTCAAGGTTTTCATTTTTGGAAAACGTGGCAAGTGAAACCGAATCGATTTCTCCCTCCGATTAAGACTTTGCCGTGCAGAGTTCCGAATGAAACGGCATCTTTCCTCCACATTTGAGAGGTAGAAGAATAGCTATTCGTATAACTACTGTTAGTATATAGTAGCTGTAGTTGTTCGTTTGCCGTCATGTTTGGAGAAGACGCGTGGTGTGCCCGTAAAGAGAAAATCATACAAGTAAATCAAATACGATCTTCCGTTGAGAGAAACAAGAACGATGTTGGTCTTTGAGGTAAAGACAATAATAATAATAATAATCCGTCTTTATTGAGGGCGATATTTAGACAATCATGCCCATTCTTACATATAACCCTGATATGACAAGCACAAACATCCATGTTCTAGGCGGCATCTGAACCCGCGGCCTTAGCATCCGTTGGCAGAAACTCGAACCACCCGTCTACCGAAGCCGATGATGAGATTGGAGTGGAGAAAAGTTAGGCGGAGGGGGGAGAGTTGGAGTTGGAGAATGGCTGGGTGGGGGGGGGGGAGGACAAGTAGAATTTCAAGAAGGAAGGAGAAGGTAAGTTCAGTAGGCTTCGACATCCAAAAGGAACTGGAATTTTACGCTCCGCTTCTCCCGAAAAGGAGGATGAAGAAGAGCTTCGCCCGCCGCGGGAATCGCATGAATGCGTAATTGAAAATCGTCATGTTTCGAGTCGTGAGATAATGTTTGGGGACGGAATTAGATTTGACGTCCTCTCCAATTGTCGGACGTTTGTCGGATCTGGATCGTAATGCGGGATAAGAGAGAAAGAGAGAGATGAATTTAATTGCCTTCAAAATGCATTTTGCAATTCATTTTCCCAATTGCCCGATGAAGTATATTCCAGACTAATTATCGCGGACCGATTTGTGATTGCGTCGATAAATTGATGAAGTATGATGTCGTCATCCGAAAGGGTTTCGGGTCAGCACTTAGGAAAGTAAATCTGGTGTTTTTCTAGGGTTGGTCAGGAGCGAAAATTTAAAATTTACAAATTTGAAATTCGGAGTGGGAAGAGTGTTGCCGAAAGGGTTTATTTATGTTTCATTTAGCTCCAAGTCGATACTCAGAAAATTGGTTACAAAAATATCTCTGTCATTTATACATCTACATGTCACTTTGAAATTCATGTAATTGGTAGGTGGCAGGGGGTGCAATGCACCAAAACCTACTTAAAGATTTTTTCTCGCAGGTTGAAAATTTCTATTGTGATCTCGTATTATCCTCGGAAAGAACGAGCCTAGATAACGCTCCGTCCTACAATGGATGTCACGTATTTTATCGTTACGGTCGTTTCTATCTGAATACGTTGGTGCTTCAATTATTCCTAAAACCTCCTCTTTTAGACATTCCGACCTATATTTCTCCAGAATCCTCTACCTTGAGTTCAATCTTCATTCGTACTTTTGTTTTACGGATCTGGCTGCTCTGCGCTGTACTCTTTCTAATTGAGTTATATGTCCCATCTCATACGGATCACATATGCTTGAGGCGTATTCCACTTTTGGTCTAACCAGTGATAAGTAACATGTTTCACGTACCTTTTCTGTAGTGTTCCGTGCTATTCTACCTATGATAGCCAGTTCTTGTGTGCCGCGCCTATAACGTAGGCCAAAGCATAACTTAAAAGCATCACTGCATTTCTTCATTCTCGATATTTTCCTTCTTATTTTTCCCTACGCGACATCTGCCTCCATCTATATTACTCGCCAATTTTTCTCCCTTCGTCTTTATAAGTGTTTCAACCATTGGAGAACAAATATTACGTATTCGAGAGAGGAAGAGAGAGAAAGAGAGAAAATGAGGGAGAGATAGCCCACGCGAGTGTAGCCTCGGTATCTTTCTGTAGACGAAAAAAAATCGTTACGGATGAAATATATCTCTCCGTCATCAGTTTCAACGGCCAACATCGATCGGATTTAATGACCTCGCTCATTTTTTGAATGGCCTAACCAATACGAGGCCTTTAATTTTGAAATCGCTTGAAAAAATATCGACTATAAATAAAACTCGCGTAGTATTGCGCAAATACAACGATAATCGACAAACTTGAAACCTTTCATGAAAGTAAGGACGATTAGAGCATGGAAAAGCAATAATTCTTAGAAATAGATTTTATGGGAACTTTAAAACCCATTACATCTTCGTTATAACTTGAACTCGGCCAAGTCATATGGTTTTTAATGCGTTTTCTCCTATTTTTCAGCCAGGAGTTAGCGACTCAAGAATCATTCCCTCACGAAAGCGATAGCCTAGCACTAAAGATACAACGGCACCTACCCGTGTCCAGGAACCCAACCCAACACGCTCTCTTTCAAACTTCTACACTTACGCCGGCAAAATGGGTCCAGAATGTTGCGAGCAATTCCGCGAGCGTTTTAACAACTCGAACATCGGACGAACACACATACACACACACACGTATACATATAACCTTTGACCTCCTTCCAAACCCAACCTCCCAAAAACCCCGCCCTTTTCCATTCCTCAACTTCTTCTTCCCCATCTCCATTCTCTCACCTCCTATCTCAACCCAATTCCCTTCTCCCCGCCCTTCTCCCTCCTCCCCTCCCACACATTACCCCGTTCCCTCCTTTTTTCGACTCCCCGTAAAAGGAACTTATCCCGACGCCCCTTGATGGAATCAATTTTGCCTTCTCCGGTTTTTTCACTAACCGACTTTCAACCCCGACAGAAAACAACCTCTATCCCTCTCCCCCCATCCCAACCGGTCCCCTCTCGAAAACACCATTTCCTTCCCCTCCCCCAACTCTGCCTCCCTTCGAGAACAACCGCCGACCGACCCAACAGCTGGCTTTCCGTGTCTCCGGCTCTCAGATATTTCCCTCTGGATTTGGTCTCGCTACACGTGATGAGTGATGGACACGTCTCACGGAAGGGGCGGTCGGGAGGCGAAGGGCGTGTTATTCCACGTCCTGCTTCTCCCCCTCTCCCTCTCCACCCGCCCCCGCTCAGGTAACCTCTGCCTCCTTCGTAAACCACAACTTCTTCAACACGAGGCTCGCCTTGGCAGACTGTGAAACTCATTGCTTGACTTTTCCATCCGTCTTTATCTGGCTCTCTCTATCCCTTTCTCTCTTTTTCTCACTCGCCTTAATGCCTTATGCTAAAAAAACTCCTCTCTTATCTTTCGTGGGTGATCGTGGTGAATGGCGCCAACGCGTCATTCGACTGAGGCCTTTTTTCGTAATTAGGAAGCGGTCGTGTTTTGGTACTAAATTAGAATTTTTAGCCGACTAGAGAGGGGGTCGCGTGAGAAGGTAATATGAGGTTCGTTCTCGAGGAGAAGTTAAAGTAACGAAAATGAAAGAGAAGGAAATGTTCCGAGAGGGTGTAATTTGTCGGATGACCAGCGCCTCTGCTTTTCGTCGTGTTTGCGATTCAAAAAAAGTTCGGTCTGGATTTTTAATGACTTTTTTATGTTTAGGAGAGTATACTAGCTTAAAACTTTAGGTAAATGAAAATTTCAGGGTTTTATTGAAAGCTTTTCGGAATTTAATTTTAACGTCCACCTGAATCCAAAATTAGTTTGGAGTTGACAATATTTCATCAACCAGTGAGATAAACATTTACCCTATTCCGAATAATTCTCTAGTTGATATATTTTATAAATAGATTTTATCCAAAGCCGAAAGTCTCTGCAAATATTTACTCAAACGTTTGAGTAAAAGAATATATTTTTCTCCCGCTATTTGCAATAAAGACCGGATTTCCAATAACTTAGTCACGACCTTCCGCCTGTCCAAATTAATGACAGTGACACAAAGGATAAGCGGAATATAAGTTCGTTTGGTACGAAATATTCTCAATAAAACCGACCAAGTAATTCAATTTTTATCCTTATTGGGCAATAGTGTCCATCATTTGACATCAATTCCTATATTTGAATTTCCCTACAGAGCTAATGAAAAATTTGTATACAGAAAGCGTTCATAAATACGATTCTAAAATGAACAACGTTTCCCCGAGTCATTTAACATAGGAATTCGCAAAGTATACTTAAAATTTTATTAGTCATTTGGTAGGCGCGTGGGGGTTTACATGACTCGATTAGATATTTGATAGACCATTACACCATGAACAATTTCATTTAATTCGTTAATACGTATTTTCATCACTTTAACTCATAAAATGAATTTAGTGCACAACATCCTAATAATTACCAAAAAACAAAAAATATAAAAATAGACCCCATGCTCGCGTCTACTTAAGCGTTAAAAATATATAAATTCAGCTCAAGAATCGAATTTATTTTAATATTTTTAATAACAACATATTAGTATTTCCCATATTTCCCATCCGTTTGATATTTTTCATCTGTTCCTCTCGATTATCTTTCCCTTAATAACCGTTTTGCGCCTCCTTCCGTTCGTTTCTCGTAACGATAACCATTCTCTCTCTCTGCAGCCATTAAATATCCATTTCGGATTACCGTTAACGTTATATACGGCCGGTGATTCGTTATTCTCTCCCCGAAAAGTCGTTTTTTACATCTATCTTTTTTATTTGCCCACTTGTGCTTATTTCACGGATGGTTTCACTCTCAACAAGGACGTATATTCCGACTTACGGAAACCTCCTTTTTCTTTCCCTTTCCCATACCCTTCTCCCTCTCCCTCCAATCCTCCATAATCCTTCCTCCTCTTCCTCGTTCCTCCCATCTTTGGCTTTTTCAGTATGCGTGGCATATGCGAATGGCTCTCTTCCAAATATTTGAGAAACAATTTATTCTTTCCTTTTTAAAATGATGAATTTCCATAGTTCTGTTTCCTTAAGCACGAGAACCTTTTTTTTCCTTCTCTGAATGTGTAAAACTTCATGGCCGTAAGAATGTTTCCGTTTAAGGAAGCGTTAATATTTTACGCGCGGCGAGAGGAATGTTCTCCAGATAAAAAATGGTAGAAAAATCTCCGGGAGCAATTGTCTTACTGTTGTTCCGATATTATCGCGTTGGCCGCATCATAAAAGGAGGAGGGAATATATGGACTTTTTCATGCGAGACATCTCGCGAGAAAATCTATTTGCTGTTACGTGTCCATAAACGCTCGCATTTTCTTTAGTATTTTATTACACTTTATTAAATACTTTTCCTTAATTATATTCGTATATCTGTTACATAGGTTCAAAATTTCATTATATAAAATGTTATAAGATGTAATTGGTTGTAAATAAAAACAACTAAAGAAAACACAAATGTGCAAAAAAATAATTTAATGGCTAACCGGTATTTTTATCAGCAACAGATGGCGAAATTAGCATAATAAATTCTATTCCGTCGCAATGATTTTCACAAGCAATCCTATTTGTTACTTTCTCCATATACGTAGTATACGGGAAATACACGTTTTGTGCTCCCCTGAACACGTTTTGACCATTTTATCGATGATGTGTGTGTGTGTTTGTGTGTATGTGATAGCTTTTTGTGGGTGCTCTAACTCAAAAACTATCATCGCAAAATTTTATATTTAATATTTTTATAAAAGTTTGAAGAACTGATTAGTTTTTGGTAAAACTCGGTCAACCGGAAGTGGGTGTTTACTCTTGTCATTTATCCGTTATTTTGAAATATTAGCTTTAATCTGCGATAAATGCAAAAATGTACTGGAATAAAAGTTGTAGGAAATTAAATTTTTTACAACCTTTGTAAGAAATATATTCCCATATAATGCATTTTTTAAGAGATATCTTATATTTTTAGCTGCCACCACCACGCCACCTACCGACGACTATTGTTAACAATTGACGCTTAGTTACGTCTTAGTAACGCTCCTTTTTATTTTCTTAATTGTTGGAGCTTTGTGACTATATCCAATATCAGAAGGCTATGGTTTGAGTTTATTTCTGTTCTTTGTAAAGTCTAAAAATTTTTCGCAGTTTCTTAAAATATTTATTACTATGTACCTATATGGAAATTTTAGAACTATTACATATATAGAGAAAGTCATTTGGTGTCCACATCAGTTTTTTTATGTAGGGGTTGACAGCTGAAGTCTCTTATTTTGTACCCCATTCTTGATTGGATAAACCACTTTTAAGTACTGTACTTGAGTTAATTTCATTTTTGCGAGCTCGTAATATAAGTTTATAAATGTGTTCTAAGTATTAATTATTTGTCGAAAATCAGCTATTCATACTGATACTATATGGAAATTGTTATCCAGTATGAACTTAGCTGTTCAAAGTTTTATGGTTAAGTATGGTTAAGTAATTAATTTAGTAAGAGGCAAATGCATTTTACGGTACATAGATACTGTTAGAGAAAAACTGAAAAATTGCATACCTACACATTTTAATGATAACAGGCGTTGAATTATTTAACTTCTGGATAGATGCATAAAGCTTCTATTTAGTATTTCAAGCAAAACTATAAGCGAACGAATTGTTCTGACAAAACTATTTGTCTATTAATGAACAATGAAGCAATTCACGATGCCTGAAAATAAGTTCATGTAGCATTTCATATTTATTCTCTCTTGGTATTCATCAACTAATAAATTATATCTCTACTTGACATCGCTACCGAGCGTAATATTCCAACTACCACTCAAAAATATCATTCCAACGATTCTATTTTCCCTACAGTACGTTTCAACTTACCATAACTAGTGGAAAGAGAGAGAATGGGAGACAGAAAAAGATATTTTATGACGATCACATACTTCTTCGAAGCACGCAATCTTTAATCTTGAGTCTTCCTTCCCATTGGGAAATAAAAGACCATTCCTCCACTCCCCTTTTCCATTTGGCGGTGGAAAACCCTTTTTACCAAGAGCAGTTCCGTGCAATAAATCCCAATCTTATTTCTTCCTTCATTCTTCCTCGTTTTGCAATCTCAATCGCCCAGAATGCCATATGGAATAACCTGCAATCACGAACTTCCGGCATCACTCATCTCACACACTCGCCGCACACACACACGAACACTTCCACAGGAAGTTTTACAGCCAGAGGTCACCAAAAACTTTTCAATTACCGTCATGGATCACCTACTGTCCGTCTTCTATTTCCTAATCCTTGCTCACTTAACAAGAATTGGCCAAGGAACGAACTTATCCGAGAGCTTCATTCAATCATCTCCTTCTATGGAACAATATTATATTTTACTCTGACATTTCTATGTATAACAACTCCCTAGCATAGCGAGGTTAATGGAAAAGCATCGCTATGATTCAAGTATTTAAGAAAAAGCATTGATATATTTAGCGCATTTATGCTAAACGGCGTTACACGATATATTGTCATGCGAACGTTAAAATTCAGGAGTAAATAGGTCTTAAAGTGTTAACTGATATATCTGGCAAAAGGGCCTCATGTAGTTAAAGTAATTATGCAATCAGTGGATCATTTGCAAAACATATTTAACTAAGTTTAGAGCAAAAGTAAAAATAATATCCCATTAGCAATATACAAATGCATGAAGACAAGGAACGGAGGCTGACGTCAATGGAAAGCAATCTGCAAAAAAACCATCTACAAACGCACATGAGCGACGCGTGTCAAGACTTTCTCCAATTTTGTTACGGTCATATCCAAGGCAAGAATATTATCGCCGAGCCGATTGCCGCCAAGGCAGGCGCCAGCGTCATAACCACGAATTGTCCACGTCGGAAGAGTAAAGAGGGGGGGGGGGCACTGCGTAACAGCGTTGTAACTTTTAAACGTTACTACCAGAGGGATTGTCGCATAACTAACGTGTACACCGCATCTTCATATCTTTACTATTCCTTGGTGCTAATGTCTTGACATTTATGTCTTTTTCTTGTCAGCCTCCCGAAATGGTGAATGCAATGATGAAAATGTTAGACGCCATTTCCCTTCGTCCATATATTTTCACTTAAGTCCCTATTCTCGGATTATTCATCTTTCATCCAGTTTAAACTGTCGTTCCATCATTCATCTCTTTTTTGCTCTAGTCCAATTTCCACTTTCGCAGATTTGATTACTTTCTCGATTTTCACCTCTCTATTTCCTCCGTACCAAATCTTCCGCCAATTCCAATAATTTCGAGTTCAGAATATACCCATTTTCTCCCCTTGCCCGGTCGCCATTAACAGTTACTCTTTACTGCTCACGGGATTATATATTTTATCTTTTTGTCTTTCTTCTCCTGTCATTCCCCTTTATCATAGGAACCAATTGCGTACTCATCCCTCGAATTGCACGGTTTCGCTCTACAAGTTTCGATTTTACCATGGCTTTCTTTATAAAGAACTACCTCGAATTGCACGTCTGTGTTTCTCGCTTTAGTACGGTTTTAAAACGAACTCCGAACATTAAAAATCGCAAAAATGTATGCAGAGGGATACATTAAATTTTAAGTAAAAAAAATTAACCTAATAATATCAAGATATACGTAACAAATGATGTGTTTCTATTGATATACGCAAATGGACGATACCGTTAAATGAAAATGCACTATTTACGTTCTCGTAAACATTTAAAAATATTTTTGCTACTGAAACATTCAAAGATGCAGTCATACCATGAAAACAACCGGTATTACATTTTACAGAGGTTTCCAAATATGACATGGCCTTGTCTTATTCGATATGTTTGCATTTATTATTCCAACAATTTCATTCTTAATTACCTTGTCTTTTCCCCACCTTCCCATCCGTTTTCATCATTCTTCTTGTATTCCTCTCTCCGATCTCAATCCTGTTCGCCAGCTCCAATTCACTCTTCCTTTCCCCACACCCACCCGCTCTCCGATGACTCTCACCCTATCTCACGATTCTTCGGCCCAAAAACCTCCCCTCCCCCTCCGCTTTCACCCCTCAACCCCTAACTCTCCCCCTATCAACCTTTCCCCTTCCTACCACCCCTTCAGAAAGGGACCTACGGGCAATTTGTGCTTTCCAATTACACCAACGCGGAAAAGACCGTCGCGATAATTCTTTCTTTTCGCCCCCGCAAGCAGACACGGCCTCTTCAGTCTTCTCCCACGCACCCAAACGCTTTCCGAATAAAAAACCCCTTTTCTCCTCTCTTTCTCCCCCGACGAAAACCCTCTCTACCTTTTTCCGCATCCGCTTCATCCCGCAACCCAACCCCCCTGTGTGTGCTGCAACGTGGCGTTGGTCCTTGAATACCCAAACCCTCTTTTTTTATACATCCCACTTCGTCCCCTGCCTACCTACTGCTGCTGCTACCCATTCCAAGGGGTTAAAGAGGAGGATAGGGAGTTGGATCGGAGACGGTCCCATAGCAACCCTTATCCTTGGCACCCTGGAGACCCGTAGGCTTGCCCAACACCTCCTCCCCCCATCCTCCTCCTTCACAACCCTATCCCCCAGAAGACGCATTCCTCACCCCTTCCCTCCCACCGATCCGCACGTTTTGCCGCCCCTTCCTTTCTAAAGTCTACCTTGCGTCAAATTCATCGCCATCGCCTTGTTCATCAAAAAGCCATTTCCTTATTCTCTCTATTCACGACTCCATATTCTCCCTCTGTTCAAATTTCCTTCTTCTGTCCATTACCCCTCTCTATGTTCCGTTCTCTGTTTCACTTAATTCTTTAACTTTCTCTGTTCTGATGCCTCCTTCTATTCCCATCTTCACACACTCTGTGCTCAATATCATATCCCTCTTTCGTCTTTTTGCGGGTATTGCTTCTGCCTGACGCGCTTTCGAATTTTTTATTTGAAGCGGTTTGCATACCGGGGAACTTTTTCTCATTTGGCACCTCGACAATTTTCGATTTGGCCCTGTTTTATCATGGCGCGTATTAAGATCTGAGTCGAAATATTGAAAGCCTCAACGAAACAGCGATCGCCATAACCAAGTCTTGGGAATTTGGTGTTGACCAATATCTTGAGACTAAGCGAAGAGGTTTATTTACGAACACAACTGTGTTAAGATGGTTGCGGACCTACTATAAGTTGAAAATTAACAATACAATTCTGTCGAAAAAATAAGATTAGTTTTATATATATTTTTATATAATTTAGAGTAGCAATATCCGCATGGCGAAGTGGTTTGAGAATCCCCTTGAAGTCCTCAAAAATAGATATTACGGCGTTCTGTATTTTCTATCTAACTTTCTCATTTCCTTTTAGACGCTGATCAAATCCGCCCTCTCCACTTATCCTTATTCATAAATTTTCCTCTTGCCATTCATTCTTCAACAAATTTATTCTATGTAACCTTATTCTTTTTTAATTTTTCCCTCTTTTTCTATCCAACTCTCTCCAAATTTTTTCCTTTCATCGCACTTTTTCTTTTCATATTCCATACCTCGGATTCAAATTCCAATTGACGTGTCGAGAATAAGAAAAACTTGACACATTGGAAGAGGCTGAATTGGATTGATTTCGTTCAGCGATCATAATTGGATTAAATATGATGCATTTCGGTTTCAAGCTCCAAAAAAGTGAATTAGCTCGATACCGGTTCATTAGTCTCTTGTTTCCTTTCAAAACATAATGAAAGAGATTTACATTACAGGGTAAATTTTAAACAAATTTTCATGGTATATGTATTTCCGCATGTGTTACGGAGTTGAAATTTTTTTTGTAAGTAGAATTCTTAAAAAACGAAATAGGGATTATAGAAATTTTGATATTTTAGTTTGTTTGGCAGTTAAAAATTCTTTAAGTTTAAACAATTGGATAACTGTTTAGGTACTACGGGATGAGCTAGGAAGCTGACATTTTCAAATTATTTACAGAGTAGTAAATTTGCACAAATAAACATTTCAATTCTACCATATATGAAATGTGGCGGCCGTTAAAAATTATTTAAATTTAAACAATTAGAAAAATATTATTATACTTCTAGAAATGCTACAACTTTAAAATTTGGCTAAAATATGTAGCATTAGTACCCCATAATGGAGAAAGTATAAAATTTTTAAAATTGCAACATTTGGGGATTTTTTTAATCTATTATTTTTACATGTGGGAAAAACAAAAATCTCTGCGACGTTGAAATCTTTAGAATTAAAAGACACGTTCTCTCTCTGTAGCTGAAGAAGGAGTAGTTCCGAAAGCTTCTACGTTTGTGATGTTTCTGTGTTTCTGTGTTTTAGTGTTCTTTTACATGTGTCGCTTCGACATCCCCGGTGCCTCGCCAACCTGAAGTCGTCTGATTGGTGAGTGTTCACTGGGTTTCCTCATCCCAACACCTTGTTGACATCCATATATTCATTTTACCTTTCCTTTTCCGTAAGCTGTTATATATATATATATATATATATATATATATATATATATATATATATATATATAGAGAGAGAGAGATAGAGAGAGAGAGAGAGAGTTTAATAAAAAAATCTTGGTTTCTTTAGGTTTGAGGAGAAAAAACTTCAATTAAAAATAGTAAAAAAATCTTTCCTGCTTTAACGATGTAATCAAATAACTTCATTACCCTGGGGGCTCGCCCAAATATTTACTTCAAATAGTTTGGCTTTTGAACATTTGCACCCAGTTATATTTAGCGCACTTTACATTTGTAGCATAACCTAAATACATAGGCATAAATACTCTTGCCTTGCAAATCCAATAATTTTCTAATTTCCGAAAGATTTTACACAAATGAATACGAATGAATCAATGGCGTGCATATGTTTCAATTAATTTGAAAAGGAATTAATGAGGAAATTCCCATGCAACGAATCAACCCACAGCCTGATACCCGAATTTAATCCATGCTTAAATTCGAGTCAATAATTTCCTTAACGAGAAAACTCCCTTTATTTTTAGACTCAACACTCCTTTAGGATGCAAAATGTCTTTCGCTAACAAGGCCATTCCCCATAATGTGTATTTAAAAAGAAAAGAATATAAAAACACTTTTGTAAAAACATTTTTGTACTCATGTATTGAAAAACAATCGTTTAAATGCCGAATGTTGTTATTGTAATGCATGCTAATCTGTTATTCCCTTATAGATGTCAGAAAAAGGACAAATACTTTTGTTACACTTGGATATGATCCTTGTTTACATTTATACACATCGGCGCTTCATTACATCTCTCCAATTACTTTTTCTATAATCCTTCCCAATTTCGCATCTTTCAATATTTCGTCTCCTCTCAATAAGCGTTCGATCGCATTCCATATCCTTCTTCTTCCCTCCGCCAACCCATCTACACCCAAACATTTTCCAATACTCCTTTCCCCGAGGCCTTCCTTCCCGCGTGCCTTTCTCGCATCTTCAAATTAATATCCATTCATCCAACTACCCATCCATAATACGTCACGTTTCACACAAATCCCTTCATTACGTTATTAATTTTTTCATAATACCCTGAGGCCTTTTAATAAGGAATTCCTTTCTCCTCGGAGAATCCAATTCTCATCCGTATTTCAGCCTCTATCCTTGATCATCTTAAATTGGCGAAAAATGACTTATATGAACATCCTCGTCGGTTAATTTTCCTTAACTCAAATCAATGGTTTCTAATAATGGTAGGGGAGTCCAACCAACGATACCGTGCTGTATTTAAGAGCCATAATGAAGGATGCCGATACAATAGATTTAAAAAAAATTATTTCGAGCGAGCAAAAGTCTTATGGAGAAATGTCACATGTAATTCCATCACGGGAAATTCAGTCACGTTCAACTAGATACATCACCGTTGGCATACGATCCAGGGACATGAACGCATTTGTGAGGAGAGAGAGGAAGGAAAAAAGGAAGTGAATGAGAGTGAGGGAGGGATAGAGAATGGGAAATGTTTTCATTTTAATTTAATGCTTTATTCGTGCATACCCGCCATTTTCTGACGGACGATTTTTTCACAATAGGCACGGTATTCAGCATCCATAAAAATGGATTTCTATGCAGTTAATAAAAGAAAATACATCGAGCCAACGAAGGATTTTTTCATCGAAATATACATGGGAATCATCGAACGAAAATTCCCGATACAGCTCGAAAAATAAGAGAGTAACGCTCACGCGACTTCGGGAGACGGATTACCAAGACGGGGAAACAGATGACTGAAGAGAATGCAAAAAAGGAATAAAAGAAAGGAATTATATATATATATATATATATATATATATATATATATATATATATAGAGAGAGAGAGAGAGAGATATCTAGACAGAGAGAGTGGCAGAAGAATAGGAATCGGAAAGAGGGGGAGAGAAAGAAGGGAGAGAGAATGAGAATTCGGATTCAAGTCAGGGAATTCCCGGGGGAGAAGGGAGTGGTATAACCCAATGCCAGATCTGCTCTCCGCAACGGCAAAGAAAGGGTTCGAGAGGGAGGAGAAAAGGAGTGAGGGGGAGGGAGGTGAAGATAGGGCCTCGGGGGATGAAGGGGAAGAAAATGAGGGGCAGAAAGATGGAGCGGTTGAGAGATGGGAGGTGGAGGCAAGCAGGATGGAAGTGGGAGGGAGAGGGGAGACTCTAGGGAGAGAGAAAGCGGGAGAGAGGTATAGAGGGAGGAGGAAGACCTACGAAAAAAGTTGAATGTCTTCGTTACATATGCAGATTCGAAGTAAAATAATTTCGCGGGCATTTTTCCAAGGAGGAAATTGCGTCGACGCAGTTAAATTAGGCGTAATTAAGGCTATATGTTGGTTAGAAATTTATGCAAATACGAGTTCGGCGTCTCTACGGTTTAAAATGGAGCGAATGGTCGAAGTAACTTTTTTCGCTTCGGATAGCGATTTCGAGCATTACGAAGTACAGACGAGATCTCGAGTGTATTCCCAATTCGTGAGCTGAAAACAAATTTCGTAAAGTTGAACTGAATGAAAATTGAATCCCTCGTTTCCCTAATGTTCGCGGAGTGGGTTATTCTCTTTTTCTTTATCCGAGAGTTCATCTTAAAGGTCAAACTTTCCCAGAAGTCTCACTTAGTGCAATTCTAGACAAAAATACTTTGCAAAATCGTATGTCACAAAGTTATGTTAACAGGCTTATCCCTGAATAAACTCGGATTGCTTGGATGCGATCAAGGAGTCGGTTCGCATAATTTTTTTCCCATCAAAAAATTTTTTATTTAAAGACTAATATTAAAATTTTATATCCGTAGATATATTTTAAAAACATATTTTACATAAAGAGCTAAAGATATGTCGAAAGTTAGAAAATATTACAATTATTTAGTATTAGTTTTATATGCCAATTATGAACCTAGATCTTGCTTGACAGAAAGTTCTATAACGAGGAGTATTTAAAGATATAAAATTCTGAGATACTTGTTGCATGAAATGTAATTAGCAACAAAAATACAGAGTGTACAAAAAGTCACTATGCAATAGATTATTATTTTGCTTACTATTATTATTTGTTAAAATAATAAAAAATATTTTGAAAAATATCATCTCGACAAACGATATAGCAAACAACATATGTTTTCAAAAATTATATAAACAAAAATAAGAAAAATAATTAAACATTATTTGTGATTTCAAGTGCTCAGATACTAATCTTGTAGAAGTCGGCAAGTAAATAAGTCTCCGATACAACTAGAATTCTATTTCGCGCGCGCACAATTATTCACGAAAATTGTCTCATTTATGGAAAATAGTCTTCTTTGGACCATTTTTACTATCTTGGAAACCTTTCTCCTCGGTCTACCGCCATTTTAATCACATCGGTAACATTTCCACATAACGGCGTTTTTTCTTTAAGCAAACCTTTCAAAAATATGCACAAAAAATCCACTCTTAGAAGATCAAACAAAGTTCATACTTAAAAAAAGATCCCAATGAAAACTTGGGATTTCAAAAGCGTTTTGAGGCAATCATAGATTGAGGAACATTCCGAAAAAAAAAGAACCACATCTTTTCTTTGCGCCCGCTTTCCCATTAAATTCCCTCCCTTTTGGCTTCTTGGAATGACGGTTAAATTAATCATCATCGCGGTAGGACGGTGACGATAGGAGGATGGAGGAAAGATGAGGAGGGAGGATAGGGAAGAGTGGAAGAGAGGTGGTAGTTAAAGTGAGAGGGCAATGCAGACGGGGTAGAGAGGGGAAATGACGTGGAAGCAGCTTGGAGAAGGAGATTCTGCGGAGTTTGGCGGGTGAGTTTTAAAAGGGCTTCAGGGGGGTTGGGGAAGATAGTGGAAGGTCTAGAGAGAGAGAGAGCGAGAGAGGAAGAGAGGAAGGGATGACGCCGTGAGGATTAAGGAACGTGTGAGCTTGTAATTCTGGGAAGATGAGAGATAATCCGTGTCGTAATTAGTGGATGCATGATGGGAAGTGGAAGGGAGGGGGGAAATGGCCGTCCCCTCGGTGCCAGAGGAGGCTAGTTTTAGACGCGGGCGCGACAATAAAACCGCCTTTTGGTGGGAGGACGGAATCAATGAGCGTCCTTGCGTGCGGTAATTGCAAGGACTCGTGTTACGAGCCAAAAAGTGTACCCACTGGAATAAATTCATTAATATATGGTAATGAATGTAGGGTAGTTCCAAAGCGACACAAAATCTTTAACCCATATATGTTGGGCCA
Organism: Tanypteryx hageni; assembly: GCA_028673005.1. Lineage (NCBI taxonomy): Eukaryota > Metazoa > Arthropoda > Insecta > Odonata > Petaluridae > Tanypteryx > Tanypteryx hageni. Next base: position 110,933,282 of record CM054114.1, on the reverse strand, counting down.
CGGTACTCCGTTCTCTCTTAGAAACACAAATTTGATTTAATAGACCGTAATGATTAGTTTTGTAATTCATTTTGATAGTCTTCTATTACTAAATGTTATTAATTTTCGTTGGGTAAATGCATAGAAAATAGAAATGTTTATGAACTTAATTGCATGGAGAAAAAATATTCTCGGAATTGCTGATGGGAAAGAGTACATTTTCAGGATAAAGAAATAAAAGAAGAAGATAATTTTTGGCGGAGTTATGTATCTTCAAAGGTTGGAAGAGGTTCCAAAGAAAATATTTCCTTTGGCTCCTAACTTGGCGAAATTATAAAGGGAATGCCGCTCTTAAGAGATTACTCTGAGAGTAACTTTAGACAAAATGTTGAAATTGAGTAAATAATGGGGGGAAAACCTAAATCAACGGGTTCTCTGAGGCATCTCATAAAAATTGCATTTTAATTTTTTTTATTTTTCGTAATTCCATAGTAGGGAGAATAAGAATTATGGGTTATTTCAACTTAATTTTTCTTACGTGCGGAGCTTTCAATAATACCTCTCTTGTAAAGAAAGTCATTTTTCATGACGTGTTGTTTCTTTTTGCGTTTTAACTACGACATATATACATCTAGTTCCACATCGAACCGGAACAATCCATAAAAGCTGAGTAATACTCAGTAAAAAGACAGAAGAACAAGAAATTCTACGGTAATAGCATTTCAGGTCCGGTATGAATATAATACGAATCACGTCCCAGTACTTAGTTAAGCTATTATCGTCTGTATATTTGTGTTGGCTGCTATATGGATTCCAGTTACAAATCTATTCCAGTGCTTTCATCTGTGGCCAGAGATGACCTTTTCATACTACATAAACATAATGAAAAGCCTCCGTTACACTAAATTCGTTATCAGCTGGATTTTGAATGCTCCATCCAGCTATAAATTAGCTATAGTAATATTTCGCGGGAAAATTACGTTCTCTCTAATCACCGTCATAGCATCAGGCTCAACGTACACCTCAATTAACAGAAACTTGGTTTACAATAGATGTTAGCGCGAAGGTGTTTATTTTGTATGTGAACCAATTTGATTTTTAATCAATTTGTGAAAATATAAAATGTACGACTGGCCGATAACATTTAACAATTACAGTTTTTCATCATGGTTAATGATAGAAATTCATCATGTCAATCCAGAAAAGAAATATAAAACGGTTTATTGTTTTATTGTATTAATTAAATCAAGTACCCCCACCAATTGTACTTGTTTTTAATACTTATGAGCATGCTTGTTAAAATAGGACCGTGATACATTTCATTACTCCTTATTTGCTAGAAAAGACGGAAGGATGAATTTTAAGTTCAGAAATTTGAAGTCAGGAACGCTTTATGTAGACCTATCTTTGAAGGGACAATTAATTTTTTTGTAAGCGTACGAACTTCTCCAAACATTAATCTCTTCTTTTGATCTTTCATAAGATAATCGCCCTCATCTTCGAGGACCAATTTCCGTCTTTGAAGATTTCAAAAGGAATACGGCCTCCTTGGTCGAGTAGAAATCGCGGCCGAAACCAAACTCGTTCTAAAGTCTGCGTTCAAGATTTCGAAAAGATAGGATTCCAAGTAGGATGGAGAGCAGAGAGAGGGGTTTTTAGGAGGGAGCATATTGCACGGGTCGAGAATGTGATAATCAGCGAGAAGGACAAGGGGAGAACGGAAGAAGGAAGATGGAAAGAGAAAGTTCGAATAAGTTGGGGTCAGTGGTTATAGCGATGATGGAACACCGAGGAAGGCAGGGAGAAGGGGAAAATAAGGGGAAGAAATAGTGGGAGAGAGTAGGAGAGAAAGACAGAGAAGAGGAAGGAGAAAAGTGAAGAGGAGTGAGTGAGAGAGGTGTGAAGAGAGGTGTGGAGAGAGGTGTGGAGAGAGGTGTGGAGAGAGGTGCGGAGAGAGGTGTGGAGAGAGGTGTGGAGAGAGATGGAGGAAGAGATGGGTGGAGTGAGAGAGAGAGAGAAGATAAAGGGAGGGAGGAAAGATAATGAGAGAAGAGTGGGGGGAAGAGAATAGGAGAGACAGATAGAGAAGAGGAAGAAGGAAGGAGAGTGAAGAGGAGGGAGGTGTGGAAAGATAAGAAGGAGGAAGAGAGGGGTGGAGACAGAGGGAGATAGAGAGATGGAAGATAAGGGGAAGAAACAGTGGGAGGGAGAGAATAGGAGAGAGGGATAGAAAAGAGGGATAAGGGGAAAGGGAGAGAAGGAGGGAGAGAGGAAGGGTGAGAGGGAGGGAGAGAGGAAGGGAGAGAGGGAGGGAGAGAGAGAGAAGAGGGAGAGTGAAGCGGGAATAATAGAAAAGAGGAACAGAGAATAATAAATAGGAAGAAAGAAGAGGATGAGAGAAGAGGTGGGAGAGGGAGGTGGGAGAGGGAGGTGGGAGAGAGTGGTGGGAAAGCGAGGTGGGAGAGGGAGGCGGAAGAGGGAGGTGGGAGAGGTAGGCGGGAGAGGGAGGTGGGAGAGGGAGGTGGGAGCGAGAATAGAGCCGGGGCACGGGGCGATCTTACCCGCCACCTACGGCATAAATCGCCCAAACCAGTGCGTATGTCTTAAACTCCCAGCGCGCAATTACATTCGCTACGATTTTAAATCACTCCTTTAATTCTCATTAATCTCTCCTGCCGCCCTCGCCTGCGTCCCCAGAAGGCTATTATTCCTTCTTTTTTAATTCAGACAACCCTTTATTCTCCTCTTTTATTGCTTTATTTTGTCTATTTCGCTCTGTATTTATTATCTGCCTGAGAGGGAGTATATTTCTGCAATCATGCAGGGACAAAATAACAGCAATACTGGAGCAACAAGTACATAAGGTTTCCAGAGAACATTAATCGAATGGTGCGGATTATTGGTGCGTTGTGATAGATGAAGATGCTAATAAGACATGTAGCAAATCTTTATATTTTTCTTATTTCTGCATACAATTACTTTCAACATCCAATTATATGATCGCTATTTGAAAACACTTCCTGTTGCTTCAAACGTCAATAACTTTATACGATTCCTGCTTGCGATAACAAATACAGCTATTCTCAATAACAATGTTAATTATCAAAGTTAATTTCCATGAATCTTATTGCAGGGAGTTGTTTTTTATCGTTAAGAGAATTGTCAAGGTTTCCTAAGCGCGCATTCTTCTATCCCCACTTTTATTCTCCTCCTCTTGAATTTATCATCTCTATGCCGCGATTTTTATCTTAGACTTGTAGGCCTCCGTTGATTAAGATGGCTATTTTATAAGGTCAAGGGTATGTTTTATTGTATACCTCCGCGTATCATTCTTGCTAGCATAGTATCATTACGGACCGAATTTAAATTAAAATCTGAATCAAAAGCAGATCATTTTATGAATCATATAACTTAACTGCGGAGTTCCTTTAAAAATTACATTTCGGGTGTGGTGAAGTTAGGTATGATGAGTTTGGAATTAAGCTCTTTCGTTCAGTATGAACTGTAATTTATAGTAGCGCTTGGTGTTTGCTGTTATAATTATTTTTCATATTAATGTTGTCCTAAATCAATTTATTGCCCTGATAAACTACATTCAAAGATTTACCGGGGCATGTTTGCTTTCTGATTGGTTGCATTCCGTGATAGAGAATAATTAATGCGACGTCCACTGGAAGATAGTCAAAAACGAATAGTTTTTATCTACGTAAACGGCAAGAAGAATCAACCTGGAAATTTCGAGACGACATTACTCAAACCGCTCCTTTTTCGACGACAACAACAACAATGGTTACCCATTTAATACTTCAAAATAAATTACTCGAAAATCTGAATGCGAGAATTCTATTAGGCAATAAAAAGAAAGACCCCTTTAACGGGCACATAACACTCATCCGAAACCCCTTGACGACGTACACTGCGAGTGCACGGAGCCTGAACATAGAGCATCGCCCATATCTCGGCCGACGTCAGGAAGTGGACGCGCTGGGTTTTTGGAGGCAAAGAGGAAAGACCGAGATAGATGGAGGATGAAAAAGATAGGGGTGAGAGAGAGAGAGATGCGGGGAAAATCCAGAAAAGCGTCAATATTTTCCTTCGCTCCACTTATTCCCCGGTTCGTCCGGCATCCAAGATCTGCCTCTTCACGCCATTGCCTTCTCCGCAGGCGCCTTCCTATTTCCGCGCCGATGGAGGAGACCTCTAAGAGAGCTTGGGGGAACTACGAAGAGGGAGGAAAGAGAGATTACGGGGTGGGGGAAGAGAGAGAGAGAGAGAAAAGGACGAAAGAACAGAGAGAAAGGGTGAGGTGGCGTTGTCATGGCAACGGAGGTCGAGGAGGGGAAATAAACAAGTGGAGATAAATGTTCTTCGATAATAATGGGCGAAGATACAAAAAGGCAATTAAAAAAATAGAAAATGTCCTCGAAAAAATACCCAACGATACGTATTTATCAATTTTTTTCCGGTCGTTAGTAGCGAGATACTTTAACCCGAGTTCCGAGTTATCGTTAGTCAAATACGGATTACGAAACTGATTGATTGCCATTGTTTCGCGTTCTTTCATCTCAAGGAATGGAAGAAGTTATATCACAACTTGGAGATTACGATTTGAGATTTTAAGTCGCAACCCAAACCCAACAGTATTTAATTCAATTCTGCAACAATAAAGTCGATGAAGAGCATCTTCTAGGAAGTAAGAACCTTACAAAATATAATAATAAACTATAGAAGCGTAACTCGTGATAAAAAAATTGGATAGTTTTCAAAGAATTTTTGAACCGCAATATTAAATATTTATCTAAATAAAACTCTCAAATGTAGACTTTAGCATTACGGGTAAGACTTTAGCAATACGGGTACATCTTCGCTAGAAATACCTCACGATTTCAATACGCAGCAGATAAGAGCCACGCGATTAAAAAAATTTACGAAACGACATACGGAAACCAAACAACGACGCATTCTTTGGCATTGGCGCACACCGCCAAAAATAAAACTCTCAAAATTATGAAGAGAGAGAAATGCAGAGAGAAAGGTAAGAAAAATGAGAAATACCCAGCAACGCGAGGAACGGCTTACAGCCAGCGTAAGAGGCAGGGATGGAATGGGAGGCTGGGATTTTTTCACAACGGTAAGAAAAAGCAAGAGGGATATTACAGGAGGAGGAGACAGGGAAAGACGGATATAAAGGGAAAAAGTGGAGTTTCCAAGGATAAGGAAGCGAGCGGAAGAGAAGAAGAGAGGTGAGAGCGTTTTTCGCGAGAGGTTAGTGCGAAATCGGATGGGATGTGGGCTGAAGGGGAGGAAGGGGGAAGTGGAAAAGAGGTGGGTGAGAAAGCGGGGGTGGAGAAGGGATAAGGGAGAGGGAGAAGAGAGAGGGAGAAGACAGAGTGGAGAAGGGAGAGGTGGAAAATGGAGAGGTGGGAATGGGGGAGGTGGGAAAGGGGGGTGGGAAAGAGGTAGGTTAGGGTACGGTAGGGGATCATATCTGTATCCCGCACCCGTATACACCCCAATGGGCGCAGGTCCTATTGGTTTATATCCAACACCCTTCGCCTCCCAACCCCGTCCAACGCACGGCGTTCCATCTTCTCCGCTGTCTCCTCCCATTCTCCCTCCTCCCTACCTTCCTCCGGCCATCCTCCCTCCTCCCTTCCTCCCTCCTCCTTTCCTCCCTCCTCCCTTCTTCCCTCCTCCCTTCCTTCCTTTCTCTCTCCTTTCTCCCTCCACCCTTCCTCCCTCCTCCTTTCCTCCCTTCCTCCCCCCCTTCCTCCCTATCTCCTTCCGACCTTCCTCCCTCCTCCCTTCCTCCCTTCCTCGCTCCTCCCTTCCTCCATCCTTCTTCCCTCCCACAGCCGCAACCCAAACAGAAAACCTCCATTACAGCCACCTCGAGGTAGAAGGATAAAATAATCCGAGTCGCGTAGGTATACAAACCAAACACGCGCGCCTTTTATTGCGTTTGGCTTCCAAAAGGCCTCCCCACTGAGCGCTCGAGCGACAGATGCACTGGCGATACAAACGGTTTTATATAAGCGAAGACGTTTTTTTTCTTTCTGAGTTGGAGTAGGCGGCAATCTAGCCAGAATACATAAAACTTGGGTGCGTTTGCAATTTAATAAAAAAGTTCTCGTATTTGTATGAATATGGTAATCGATAGTTTAAAGATATAATTTTTGTAAATTCTATTTCAGCAATCATTTTTCTGTACCCATAAGATTTCAAACAAATAATTTCTAGATCACCTCGTGTATCAAAGGAAAACGCGGCTTTTGGAGAAAAGTGAATAGGTACGGAAAAAGTTGCCATTTGAACAATGTTAAACAAATCAAAGTATAATATGTACTTGATATTAATACAATTGAGATAATTATCCGCCGGATTACTGCAATAGGATGAGCTTAATCATTCGTTTTAGAAAAAAATGAAAGTGATATATCGCTGATAATATGATGCGTTATGTCAATTTGTCCCCGATGAAGGAGATATTTCGCTCAATTTAAATTTTTGCGGGGGAATTTACAAGTATAATTTCATTAAGAATTAATAAGTATCCTTTGAAATGTAATGTTTTTAATCAAGGGATAGGAACCTATATTTACGCATCGTGCGAAATGTACCGACACTATATTTACATGGATAATTTTGCTGGAGAAAATCGTCATACAGAAAAACTTATAAAGCACTTCCTCCTATTTAGTATTTCCAGCAAACGATCACAAACAGAGCTACGTATTATCGCAAATGTTACAATCAAAAGTAATCTAATCGCAAATGTTGATTTTTTGGCGAAATCTTTAGAAAGGATCCCTTTCATTCTACGTCCCTGTCAATACATTCTTTAGAGCTTATTTTATTCAGCAATGGATTATATATATATATATATATATATATGCACTGATGGTGTAGTGGTTAGCGTGTCGGCTTTCTATTGCAAAGTAGGGGGTGAAAACCCCTCGAATGGAGGTTTTATATATTAAAGAAACTATTATCAGTGCCTGGCAGTAGGCAGCAGTACTGTCGGTATGGTATACAGCCGAAAACAAATGATGTTGGTTGGGTCTATATCCAATACAGCTGTAGGCGTGATCGGGACGATTTGAACAGTTCTGCGATGTGGAAAGCAAGAGGGAAACTAACACATTACAATCCCTAGTAATGATTATATGTTTGGACAATATGAGTTCTCTCGAGGTAAAACAATCCGGAAGTAAAACAGTCCCCCAATCGGATCTCCGGGCGGGGACTGCCTTGAGGAAAACATTTGTCGAAAGTAATTTACAAATAGGCACTTGGAACGTAAGAACTATGAGAAAGACAGGAAAGCTAGATAACTTGAAAGAAGAAATGAGAAGAAATAGAGTTGACATTATAGGGCTGAGCGAAACTAGATGGGAGGGAGAAGGACAGTTCGATTCGGAAGAATTCACGGTAGTTTACTCTGGAGGAAATAGTGGGAGAATGGGAGTAGCTCTGGTACTTTGCAAAGATATGATGAAAATCGTGACGAATGAGCAAATGAATGACATTTACGAAGAAGACGGAAGAGGAAAGGTTAATTTCATAACAATGGGAGATTGGAACAGCATTGTCGGAGAAGGACAGGAAGAAAATGCCGAACAATATGGACTTGGGAAGAGAAACCGAGGAGGGAAAACTGGTAGAATTCTGCATCAATAATGACCTATGAGTGATTAATACATGGTTCAAAAACCATAAACGAAGGTTATACACATTAAAAAGCCTAGGAGATAGAATGAGATGCCAAATAGATTACATCCTTGTAAAACAAAGATTCAGAAACAGTATAAAGAACGCCAAGGCATTTCAAGGAGCGGACATTGATTCAGATCACAGCTTTCTAATACTTGACGTGAGTACAAAGCTCAAACAAATAAGAAAAACGAGAAGAGAAAGACAGACCTGGGACCTAGAAAAACTGAAAGAAAGGCAGGATGTAGTCAGCATGAAGTTGGAAGATAACCTAACAAAGTTGGAAAACAAACCGAAGACCGTCGATATAGAATGGGATGAAATTAAAACCAGTATCAAGGATACTTTGGATAAAGAGATTGGAAAACGAGAGAAGAAAATCAGAAAACCATGGGTCATGAAGGAAATGCTGGAAAAAATGAATGAGAGACGAAATGCAAAAACGTTAACACTCAAGAAGGTAGAGCCAACTATAGGCGCATAAACAATGAGTTGAGAAGGGTAACAGATAAAGCTAGAGAAAATTGGATAAAAGGAAAATGTGATGAAATAGAACAAATGGAGAAGTTAGGACGGTACGATATGAGGTACACTAGAGCACTCGAGTTAGAAGATAAGAAATCTAATGGAATTCATGGTATGTGAATTATGAATACGGATGGGAAGATAGTCTCAGAAACAAAGGATGTAGCACAGGTATGGTAAGAATACATTAAGGAATTATACAGCAAACAAGCAGAATGATAAGCCTTCTGTCACACACTTCGAAGATCATCACGAGGATTCTTAATAAAAGGCTGGAGAAAAAGGCAGAAGAAATAATAGGGGAAGATCAATTCGGTTTCAGAAAAGGACGAGGAACTAGAGATGCTATAGGAGTAGTTAGAATCATATCAGAAAGGGCAATAGAATACAGTCAAGATATCTGCGCATGTTTCGTAGACTGGCAGAAGGCCTTTGATAGAGTAAATTGGGTAAAGTTGATGAAGATATTAAAGGATATAGGTGTAGACTGGAAAGACAGGAGACTGATTAGGAATCTATATGAGAATCAAGTTGTAAAGGTCAGGGTTGAGAATGTGGACACCTGCGGAATAAATATTGGTAGAGGAGTAAGACAAGGCTGCTGCCTATCGCCAACCCTATTCAATATATATGGAGAAAGTCTAATGCAAGAAGCTTTAGAAGGCACAGGGGATTTCAAAATTGGAGGAAGGATTATAAGAACAGTAAAATACGCAGATGATCAAATACTTCTAGCAAGAAAAGAAGAGGAGCTACAAAAAATGATAAATATACTAGTGATAACAGGTATAAAATACGGTATGGAAATAAATACAGAAAAATCCAAGGTCATTCGAATATCGGGCAAAGAAGAGAATCTGAACATAAGTATTGGGGGAACAAGTTTTAGAATATAAATACCTTGGAAGCATCATAACAAAAGAAGCAAAATGTACGGATGAGATCAGAACTAGAATAGGAAGAGCAAAAGCGGCTTTCAGGAAAAAGAAACAACTACTTACAGGGAATATAAGGGAAGATATCCGAAAGAAATTGATAAAATGCTACGTATGGAGTATAGCATTGTATGGGGCAGAAACATGGACGCTAAGGAAAAATGACATCAAATACTTGGAAAGCTTTGAAATGTGGACTTGGAGGAGAATGCTGAAGATAAAATGGACAGATAGGATGAAAAACGATGAAGTGCTACGAAGAATAGGAGAGAAGCGAATGATTATACAGACTATCAGAAAGAGGAAGGCTAACTGGGTTGGACATTACCTGAGGAGAGAGAGTATGATTCAAGATTTATTAGAAGGAAAACTAGATGGAAAAAAAGGTAGAAAAATATTTCAGCTGATAGACGATTTGAAAGGGAAAGAGAGTTATCAAGATATGAAGAGGACTGCGAAAAATTGGAGTATATGGAGAACCAGGTTTAACCAAGAATAATCACGGACCTGTCTACGGACAGACTACCTATGATGATTATATATATATATATATATATATATATATTTATAAAAGTCAGTTTTAGTGTAACTCCTGTTTAGAAATCGCACACACAAAACCCCGCCTGCCGCCTAACAATGAGCGAAGCTCCTTTGGTTCTCGGAGAGTGGAGTGAAAAGAAATTCGAGAGGATTTGTGCGGCTTAAGGTGGAGAGGGAAAGGATGAAGGAATTGGGGGAGAAATAACAGGGTATACTCGAAAGGGGAGTGGGGAAGGCGAGGTGGAGGATATGAGGGAGAAGATCACGGAGAGTGATTGCTCGAGTGGAAGTTTAGGACAAGGCATTAGAGATTTAAAATGGTTATGAGTGGAGGCAAATCGAGGGATGAGGTGTGTGTGTGTGTGTGGTAGGGTAAGAATATCTCGGATACAAGTTGCTGAAGGGCTAGAAGAGATGAAGAGATTCAGGCGGCAGTTGCATGATAGAAGAAAATGGGGTGGATTCGGCGAAGGCGTGATGAGATATTTTAACCAGTATGGCAGGAATATATATTCGAGCGGAGAATAAAAACATTTATAGTGCTCCAATTTTCATAGTATACATATAATCATAGTAAAAGAAATTGCATGGCTTGAAAAATAACATTCCCGATTCAATATGCGAAGAAGAGGAATGACTTTATTTTTAAACGTAAACCTGAAATGAGTAAAGAGCCTACAATTTTAATATTTTATGAAGCTGGTAGAAATTAAGGAAAAATAAGACAGATTTTCTAAAGTTTTAAAAAAATTCAGATACCTGTGTATATAATGGCATGAAAAAATAAAAACTACCCATATTGAAATTTATATCCTTACTCTCTTAGAAATGCAAAATCCCATTTAACCAGTAGGTACGTGGTTATTCGTGCTTTAAAAATGGAGTACATTGTAAAAATTTACTCCTAATGCCTATTCAAATGCAACGCATCAACTAGCATCTGGATGAGAGGTGTTTCCGTCGCATGTCCTCCCGATAAAATAATACGTATTTAATAAAAAATAAATTCACTACATTAAAACAATAATGTTAGGTGTGTAACATTCATACCGTAAAATTAATTTCTTCCATATGATCTACATGAGGCACCTTGATTGTAGGGAACTTTTCATTAACGGCGGGAATGGAGAATTTGACCATTAATTGAAGGCGATGCGTATTTAAGAAAATATGCCGTTTTGTAAAAGTATAATTCGCACATACGTAATTGTATCTCGCTAAATTTGACAAATTTTGAATTGTTAACCATTTTATGTGATTCATTTACAATATTTTCTATTTTTGCTCTGATTAAGGCAATTGCTTCGTAATTCCATTTACCGACGACAGCCGTCTTTTAGCGTTCGTCGTGACGATGATTTGCCGTTTTCAGTAATAAAAGATATCCAAGATAAAATACGGTAAAGAAGGAAATTTATGAGGAGAAAAAAAGAAGACACGAGAATCCGCTATGTATAAGGCGGGAGAGTCGAGCGCAAAATGGAATGACGAAAGAAATAAGGGAATCGAGAATAGAGAGAGAGATGGAGGAAGAAGATTGGAAAGGGAAATGACGCAACCTATTATAGGAAATGGAAGCGTGAAGGGAGGCGGAAGAATCAATGAATTTAGGAGTTGTGTGCGAGCGTGTGTGTGTGTGTGTGTGTGTGTGTGTGTGAGAGAGAGAGAGAGAGAGAGAGTGCGTGTGTGGTCAGGACGAGATAATTGGTTTCATCCTCAGTCACGAGGGCATCAAAAAATGTAATCATGGAGGAGAAAATAAAAAGGCGAAAATGGCTCGCTCAATTATAGCCGAAGGTCTAGAAAGCGAAAAAAAAAGTTATAAATAAACCTCTCGGTCATCGGGTTAATTGACTTATGACAGAGATAACTCACTGCGTTACGCGTCAAAAATACGCGCCATGCTTGGAAAACATGTAGTGGATTTTTCAAGAAAATAAATATCCTGCGATGGCGTCTAGCATGACAACGCTTCCACCTAGAATTAAATCTTACATTTAAAAATTAATGAGTCACAAATTTAATATATGATGAGATATTAAACAAAAACTACTCGGACCAAAATAGTTCATTTACCTCCTAAAAATTGGTATATTTACTCATTTAAAAGGGTTAAAAAGCTTCTCGAGCAAAGAAAAAACTTCCGACTTTTGGAAGAAAGAATCAACAAATCATAATTTCATTAATGCTAACCTTAAATAATCAAATCCCCTGAAACTAATCTTGACTTCGATTATAAGCCTTTAAAATAAACACGAATTACACGCTGAAAGTGATTTTAACTCCATTTACTACGTCTACAACGACGAAGAAAATAATAAACGGCGAAAAAGAATTTAACAACTCAGTGAGCCGTGGTTTTGCAGAAATCGATATTAAAGATTAAACAAAGTATTCTCTTATTCCATCGAAAACTAAGATTCTTATCTAGGTAGAGATCAGTTGGTTGTGGTACATAAGTAAACAGAAATATAATATAGGTACCTATTCAGAAATCAACGAACACAAAAATGAATGGGTTGAAAGCACAAAGAAACGAGAACTGAAAATAATAATGAATAAAGGAATCAGAACGTGAGTGGAAAAGGTAAAACCGTGGAAATAGGATGAGGTAAAAGAGAAAACAGGTAGGAGACATGATAAAGAGGGGAAGAAGGTGGAGGAAGAGGCGAGAGAGGAAGAGACGGAGAGAAGGGGAAAATGGTATTAGTGCTCAGCGATGCGCGAGCCTTGGAGTGGTTGCTGTTGAAGCGTGTGGCCGAATAGATGGGAGAAAGGGCATATGTAAGAGGGAGAAGGTGAGGAAGAGCGGTGGGGAAGAGAAGAGGGGGGAGAAAGAAAGATATGGTGTGAGAGAGGAAAATGGCTCTTAAATATAAAGACTCGAAAAACGTAGCTGTATGCTGTAAGAAACATAGGAGGTGTTTTATTATTAGAAGAGATGAAGGGAAGGGAGGTACGAGAACTGAATTTGAAAGCGTTAGATGCAGAAGGGTGATAGAAAAAGAGATAGAAAGAAAGGGGGATGAAAAGGGAGGTGGAAAATGCGGAGGAGAGGTAGCCAATGAGCGAGTAGGCAGATGTAGGGAAGAAGTGATGGCGAAAGAGGAATTAGGTATCAAGAGAGAGGTTCTGAGAGAGTACTCTCAGAGATAGTCAATTAGAGAGATACTGAAAGAAAGAGGCACTTAGTCAGAGCGTGAGACAATGAAAGATGGAATAGTAATGAGAGAGAGGCATAAAAATGGAGGAACTGAGGAGATATCGAGAAGGGACCAGAAATAGAGGTAATGAGCGAAAAACTTGGAAAAGTACTGATGTTAATTCTGAGAGAAGGGCTGAGAAATGTGTCGAGAGACGCGAAAAACTTGGAAAAGTACTGACAGATATGTCGAGAGACGTGAGGATAGATGTGTTGAGAGATGAGCTGAAAGAAAGGCCAGATGAGAGAAAAGTAGGTATTAAGTGAGAAAGGTAAGGAGGGAGGTGTGAAGACAGGCAGAGGAAAGTGAGAAGAGAGGACAGACTGATTGATTGATGGGTCTTTATTTGGGGCAAGATTGAGACTAAGAAGTCCCATCTTCCAACTAATCCCTCGTCATGAAACATATAATAATATATAGAACATTAGCAATGTAAATACAAGTAACAATAAAAATACAAGTATTTTGTGAGAAAAAATATGGACTGCTAAATAATGAAATCCATGCAAAAAAGCACTGCAGGAAAACACCCACACAAGAGGATAAGTGGAGAGGAAGGAGTAGTTGAGGAAACGGTAGAGAATAGAGAGAGAGAGAGGAAGAGATACAAACGTGGGGAAGTGAGAGTCGGCCCGGGAGGGCAGTAAAAGAAAGGAGACTGAGGGAGGAACGGACAGACAGAAAATAATAAAGACACCCCTTCCCATCCTCCCTTACTTTCTCGCAGGGTGGGCAATGCCTTACAAGACTCGAGTTATGCATGCATTACGCTTCCTGTTAATATGCGAAAATAAACGCCTTGGACGCCGAGGGAAAAGGATAGGTACTCACACGATGTGGGAAAGGGATATGAAAACGGAGGTTTCATTCCAGAAAATATTTGGGGGATAACGGCCGTGTTACGGGGGGAGGAAGAAAGGAGAGGCGCTGTGTTTTCCTTTTTCTTTTGTTCTGCGGGCGGTCGTAAAAGTGAAAAACGTCTATTTGAGAGATAAAGTGGTAGATATTACCCGCATCACCTTTTGTTTTTTTCTTCCCTTCTGCTTTTTCTCCGGAAGTGTTCTCCTTGCCTTCGCTTTCCTCTCCTGCGCTGGAAAGTGTTATTATCGTCCGCTAGGAGGCGTGAGCTGAAAGATAGATAGATATGAGGAAGCTCCTCGCATATTTCCGCGGAATCGGGCACTAAATCTCGTTTTGAAACAAAAGCGCGAAATTCGTGCTTTTATACGCAGATCAACGTTAACCGTGCGTTAGCATACAACTAGCGGAGAAAGAAGGAAGCCTATCAGACCCCATCTCTCGAAATTAAAAAAGTCCCAGGAATTAAATACTGCTAATTAATATTTTTCAATTTGGAAAGATAAGGATCGGCAAACGCGGCGCCTCAGATAGTTGGCTGCGCAAATAATTCCGCTTTGCTTAGCTATTTGCTGTGTTCCGCCGAGATGAAATTAAATGAGCCGAGGGTAAACTTGAACTAACAGAAAATAATCATCGAGATGGTGTATTTTGTAGAGAAAATGCTGTTCAAAGATCAGAAAAAGTAAAAACCTACAAATACTTAACCCACGTAAAATGATTCAACTTAGAAATTTAAGATTTACCAAGAAACCAGAGATGAAACAAAATGAGTAATAGCAACTTAATCTCTTTTTCGAACTGGAATTACAACAAGATGAAAATTTATTTTTCTTTTAGATAATCTAGGCAATGTCAGTAAAGAACAGACGAGGAAATTGGAAATTCTTAAATCTTTAAAATAATAAAATTGGAATACATTTCAAAAAGTATTTGATGAAAATAATGCACCTGGTTGAAATCAATGTTAAAGCCATTATAGAGATGAAAGAAAAATAGGCAGAGAGAGTATATATTCTGTAACCTCGAAAATAGTAAAAACTTAATACATTTCAAACAGCATTAAATGTAAAAAAACGCCTCCAAGTGAGAGTAACACCAAAGCCATTGCTTATCGGCAGCATAAGAGCTCAAAACGACTGAAATAAACACTACAAAAAATCCACCAAAAACAACGAGATTCGGGAGAGACAAACGATCAGACACATTAAGCAACGCATGGGACCGGGGCAAGAGGAGCGAAACCGTTATGAGGGACAAAAGGAAGAGGTTGGGGACAAAAGGAAGAGCGGCATCCTCGGGAAGAGGATAAAAAAGTTTCGCGAAGGAGAGCGAGAGAATAAGGAGGAGGGAAACTGAATCGACCGGGATATTACGCGGAATGTGAAACAAGAAGAAGAGGGACAGATTCTGGATCCTTTTGATCGCTCTCGGTTGATGGCTCAAGTGCCGATAAGGAATGGGAGAAAGAGAGAGAGATTTTTTCCGTCGTGAAAAAGTCTTCCACTATACCGGCTCCTATGATTGGAGGAGCGTCTCTCTCTCCATCCACCGTTTCTTCTTTGTCACTCTCGATTTCCATCCCTTAGATTTGTAACTCAAGCCTAAATTCATTTCGACAAGGTGTCCTCTCCCTCGCAATTGCCGTTGTGTATCCGTGTGTGTGTGTATTTCTGGCTAATCAACCTCTTGGATTATTTTAGTTGGATGTATGCGTTGTGCACGCATTTGTTTCAGGTGCATGTGTATATGCATATTATATGCACGTGTGAATATGTTTATTTACGATAATTTGCCACGGATTTGAATTTAGCCTTAAAAATAGAAACTTAATTTTTTCGGTACGGATTTATCTCTCGAGTTGGTCTCTCAATTTGAACTACATTAAAAATGCAATTTTATAAATCCCTGAACTGATTTTCATGATATTTCCATGATTTTCTTATGGTAGAAGTGTAGGAATGAAAAAATGTGCTCGAAAAAATTTCCTTAAAAGTGAAATTATTGATATTATTCGGTCTTCCCCGTAGCTTGTACCCAATGACTTTAGGTCATGCCGAATTTCAGATTTTTGACCCTTCCAAAAGTATTTTATATGATCCTTCTATTTAAATAGCGCTTATTTATAATAGATAAAATTTTATGGAGATAGCAATAATACGGTTGCCGTTGCCGATAGCAAACTGTCTCCACGTGACAGAATGGCATACAAATATTTTTATTATAATAGGGATAACACATGCATGATTTCAGTTGCATGACCGCACGCACGCAGAGAGACATCAACTGCACACGACACTATGCACATTTTTGCTACGCATCAAATGCGGAGAGAATTTTCAAATCTAAAAATAGATTATTAAATGCCAAAATATGAAGAAATAATCTGGTCTCCTCTAGTTGGAGGTCAAGAGCACGTTTCTTCGAATCGTTACGCGTTACTCTGAGAAATCCTACCGTTTTCATCACTAAGACTTATATTCGATCCTTATACAGAGATTAAGAAAAATAAGTTTGATAAGCAATATTAAAAGCGTGTGATAGAAAGAATAATGGTTGTGAATCAAAAACACAATATAAAGATTGATAGCGAGTCGGAGGAAGAAAGAGAGGAATGAAGACAGGGTGGTGGATTCAGGAGACAAGGAGGAGGAGAAGAAGAGAGAATAGAGGAAGAGACGGGTACGTATGGAGTGTGACAAATATGGAGACGGAGAATGCGAGTGGATGAGAAAGGAGGAAAGAGAGATGGAATCCTCCAAGTAGGAGTGCGTGGGCAGGAGCTAAATTTCTTAAGGTTTAAAAAAAAAAGCCTTCTTCTTCTGCTCTGAAACGAGAGGCAGAGTCTTGAGTAAAAAATTCGAACGGTGTTACAGAGAGAGAGAGAGGATACCTGCGGTGGGAGGGAGTGGTAGAGGATAGCGGGGACTGAGAAGCGTTATAAAGGTTCAAACCGTATAAGATCGGTAAGACATCAATCGTTCGGAATGATCTAGTCGGGGATATCTGGGATATTTCCACCCGAAAAATAAATAAATAATCCCTGTCGAGAATGATTCAGGATTCACAGTGAAGGTTGTTCTAAATCGGTAGTTACAGTTTTGTTTTGATATGACAGTTGTAATGATTTTGGATTTCTGATTCAATGTAACTCTGAGTAGAAAAAAATCCAAAATGATGACTTAGAATATCTGAAATTGTTTGATATCGTCTGCGCGGTATTTTCCTACTCGTGGATTTAATTAAGAGCGTTCTGCCGTGCAACTAAATACGTTTACTTAAGTTTCCGTCCAATACCTTTTTGACTTATTTTTTAAATGATGAAACGGTAGTTTAACTAAGACTATTGTTTTGAAATAGTATTTCTACGAATATTCTTCCTTTACCTCATTTTAAACGTGAATTAAAGTAATTTTTCTACGACTACAAGGTATGCTTATTGCTTTTTTACGCCACGCGTAAGATTGAATCTCATTCACGAAATGCTTTACCACAAAATCGAAAGCGAAAATACAATTGTTAAAATCGTCACAAAACAGGGCAATAAATATTCGTAAAATTCTATGTCATGCTATTAGACATTGGGACAAACATTCATAAAATTATCGTGGAAAACATGACCGCTAAGTGGTTTGAACCGACCAGTTACCGTAATTTTTTTAGTTTCATTTCACGCAATAAGTTGTGCAACCAATAAAGGAAAAATTCCTTTGGGATATCTCAGACAATGCTAAGATGAGCGCGAAGCATAAATCATCTAATCAGTTGCTGCTAATAAAAAAATAGAAGCAGCGCAATTCGAAAAAATTTATATATATATATATATATATATATATACAGGAGAGAAATGAGAAGGGAGCTTTTTCTGTGGAAGAAAAGGATATGTGGAATATGGAGGCGACATGGGAAAGGCTCCCACTTTTTATTCTGGATAAAGAAGAGAGAGAGAGAGATGAAGGCTTGGCATATATAGGAGAGGTTTTTAGAGAGGGGGGAGGAGGTGGGGGAAGAAGTATATGGCAGGAGACCGATAGGGACCTGTATGAAGAAGGAGAGATCGGAGGAGGAGGCGAGCATGGAGGGAGAAGGGTGCGTGAGAGAGGCGACAGGGGAGGGAAAGAGGGGGCTGTTGGAGGAAGCCACGCACCATTGACTCCTCGAGTCGAAAGCGCTCGGATCTGGCAGATTTTTTCGTATCCGCGAGAAAAAAAAGGAGGGGGTCGAGATTGAAGACGAGGAGAATGGGGAGGAGAGGCGAGGAAGGCGGAGAATACGGGAATAAAAGGGAAAGAGATAGGAAGGGGGAAGCGGTGATGGCAATCGTGGGCTTGGGAGTGGGAAGAAAGAAAGGAAATAGTCGGTGAAGATGAGATCGGAGCGCGACCGTGGATGTCGCCTTGGAGATAAAGGAAAAGGGAAAAAGGAAGAACCGCAACAAGGGCGGAGAGAAATAGGGAGAGGATAGGGAGAGTATAGTGGGAGTATAGGGAAAGGATAGGGAGATGATTGGGGGAGGATAGGGAGATGATTGGGGGAGGGTAGGGGGAAGAGGAAGGGCGCAACGCCCGTGATAAAAACGGGAGAGAAGGAAGAAGGCGTTTTTTCCGGGAGAAATGGCTGCGTAGAAGGATAGAAAGGAAGAGGAGAATTGTTACGAAAGCAAAGAGGAAAGTGAACAACCGGGATAAAGACAACGCGGAATTTTACGGCCGAAAAGGCGAGGAAATAAGAAGGGTGAGTAGAAGAAGGCATATACATGATTTGGACGAATTCTGAGAAATTATAATGAAAAACGAAAGGTTGGGGATACAAAGGATGGATACAAAAGCAAAGATGAAGGTAAACATTGGAATATACTGGGCCAATAAAAAGAAGACCATATACTTTATGTTATAATACCTACATTTGTAACACGATTTTAATTTATTTAGTATGAAATACGTTTAAATAACGTTCCTAAGTTCACATTTGAAACCCATGGTTGCGCTTACTTAAGAATACCATGAATATAAAAAACGTGATATAATCTGAGTTAACATGACAATTTTACATAACGAAAAATCATCATCAGAATCATTAACCCATTAAAAATAAATTATTAACTCTTTTACCAAATATTTTAACATGATAAAATTAAATTAGAATCGTTTCGCAACTACAGATTGTATATCCCAGTAGAAAATATAACTGGAAATTTTCGGTCAAAAAGACGGTAATGAGAAGAAATGTAAGAGAATGATGACTTACACGGAAGAAGATACATTACTTGGGTAAATTCCGAAGAAGAAATACAACTTTCATAAATTATGAAAGAAAATACGCAGACGAAACAATCGATACCAAAAGAATAGTATAGCATCGCGGCAAAGATACGCAAAAATTACCCGCGAGAGGGAAAGGAAGCAAGCATAAGAATTCGAAAGAGAGGAAGAAAGGTGGAAGAAGAAAGGCGGAAGGAGAAAGGTGGATGGATAAAGATGGAAGGAGAAAGGTGGAAGGAGAAAGATGTAAGGAGAAAGGTGGAAGGAGGAAGGCGACGGCGGAACAGGAAAACAAATTTTGGCGAATTTCTTGGAAATATAACAGAAAAAGAAGGTTGAAGGCGCGATGACGAAGAAGTTAACGGAGAACGGAGAAGATGAATGATGGGAAAAGGAGCCTAGGAAAGAAAGGAGGGGATACCCTGTGTCGCTTGGCGAGAAAGAAGCCTTAAAAATAACTGAGGCGGAATGAAGGGGGGGGGGGGGATTACTCGAATGGAAAAGATTAATATAAATAGCTGCCGAGGTCGGAGGTCAGCCTTGAGGGAGAAAAATAAGCAGAATGTTATTCGTTATCATAGCATGCGGCCGGGAATGCAATAATAACGATGAATTCGAATTGGATTCTCGAAGACACGCTGAATACATTTTCTAGATCTCGAAAGGAACGGGATCGTTAGCTTCCATTTCGGATCCGTTTGTCGTTATTATGCGTTCTTTGCACGAAGTGAACGCATATAGGGGAGGTCGTTTCCATCCGTCCGTATGTTAAAACTCGGAAACCGCTTGAAGTATTATGATAAAATTTGGTATTGGGAAGTTTTGCTAAAATTGATCTTTCGATTTCAGTTTTGGTTAAAATCAGACCACAATGATGACCACTTTACATGAAGACCTACATGTACGATATTTTACAACGTACCTCGCTTGCTTCTTGTTAAATTCTCATCTGAGCGTAAAATATTGAGAACATAGTGAAATCTCAAAGAACGCATTTGGAAACCCCAACCCCAACACGGAGCACACCTTTCCAATCTTGTTTTCATCGCAAATTTCGTGAGAAGGCGTTCCTGTTTTACATCTTGGGATTCTTGGGCATTTGATGCAAATCATACCGAAAAGATGGCGTGATTGGTACGAGTTGAATTTGGCATCCAGCGATATAGGCATTTGTATCGATTTCCCTCCAGCGCAAGCGGTGATAAATTATGTCGCTGAAACGCAAGCCATATATTTTCCGGAAACCCATAAATGCTGCATTTTCACAAAGTGACAAGGCCAGATTCTGTTTGGGAACAGGTAATGTAACTTTTTTCCGCATAGATTGATAATTTTCGCGAATTTTAAAAACTACTCTGAAATTTATTATCTTCCGCTAGTGTTCAATATGTAACGTGATGTCGTAAAAATTTATACGAAGAACGAAATACATTTTGGAAAGAGTGAAATGTGATAACTTATTTGTAGGAATAATACCACAAGTTCGATGCTAAAAGTTATCTTAAAGATTAAAGTAGATTTCAAAAACCACGGACCACTCTTGGAAAATTACCTATCACAATGCCAAATTTTAGTTCTGTAGCATAAATACATTGTTTACAATAATAGTTTTAAATTTAACCAGTTTCAAACTTTAGCGTAAAATGCAAATCGTAATATTCCTACCAACCAAAAAATTAATTTTCATCCATCTCTTTAAACAATATAGTTGAATGCCTGCAGATGGACAGACGGACAGGCGACAGAGCGATAGCAACAGCTCGTTTCGTTTTTACAGTTTTGAACAACAGCATAGCACTCACAAAAACGAACAATTGTGCATAACCGTGACCTAGAGTATATTCCTTTGCTTTAATTGAAATAAATACTTATTGGAGGTATTGATCCAGCCGTTGACATTTCGGAAAGCCATACCAAAATCCTACTGCACACGTATCGGCTATCAAAGCTTGTATTTGAGGAGCGCTACACTTATCCTTTCCGTGCGAAATTCCTGGCGCAATTTATTTGATGGCTTTAAAAGCGTGTGCGATATATCTGGCGAGATGTTCCACTCTTATCCGGACGAAAGGAGAACAGAAACTTACTGGGTGAAGGTCGTCCGCGGTAACATTCCAAGAGTGGTTTAAAATCCATAAACGGGATGAAGATTGGGAGAAAATAAAAAAACGCACTCAAGAGCAAAAAATACGTAAGCGCGAGAATGCGTATCGTCATCCCGGACGAGAATATTCCGCAAAATGCCGAAAACGGAGAAAAGGAGCACGTTTAAGATACCATAAGCGATTGCCACTTAAGTTTGTCTTTCAGGAGAAATTTGGATTTTCATAGAATAAAGAGCTGCTTGAAAATAGGGATCGCCAGTTCTCTGCGAATTTCATTGCAATGAATATAATTAATCGATATTCTAAATAGTTATAGTTTAGGTAATGAAATAAACAATTCGAGTCAAAATGTCTGTAATACATTCTAAAATAAGCATTAAGTATCATAAATGGAAAAATTACAGCGTCTGCCGATAAAAAAAGATCCTGTACAATTCGCCGTAATATCTACAGTTGTTGAACTGTTCTTATTTTATTTGTACACTATAAAATGTTTAACAATCGTTCTTAAGTGTAATGTCGAAACCCATAGTTCCATTTATGTTTGATTATCATGATAATAAAGAACGGGCGATACAATTTTTGTTAAAATGGCGATTTTACTTAATTATAAAATTAACGCAATGCAATTAATAAGACTAGTAAATCCACAAAAAATATCACCTGTTTTACTACATTTTTTAACATGATGCAATTAAATCAGAACAGTTTCAATACGATTTTATACAATTTAGCATAATGGCTCCTTTTTATTGGTAGACCCTGTAGATACTTATATTATATATCTTCAATAGTCATAACAAGGCTATGAAAACTAGATGGGCATTTTGGCTGCGAAAGTATATTCCAAATAGTTTTAGTTCAATTTTAGAATCACCTTCCGATGTTTTGCCAGTTAAGACTGCTCCATTGTAGTGGAAATGCATATATGGTCTTTAAAAACTTATTTTTATGGCTATTGGAGATGACCAGGACAAGTACTAACTTTCTAACTTTAGATACTTAGGTTCGTATTCTGGATTCTTTTTCAGCCACAAACCGACCTCTATAATAATGTAGTGATACTGTAGTATATACTGTATTTAAATGTTTTTTTATGCGTGAAACTGCTTTAATAACAAATCGCTATCTTTAAGTTCTAAAATATATTTAAAAATCTTTAATTAAAATATTTTCACATTATCTAGCTCAGTAATCCACCCAAAATATATATAGAAGTTAGAACACGAAAATCATTCTCCAAAAGTTTTTCTTCGAACACTGACTTTTAAATAAAATATCAAACTCCTCCAGTTTTGCTAAACTATCTTTTCGATTGAAATAAACGTGATTCATTCAGAGGTTCCACCACCAAATTTTAAACAGAGATTCTTAAAACATCGGACTTCCTCGCCGATCTGCATAACCAGTTGCTCTCACGGCTACTAATTTTTAAATCTTCAAAAGGAAAAACAGATATAACGAAGCCAAGCCATTTTTGCCTACGCTATGAGGAGCGTTATTTATCGATGTCAAAAATGATTTCAATATCCCGTAAGGTACCATCTATAATGCATCGGTTTTTTATTCCATTTGCCTTTTTTTCCTTCTCTCCCTCTCTCGGGCTAGGAAATGCGAACTTCGGGACCGCTCAATGCAGCGTGAAATTGGAAACTACGCGAGTTATTTTCCCGGCCACGCCAAAAAAATACACGTCTTCCTTCCTCCCGGGTTCACCTCCCTCCCACACACACCCCTTCCCTTACTGCTTCCCCGCGACACGCCGAAGGCAGGAATTCCACGGTATCTCATTCGAATTCCTTCACCCGTACACTACCGATCGCAGTGCATCCTCTCTTTCCAGCCGACCGCCATTTCTGCCGCTTTCCGGTGCAACACCAAAATCCAAGCTACCGTCTATGTATATATTTTTCCCCTGGGGCTAGGATAGGGATAGAAAGAAACTCTCCGCTTGGCAAGACTTCAATATTGCAGATTGATGTGTGTATATATACATATATAAATAATATATTTATATATATATATATATATATAGTGATTTATGGGCCGGGTTGAGTTGACAACGGTAGTAAGAATAAGGAAAGATTTCTCGAACCTGCGTGGTGGAGCAGGAGGGAATTTCTTTCGAGTCACGGAAAACATGACTCACGCCGTGCGAAATGTCGCGTGTTTTTGATCGATTACGCTCGTCGATTAAAAGGTCTCGCCCACATTTACTTATCGAAATAAATAAAAATGTACAAAAATGAAGGCGAGCATAAAAGTTGCTGTTATTGGTGTCATCACCTTAAGGTTGAACTTTACAATACAGGGTTTCTGGTCAAGTCTGACATTTCATTATGCAACCAGCCTTTTGCTAATAGATATTCGTAACGATTACATCGGATGCGCCTAAAAGAAAATTTGTACTTGAATTACACGCGAATTAGATATCATAAATGCTCCATGGAGGCCAATTTTTCAAAAAAAATTACTTGCTCGACATAAATCTTTAAAAATCCGAAATTTCACTGAGCTGAAGCACTATAAAATTAAACTTATTATATCCACATTTGAATTTTTAAATTATAGTACATCTATATAATTTGAATGATTTTACCTTAAAAATATGTGCATAAATGCTTTTTACTCATTAAAAAATCTCGTTGCTTCTATTTTCTAAAGAGTAAATATTTACGATGAGGATTTTATCAACTTATCTTTTTACTCCAAATCCTTGAATCTGAGAAAAAATCTTAAATAATTTCTACAAATCATAATATATAATTATAGTATATAATAATCTTCTAGTTTACTGTGACACCGCAATCAATTGTAACAGGAACATTTCGGAAGTCTATTAACAGTAAAACTATATGTTACACTATAAACATTCGTATATTAAGAGTGAAGTTTAATTAACCAATTTTTTTAATTTTTTTTACTCTAATGCTGTATTGTTCATTGTTTTGTGGACGTAAGAAAAACGGAGATCTATGCGTAACATGCTGATCGTGTAATTGAACTTTCAGATGTTGTATGTTTGTAAACATTACAATATCAAAACATCTCACGATAATTAATTTCCTTCAAAATGTAGCCGTAAACATGGTCGTCGCCAACCCCGCGCCGCTATCCTTTTTCCCTATGGTAACCCACGGGTAGCTCCATCTTGGATTCCCAAGCTTCGCACGTCCGAAGATGATCTCGTGGGAGCTGAAGAAGGCTCCCCGAATAAATCATTGCCACGAGGATCAGCAAGCTATTCACAAGGGCCAGTGATGATCTAGATGTGTGACCCTCATTTGGTTTTCAATTTCCTGATTTATTCGATCGGATGAAGAAGCGGCTTCATGATAAAATACAGCGGATCCTTCGAAGAGATTGTCATGTATCAATCAAGTTAAAAAAAGGTAAACACCATATCCATTTTCATGCCGTTTACCATCCGAAAATTTTAGAGCTTTTCTTTGGTACCGCAATCGGTCAGTCGTATGAGCCTTTTTATAAACTGTTCTATTTAAACACAAACATTTATTAAAAGCATCCTCTACGCTTCACCCATAATAAACATGCACTATTATTTTTTGCGAGACAAAAGGTGGCCTCGGGAGTAAAAACGGAAATAAAGTTAAAGATCTCTCGAAATTAATGACGAAAACATTATTCGTTATAATAAGCTATGCGAAGGATCTCCCAAAAATAACGCAAGAATTTTAATTAAAATTTGAACACAGTTAGTTGAATTACCTTATATTTAAGCATATCACCAGCACCTGATCGATTCAAAATTCTGAGAGTGGATATAGCGACTCCTTGTTCAATTAAACATAACACGTTGCAACTTGTTGCTTTTAACAAATTACGGGCACTTAACGTAAATGGATCACTTCCTTTCAAACTTTTGCCAAAATCTCATAATATTATGAGGTTGTGAGAGTTTACATTAGAAAATTCAAATCTTCTTGTTACTTCCTGAGCGTTTTCTATCTTATGATAAAGTTTTATAATGATGATTCCTTTGGAATTCGTATTTAGAGCAAAAAATTAGTAATAATAATAAATAATGATAATTGATTTGTTAAGGTAAATTTACGACTGCTTTAACCGAAGATTTGATTTACTTTTTATAAGCAAATAACAACAGAAGAACAATCTGCGGCAAAATATTCTTTAGTGGTATGAATTAAAATAAAATTTAGACCGTTTCATTACATTTGGAACGCCCTGTAGGTTACCCTGCTCCGTATTTACATTTCCTAAGCATTGTCAAAAAAAAAAGGAATTTCAATATTCTATGACATTCATTGTTTGTCGGTGGTAATATCATTTTTATCTGCGCCTAGCGCAGGATATAGCACACGCAGAAAATTACGAGTCTGCGTAAGTAATTCTATCGACATTTTAAATGAATTAATTTACAACCAATATTAATTTGCAAGGTAAATTACTAGAGTATAATGCATCAAATTTAGAGTAGTTTCAAATGCGCACAATATTTCTTACAATATCCTGTGCCACTCAATAAAAATTAAAGTATATAGAACGATCTCTTAAAATCTAGCAGTATTTGATATTCCGAATTAATTAATAGAAATATCGCAAAAATTTTGCTAATATCTTAGATTGATATCCATATCTATAAATATGACTGGACCACATACTTTAGAACATCTTAATACTTTTAAAATTCCTCAAAAGGCTTTAAAATCTCGCGGAATTTTCTCTCACATTTCACCCATTCCACGGGGACTTAATTCATCTCAGCGAGGCTCGCAAAACTTTCAGCCGCTCATGAGAAGCCGTCCCAATATCTTTTCTACATTCGAGAAGAAAAAATCCCCTTTTAACGCAAACTACCAAGATTCACCCTTCTTCCGCTCCTTCCGCTTCTCAACCGCAACTCTTTAAAGCCACTATCTCCCTTTAGACAATCCTCCGATCCAATTTTCTCCAATTATTACCGTACCGCACACGCAACCTTCGGAATTTCGACTCCTCGACTCTCAATATAAGACCCCCATCCCTTACCATCCATTGTTGATACCCCATTCATTAATGCCATACTTCGGCACCGTAGCGATGAAAAACCAGCCCCCTCCGGGAGTGGGGCGAGTTAGAACCTCCCCGACGCCCCATTACGAAGAATGAGTCCTTGCATAATTTTCGCGGAGCTAACACACACGCTGCCATCCAGCGGAGGAAGAAAAAAATGACATCCCCCTCTTCTCATAGGGGAGCCATTCGAATCTCGCGTGAAACTTTGCCTTCGCATCTTAGAGGAATTTTGAAAGACTATTCGCGGATCGGTTCTTGAATCCAAATTTCAGAACCCCGCCCACCCCATCAACTCTCGCCATAACTCTCGATGCTTTTCCCTCCGAATTCTTCGCTCAGAGTAACTCGATGCGGTCGGTGGGGAAGGTAACAGAAGGGGGAGTGGAAAATTGAGGCCTCGCCCCAGGGTACTATACCATCCCTTCTCCCCTCCAATTTCCTTCTCGTCCCTCCCCTCTTCCTCCTGTTGGATCTACTGGATATCGGTATCCCATTCGCCTCGCATGTTTTATTCTCAGAAAGTTTTTAACCGAGCATTCAATTTAGCCAGCTAGGCGGGCTGCGAGTTTTTTTAAGCACTCGAGTTCTGTTGCCACTAGCGCCATCTCATCGGATCTAAAAAGGAGGAGCGTGCTTGGCTTCGGGACGTAGGGTTGCACGCGGGAAGTCATGCGGAAGACGAAGCAAAGGGAGGAAGAAACGGAAAATGTGACGAGGATACGGGACGATGAGAAACATTTTTAACCAATAACGAAAGACCTGTCCGTGGACAGACTGATATCAACGATCATAATCATTGTGACAAAAATATTTGTCGCAAAGAATACACATTAATTTACGGCGGAATAATTTTATCGCGATTTGAAAACTGAACTATATATTACCTACATTCCAGACGATTAATTCAGAAATATAAATTTAATAACAAAGATTTTAGGAGGCATCTTTGCTTCATATATAGAATGCATTTGAATAATCTGTAAATGAAAGCCATTGATATGAGAGTTATATTTTGCATTTGTTTTGCATTCAACCGCTAATAAAACTGATTGCGTATGAATAGTCAACAGATGAATAGAATTTACCATGATTTCATCCTTCTTTTTCGACCAAAATTATATTTAGGAGTCTTACCTGCATTGACCTAATCAGAAATGTTCAGAATTTAAAATGATTTCGACGAAAATTACCTTCCGGTTCAACACAAAACCTAAACGTCTAAATCACAAGCCTCATTTTCAAATTCTCGGCATACGAAATTATCTTTTTTCTTCCAATTAATTTTCTCGTTTCTCGTAAGACTTTCAAAAACAAAATATTCCACGTAAAATATAAGCAAACGGCCCTTGTATTCAGGTATGTTGAATTAATTAATAACTCATCGGTATCCTCCTCAATGGGATGAAATCAAAACTTCTTCTGAGTTATAGCTGTTCATAAAGAAAAATACAGCAACATACCGGAGGCAGGCAAATTAGGTGAAAGAGTTAACGTATGGAATTCCACATATTTTATTTTGTGAAATTTTCCAACAAAGAGTGAAAATAGCACGCAAACAAACACCAGAATAATAGAAAACTTATTTTGACGCGGATCTTTTCCACTAAACCACCGAGAACCCAATGTGCCACCATATTCTGTATCAATCCGACTCTTAACCGGGTCATCGGCGGAAATACAATAGAGAAAAGTCCTTTCTATAGCTCTCCATACAACGCAAGTATCTTGTCTCAATCTCCTCCAATTAAGACTCACAAAGGAGGAGAGACCGTTATGAACGTACGGAAATATGGACGTGTTCCCTGCACGGATCACCTCGTGTGAATAACAATAGAGTGATCTCGTGCATTAAAGCCACCCGCGGAGCGGAAAACTGATAGAACGTCTCTGAAAGAGAAAGAGGAAGGGAACGATAAAGAGAAACCTAGAGATGGAAGATGTAGCACAGAAATGGGACGACTTTGCCCTATTGTTAGTTAGGACAAGTTATGTGGGCGGATAGGATGCTGGAAGGCAAGAAGCTACGAAGTGAAGGAACGGATGGGAGAAGAGGGAATTAGGCAACCAAGAGTATAGCGCATGCACACACACACGCACACACGAATGCAATGGACCAAAAAGTTGCTGAATGCATTCTGGGGGAGAGGAATAGCCATTTCCGCCTAGACCCTTGTGAATGAGACTGCTCACGGGATTCGGTACTTAAAGCGCAGCGGTGGTAGTCGGTTGTACGAGAGAGATAGAGAGAGAAATAGGGAGAGAAATGGAAGGAGATAGGGAGAGAGGCTTTTGAGGTTTAAACAGTCGGAGGAGATGGCATACTTTTCCATAAAAATGCAATACACGACTCTCCCGCGAATATTCTGCTCCAACACCGCGACCTATATGTCAACGTTCTACGTAGACGATAAGGGGAGAAGCTGGAGATTGTTGACAAGAAGAATTTATTTTTTCAAACAAAAAAAAGATCCTCGGCTGCTGCACGAAATTCTTGAATTCTTTTAAAGCGGTACTTCGGATACCCAAGAAATGTATCTTACTTCTACTGGATTATCTCGTAATTTTTCTAAGCATATCTCCAGGAGATATGTTCTATTCCATTCTAAAGCAATAATTCATTCCATGCAAATATAAGATATTTGATCGACTGTATTAAAAGAGAATGCTGAAGATTATAAAAAATTCCCTTATGCATAAAAGTTATATTAAAAATTTCTTACATGATTTAAAAAAATGTTTGCTAAG
This sequence comes from Tanypteryx hageni, assembly GCA_028673005.1. Lineage (NCBI taxonomy): Eukaryota > Metazoa > Arthropoda > Insecta > Odonata > Petaluridae > Tanypteryx > Tanypteryx hageni. The sequence continues at coordinate 110,904,381 of CM054114.1, read as the reverse complement.
TATAGTGTTCAACTAGAATTTCGGGCAACGGATGGCCAGGACTATAGAATTTTCAATGAGTCGCTTAATCTTCCTAATATAGGCCTTGAGCACATACAAACGAATATGTGATTAGCCAAAAATACACGAGTACACACACAAACGAATGTGACCCAAAGGAAAATAAAAATTAATGAACGTCGCGAACAAAACATAGACATTACACACAGAGAAATTACTGCTATTAGTAGGAGTAAATGAAAATACAACCACCTTTTGATTGTTCTACTAAAACACAAAACTAGATTGTGTATAACAATACAATTTCTGGAGAAACTGAACAAATATTCCCACCTAGCAGCAATTTTTCTTAAAGGCACTTTTTTTGAATTTGAGGTAACATCCTAATTTTATGTTATGGATTACTAATTAAATTCGGGTTTACGACTAAGTGACATTAAACTATTCGAATTTTTAAGCGCATTAGCAAACATTAGTATTTGCGAGGAGATGCTTAGCGGCATATTTTGTTTGCCTTGATGTTTACAATTTTATAATAGATAATACATAATAATAGTACACCTTAGTCATAATCAAGACGTTTTCGTTGAAAATCTCATTAAAATATTGCTAACCTTATGTAGTGATTACGAATTAAAAATTCTAAATATTGAGGATGATGTGATATTTCTTGAAATTCCAAGGTAATAAGACCAATGATAAACGGCCTGAAAATAATGATTCAATCAATTTCTCTTCAAGGAATTTAGGAAAAAAGTACTAGCTAAAAAACGACTGCTGTACACGTATATGCGAGGGGAAGGACGCGAAGTTGGAGCGTAAGAGTAAACCAAACAGCAATAGAGATATTCTCTTTCTCTTCTTTACTTGGTTGCTGGAAGACGACGAGAAAGAGCATCGGCGAAGGAAGGACGGAACGAGAAGGGGTGATGATGAAGCGAACGACACCCCGCCGAGGGCGCAGCGACTCGGAAGAAAAGGATAGGCGCCAAGCGCAAACAATGGGATAGCGCAAGGCGTCACCAAGGAATGCGAGGCGAAGCTTTGACAGCATCCGTTTCATGGCCGCATATTTCCTTTCATACGGTGGTCAAGGAACAGGAAGACGAGGAAAAGGAGAGAGGATGCGATTTCAGAGGAAAAGAGGACAGACAGACGGACAGACAAACGACTTTATTTAGGGCGAAATTGAGACTATATGGTCCCTTCTTGCATTTAACGCTTTCGTCATATAATTAGTTACAATATTTACATATTAAAAGAAATTAAATTACATAAAAATTACAGAAAAATATATACAAATACAAAGAGAGAGAAAGAGAACGGGAGAAAGATAGGGGATTTCTCCCTTAATTGGGGAGGAGTAAGGGGGTTGTTCGATGGCGGGGCGGCTTGAACAAAAAGGTGGAACTGAACGATGAAGAGGAACGAAAGCGAGCCTCGCAATAATGTCAACGCAGAGGATATATGGGCGAAATTAATATTGCCTGAATCTACCCGGTTTTAATTAAAAGAGTTGCTTGTAGAACATATTGCACGGCTTATATCTTTCCGGTTGCTGGTCGGAGGCGAGACGCTTCCACCAGCGGTACAGGATCGTTCATTATGAAATATCCTGGATGCGGGTCAATGTCTGATTATTCAATTTCAGCGCCAGCTTACGGATAACCCCTGCGCGTTAATAACGAAAAAGCGTTTCATTAATTTTTTAAACTTCACCCCGTCAGTTTTTAGCTTGATAATGCAGTGATATTAATTTCATAGACTCCAAATCTCCTTTTAACTTGACTAAAACTTCTTTAATATATCAAATATTTTATCTATTGATTTTTGTAGCGTTTTTCAGATTGCTTAAATGTTATGTATGGTAGGCGTGTAAAACATTCTTTTCTTAAAATATACATTTAATAGGAAGGCAAAAAAGTAAATTTGAAAGTTAAAAAAATTACATAACATAATAATGAGCATGGAGTTACATGCGAAACAAGGTAGATTCCGAAAAATATGTATAAAACAGCGCCTAAAAATGTTTGCGCTATCTCACATTTTTTCTCCATATCAAGAATTCTTTCCTAATAAAAAATCCGCCGTGCCAGATCAAACGTTATCCAAATTCTTTTATCGGAATATTTGAGCGACTGCTCTTACTCAGATATTACAAACAAAAACTTAGAAGAAGACATTTTCATACATCAGCGTCCACATCGAAAGACGGTCCAAGAAGATCTCATTCTTGCCATCGTCCGTATTTTACTCCCGAAAAATTCTATTATCATTTAATGTGAGTTAACATTACCACCTCCTCCTTTTCTGTGCCTCAAGCGACTGTGGAAAGAGTTTTCATGCACCATTCCTCGAGTTTCATTAACATTTAAAACGTTTAGTAACCTATCCTTTATTTTGAAAATGTTTTATGCTTCTTTTGCGTGAACACAACCGACAGTGAAGATGTTGGTTTGATAGCTTGGAAGTAGGTCGATCAAATCTAATGTATTTCCGAAAATATTGACGTTAACTACGGTAAATAGTTCTTTTAATTGTTTTATTTTTCTGGAAATATGGATAATAAGCAGTAGTAATAATGATAACCGAAAATGAAGATTGAGTACTATCTGTCGTGGCTTCGACATCAATTCATTATCATTTTTGATATTATAATTATGAGACGAAAAAACCAATTTATTACACAAACTTACCTCAGACTTCAATACAGAACTATCGAGCTCGATTTATGACTGAAGGAATTAAGAGTAAAATACTGAAGAAATAAGTACTATCTTAGGTATCTTCAATAGCCGTAAAAATGTTATGAAAACACTAATGCGCTTAGATTCTACTCACTGAAGACAGTAGCCAAAATTTGCATCTGGTTTTCCATAACCATTCTACGGTAATTGGAAATATCAAAATTAAGTATTCATTTTTAGAGCCTTTTTTCTAAAATATAATCACCTATGTATTCGGTTTGTCCGTCCGTTTGGGCAATATCTCTAGAATCCTGCAACTTAGAGGATCAAAATTTTCAGGATAGATTGATCTATATAACGGCTAGGCATGGTAAATATTTTGTGATTAGCAAATGGGGTTTGAGCGGTGTATTTTTCCGACTCCTTGTTTCATTATTACCCCTATAAGAAAAGCATGATATCGGCGCAGGACATTATACATTTGCATTTTTAATTAGTTAAAATTAAGATATTAGCTCGGAACAGGAACATTTCCATAGCTGAAAGACTGAAGTATATAGTTTTAGAAAACAATTCAATTACGTGTCGAATGAGAGCATTCATTTTATTTATTACCATGCGGCTTCTAAACAGCCGTAAACGGCCTTTTACAAGGAGCTCATTAACATAACAACAAGAACGATTGCAAACATCCATGCCCTAGGTGGAGAAAAACCCACCTAGGCGGGATTCGAACCCGCGACCTTCGGATTGGCAGGCGAGGACGTTACCCCGCCGCCACCGAGGCCGGCAAATCCGAAAAATAGGACAAATTTTTCCGGTTTTTAGCAATGGGAAATGTAAAATGCCACGGGAACGAGTCCAATGCTTCTAAATGGGCAACATATTATTACAGAACTATGATTTAATAATTATAAATGGAATTTATAGAATACATTGTGAGGCCGTCGATCTCAACCAAAGATGTAATCTTATGATGGCGTCACAATCATAAAACGGAAAAAGCGCCTCATATAATTTGCTCTGCAATTCTTTCCTCACTTGTTTCAATTTTTGCTACCTTAGCGTTTATTCGTGAATTTATTTGAGATGGATAAATAACATAATCACGACAGCGTTAAACGGCACATCAGAAGAAAAATTTACCGTTTGATCATCAACGCGATCTTACGCAGCGATCCGAAATTCGATGGCACTAGCCGAAATCTCTTTAAACCTTCCAACATAATCAAAGCAAACTGAGAGAGAGAACGGGAGGGAGGGAGATGGAAATAGAGAGGGAGATGGATATCGAGGGGGAGTGAGAGAACGGGAAGAAGGGAGAGAGAGAGAGGGGGGAGGGAGAGAGAGAGGGGGGGGGGAGAGAACGGGAGGGAGGGGGAGAGAGAGAGAACGGGAGGGAGGGGGAGAGAGAGAGAGAACGGGAGGGAGGGGGAGAGAGAGAGAACGGGAGGGAGGGGGAGAGAGAGAGAACGGGAGGGAGGGGGAGAGAGAGAGAGAACGGGAGGGAGGGGGAGAGAGAGAGAGAGAGAACGGGAGGGAGGGAGAGAGATAACGGGAGGAAGGGAGAGAACGGGAGGGAAGGAGAGAGATCGGGGAGAGAGTGACAGAGAGAACGGGAGGAAGTAATAGAGATAACGGGAGGGAGAGAGAGAGAGAGAGAGAGAGAGAGAGAGAGAGAGAGAGAGAGAGAGAGAGAGAGAGAGAGAGCGGGAGGGAGGGAGAGAGAACGGGAGGAAGGGAGAGAGAACGGGAGGGAGGGGGAGAGAGAGAGAGAGAGAGAGAACGGGAGGGAGGGAGAGAGATAACGGGAGGAAGGGAGAGAACGGGAGGGAAGGAGAGAGATCGGGAGAGAGTGACAGAGAGAACGGGAGGAAGTAATAGAGATAACGGGAGGGAGAGAGAGAGAGAGAGAGAACGGGAGGGAGGGAGAGAGAACGGGAGGAAGGGAGAGAGAACGGGAGGGAGGGAGAGATCGGGAGGGAGGGAAAGAGAGAGGGAGAGAGAGATATGGCAGAATGTTTGCTCCGTTGGTCGGCAAAAACTATTTCCTCCCACATAGATTTCCACGCAAAGTAGCTCTAATCCCCTCCCTTCCATAAACCCACGCGCCGAGGCCACTCGGGGTACTCCGTCTGTCTCCGAGCCTACGTCTTTATCGCCTTACAATCCCTCTCCCCGATTGATTTATTCATGCCTCTCCTGTCCCACGCACGGAAGAGAGGGGACTCATATCCCAATCACTCTCAATCTCTTCCTCTCTCTCTCTCTCTCTCTCTCTCTCTCTCTCTCTCTATATATATATATATATATATATATATATATATATATATATATATTTAGTATGTATTTTATTGTAATTTCTATCTAATTAATTTCTTTTAACATGTAAATATTGTAACTACTTATATGACGAAAGGGTTAAATGTAAGAAGAAACTTTATAGTCTAAATTTCACCCTTAATAAAGTCCTTTGTCTGTGTCTCTCTTAGCCTCCTTCTACCCCTTCACCTCTGACCCCATTCATCCCATCCCTATTATTCTCCCTCCTCTCTTTTCTTCTATCCTAAATTCATCCCTAATCCTAATATAATTCATGCTTTTCTCTTCCCCATCCCTCGCCCGCCAATATTACAATCCAGATAAAATTTCTCCGTTTAACGTAATCTATTCTTCATAACAGTTATTTTTTGTGGAACGTTTCGTTTCAATGGAAGAATAATTAACGATAGCGACCGCTTCCGTTTCCTCTTCCTACCTAAATAGGATGTGTTTTATTTACAATTAAATGCCTTGCTAGGTAATGGCTCTCCTGCAAATGGCGGCTGCCGATAGTGCACTGATGCGTCGGCTATCATATAAAACATACATATACGGGGTGATTGAAAATACTATTTTGTATCTCGTATAATATTAAAGTATTTTATTGAGTAATAACGTAGCAGGAAATTGCAAATCTTAGTTATGCGATGGTAAATAATATTTTTATATGAAATAACCTAATTTTTAACATTGCTAACTGTCCTTAAGGTCATCTTATAATGTCTGTTGAAATATAATAATAATATAATAATAACATCATAAACAAGAAGGCAGAGTAAAATCCATAAATAGAATACAGAGAAATTTCAAAGGCGTTATTTATGGAAAATTCATTAAAGACGGTATAGAAAAATACTCTTGAATTTTTATCTCCAAAACTATGAGTCGTAATTATATGCTCTCGTAGACTTTTTGTTGAAAAAAGTGTTGCCTTCTATTCGAATAGATTTTTTAATCTATACCTCACAGATCATATACGAGCTAGGGATAGAATAATACGGTATTTTATTGTTGTTTGGCAGATTCCATTTAACGAGATACGAGTAGAAGTTCATTTAAGTAGTTATATAAAGTAGAAGTTATAACTGACGGATGTAATTAAAAACCACAATTTGGGGATCAATTTTAATAAGAGTCACTAATACTTAATTGACTTAAAATCCGCCCAGCGGTTCGAGAGATGACAGTCGGACGGACGATTCGTTCCCATAAGAACTAAAAGTCATTCGAATTAACTTTACCTACATAATAATTATGATAAATTTTAAAATTTTAGTTATAAACTTGATTGAAACACTATCGGCATTCATTTTCTAAAATTATATAAACAATGGCGTCAGATTTTTTAAGCAATTCCTTTTGTGAGTTTGCTGCATTTCTCATAAACTACACCGATGTTTGATCTCTTTTGCTGAGACATTATATTATCCCAAATTAGAGTGGTTTTCGCACCTACAAAATTCTATCAGGCTTGCCTGAAAAAATTGCGGATCCTTTCTCTTGCAATCAGGGCAGCCCTTATGCGAGACCGAAGGCAAATCGACCTGTGCGGGGCCCCGTTAACATTACCCCCCCCAAATTAAATGAAGACATTTCCAGCGGTGATATCGCAGGGCCCGAAGCGGTCAACCCGATTCGCCCTATCCTAGGGACGGTCTTGTTTGTAACACACTTAATGTTACAAAATAAACTAAATAGGACAATATAAAAAACACAATAATTAAATTGTTAATTTTAGAAAATAGATCGAAGTATGATATATACACCATGTTTCAGTAAATATATTTCTTTGTATCTAGGTGAACCGTCCATTTACATCAATACGAAATACTCAAAACTCAAGTGAAACGCGACAAATTGAAAAAAAAAAACACATTTTACACTTCCAGTATCGCAACCCGAAGAATCGCGGATCCTTGAGGAGCGTAGTTTGATAATGCCTAATAAGGCCATTTCGTAAATTT